>SEMN01000025.1:0-1200000 GCA_005408345.1 Macquaria australasica | reverse complement strand
AACAGCTTTATAAAGGCACTACAAGGAGACATAGACTAGTTCATTTTCAATTAGCCAGAGACTCGCATTAACTGAAGATATTAAAGAGGAGAGTAATGCTGTTGTATAAGCCAATAGTCTGTGAAGGCTGGAATCTGCTGAGCCTGCATTGTGTACACGCAATACACAGACGCTAACACACACCAACCCACATACACACTTGCCTAGTTTGAAGCTCAAAACACCATTCCCTAATGTATGTTCAGGTAGGGACACACTTGTCATGCCGTCAGAGCCATTTATGGGCGAAATGGCTTTACAGTTGCATTTGGTGGTACATGTTTTTCTCACTTGGTTGCTTCCAGCAGATTTCTGTACAGCCCTACAGTCCCAACATATTGATTAACGAGGAGGAAGTTGGGACGGTGGACGGAAAAACAGCAGCTCAGCCAGAAACAGCAGTTACTGTGTTGCAGATACAGTAGAAGCTGCAGGGAACAAAGGGAAGATGGTAGTTTAAATGAGCCAGCTTGTTGAAATGTCAGAATGTGCTTGGTGGCCGTTTGGTCAGAGATCAACTGATGCGGTGAACATAACTCATGTGTCCAGCCTGAACTACAAGCTTCACTAAGTGGATTAAAACATTTTGAAGCACACTTTGCTGCATTAGCGCAGCATGCACTGTATATAATTCATACATCTTTAATGTCTAATTCATGCATCTTAAATTATCTATATGATTCTTAGTAATCCCTTGTAGTATCTTGTTTCATGTATCATGCTTGTGTGCATGCGTAACTACAGTTCTTCCATGCTTTTCCAGAAGGGAACACAACTGAGCCTTATAAAGAATTGAATGTCCCCGCGGTCAAGTAAGAAAGGGAAACAGAGGCAACCACTAAGACGCTGATGTAGTTTCTTTCATAGCTAGCCCAATAAACAACGAATGAGCCTCTGTAGCACACTAACTAGCAGCCCCTGAATGTCAAGAGAAGGACTAGGTGTGTGGATTTATATGTGCTTGTGTGTGACTAAAATATCTCTTACTATTTGATGGATTGTCATGAAATATTGTACAGATATCCATGTTGCCCCAAGGATGAATCCAAACAACTTTGGTAGTCCCCTGACTATTCCTGTAGTGCCACCAGCAGGTCAAAGCTTTTGCTCCTCCAGTTAAATATCTCAACATCTACTAGATGGACTGTCACCAAAGTCGGTACAGATGCTCATGGTTCCTAGATGATAAAGACTAATGAGTTTGGTGATCCCCTGACTTTTCCTCTAGTGCCACTGTAACATCAGCATGTTAACATTGTCATTGGGAGCATGTTAGCATGCTGATGTTAGCAATTAGCTCAAGCCACCACCCTCACAGGGCCGCTAGTGTGGCTGTAAACTCTTAGTCTTGTTATCTTATAATTTGGGCATGTAATTTAAATTTTCACATCATTGTTTGTCATACTTTGTACAGATCTGGTGATTTCACATCTTCAGAGGTATGTATGACACACTGTTGCTCTTTATTTTCATGCAACAATACCACATCTATGAAGGAGCTATGAGCAGGTCAGCCCAGGAGAATCCGTATCGGCGCCAGGTTCCATTAATTACCTTGAGAGAGGAGTCTAAATGAGTTGATTGTTCTGGGAGTGAATTAGCAGAAAAGCTATTGACTGGTGCAGAATGTGGACATCTAACAGGATCATTCCAGTAATTACTAGACACGAGCTACAGCATGGTAAAACTGAGAGAAAGCTACCATCCGGGTTTGTTGTCAGCCTCTGAGTTCTACCTGAACTATCTGCATTGCTTACCTGCTGAGTAGGATGAGACAACAGCATCCACTGAGGAAGCGTAATGCACTTCTCAGCAATATTAAAGCAATATCATATATCATCTCCTGTATAAGCATTCAGTGTCCCACTGTTCGGCAAATATTGATAAAGTTGCATCATTCAGAGGAAAAAGAATGAAGCTCTTTGTCAAGCAGTGGATGGAATGATTTTATATTCTGCCTTGCAGAGTGATGGATGATGAAATGCTGGCCTAAAAACCAAAAGTGAACAAACAAACAAAACAGCAAACTCGGCTGGAATACCCAAAGGACAGTCACTGGAGAAGGAAAAAGAGATTGATATTCTATCAAGAGTGTTTGTTTGTTTTGCTGTAAATCTATTGAGAATATGCCCACACATATTAATAGAAGAAAAACTCTATATGAGTTATTTTTTCTTGAAGACATCTGTCAGCAGTATTGCTCCCCAGAAATCTCTCCTGTGTGTTTTGTTTATGTGAAGATCAAATATCTGTACTTATTTTGTCCTTGCTTTGGTATATGTAATAGTATTATCTATACGTTAGAGTGAGCACATCATATATACCACTCAAGTCTGTGAGGTTTATGTCCCATATCGAGTTGCAAGGTTGGCAGAGCTGCAAGATGGGAAGTATTTTTCCCAACTGTAAACTCATGTTTAGATGTATAGTTTTAATGAATACCTCAGAAACACTAGAAAGTATCCTATGTCATATAAAGGACTACAGCAGTGTGTTTGCCAGTTTTAGCTCTCTACAAATTATGTCTATTTAACATTTTAGCTGGCCATTTTCAGATTTTTTAAAATGTATTTTTTGTATCATATACAGTCTATGTTTCCTGTTCAGGCAGCTTTTCTTTTCTATTCATTTCCATATGGTAAGAAAATCTGTTTAAAATAGTCATTAAACTTGCTTCAGTTCTGTAGTCCATCACAGACTACATTAAGTCTGCAATAACATTTAGCAGAAGCAGTTTTTTAAAATATCTCCACTGTATTACTTCACAACTGTAATGTAACCTTGACAAAAAAATAATGCAGATGCACTTGATTGTCAGTGTGATGGATTACTCAAGAAAGTTTCAAGAGTCTATTTAATGTTGATACCATATGGAAATGAATGGAAAACAATTGATGCCTGTAAGAGTAGAAAAAGTACATTCAAATTCAAAAACACAAAAGTATTGTTTGCAAAATGGTTGTATGCAAAAGTGTATGTTCCTTTAACAATACTAGGGGTATGTAATGGCCATAGGCCTTTTTCACAGAGGACATTTTGATGTGTCGCACTAGGAAAAGCACAGCTGTAAATAATACAATTGATGATGGCTGAATTCCATTTAGCTGCTTTGGTTTCAGGGCCCTGGCATTGTGCATGCAGGCTCCCTGCCACACTGTCATGGGACACATGAATAGAGATGAGCCATCGCTAATGTTATTAGTAACAAGTCAAAATGTCTGCTCTGGAAAAAAAGGCGTATTGGCTAAAAATATTTCAACTTAATTTCTGAGAAGTTATGCTTTTCCATCAGTTCAGTATGTTGAATGGCTCTTAAGAGTACTTTACCCATGAGCGTTAGCAGTCGTTGCGCTGGAGAAGAGACAGCCAGAAGGATTTTTGTTTATTCAGAACGCTTCGTCATTGCAACGGGGAACAAAACACAGCACCATAGCTGCTGAATTGATCCAAACTTTATTCAAAATCCCAACTGATTCAAGCTGCTGAATGTATTTATCAAGCTCAGCTTCTGCATGGGCAACAGAATTTTAAGCTTGATGATTGGATGTTTCTTACTGCAGTGCTCCTTTGGACGTGTAGTTGTCTTCTCTCCTGAAGATCTTATGTAGAGGCACTTGTACTCTTGACGTTTTATCAATAAATCATACTTTTTTAACACAGTTGTTCATAGTTTGAACTGTTGATTCAAGACAGTTTCATGTCCATCCAAGAGTTGGATTCTCTAACACCTTTTATAATCCAGTCCCACTTGCTACTTTATTCCATTGTCTATACCTTCCTTTCTTTTTTTTTACTTAGCTTTTCTTCCTCTGGTTTCTCATCCACCCACACCCACACACACACACACACACACACACACACAAAACAATACAGAAGTCACCTGGCTGGGACTGCCTGGAGAGAAAATGTCAGTGTGATCCACTCATTCCCCACCTTCTCAGCAGGGAGTCTGAGGGATATGTGTGTGTGTGTGCACTCATGGCTGCCTCTCTGAGTGTTCATGCATGGCGCACGTAAGTGGAGAAGCAGCTGGAGTCCTACCACCGTTATCATCCCTCCTGAGGGACGGGGAAGGACATTGAAGAACGGCTTGTGTAAGATTCATTCTACGTGTGTTACATGTGAGGACATGAGTCTGCCTGCGGTTACAACCTTTGTCCTGTGTGAGGCAGCAGAGATACAGCCCTCATGTTCCTCCATGATAGCGCGGTGATGACTGGCACTGCCGCAGCACTGACACACATAAAAGCATGCGCACACACATATTATGTCCACACACTGAGACGCTCGCTGGGGTCAACACGCTGGACACAGATTTACACTGGACACGGTAGATCACTGGCTAGTCAAGTCTCTTCATTACAAACTGACACAGATGGCGATGGTGTATAAAGTATGTGGACAGGGAGGAGGAGTAGGTGGTGACGGACTGGGAATTGTTATGAATCTTTGTCTTGTTTGGAACAAAGAGATTTTATCCCACACCAACAGGCGAAGGCTGTTTGTGACACCTTTGTGAGACAGCTGGGACAGATGTGTGTGTGGTTGATTGATGGTAATATTTTGCTTGAAGAATTGGAAATAGGGTTAGGAATGCATTGAGGCAAGACAGAGTGGGCATGAAACACTCCTTTCTGAAACTATGCTTAAAGGATAAATATGATTCTGTCCTTGAGGAGGAAAGGGAAAGAGCCGCAGAATATCATAGTGTCCTCATGTAATGGGGTGAATGTAAGCCGTTCTGCGAAATCATTCATACACCGAGTAATTCTTCAAGCACTTATCACAGAATGATTGACTGTCAAGACATTTTCACTTCATTTTAGAGCCATTCTCTTTAGCCAAACGGCCCCGTGATGAGTGACAGGCCACACATTACTACTTCTTGCCCCAACAGGTGGTGCATAATGATATGTTTTGGCCACACACGCACGCATACACACAAATTGAGGGCATGTAATCAAGAACACCTGCAGCCTTGACAGCTGACACTAAAATGATAAATATTAAATGGTAATTTGGATATGCTAAATATGCGGCATGCTAATTAACTCAAGCGGAAGCGGCAAATGTTTTAACAGTGAAACTCATTGGCTTGCTGGCTTGGTATTCTCATAAATAGATTCATGAGGCAACATTAAGTGGTCCACTCAAGGTCCGCTGAAAATTCACTCTACGGCCAAGGTGGTCTGTGGGAAATAATGAGATCTGCCTTTTGGTGATCATTAAAGGGTATACATACTGTAAATCTGCTATTTTTTTTAATTCACATCTGCCCTCTGTGTCCCTCTCCCCCACAGTCCCAGATGCTGACTAATGGTTTATGGGATATGAGGAGGGGTTTGAGAGGTCATAGGAGTGAAATAAAACTGAACCATGTGGTGTGTTTGTGTGAGTGTACATGCATTGCTTGAATGGCTATGTGTGTGTACGTTTAGTTCCATGTGTGTGTAAATCTCACAGCACAGCTCAATCATGAGTGGCTGATTAATGGCTAGGGTGCTCAGAGGGTATCTTGAGGATATCTTGTTGTCCTGTGGCTTACTAAAGTGTACATGACGTACACATACCTATGCTCACACATTCTCTACCATGGTTTCTTCTTACTACCCGTTTCATTACCCTGGTTTAAATTACAGCCTATAGGCCTATATGGCTCTGTTCTTTTCAAGTGTCACAGAAACCCAAGTGCTTTATCTACTGTGACATGTCAAACTGTCAGCGGCCTATTGTCCAAGAAAAAGCTGACCACATAGACCACAGTTGTCACAATGTCCACCTCTCTGTCTCTCTCTTCAGTCACATCTCCACTTACCCAGGCTCCTTTCTTTAGCACTATTCTTTACCTGTCCACCAAATGCCTTCAGGCTTTTCCCCTGTCATTCCAGATCCTGCCACTCCCATCTGCCCTGCAATCACCTCATTTCCTTCACCTGAGCTGCCCTGCCCATCTCCCAACCTGCATCTCATTCCCTCATCAGCCACTCTCTACATACACCGGTCCACTTCCTTTGTTTCTTTGTCAGTTTGTCCTAGTTACTATGTTGCTGTCTTGTCTTGTGTTTTTGCTTTTGAGCTTCTGTCAGCTCAACCTGGACCTTTACCTTCCTGTAAGCTATTTCATCAATACATTACTTAAGTCATCCTGCTGCCTCCTCTTTCTGCTCTTGCGTCCTTCCCCTCTTTCCACTCTCCTGTACTACCGTGACGATAGTTTGTGCATAAAGCTACTTTTCTTTTGTTCTGTGCCCTTTGAATGAAGCAACTTACTGCAATACTGACAGGAGTCTTGAAGTAAACATAAACAAGATTACATTGGGCTTCCATAGGCTGCTCCATCATTACATATTTACTCCTAGAGAAACCTTTACTAACCACTGTGACAGCCCAAAAACACAAAAATGAAAAACGAAAACATCCCGTTGGTTTGTGTGATGCAGAAGTCACATAACTGTGCAATTAAATTGTGGAAGTGGAAGTTTGCCAGATGGTTTGTATTTGTTTGTTTGTGTGTCACACGTGTGTGTGTGTGTGTGAGTGTATGTGTATAGCACTTTTAAACTGAAATCTGTGACACCACTATGCAAGAGCTCAGCAATCAGCTCTTGGAAATCTAAATGGTGCGCCACTGGCAGCCTGCCTCATGTTCTGACTTGTGGGATGTTAAGTGGCTTACCAGCTTCCCCTTAAAATCCCATGAAAGCCCAGTCTCTGTCATCAGCAGTCTAACTTTAGCTTAGAACCTTGGGATTCAAGATGGCATCCCATTATTGTAGACAGCAAGAGACTTAGCTGTGAGGGATTACGAAGGGATAGCATCTTCATCAAATATAATTAACATGATTCCTACATTCGCCAGGCTGGAGATAAGGGATTTGATTAAAGAAGGCAGTGTCAAATGTGCAATGGATGCCTAAACTCTTGAAACACGTGTTAATTCACCGTGGCATTTTCATTTTCACAGCTCCAATCCCCATTTTGCACACACATGTGGAGTGACAGTCGGTGTCATGATTCATGTATGGAGAATTAGCCTCTGACTTAAAAGTTCTCATGTCTGTGAGATATGTGTCATTGTCTCTTAAGAGACCTAAAGAAACTGCCACAGTGTTGCAGTCAGTGTAGCTTTACAAAACCGAGGATCACTTTACTTGGAATAGTAAATAGATAAATAAATGGTAGTACAGCACCAAATATAAAAAAAGGTAAAGACATAAAACATCTTGCAAGCTCAATTCTCTCTACAAGAACATAATCTGAAAACATTCACTAAGAGTCACTTGAGTCCAGCAGCTGGAAACCGAACCAATTAGTAAACTACGAGGAGTGTTTAGATGATGATGTGACACACTCTTTCTCAACACCCCTGAACCTTGTGAACAACTATTTAATCTAAGTGTTATATATGAAATGAAGCCTGACTGTGCAACTGCATGGCCTATATTTATTCCAAAACAGATTTGGTGGAGGTTTTGGGAGACATTTGACCCACACCAGCCGACATGTTGAAAACCACCATGCTGATACTCATGAAACCCTTTAAATTACAACAATTTAAAGTAGGTGTTATAGATATAAATAAAAGCTTTTTCTTGTGAATGTATTCAAAACCATTTGTAGTGCTTAGGATGAAAAATCCTGACAAATTAAGGAGAAACTGGAACAGCTGCTATGTTATTCTAGCTTGAAAATGGTGACTATAGCATTCGTATAACCAGCAGTAAGAAGGGTCTGATATCTGAGGGAAGGAGGGTACTGTCAGTTACCTATTATGCAGCCTGAAATCATGTCTTCGTCTGCCATGGTCTTACCAGATAAAAATGAGTAAAGCCGAACTTGTTCTTAGTTAATACACACCGCTAAGGTTTAACTTGTGAACTTCAAAAACTCCTGTGAAATATAATAATTCTATGGCTGAAGCTATCACTCCAAGTGTTTGGAAGTGTTGAGAGTCTCCATCATTTGCTACTGCAGTATTATATTAGTAGTCTGTTCCAAGGAAATGCCTGTTGAGTGTTGTCAGACCACACTGATTGAAGCAAGTGGTCTGGCTTTGTGAGGCTAATAAAATGTATCTTATGTCATAAAAAGTATAGCTGAGGATGACTTCTTTATGGATGGATGATTGATTTCAAGGTTAAAAAAACTGAACTGTCTGCCTCAGCCCTTGCCACATCGCAACTATGGGGAGGAGATTATAGCCAGTGATATTAAGATTTTATTTTCCAGACAGGTCACAAAAAAACCCCAACAAAAAACAAAAACAAAAAACATATTTACAAGGACAGTCTGGCAAAGGGTTAGCATCTTGGGGAGAAAGGTGAATGGATAACTTATCTAACAAATGACTCAAAAATCATTGCCGGTTCGTAATTCAAGGATATGTCACTGAAATATTTATTAAAATACAAATGTCTCTCAAGCAATAGATCCATGTGCTTTTGGATGCTCTTGACAGATGCAAAATTAAATTTTCTGGGTGGCAGGTAGAGGTAAGTGGTGCTTGTGCAACAAGAGGTAGGCGAGGTCAAAGAGAACAGCCTTCATGTTCACGCTATACTGGTGACTTTAAACATGGGTGCAATCCATCATTCACTCAGGTACAGATGAATGTGAATGTGAATTGTGTGTGATGTGCCTTTCTTTTTATGGGATAATGAAGGAGACAGACTGCAGGATGATGTCATAACTGGTCCCTGACAAGGAAGTCTGTGCACAATGAATGCATGAAAACACACACACAACAAGCAAAACACAAGTGCATACAATATGCACGCACACACAAAGACTCACACACACACACACACACACACACACACACACACTGATCTGCAGTGTCACAGGCAAGTGATTGAAAGGAAATTGCAGTGTGCTTTGGGAACCTTGATGGGAAGGGGATGAAATTAAAGAAAGTGCTTAATTCAATGCGACACATCCATTTACACAAGTAAATGACTGCTGATCACATGTACACAGACTTTAAAACTCACCACAGGATATATGAAGAACCTGGTGGGTCGAGATAGAATAGAACATGGACATGTGACGAGTAGCATGTAGTACAGGTTGCAGCCTATTCAGTCCTAGAGTTATCGAGCAGAGTAGAGGAAGAAGTCTCACTTGATTAAATTCAATCCGCGGCCTGGCTGTGAAACATGCTTTCATAAAAGGGGCGCATTTATATTCAGTTACTCTGCACATATACAACTCTCTCTGAGAATGCTTTCCCATTTCAATGTCTACTAATGTGTTGTGATCCCTCGCGTTTTCCAATGCAAATATGAATCAAGCGCAATAAGCTTCTGGGCAGGTGATGCTGAATTCTCTGTCTTCCCACATAAGACTCCATGTGCAGAGTTAAATACATTAAACACACAAATTACACAGTAAGCCTGCCCTTTTGCCAGTGATAAGCCAAAATTGGAGCAATGAGCTGTAAGAAAATGTCCCTAGAGTTAAAAGGGAAGCTTCAGTAAGACTTGCATTGTTGTGAAGCAGCCATTTGAGGTCTGATTTACAGCCACTCCATGTTCCAGTTTCCTATAGATGGCCTCTGGCTCTCCAGCCTACCAAATCCCTGAGGAGCCAGAACATCTGTCAGTGTGGACAGGGTCATATGAAACACACATAACTTCCCAAGGAATAACTACTGTTTGGGAGGGACAGGGAGGGAGAAAAAATTAATATGTATAGTGGATGAAGACTGAGAATACAGAATCTCAAATTAGAGGTATTTGTGTTAAAAATGATCTGAAAGCAGTGGTGGAAGAAGTTAAGATCCTTTACTTAACTACCAATATGTATGTAATGTAAAAATACTCCATTACAAGTAAAAGTCAAAAGTCAGCATTCAAAAGGGTCACAAGATAAATCTGAGAGGTCGAGAGACGAGGATAGGAAAGAAGAAAAATATTTTTTTTTACTTTTATCTAATCTTTGTTTTTTTTTGTGTGAAATATTGGATAATTTGACATTTTTTAACAGTTATTTAAATGGAATCATATTTGTAGTTTAGAGGGGAAATCATTCTCTGGTGGATAAAAACTGGTTAGAAACATGATGAGGGGCCCCAAATAGACACTGTTTTTCTGTAAGGGGTCACAAGCCAAAAAGGCTGGGAACCACTGGTTTAATCTTTAACAATACATTTAACTGTACATTGTTGTATAATCATATTATAACTTTCTTGTGTAAAATCTTAATCTGAAAAGTAACTACAGCTGTCAAATACATCTAGTGCAGTAAAAAGTACAATATTTAGCTCTGAAATGTAGACATATTAGTATAAAGTAGCATAGTTACTTTCCAGCACTGTCTGAAAGGCTACAGAGTGTGTATGAGAGGAAGAAACAGAAAGAGAGAGACAAGGGAAGAGGATGCTGGAACTAGGATTTAAGTGACTTCTGCCTTCATTGGCCCTCGTGTTTCCTGTTAGTGAAGGCAACACCAGTCCACTGCATAAATCATAACACAACCACTGGAGTTCTGGTCCTAGAATGATCACCAGCATCCATGCAATTACATGACACTAGTACCTCGGGAAAATGTGCTGTAATAGACAGTGATGTGTGTTGGCCCAGTCCTTGAGAGGTATAATACACTGCCAGTTTAGGGTAATGCTTTGCAGATACTACAGAAAGGAGAATTGATCTGACACTATTATACATTATGCATTTATTGCTCATTACTTCTTTCTAAAGGCCGAGCTCTGACAGTATACAGCCACTGTGGCTGTGACCACAGCTGCAGCTGCTCTGCCTGGCTGTGGGTTGAGCTATGGTTGAGGCTGTGGCTGTGGATGTGGTTATTACTAGGGCTACAGCTGCATTTATGTTGTTTTCTAAGGTGCTATGGATATGGTAGCTATACTGTGGCTACTCCTTACTGCTCCTGTTAACATTAGCTGAGAAAGCTTTGTTAAGCATGACACTCGTGATTTGAACCGGGTGCATCACCATGATGCTCAGCCATCACAATGCCAACAATGTCAATTCACTGCGCACACACACACACACACGCACACACACATACACATACACACACACACACAACCCATGCCTGTAGTTAGGGTTACACCCATTAAAAACTAATGTGTCACAGCCTTGGTCATCATAACAATCAAAGCCACAGTCATGATTACAGCCATCACAGCTGCAGCAACGGCCAATAGCCACCCCATCCCATAGCCATCCGAGGAAACACAAAACTTATAGCAAAAAGAGGGCAAAAATAAAATCCCACCGTGACCTTTCGGGAGTTCTCCAGACATCAAATCACACACAACTGTAAAAACTTGAACGATAACACCATAGAGTTCAAGATATTTCCACCGTGGTCCATGATGTAAAGATGGGGTCCAGGTGACCAGACCACAGCAACAAAGCAAACACAATGAATACATATCGTCATTAAAAACAGTCCTAGTCAAACATCCATAATTAGATACAAAATTCTATAACAAATTACATAATTTGTTTAACTAGGATGGTAAGCTTACACTTCCAGGTTTCTGATAAGGGTGAACGTCTGTTACAGAACAGAGACATAAATAAGAGGCCAGCACAACTGTTGCTCTTAGTTTAAATGTTTTCATGTTTTTCATGATGTGTGTTCAAGGTCAATTAAAATGGAATTATGTTTTCTAAAGGCTTGACGGAAATAATAGAAATGAAAAGAAATGCACACATGCACACACACACTCATCATCTCTCCTTTGCTGTCTTTCTAACTCACTCTACTTCTCTGCCCTAATCCCCTGTTCAGTGCAAGGTGTTTTATTCTGTGCCTGTCAGCAGTTTGAAACGGCAGGCTCATATCCATTCATGGCATTGTGTTGTACAATTACACTGACAAATGCTTGAGTGATTTTCTTGGCGGTGTTTCATTAAAAAAAATAAAAAAAATAAAAAAGGAACAACATCTACAGTACAAGGGGGGAAAAGAAATAGCTAGAGAATAAAACTGTGTTTTTCCACTACAGGGTCCCTCTCATAAATATTGTAATTGTCCAGTGATAGAAAGAGAAAAGGCAGCCAGAGATATTTCCAGTTTTCTGGTTAGTACAGGAAGCCTTAACTTGTCTGCAAGCTGAGCCTGGGAGATAATAAGAGAATATCTAAACAGTATCTTCATCATTATGCCATCCCATAAAGGGATGACAGCGCAGTGTAAAACATGCAGATTTAGCAGACAGAACTCCATGAGGAGAATCATAATTTTGTGGTGGTTTGTGCCACATTTAATCTGAAAGCTTTTTGTGACAAACATAGAATCTACTGTGCAGTCAGAAATGTGTGTGGAGATGTGTGTTTCTGTTATAGGTCTCAGTTGAGTATACATTTTGAATTACACACACAGTGACGGGGGGACAGCTTGTCAAGCAGGAGACAAAATGTGTGTTCCTTATTTGGTTTTGCTGTAGTAGCATTCATTCAGCATGAGCTAAAATAGTTCCTGTCATTATTCCAGTTACAGTAAGGTAAGGGTTAGCTTCCAGGTAATGAATGTAAGTCAGTGTGTGTGTGTGTGTGTGTGTGCTTGCCTCCATGTGTGAGTGTGTCGGCACAGGCAGCAAATGTTATCTCAAAAATAAATGAAAGGGTGAAGTGAGTTGCAGGGCAATCCTAAAGATAACACCGAGTGGCAGCCAGCAGAGAGGTGCTAGGCTTCTCATCACCTTTAAATCATTTTTTATGGTTGTGTTACTCATGCTGCAGGTGAACACGAGCGCAGTATCTACACTTACACACACAGTCTCAAGCTCACACAGGCAAGAGAGCAACTGACATCTAATAACAAGACAATGGGTAGAGGCAATTATCTTAATATTTCCATGTTATTGTAGTGCAGAACACTGAGATGCAAGGCTACATCCCACCACTGTAACATGATTAATTAAGATGCCAGTTGGAGGGTTACTGTGGGTTGAGCTGATTAGCAGGGTCAGAGGCTCCAGGCACCCCTGCTCTACTGAACTAGACACTGTTAGCAAAGCAGCAGACCAGCAAGACACAAAGTGCAGCAACCACACACACACACAAACACACACACACACACACACACACACACACACACACACACACACACACACAGTTATAAACAGGGACAGACGAATAGAGACACAAACACAGGCGGACAAGTGTGTGGATAGACAGGCTGACAGACACATAAATACACTGAGAGAGTGGCAGAAGCATTACTTTTCATGCTAATTAGCTGTCTGATCAAGTGGCAGAGACAAATATAGGTGACAGGCTACTGGTGGCTCTTTCTTGGTGAATCACAACATGCAGTGCACTGTAGAGAGAATAACACCGCTTTAAACAATAATGATGTTTTGTGCTGCGGAAAATGCTGAGGCTTTTTGTTCTCAGTGCAGTTTCAACAACGTCTTTGAACAACAAAGTCAAGGTCAGTCAGTAATAAAATTTCTCCTTTATTCTATTTTTCTTCCCAACTCCCACTTCATCTTCAGCTGATGGCACCCATTCATCTCTTTCTATCATTTCTTTTATTACTGTTAAAGGAATAGTTTAAAATGTTGGGAAATTTGCTTTTGCCCTACTTGCAAAGAGTTAGATGAGTAGATTGATATATGCCTATCAGCACCTCTAAAATTCATTAATTAACACATTATATTTTGTTTGTTTAATCTGTATAAAAAGTGTAAAACAACAGCTTGTGGTTTGTGTGGTTTGAACAAATGGGACATAACTTGTTAATTAGTGAGCTTTACAGGTGCTGGTTACCTATGGACAGAACCAGGCTAGCTGTTTCCCCCTGTTTCCAGTTATGCTAAGCTAAGCTAACCGTCTACCAGCAGTGGCTTCATATTTACCCTACAGACATGATAGTGGTATTGATCTTCTCATCAAACCCTCAGCAAGACAACGAATAAGCATGTTTCCCAAAATGCTGAACTTTTCCTTTAAATAGTAGTCAGGCAGGAGGGAATTGTTTCTGTGTGTCATATAGATGCAGAAAAAACATATAGTATATACACTTGTACGTAAAGAGTCCCCTTTTTGCTCTGGAAAAAACCTACAAGGCTCCTTGCAATCACTGTTACAGTAAACTGCAAACATCACAGTAAAAATGCACTTTATCGTCTCTAGTGTCACACAGTGTGTGAGTTTCAGCTCAGTGCTCAGTGGCACATACGCTCCCATAGGTGTTACAAAACAAATGACCTGGTGTAGTATTACTTTGATCCTCAGAGGCTACATGCTCTAACTCACACCAACTGTGTGTTCATGTTCCCATTTTCTAAATTGCTCACTCGTTCTTTCTCTCCTTCCCTCCATGTCTGTCCCTGGCTCCTCAGTCATTTTTTGGTCCCGAGGGGAAAGTGGGTGGGTGGGTGGGGGGTTGTGGTGGAATCTAGGACACATGAAATATTAAAATCCTTCTTGGGAAGTCCTCATCATCAGCATATGTTGCTCTCATCTCTGGTTCACTCTTTCTTTTTCTACTTCAGCTGCTTCCTCTGTTACTATTCCTCCCACTCGTGGTGTCAAAGGTCTTTCCATACTCATTCAGATTCCTCTCAGGCATTCATTCATTCACTCATTCATTCAGTTTGAGAACTGAAGATAGGTCACTCACCTTAAAAAAACTCTATGCCTCTTACTCTAACAGTGTTTTGTTTACATGAGTGGCCTTATTCACCTGAGATCTATTTGGCACCATTAACCATTTGGCCTATTCTGCAATACCGCCCCCTCACTGACATATACATGCCTGCATGTATTTTTATATCTGCTGCTAATTACTTTGTATTCATGCAAGAAATATAGAAGGGATTATTTTTATGTGACGTACTTGATAGTTTAAAATATTAAAAACCCAGAAGCAGATATAGTAATTAGGGACCCTAATTACTAGAAGCCGAATCAAACAGACATTTTTAAATGGTTTTGTGCGACTTCATTAGATCTCTCATCAAAATGTCCTCTCGTCGGCATGTCTACTCCTGTCCTCGCATCTTCGGTCTTCTTATTAGGTCCTTATCCATGCTGGCGTGTTATTTTCAGGTGGTTCCAAGAGTGAAAAATGTCTGCAACTTCGAGGTACTGAATCACCCACTTGGGAAATGAAAAAGAGATGAGGGAGAGAAAGAGAGATGAGAGCAAGAGATGGCCCATAAAGGTAAACTGGGCAAACAGCCAGACATTTAAAGTCTTCCTTTATAGGGAAATAGCTTCATCAGATAAACAGGTGTGCTGATGCTGAATGCCAATAAGCAACACATCTGACCTGAGGGATTTATAGACAGAAGCCATTCACTCCGAGTGTTGTTTGACCTTCAGCAGCAATCTGACACTCTGTTAAGCCTGCCACACTTAAGTTTCATTTGGCTGTAATTGGCTTAATGGCCAGCAGACATGACGAAGGGGTAAAGTTTCCTCCTAAAACAGACTTGTTCATGCTGGGCCTGCTGCTTTACCAAGAGGGAATCATCTCTTGGTGGAATGGGGATGGAATGTGTGTTTGTTTGATTGGGACAAAAAGAAAAAAAAAGTGATTTTCCCTCCCGGGGCAGAGCAGTTTCCTAAACACATTTGGAGTGTTTTTCTCAAGTGGCTCAGCAGCAATCTGTGTACGTGCGTGTGTATGTGTGTGGTGTGTGTGTGTGTGTGTGTGTGTGTGCCACAGCTACATTTTGTTGATGATGCTGTCACTGCTGTTGGCATCTTGGATGCGTCCCAGAGTCTCTCCAGGCAAAAGAAGGGGACGATACATCTCTTCTAGCGTCAGACACACGCACACACACACAGACTCACACGCCCTGCAGCCTCCTCCCTCCTCTCTTCTCCCATGTGTGGCCTTGGTGGGCTGTCTGGGCTCTAGTAGGAACAGAGAGTGTGTAACTAAGCACATCCTGTCAGACAGTCATGCTATCTTCCCCTGGTCCAGACCTCGCCTTCCCTTCATGCTCCGTTTGCCTGTTATTCTCAGGAGGCAGCTGCTCTGAATAAGAGGCCCTGCAGTAAGGGAGGAGGCTGTATTACATTACAGTTACACACATCAACTCATCCCGGTCCGGTCTCAAGGTGAATCGTGTTAATAGGGGGATGATTTGTTTTTATATAATGTAGGATATAAAAGCATTGAATTTATAATATGATCCAACAGAAGGTGTTTGAGCATCACTAAGGCCGCACAGTTACTGGACTTTTCATAGGCACTGAGTGCATTAATTACCTGTGTTTGTATGCTGTGATGCCAGAGCACATTTTAACATTAGATCAGACATGGTTCATTTTTTCATGGCCATAAGGTACCCTAAGAGGATAAAGGGCATTAGGATATTGCTCCCCCGACATAGTGCAAGAATCTTCTGGGAACGATTTCAGATAAAATTATGTCAAAGACCTGGTCATCGCGATCACATCACCTTATGTCAGTCCTTCTGAACACCTTTGGAAGGAACTTCAATGCACTATCCATAGGAAGGATTATCTTCCTATCAACCTTCCTATTACCACAACCTTTCACATAGCTGCAACAGGGTGCACTTAGAGTATGCAGTGCAGTTTGTGTGTCTGGCATGAAGCCAGTGGCCTTGCATGTACAGTACTGAAAGGCAAACCATATCTTAGCAATTTGAAATGATCTTAAGCATTGATGAGATTCAGATAATAGTTGGATTCTCATTATTCCGGTTACTGATTCCCATTAAGTAAATTCTCTTTTCACTTGACCTTCCCCTGGGAGGAAGATCACATGGAGTAGTCCTTACAGTTACAGTCTGCTTTGCTTCTGCAGGCACCCCAGGAGCAGCACCATTAAAGCTGGTGGGGAGTCACTGTCTTGCTCAAGAATATAACACAAATTGAACACATGTTTGAATGAGATCAATCGAAGAAAATGAACCCGCCATAAGTGAGAACTGGCTCTGATGCTACGCATTTCTCTCTTTTTTATTTGCTCCAGAACAGTGTCAGAGTGTTAATGTGGTTATAGGATGATTTTACACCACATACATTCCCATCATTTTTCTCTGTCAGTGGTATAAATTAGCTGTACCAACAAGTGGGATCGCAGTGAAAGAGCAGGGATAGTCAGAGAGAAAAGTGAAAATACACCTTTGAGTGAATCAAGATAAGTTACAAATACTAAGTAGCAATTTCCTCTTTTTAATGAGTTTTCATTGATATTTTCTTTAATTATGTGTCCTATAACAATGTTGGATGTGAGCTAAAAAGATGTCTTCAAATCCCATTAATTAAAGCAATCAGGCCAAATTAGCCAGGAAGGCATTATTTAGGTTGGAATCTCCCAGTTCCTGGTGCTTTGATTCAGATTCAAGAGGAATTTCATGTTGAGCTGCTGCTCCTTCTATAGTAAACTAATAGGAGCTAGTTGAAGGTGATTTGGGTGTTTGGTGGGAATATTTACTGGCCATCTTCTTTGGAAGGTGTTCTGGGCCTGACCGACTGAGAGGAGGCCATGGGGCTGACCCAGGTCTATGGTGGTAATGCATCTAACAGGTGACCTGAGAGCTCACGCGGCTCATTCTGTTATCGCTCTGATCAGGATAACCAGCTAGAAATGGATATCACATATCACAAGCTTATGGTTACCCCCTGCAAAAGGGGGCGATTCGAAGAAGAAATAGAAAGCACCGTAGAACTACTACCTACTGTGGATCACTATCCATTTGTGGTTGTTGGAATATGCTAAAGCACTTCATATTTTTTGTATCAGCTTCTATCTATCATTGTGTTGCAGGAAAATGAGCTGATATCTTAACTGATAACTAGTTACTGCATAATTGCATGAATACATATTATTCTACTTATATCTAACAACAGCAGAGGTTCCTCTACCTCTCAGTTGCTTAGTTTGCATTCAAGGTGTCACTTTCAGACACATTAACGTAACTGTGTCTCTGTCTTTCGCTCATCATTAGCAGAATTACTCATTACCCAAGGGTATAAGGGCCACAGTAGTTGATGTAACAGAGGTTTCAGTGTCACATTGAATAAATGTGACTAATGATGACAGTGTCACAGTACACGAGCAGAGACATATTTGCGTTTGGCTCCCCATAAGGAAATGACTGTCCAGGGACAATTCACTCACCAGCAGGGGCAGAGGGCTTGTTAACATCCTCATAATTAAAAGCATGGGCTTTAATGAATAACAGACATTGCAGCATATACAAACATATGCAAAAGCATGTTGTGTCTGCATGTTAACACACACATCTGCATTCAGGGCCATGTTAGCATACTAGAGTGTGTTACAGAGCTTGTAGTAATTAAGAGCAAGTGGTCTCCGACTTTCATTTGTAGCATGCTTCCTGTAAGTAGGAACAGTTTGGAGTACCTGGCCTTGGGGTTAGACTGTGGAGCTTGAACAGTAAACCTGAAAGGAGCTGGATCTTAAAATGCAGCTCTTTTGCATCGAAAGGAGGTAGTTCGTGCATCTGATCAGGATGATCCATACGCCTCTGTGTGGAGGTACTCTGGGCACGTACAACTGGGAGGAAACCCTAGACAGACCCAGAACTTGTTGGTGGGATTACATATCCCATCTGGCATGGGAATACCTCGGGATTCCCCAAGAGGAGCCGGAAGATGTGGCTGGGGAGAAAGATACTCAGGCAACCTGGACCCAGGCAAGCAGCACAATGTGGAAGAATGCTATGGGTGTGTGGGCAATCTGTCTCTTTCTCCACACAAAGTGCAAGCTGAGTGGTAATTCACATTTTGGAAACTCTTCCTCCTGCCTCAACACTTCTTCATATAAACACACAAACCAAGTGGAGATGCAGAAATGATGTAATATTGCAGGAGACAGAAGATAGGGGAGCAAACAGAGTGAAAGAAGCACATTTCTAGACAGATGGGTACATAGGTCGATTATCATTGGCCCCAAAGTCAATATTCAAGATAAAATAATTACGTGACAACAAGCACCATGAACCATATCGCCTTTCGCTGCATGCTGACAAATATCTGTAAAATAAGTTCAGTTCAACTCTTTCTGGTGCTTCTCTGGTTATATACAAAGGAGAGCCAGGCAATATTTGCAAACTGACAAAACAATCGTTTTCGCCATCTTAATCTAATCATATGTGGAGCATCAGTCTCCATTTCTTTACAGAGAGAGAGCAAGAGACATAATGCTTAAAATATCCTGCAGGGGATCGAGATAATCACAGAAGTTTAAACAGCATCACTATCGCAACTGCATAGCTCGGAAAGTGCGACAGAGTTTTTCCTTTACTCATCCTTTACAGTCTGGTTGTCCGAGCCATCTACCGCCAGCAAGGCAAACAAGCCTCAATCATGCAGCAAAATGAAAGTCAATATATTCATGAATGGATTTGAGTGAGATGCCCAAGGCCTATAAAAATAATGGAGTGTGTAACATTATTCCCGGCACCCCCAAATGGAAGCAGCCTTAAGGGGGAAATATCTTGCATAAGACAGCTCCACTCATCAATGCACAGCAGGGAACGCAAGGAAAAGAGGGTGCAATGTGAACACTTACCTGCGTCAGGAGACCTGCAGCCAAGTTTAGAATATTACAAAGCTTTGCCTCATTACTATTCTCCTCTCCACTATAAGCCTCCCCCGTGCTGCATGGATGTGAGTGCATTTTTGCGCACGTGTGTTTGTGTGTGTGTTAAAATATTGTTTTTTTCTCCCCGGTGAACCCATGCTCACACAGCTCTCTTATTTGCATGCATTAGGATCCTCTGTGCACCCGCAAACAAAGTGGGCTTCAGTGCTTATCTCCTAAGATAGAACAGAGGAACATTGTGCACAGCGTTAGGGAAGTACCACTCTAAAACTGAATTTGATTGTCTATATTTTAACATGTATGAGTTCAGTCCAGCTCATGGAACACTTGTTTTTCCATACAGTGTATTCAAGCTGAAATAGATGAATTGACAAATATGTAAAAAAAAATAAGGTCAAGGGACTTTTCATGGCAGCTAGTCTCCAAAAATTCACAGTGGAATCAAATATGCCTAGTTTAGAGACAGGCCTGACTGCTCTGTGCAATACGGCATGCTATCAAACCTAGTCTCTTGAGTTAGGTTGTCTTTTAAAGTCAGGAAGGCCAAGGATGACAGAGTTGTCAAATAAAGAAATTCAGTCATACACTGTCACAAACACAAGGACACACTCTGTCTTCATCTGTCTTGTTTTAACAAAAGCTTATTTTATTTTCCTCCTCTCTTTTGTTGATGTGTGTTCCTCCTTCACCTTTCTTGAACTTCTTGTGCAAGTCTAATTGTGAAGTGAAAACTTCATTTACTCTTTTGTGCACACAACAGAAAAACTGAGTAGCGACACTACACCTGCAGTGACGGCACAACATCTGACTTGTAGTATATTTCTGGGGATGATCCTATACTGAAAAATACAGAAATACTAACCCTAACCCTGCTGAAGGAATACAGTTTGAATTGTGACAATAACAATGATGCATTCTGCTTCCTACTTTCTGCTAAAAACACTTTTTCTTCCAGTCACATGCTCAATACTATAAAGCTCCATACAGTATTTTGGGAACAAAATACTGTATTTTTGTTTGATTAGCATTTTTAAGGCCGTGTTCACAGAAAAGTGTAAGGTGCACTGAAAATGATTGTCACTGAAATGAGTGTCACATCAGGGGAAAGTGGGACAAAGAAAGATTGATAGGCATGAAATTTCATATAGACATTTATGTCCCCCTCAGGAAGTTATAATGTTGGTGATCCCCTGACTTTTCATTTTGCGCCACCATCTGGTCAAATTTTTATTTTGTTGTTTATGATCAAATACCTGCAAAACTAATCACATTCCCATCAGTATCAGCTTTATTTTGTATTTACTGTTGTTCTCACAGAGCAGAGCTGCTGGCATGGCTGTAGACTCTTAGTCTTGTTCTAATGTTTGTCTAATGTTTCCAGTTTTCTTATATTTAGGAAAATATGTTGTATTTGATTTTGCGTGATGTGTGTGTTGATAACATATCATGAACATATCATACAACCATTTGACAGATGCAACGACTATACAACATTGTTTCTCTATCCATCATGCCTCTTTGTTTGCCTCTGTCCTCCCTCACTCTGTTTTTATCTGTCACTCTTTTCTAACTAGGTCATCCCATTCTCACCTCACTCCAAAACATTAAAGCCATTTCACCAGCTATCTCCATATATCTTCATCTCTGCTCTGTTTCATTGGAAGAGCTGCTCTTTGGTATTTCATGGCTCACACTCAATGCTTGCATTTTACAATTTTGTCTTTCCTGCAGCTTTGGACTGCATTGTGGCTGCATTGTGAGAGTAAATTGGTATTGGTGAGTAGCTCTGTGAGGAGCATTGAGAGATGTAGCAGTTTACCAGCATACTAACCACCCACCATCTCTCTTCCTCTCCATTTTTATCTACACAACCTACTCCACCCTCATACTTAATTTGTCCAAATATTTTTTCCACATCCATGCTATGATGCCCTTGTAGGATTCAATCTATCCAAGTCATTTTCTTTGTTCTCCTTTTCTGACATGCTTCCCTTCCATCTTGCTTTCCCCTCAACCTTTGCCCTTCATACATCTAAATCACATTGATCAGTATGCTCAATACTATTTACACCTTCCTTCTCTAATTCCTCTTTCTGCCCCGTTCTTGTCATCTGTGCTCTGTGCTGTATTACTTTTTTCCTCCAAAGTCTCCTGCCATGTGTCGAACGACAACAGAACACACTTCTCTGAAAAAGACATAGCAAAGCATTGAGAGACAGAGAGAGAAAGGGAGAAGAGAAGAAAGTGCATCAACCCCCCACAGGACAGCAGTGAATGATGGGCGCCCCCTCTGTGCAAGGTTCTGGGGTTGCCTGTCACTGCACCCTATCTGGTGCCAACACACTCCCTCCTTGCACTCCATAAGCTGCAAAACTGTCTGTGCCCGGTGTGACAGCCTTAGTGTCACTAGCAGAATTTCCTCCAGAGTCTTGTTTGTCTCTCAGTCCCATCCTTTGATTCCCTAGCATTAAATGGGATAGCGGCACCTTATTTAATTTGATGAAAATACATAATTTAGCACAATGTGTGTCTATAGATTTATTTTAAACTGTCATATTCTGTGCTATTGTCAGGTGTTTTATTTGGACAATGATATTCTTATTACCTCCCCCTTTCCCGTTTTGAATTATGCATGGAGTAGCGACTTTTGTGGTTTCTATTGTGGTTTGTGATTGCTGTTACTTAAATCACTTTGCTGGTCTATTGTGCTAACTGTTTTCCCACAATGCCTGTGTGACCTGCTTCTTTATGTAGTTTAATTAATTTGATTTGAATAGTACAAGAGTATAGCTGAGTGCTGCTTTCAAGTTATAATTCAACAGTGTTTAGCAATGACATACACAGTCATTTTCTATTTACTTGTCCTAAAATGGGGGTTTAGTAGTATTTCCTAAGGGGGACATCATCCCTTCCTCACTTATTTTGCCAGCTGAGCACTTCCCAAACAGTGGGTGTTACCACCCCAGAAACACAGTGCAGTTCTTTACTGTATTGCATTACTCAGCTCATTGACGGCAATAGAGGAGGTTTGGTACAGTGATACTTTTTAATTAACATTGTTTACATTCATCTTGCATCCATCTTGCATTGATCTTGTAAACAAGGCAGCTACTTGCCAAGGAGAGTGGACAATTCCCTGTCCCCTAAAACTAAAAGCAACGTATCGACCTTCACATCCCATCAGCCCACTTCACACACACATACTAACCCCCACCCTCCCCTCCCCTCCAACCCCAACACACACACACACACACACACACACACACACACACACACACACACACACACACACACCTCCCTCCTGACCCATCTAATCCTTAATTACCATGTCTAATTAGGGCCTGACAGCAGAGGTCAATCAACTAATTACAGAATCACAGGATGAAAGGAAGAAGGAACTGAGGACCAGTCAGTCAGAGACCTCACATCCAAACCTGAACATCACCATCATCTCTCTAAGCACACATACGTACTGCCCACCACTTGACCTACACTTCAACTGAATTACAAAAAATATACATGAAGTCGCTTACAGGCACGTGCATGCTTCAGGAGAAGAAATATTCCCTAACATATACGTACACACATGCATGTCA
This sequence comes from Macquaria australasica, assembly GCA_005408345.1. NCBI lineage: Eukaryota > Metazoa > Chordata > Actinopteri > Centrarchiformes > Percichthyidae > Macquaria > Macquaria australasica. Next base: position 1,176,829 of record SEMN01000025.1, on the reverse strand, counting down.
GGCTGTCACACATGGACAATAAAGGCTATACTCTATGACAGGAGATTCCCCTATAATGCAGCTTGCCTCCAGGCCTCTCACTCACAACCGTCACTTCCAGCCTCGTCTCTCATCGATCTACAGCTGGAGACCCATGCTGGGTACAGCTCAGGTCGATCTATTGGTTGTGTGTGTTAGTGTGTGCGCAGTTAGTCAGGCAATCTTATAGGTTCTTTTTTAGTTATTTGTGTATTTGAGTGCATGTATTTATGCATGTGTAAGCATCTGTGTATGTATATATATATATATATATATATATATATATATATATATATATATATATATAGTGTGTGTACATATAGTATATGCTGGAAAGTGTATGTATTATTGTGTGTGGGAGTGTCTAGTGTTAGGTTAAGACCTGGATCGATATGTGTTGAAGTACCTCGTATTTTATAGCCGCATCAATACTAGGATCAGTGTCTTAATCAGCAATGTGTATCTGGCCTGGAAACAGAGTCTCCAGGGAAATGCTGTGTGGAACGCCATCACAGCTTTGACGTAGGCAGCCACACAGTCCCCCAACCTCCCATCATCAATGTTACATTTATGTACAGTGAAGCAACTATAGGAGGCAGCTTTATTCAGACTAAAGATGGTTGATTATTTGCTCCTCAGAAATGCTGTCTACATGATGTACTGTAACTTCACAGATACTGGATCTATTTATAATAAATGAATAATTTCATCTTCAGTGCAGTGTTTTGCTCTTACAGGCTTGTTGGCAGGCTTGTCAGTTAGCTTGTCAGAGTTTCGTGAGCACATTAAGGGCTGCCTTACATAGAGAAGCGCTGAAGATCAAAAGCTGGAAAAAGGGAGCAAAGTGAAGGCTATGGTTTTCTACAGTCACAGTAGACTATAATTTAATTGATAGAGAGGGAGAAACACAGAATTTTCTCATCATCATTTATCCCCCTAATTAAAGGATAAGGCTGGCAATATTTTATATTTTTGTTATTGTCAACAAATTCCATGAAAACACCAGAACCAGCAATGCGTTAGTATTATACTTGACAGTATAATGCTTTCTGACTTCCCTTTTTCTGTGGCTCTCAGTCCCAAGCACTTGGTTCTTACTGCAGATGCAAATCTTTAAAACAGGTCACAAATATGTACTATAATTTTCAAAAAGGCTCATTAAATTCCCTTAACAGCAGGGCACTGCAGGTTTTATCAAATGTTACTTAAACAGGAGTAAAGTACATTTGTTGGGGACTATGTTTAGCTGCAGATCTGGTGTGCTAGTGAGTTGTTACGGCAGCAGGACGGTGTATGTGTGATCGACTCAAAATAAACTGCAGTGCCCATGTTCTTTATAATGAATGAACATGTCACTCAGTGCAACGGTGTGGCTCCCTGTTGTGTTAATGATAGTTTTTAGACAACAACAGAGGTCTTTGGTACAGAGGAATAACATATAAATCTATATCGTTGGCTTTGGTTATTTCAAGGATTTTGTTGGCAATAAGAAAAATATAGAATACCATCAGACTCATCCTTTAATTATATTCTAAGTGTTCGAGATAATCTCCCAAAAAAAGTCATTTTTGAACAGAAATGTAGCCCCGGGGTAGAAATAAGGGATTTATGTAATTAAGTTCCAAATAAAGGACTCAAATTAATAATTCAGTTTTAAATAATATCACAGGTGAATATAGAGAGCCGAAGTCTTGACATCATGTCCAGGCTAGCTTCTGTAACTCAATGCAATCTCTCATTCAGCATTTCTTTCATCGGGCTTTCTGAAAAGATGAAGCGTGTTACTGGGGTTTACTTTCCATATTTTAAGACCAATTGGCATCCACTACAGCGCTTGCTATTAGAAATCGAAACCTTTGCGAGTTTAACAAAGTTAAACAAGGGTTATTTTGTTAGCACAGAAAAAACTACAGCTCCTATGAAAAAACTACAGGCACGGCAGCATGGGCACTTACATCATGGTAACTTGGTTTCATCTATTTCCATTATACTCACTAATGCTCACTTCTAAAGTCATTTTTTCAACTTTCTTGTTGTAATCTCTGCTGTCTAAAAACGTCTACAGCGTTGAGCTGTCTCTGTCCTGCTGTTATTACAGACATGTCTGAGCTAGCTGTGAGCCCCCCCACTCACCCCCCCCACTCGCTCATGGACTCGTCTCTTCTGTCGAGCTGTGACATTTAGGGCTTATGGGAAAGGGTGTTTGATAAAGACCGTTAAAAAAACATAAATATTGAATAAACAACAATATTAAATTATTTTTGCAGAGCGAGTGAGCAAAGGAGAGGGGGTAGAACAGGGCTAGACTGGGACAAAAAAATCAGCCCTGGCATTTTGGCCCAGACCACCCCACCACGATCGATCACACACCACCCATCCTCGCACTTCCCTGAATATGTATACCTATAACATGCCGCTCCCTAAAAACACAAGAGCCGTATAATGAGTATGATGCCAGGTAAAGATTAATTTTTTTTTTATCAAAGTACTATATCAGTAAGATGCTGAAAATTATATTTATCAATCATCATCAATCTTTTTATACATTGATATTATTAGAGCTAAATTTGTATTGTTCATCTCTCTTGTATTTACATGCAGTCATTTCCCTGGTGCTTTTATTGTCAGTTGTACAAAACTGTAATATTGGTTTATCAGAATGTGTAACTGCACAACCCTGCTGAAACACTGATATATATATATTTTATTTTTTATTATTACCAAAATGTCAATATTTCACTAATGTAATGTAATTAAAAACATAGTTGTGAAACCTGCCAGATATTTACATAATCTTTTAACTTTTATTTTACTGTATTTGTGTTATGTACTTTATTGTAATTACATCCTTTTTATTAATAAAGTCTTTATATAAACGGAATTACATTATCATGGCAGCCATTTTACATGCAGTAAGAAAAAAGAATATACTTTGAAACTAATTACATAGGGTACATTCATCTTCAATATTATATTAAAGTATGAAACCCCGCATTTAAGTGTCGTGTTTCATAAATACATGTCTGGCATTTGTAACAAACCAAACCGCTTGAAAATCGGTTGAAAATTCAGCCAGTTATGATGATTTGAATTGTGCATAGACCTCCTGCCTCCAAAGACTTACATGCATTAGGAGGCGCGGTACCAATATGGCGGCTGCGTTGACGCATCACTCCCATGAACAGCAGCAGCCAATGAGGTAACCTATAGAGACAGAGTGCATCGCGTCATACTCTGCTAACACAACGCCTGTAGCTAGCTAAAAACATTAGATTTCAGCATGTCAGAGGACTGTTTCAGCACCCTGTGTCTACCAGAGAGGACAAACTCAATATTGTTGGTCTATCTCAGTGTCCCTTCTCAAGCTAAGTTACTGTAGTTAGCTAAGGCACTTGCAAACATAATACTGCATAGCTTTCTGATTCAGCCGCATTCCACTACGCAAGTTACTTACTGTCAAAATGTTTTAGCTTAACTTACAGCAATATAGTTAGCCTAAAACTTACATTTATATATGTGACTGACCAGTGACAAAATGCCTGCTGCGAACTTAGGCACACTGAGTGTCAGGATCCCACCGTTTTCCCCTTCTTCCTGCTGATGCCTCACGTCTGTATCTACTTTTGTCTTCTTAAAAGCTCAGTTTTTCGGTTCGGCAGCTTATAAAAACTTAGTTCTGGGTTCTGTACCCTGTTGGCAGTGCATCCTACCACACAGCAGCTTTTAGGGATGTTTCTGTTGTTTGCTAACAGACCGCAATGACAAGGAGGCACCCCCACGCAATACAAAGTGGATGGAGAGCGATGAAGTGTTTTCCCCTCCCCTTGCGTTGGCTTAGGCCCACTGGGAAAGTACCCGGTCTGCAGGTTAGCTTGAATGGGTGGGGGAACGAGTGAACTGAGAAAAAAAACAAAAAAACCCAAAAACGATAGTAGAAGCAATTTGAGATGCCAACATGCACTTTTCCCTAATTTCATAATAACCCTAATTTCAGTTAATTAGGCAGAACATTTGTGACAAGTCTGAGTCACTGAAAATGTGTAGCTGTTAGCAGCTAAGCTAGCGTGAGAAACAACGGTAACTGTTTAGCTATAGGATGCGAATTGAGTGTATTGGTAGCATCGGCTAGCAGTGTTTAATTTTAAAGTACGTAGCAGACAAAGTGAACCATGGACGACAGTGAGGTTGGACCCGACACTGGATTCAAGGTCAGATAAACCCCACAGTGACCGGGAAAGCTGTGTGGGTCTGATGAAGACACATGTTGGGCTGTTCAGATGTTACAAGGTCAGATAGCACCACTGGTGAGTGGAAAAGCCTTTGAGTGCCTCTGACGAAGATTACTGTTACTCTCCTTCTCTCAGACCGCTAAGCCGTCTCTCCAGGAAACAAAACGGTCTTTCTTTCCCTTAACACTGCCTGAGCGAACAGGATTCTGCTGTTGGCCACACTTTACAGGCTTTCAATGTTTCTTTATTTTAGTGTGTGTGTGGGCCCACTTACAGCATATAAAATTAAAAGTAAGGATGGATGGTTGGATAGACCTACAACCAGTCAGAGCAATGGAACGAGCAAATCCTGTTGGAAGTATGGCACTCACATCTTTCTTATCAACAAAAGCTTTAGGTGTAGTTGTTTGTTCTTCTTTTAGAGAAAATAATTGTCCAGTTCGTTTTAAGACGCAAATAGTTTATTCAGAACGTTCCACATCAGCGGCAGCCATCTTGGTTGTTTACGATAATACCTCATCTTATCAAAACCGCCCCATATTAGATAAACGGTTGTTATTGGCCTGACCCGGGCCTGGTCGGCTGGAAATCTGTCTGAATGGGAGGGTGACCATCTGCCAGAGCAAATAAAACATGAGCTCGCAGATTTGTCTGGTTCCCAGGCTAGTGGTGGGGTGCTAGAGAAAGAAAATATGCCTAGAAGAATGGTGGGAGACAGGGCAATCTGAGTGTTTTTTGTAAGTCTGTCGCACCTTTTTTTTGTTGTTGTTGTTGTTAGTAGGGCTTTTTTTAGGGTTTCAGTCCCTTGAGGCTCGCTGTAGTTACACATGTAAAATGGAAGAAAATAGACTCTTCATATTGCCTTCATGTGTGAGTAAAATGCGAGGTGTTACGCAGCCTGTGTACAGCGGGATTAATTAAAATAGGAGCATAACTTTTCCCGTCAGACGTGCGTGAGATGGACAACTGAAAAACACGCTGAAATGCTATCTGTGTAGACACGCTGTAATAAACTTATTTGGTAACTGGGAGGTTGTGACTTCATACCCTGCCTGCATGTAATATATCATTTGACTCAGAGGTTGTACATGTATTTGTCTGTAAAATCACGCGTCTGACTCTCTCTTCTGTCATCGTTTCCCACTTCTCTCCGCTCCTCCCTCCCTGCAGTGGAGAAGTGCATTAGGGGAGATTAATAGAAGGTAGTCATGTTACAAATCATCCGCTGTGCATTTCCCTATTCATCCTCCACCCCTCGCTTACTCTTCACCTCCCTACCTCTCTCATCTCTTTCTCATTCTCTTTCTCTCACTCACCATCTCTCCCTCTCTCTTTCTCACTTCCCTCCTCTCATAAACAGCAGAGTGGTCAGATTGCAGTCCAGCCTAAAAGAGCAGACCATTTATCTACCTCTGAATACTGGAAACCTGCCACAGGTGCAGTGGAACACAATAAGTCTTTCTCTTACGAACACACAGCTTTCGCTTGCTGCAGAGGGTGCTATCCATAGTGTGTGGGTGTAGGTGTAGCCTATGTGTGTTTGAGCCCGTGCCATCATTTGGATGCAGGTGAGATAAATAGTGATGCTGGGCAACCTTTAAAACTGGCTTCGTAGACAGTCCTAATCCAACACACCCCTTTAGGTCCAGCCAAACTGTTTCTCTTATCACCCCCTTCTCTTTCTCTCGCTCTCTCCCTCACACACACAAACACACACACTTTCTCTCACTCTGTCATCTCTTTGTGTATTTCTCCACCCCATTCTTGCATTTTGATTAGCTACCCCCTCCACCCCATCTTCTTTCCTTTATTTCTTTCTTCAAACCCATCTCCGCCTCCTGTCTTTGGTTTCCTGTGCCTGCGTGCTGCTCATATTTGTCGTCTTAGCAGCCCTCCCCAGCGGGGTTTTTGTATTGGCTGTAATAAGTTGTATCTCTGCTCTGTGCCACCTGTGTCAGCTGGCACTCTTCTCCTTCTGCCTCACGTCACACACTGAGTTCTTAATGCATTTACATCCCGACCGCTGGGAGGCAAGTAGGTGTTTGCTCTGATGTGTATGTTTTTACGAGTGCGTGTTGTGTATCTTTGTGTTAAGTGTGTTTGTTGATGTGCTTGCGCATGCATGAGCATCTCATCCCTACATTGTCATATTCATGACTGAGTCGGTCTCCATGAATTTCAAAACGATGTTATGGCAGCTGGTGACAGTTCTTGATATGACTCCAGTGCTCCCTAACCTCCAGACGAACAATGACTTACATATTTACCTGCTAATCCAGCTCGATGACTCCAGCTCACTCTTTACTGGGACACAGACACACATCTTGTCAATTTGCCTAGTCACACTAAAGAGGCTTTATTTACAGGCTTGTGTGTGTGTCTGTGTACAAGAAAGTAAACATATCTCTTTTTAGCCGCATTACTGTTCTCTCAATCTTTACTTGTAAGTCACAGATTACTTTGGTTGAAATGCTTGTTTTAGGTTTGTCATTGCTGTTACTTTGTAATGAGATGAAAGAAGAAGAAATCACTTTATACATATTTTTTACCTTGAGAAGATGATGTAAAAGGTTGATTGGCAGTACCTTTGATTCCTGATTAGCTTCCCTGTGACTGAAAAAAAAGCCCTTGCTCTGGTGCATGGTTTTGGACTTGCATTCAGTAGGTGGCCTTCTGTGTAACTGTGGTTTCTGGGGTGAATCCCCAGCAGCTCTATATCTGAAAGGCTGTCTGACTGATGAAAGGATGTGATGAAATGATGTGATATCTCTTCAGTTGATGAACCCGCAGCTAAATTATGACCTGACGCAACCAGTCTGCTCCTAACTGATTGAATGATTGATGGCCAGGACATGCAGTCTCTTATCAATAGCACACACTGACAGAGAGGGACACTCAGGCCATTTCACAGGGGATGTGTGTCAACAATTTTGTCTGGAAAATGACACACTGGATGCATTTATCTTTTGTGAATGTTCTTCACTATAACTTGAAGAATTGTGTTGGCTGTGTGAAAGACTAATTCATCTTCTTCAGAAAGGTGCTATACGTAAAAATGTACAAAAGTAACTGAATTTTCATAGAACTTTTTCAAGATTTTTAAAAAAAATCTACGCCTTACTTCTGTTTAACAAGTTGATCATTTGATTGGGGAAATAAGTGCCACATGTTCACAATGAGACTGCTAACATGCTGATGTCTAGCAGGTATAAGGTTTACCATTGATTTTAGCTTAGTGTGTTGGCATGCCAACATTTGCAATTAGTACTAAACGTAAAAGTACAGCTGAGGCTGATGGGAATTTCATTAGTTTTGCAGGCATTTGGTCACAAACTAAAGTATTGGACAAATTAGAAATTTGACCTGATGATGGTGTTAGAGCAGAATTTAACACATAAATATGTGTACCAAATTTCATGACAATCCATCCAATAGTTCACAAAAAAACAAAACAACTAATGTTCATCTCATGGCGGCACTAGTTGAAAAGTCAGGGGATCAACAAAGTCAGTTGGATTCCTCCTCTGGACACCATTAATGTCTGTACAAAATTTCATCACAATCTGACCAAAGTGGTAGACAGCGGCATTGCTGTAACTGGAGTCACACCACTATGACTAAAAATGTGAATGTAAATCACCAGTTTAAATTGTTTTTAATTGGCCACAGTCATCTTTACCGAAGTAGCTTTTTCCACTAAAACAAACCAGCTCTCTCTCTCATCTTATGTGGAGCGATGGTTGTTCAACAGATGCACATATAGTACAGTGCTACAATGTGAAGCAATAGTATGACATCTGGTGAATATGTTGGTTACAGCTGTGTTAACAAGGCAGGTGTGTTAATTATGTTTTAGTACTAAAAGTCAGTTAACTGGTCAGAGAATAGCAGCACATTGGGATGGCTGTATAAGTCTTGACTTTTCATTGCTATATATTGTGGGTTTTCAGGTTATCTTGTGTACAGCAGATGTTTATGTTGCTGATGTATCTTTGCACCACAGGACTTCACAGCCTCTAAACTTGTTGTCAGTATGGAGTTGCATGGTCTAAACTTAGTATTTGTGCAGCACTAATGGTTCCTCACACTAACAGAGCAGCAGGAGCAAAAGTGGTTCCGCTTTGTACCAATAGGAGAGCACACATTTGCTGCTGCTAACCTAAACAGGCAAGTTCAATGGAGTGATGCTTCTGTGTGCTGTACTGTGTAATGTGAGGTCACCATGTAAGTATCAGGCAAGTCGAGAGCAGTAGAGTGGGATGGACAGGGTTTCAACTGAAAGGGATTTCCCAGCAGTGGTTAGGGATGCAGACAGGGAAGATTTCCTGCTATTAAACTGGCTCAGAATTATGTCATAACATCATTATATAATTGACACACATAACTGTGGGTCACATCTGAGCTGTGGCTGTGGCACAGACAGTGCGTATATGTGTGTTTGCACTGGGTATGTGTGAAGAAGCTATTCATGTTTATATTCATCTGTTCAACCAATAAATTATTTGGTTGAACAAACGGAAAAATAAATCAGGAGTGAGCAAGAAGGCTTACCAGAAACAATTTCTGGGTTAGTCAGGATTATTCACAGATGTTGTTGTCAATGGTTTTCTCCAAGACTTTAATTAGATTTCACTTTATTATCAGAATTTTTTTTGTTATCTAAAATTTGTCTTGCGTCCCAAGATGTACACTATTCACATTATGAATAAGTGGCTTCGGTGCAATCAATTTGATCGCTCCCTTTCACATTCAGCGGTACACTGAGGTCTACTTAGAACCCAAACTGATTTAACAGTTAGACAGACTGAGGAGCAAAAGAGTTCTGCAGTCTGTTCAGTGCAGCCTATGGGACTCTAAATCTTCTGTTTGATGGCAAAAGCTTATATTCTTCAAATAAAATATTAGAGACTACACATTTGATAGAAAGTATATACAATAATAGAATAAAATTGAAACCATCTAGCAAGTCTTAAAGAGGAAATCCACTGATTTTACACATCTTACAAGTCTACTGCATATGTGAAAAAAAAAAAAAGGCCTTTTGTGGCTCCAGAGGGAGCGTCACAAAGTCTGATAAGTTGCTCAAATGATGTCACTTGAGTCAGTGTAGGGTGGGGCTACCATAGGTGTACGTTGGCCACCAGAGAGGCCAGAATTGACTAGAAGGGCCAATTAGAAGAGTATTCGGGTTTACTAGTCCTTGGGTTGGGCCATGAACCATGAAACAGGACAAATCCTGGCTGAATAAAGGTTTCAGAAACAAAGGGCACTTTAGCACTCAGAGCACAGTTTCACACAGGCTTTGCCTTCTGATGGAGCTCTGTAGGCTTAGCCACTCACCTTGCCACTCACCTTAACCATGCAGACATTGGGCCCATTAAACTGTCCTTCCCTGATAAAAGGACAGTGGGTATCTTACTCCCCATGCATTTTTCTTCAACAGCAATGATGAGAACATATCTGTGGATGACTTTATCAGAGGGATTTCCCCAAGTTTTCAATGTGCTGCTCAAGAGCTAGAAGTTACAGTACATAACGACTGAAGTCACGAGGTAGAAAAAAATAAAAATAATATTGAATTTATTAAAACCTAAACATTTACATAAAGAAATGAAAGTAATTTTGAATGATAGAGGATTTCTTTTCCCTCTGCAAAAGTGTCCTTTCATTAATTGGAAAGTGGATTTTATACTCTGTATAGAGTACACAATATCAATTATTGTATTAATGTGAGCAAAGCTACTGGTTTTAGCCAGTAGCTTTGCTCACATCTCTCTAAGTTGTATTTTGTGAAGACAAGTAGTCTGGGGCATTGGGGAGATACAACATCCCTGCTGTACTGAACAGATGTTTAGAGGACAGGGATTTTTCATCCACTACCAGGCAAACAAGCTGCTGTGTATTAGCAGAGCAGAGCAGCAGACCCGCCGGGACACGAAAAAGCAAAAAATTGGCCTAACTAATGATAAATGAGTAATTAAAACAATTAGCAAGCAATTCTTTCATTCCCTCCGTATTAAAGCTCTATGTATTTCTTGTTGATTACAGGCATACTATGCACAACGTTTCACTGAAAAACATTATTTATTTCGCGCTTTGCCAAATATGGTATTTGGATTAGGGGAACATCTCCAGTGTGTATAAGTGAAGGATGTGTGTTTTGTTCTTGCAAATGTGATTTGTTGTGTTTCTTTGTATGTATTTATGAGGGAGAGCAGAGCACAGTAATTTATATAAAGAAAAGAAAAGAAATGCACAAAAAAGCTTTTGACTTGGGGCATTAACAATTCATGTGGGGCAATCATACATGACATACAGTCTAGCATGTGTTATATATGCATCCTCATCTTTTATAGGGTATATTCACTAAAAAAATATTTGTTTTAGGTTAATTTGTGTGACTCTGCTGGTCCCTGTTAGACAAATTTGTTTGTGGCTCACCCACCTACAGGGAGGTCACAGTGCAGGTTCAGCTAAAGAACAGCACCCATGGAGCTGGTAGGCCAGATGAACAGTTTGTGAGGCACAGCTGCCCACAGCCCTCACAGTCATTGTTGCCTCCTACAGGCATCAAACACTCTGCTTGTGCCTGTCTGCCTGTTTGGCAAAGTTAGTCACACTGCATGGCTGGAGGTTAAAAAAATGTAACCAAGTTCACTCACTCCAATATTAAATCTATCTCTGCAATTTAAAGGGCAGCAGAAGGCATACACCATCATTGCCAGGGGCAACATGAGTGCCGATTTGTTATTAAGATTGAGGTTTTCATCTATTGTACGCTGTGTTCTTTGGATGTTGGCAAAGTTGATTTTTTTTCCAGTGCTACTTTTTTCCCATTAATGCTATGTGCCTGCGTGCTGATGGTGTGTTTGTGGAGCAACTCTGAGTGATTACCGTGTAGAGCAACATTACAGGCTCTCTTACCGCTTCGAATTAAGCCAGAGTGCCAGGCCCACAGGGAGAACTCTTTATCAGAGGACCAAGTAGAAGATAAAAGAGTGCTACAACTCAATCACTATCTGGTCACAGAGTTTAACAGGAGACAAAACTCAGTGTGACACATGCAATGCATCTAATTACCACAAGATACACAGGTGGAGGCAGGAATCAAATGCAACACAACAGCCTGAGGCTAGAGTCACAGAAAAGGCAATAAGAATGTGGTATTCAGCGGTCTAGCAGACAGAACAGTAAGCTAGCTTTAGAACAAAAGATATAAAACATGGATAAGACTCCAGGACACACAGTTGTCAGTGCAAACAAACACACACACACACACACACACGTATGACACACAGTTGGATGCATGTGCCACAAATCCTATCCATTGTTTTGTCTCTTGCTCTTCTTGCTCCTGCTTATTATTTCTCCCTCCCAGACACTCATGCACATGAGCACACAAACACCATGAAAACCCCATACTGTGATTACTGCCTACAGTCATAAGGTCAAGCTGGTAAATCGAACAGCCTTCCCAGTAGATACCAGTACCCTACGGGACATGAAAGGCCTGGACAACCAGCGCACTGCAGAGCCCATAGTGCTCCCACAACCCTACAACCAGGACCTCTGCTGGGAATCATGGCAGGAGATACTCCCCTTGGGCTGGAGCCCCTTTGGAGAAGTACACTCAGCAGCAGCAGAGGATCAAAGTCTGGTGGAGAAAATAGATCAGATTAATGAAGCCAAGCTGTTTCTTCAGCTCAGAGACATGGATGGTGATCAGCATGGCTAAATCTGCTCCTCTTCAGATTTTGTAATGTTACTGTTCTTCTTTGTATGCTGTAAACAAGAAGTGTCATGGATAAAACTGAAGTGTGCTTTGAAATGCAGAACCTAATTGACGTGTTAATAATAAATCGTCAACAAGTCCTTGAGTTCTGTTTTTTTTTTCAAATGTAACCCACCATCACTGTATAGATTTAGTCTGGGTGTTATTTTTTCTAGTTTTGGCCATCATTTGTATTGGTTTACTTTTACTCACCAAAGTAATTGCTGAAATCTGGGAACATTGCATCATCGCTAAAACAAAGTCTGACAGTCAAGAAACATAAGCAGTCATATGAAGCAACTGTTCAGCCATATTGTTGACCATCTTATTCGGAGGTAAAACCGGAAGTGAGCAAACACATAAAGTCTGTAGTTATCCCTCATTGCACAGGGAAACTATAGCAACTCCAGTAGGTCAAAGTTTAACCAGGAAGTCGGTCTGGAAACTTTTGGTAGTTTTTTTACCGTTTGCCTTTGCTTTCTCTTCCAAATCAGTTGGTTTAATCTTAAAGCCCACGTGATCATCTGACTGATAACCTTTGGTCACTGCAACACGACGCTGACGTATTACCTTTTTAGCTGTTGTGGTCAACATGTTAGCAAACAGTTATTTACAGTTGCTTATTTACACACCCAGCAGTTATGGAAAAAAATTAGCACCTCTTTTTACCGCTGATTTTGGTCTCCACTAACTCCTGAGAGAAATATCTGTCTCTTTAGCTGCTAAATGTTCACCAGCTAGTCACTAACATGCCACTAACCTGTCGGCTATTTGCTGCTGGGCAGGTAGTGCACAGTGGGTTTTTAGAGTTGAAAACGACTGCCTGTTCGTGCCAAAAACAAAGCTGGTGAGAGTGAGCCAAAACAGTAAAACTGCAGGCCGGAAAACCAAACCACTTTTTGTCATTATCATGCTGAGGGTTTTTTTGTTATATTTCATTTTTTTTAGAATATTATTGAGCTGTTAAAATTAGAGCCTGGATAACACTTCCGGGATCAGGAATTCACACCGGGGCCACCCATGTAAGTAACGTATGCACTTCCTCTACTGTACGTTCTGTGAGGTCTCTTGGAAAAAAAGTTTATCCTTCATTTCCCTCCACATGCCTTCTACTTTAACTCTCATTCATCAACATACAGTTTATGAATTCATTCTTCAGAACTACAAATACCATACTGCCATATCAGTCACACGGCCTATCTCTTCACTGGTGAGACGTCGCGCCAGGTGAAACACACTGATAGCGGCTCTACACACAGCATGACAGGCAGGGGAAATGAAGCGGAACCATAGATCAGAGTGAGGAGGAGGCCCTCTGAAGGACAGATTTGTCAAGCGTCCCTCGACCCACATGCAGATGGATTGGAGGCAGTCTCATTAAAAATAATTGTCCTTGAAACGTATGGCCATCCGGACCCTGAGGAATACCTTTGGCTCTCAGGGTTGGTAATTGAAGCTGACCACAGTAAATCAGCCCCGGCGGTTGTTGTGTCGACCGCCGGGGGAAGATTAAGCTGGTATCTCGGCATCGGGAGAAACCTGGATTTACTGCACAAAATAACAGTCACAGACCACATAAGTCAGGCTAAATGGACGTGTGTGTATGTGTGTGTGTGTGCTGTTGTGTGTTATGAGAAATAGTGCATTGATCAGTACGATTGCACACTGCACACTGGGAAAGAAACCAACACATTAACCTTTGCTACGATGGTCAGATGTTGAAAATTAATTTTGCATGTACATCTCGGATTACAAAGATGACGTGACTTTTCTTGTAAGTATCAAAGTAACTCCATTCTACGACTGGCTTACTATTAAAACTTTCACTGTCGTCTTGAAGGCCTGTCAGATGTCACCATAAAAAGCACACTAACATTACTGAGACATAACAGCACAGTGTATAACGTCTTACTGTGCCTCATGAAGGGTTGAGAGATGATAGTTTGACTCTAACTTCTGTCTCGTTCCAGACACTGATTACCCTCCGTGCAGTTAACTTGGAGCTCCAGCTAATTAGCATCAATGGTAATTAGCAGAGTCGTTAAGAGCCTTATAATCAACTTTTCTCCTTCACTCATTTGACTCCCTGGGGCTGTCAGGTCTGTCTGTGTTGGTTCCTTTTCCTCAGCAGGCAACATACATTATACATGCTGTGTTACAGAGCTTATTTTTGTGAAATGCTGATGCTGAGTCAGTTTGAAATCAACTCTCAACAGCTCCCAAGTACTCTGCAGTCATTTGCATTGCATTGCTACCAAGGATCGCTGTCCATGGTGCTGAACAGTGGCAAGGCTGTTGGTGCTGAAGGGATGGCTCCACTGACCCACAGCACCCACACATGGGACACCTCAGAGACTGACTTATTGATAGGTCTGTGAGGTTATTTCAAGAGCGGGGTTCCTTATTTGGCCACCTGACAAATCTATTTTGTAAGTAGATTTATTGACTGGCAAACTATTTTTATTTTTTTTTCAATTTATTTCCTCAGTTTTTGCAATGTTTGCATGTTGTAAGATAAAAAGAAACAATCAGGAAAAAAGTAAATATGTAAGAATAAAATTAAATCAAAAATAACAAAACCAGAGGCATTAAAATGAATCAATACATAAGCAAATTACTATTGATGTGCTGCTTGTCCATACATTACTCAAGTCAGTGTTTATATTTTAAAACAGACAGATACAATTTGTGTGGGAGTCCTCCACTGGGTTTTTCAGGAAGTCCATGAAAGAAAACTTAATAGTGCTTTCAACCACAGACTGAGGGTTGTTTTTTATACTATTAAACTAAATTATCGTTCATGCACAGAAGGCCCTCTTTGTTTTGGGCCAGTTTTCTTACCAATTTTGTACTGACAGAATCCATCGTGGAGTTACAAAAATTGCCATTGTTATAAAAATATACTACTGAAGATGAAATTCTACAGCCGTCATGGACACTAATCTACTCATACTGAGCAAGAGCGCAATGACTGTAAACTTTCCAACCAGCAGGATACAACTTTCAAAACGCAAGGTTGTTTCTTTTTATTTACACATATTTTCATCAAAGGGCTAAGCTTTGCCTCATCGTGAAATAGAAGGCAGTGGATAGATGTTATTCAGGCAATTACTTTACAGGCAGTGGGCGTAGGTGAGAAGTTGCTAAACCCCTCTTGGGACATTGGCAAAACTGTGTGTGTTTTGGCTGCACGAGGCCTAATGTGTTGGCATGTATTCATCCTCAACTAATCATCAAAACACAAACACCTACTCACTCTCCACGCTGAGAATCACAGAGTTCACGCAGGCTGTTGTCACACCTGTTGCTCATGGGGAATATGAAACAAACCGTGTGTGTTAGTGTGAGAGTGTGAGAGTATGTATGTTTGCGTTTATGTGTGGGTGTATGGTACGGAGTTGTGAATTCTAGTTTGTAACAAAAGCAAAGCAAAGCAAGGATTACAAAGCAATTACTTAGTCTGATGAATAGTAGTCTGATGTAACCAAGAGAAAGAAAGGTCGACTCCACATTACAGATGTATGTGTTCATTGCGCTGTTAAAAATAAGTTGTATATCAGTGCAGAAAGAAAACATCCAACGTTTTTGTTTTTACTTTACATGAAGGATTTTTTTACTCTTCAGTGAGTTGAGAAAATTCTTCAACCTCTTTGGCTTATGAAACCCTCACAAATCCTGTTTGATAATGTCAGAATGTCTTGTCATTAAGTTAAGAACAATACTGATTTTCTACAGTCTAGAACTGACTTTTAGAGCTGGTATTAGGAAACAAAATAACAAGAATATATAAAACTAAGAGCACAGGATAACCTAATTGTGTGGCATGTCACAGCAAATTATGTGAGAGTGATGATCACAGAAGCCAGTAAGGTGAAGTGGGACAAATGTACTTAATGTCTCATCCTTTCTGTCGTATCATTAGTGAATACTGCTCAAGCTTTATGAGAAACTTATGAAGGTTTGATCATCACTGTAATTCTTGATGCCAGTGTGAATAATTGTATTTATTTCCTTTGTTCTGTCTGTCCTCATGTTAAGCTGACTGTGATTGTTTTATCAATGCAGATATGTTGCCTAGATACAGGCAGACACCAGCGTATTATTTAACTGACCTTCAAAAAAAAAAAAAAAGTTGACAAGTGTTCCTGAGTCACTGCACACAGGCAGTTAATACTAAATAACTAAAAACGTAAAGCAGTTGAACAAGCTAATCATCGTCACAATGTTTGAGGCCAAGCGTGGGTGCTGTGTGTTTTATTGGGGCATGTGGTGAGTCTGAGTGCAAGTGAAATGAATCAGTTTCTCCCCTCAATCTGCTGTGACCATCACTCCCCGACCTGATGCAACCAGATTCAACCGTCACCCTTCACTGAACCTGCCAGCCAAGGCCATTTGTTTGCATAAGGGACCTGGCAGTAAAGCCATGTTAGTGTGGCCACAGAATAACTGAAACTGCAATAGCAAAATTCATTCACTGGCATGCACACGCACTCACACACACACACACACACACATACGCATGCACAAAGTGTGACACCAAACGGTGCCTGTCGGCAGGGTCTAGCCATGGAGCCACTTTACCATCAGCCCAGGTGATAATGATGATGCTCCATCAATGCCAGAGGGCTGGAGCTGAGGCAATATAAAGCATACACATACAGAGAAAGACACACACACATGATAAAAATGATCTCCTGTCTTTCTGGATATATGGCTGTTTAATGAGGGTAATTACCTACAGTATATTAGTCTTTATTTCTCTCTTATTAGCCCTTTGCCCCTTCTCCATCTGACTATTCCTGCTGTCTTTGGCACATTCTGCGTCCTAAAACTTAAATGGAAAATAGCTATTATTATGCTGAGAGTGTAAACATGGGGGTCTTGAAAAGTTAATTCATTGCAAGATGGAGGATGGGAGTCAGTGAGAGGGAAAAAGGTAATACAACGCTTTTAAAGTGGAGTGAAATGGAGAGACATCAGTCAGCATGGCTGATCGCCTGCTACACCAGTAGTTTGTATCACAGGTGATGAGATGTTTATACATGCAGGTTCAGTGAATCATCACTCACCAGACCCCAACTGAAAATGTGTGATAGGTGTTAGATATGCAACAATAAACAGGTTTTTGGCTCAATGTGAATGACAGAAGGCAGGTTTTTAATAGTAAGATTTATAAGTAAACACAACACACTGCGCTCTCTTATGCAACGTGTTGTTGATGACCTTCAACTTACATCCATTGTAAGAACTTCATCATGTTGTTTTTATTTGCCTTTTGTTCATGTTTTTATGCGCATTTGTGTGTATGTGTGTGCGCACATGTAGCTTGACGTTTGAGTGACAACTTACTAAATTAATTTCACAGAGAGACGGAGCTCTAAGCTTTCAACCATCACTCAATTCATCAGCGAGGAGGGGGCTCTTGTTTCTGTAAAAACTTTATGATATTAATGAGGCAAAGAGAGGAGAAACGTGTGTTGCTCTATGGTGTTATTTTGTGTTAGGCTAGTTAATATCAGTGCAGTGATCTCCTTTGTGTTTCCCTTTGACTGAGGTACTCAAGTGTCAGATTGCCTGCATTCACAGCACCTTAAATAAAATCTGGAGATCTAATGAAAATGAATAAATGATGCATTGCACCCAGCTCTATAAATCTGTCATTGAATTTGGCCTCATCCAACGTTCTGCTCAAACTGATAATATGCTACTTATAAACTCTCACATAATACATGTATCACTGCTGCAAACCTCCGTTTGCTGGCAGGAAAAAGATGACTTTGATGTTGGGCCATTAGGCTTTTTAGACAAGAATGGTGAAAGTGAGACATTGCCATCTCTTAGTGGGGAGAGTGACTGGAGCAAGAAAATGACACTTTCTTCACGTCTCTCATTCACTAAATGGGGTGAATTATTGCTGTCAACACATGCATTACCTCCCACCCTACATCCCATCACATACACACACACACACACACACGCACACACACACACACAAATACAGGCACATACCCTTGGAGGCTTGCATTGTTTGTTGGGAAATAAATCAAAATCATGTGAAGTCTTACGGCACAACTGTGTGCGTCAGAAAGCCAAGGACAGCAGCAAATAGGTTATGAGCCTTAACCAAACTGCACTTAAAAAGATTTCAAGCTATTCCAACTGCATTCAGTTTATTTCATAAGCTATTTTCAACAAAATATGACCATTCATATTAATGCCAATGATATGATGCAGATAAAAATATTAGCCCTGATGCCCTACTCGCTCTACCAATGTCTCACAGTACCTTAGTTGTTGAAGGAGTGCAAATTCACCTGCGAATGACCACTGAAGAAAACTTGAAAGATCACGAGGAAACATACAAGGACAAAGATTTGCACAAACATGCTTATGCTCTCTCTCTCTCCCTCTCTCTCTCTCTCTCTCTCTCTCAAACACACACACACACACACACACACACACACACACACACACACACACACACACACACACACACACACACAGTCACCCACAGTCCCTCACATGTCTCGCCCACAGCCCTTCTGGGCTTGTCTCCATGGTAACAACAGCAGGGATGGTGTCCTTGGCAGAGATGGAGGGATGGAGAGATGGAAAGAGAGAAAGAAAGAGAGAGAGAAAGTGGAGGTACAGACACTTGTTGAACGGTTAAAAGGATGCCTTGACATTCTGAATTTTAATCTGTTGTATATTATGTTTTTCCCTTCCTGTGTTCATTCTCCCTCAGGCTCTCTTCTTGTTTCCCTCTCAGTGCATTTGAGATGTGAACCAGTGATGCAGCACATTTTTTCTTAAGGGATACTTTGACATTTTTGCTTTCGTTCAATTATTTTTCTTTAAGTAGTTTCAACAGCAAGGACAATGTCTCTACATTGGTAGCCACCTCAGTGTACACCAAAATGCTTTGTTTACATTCTCCAGTACAAACAGTGTCACACTTTACCTCTCAGTGTCCAGAGTTCGCCTGGAGTGTATATATGCAAACATCAAAAACGTACATTATGTGCTGGCCTGTGCAAACAGCAGCGCTTATAAAGGATTTTATTGTTACAATTTGGTTTGCTTTGACAGAAAACACTAAGGCAAAATGTCATCATGCCCTGTAGGTAGAATATCCAAATGAAACTCAGTTCTCACACTAACTAACAGCAGAATGTCTTTAATAATCAAAAAGCTCTTCTTGTCATTCCCAGAGGCAGAGTCATTCTTTTAAATCTAAGCTGTGAGACTGCTTTTTAAGTGCATTTTCTGATATCAAAAAGAAATTCACTGACTAAATGACATTACAACACTGTATTAACTTAATTCTAAGAAATGCCCTTCGAGGCACATTTCCCAGAGAGTAATGTCACTCATGTGATCACAAATACCAGACAACACAGCTCTGTGAAAACGCTTCAGTGGAGTCATGATGGCTCCATCAACAAGTGAAAAAAGCTGCTTTGACTTTGACTTTGTTGTTTTTGATTCTGCAGTAAAACTGTTTCAAAAACACTTTCAAATACAATGTTCTATTACGTTAAGGACTGTGGTTAGACCCTCACCCACAGCCTAAACTCCTTTTTAATGTAGAGTGATTACGGACCACAGTTTACCTGAAGTCCTGCACTGTTCTTTTGCAATGGAGGTAAGGTCCCAGCTGTCCCTCTGGCACGTGTCAGGATGTGCTTTGCTACTATGTTAGTTGCTGAAATGTCTCTGCAGAAATGTCACCAAGGAAATCAAGTCACCCTGTTACCCATTTTGAAAACATGCACTCCATTTAACCTCCAGGGCCAGAATAAAACCCCCTGAGCCAGACAAGAAGCAAAACATAGAGCTTGCTGTACCTAGTGAGCATGTACTTACTGTTCTGGAGTAGATTCAGAGATCAGAGCAAAGTAGAGCCAAAGGCCCTCCATGTTCGAGAGGACAGGACAGAGAACGTTGACCTTGCTCCTCATCATCATCTGTTACAGCCGGATGACTGATGTCAGTCAGTCTACACTCTGGCAGATGTCTCAATAACAAGCACAGTGGTGTGTGAGCACATGTGTGTGAGTTATCTGTGTGTGTGTGTGTGTGTGTGTGTGTGTGCGTGTAAAACAGACGCGGGAGAGACAGATTGAGAGAGACAGAAAGACAAAGGGAGAAAGAGAGTTCTCCCCCAGGTGTAGACACTACCTGTCTTGATAGCAGATGGGGCAGATCAGATAGAGAGGTCCTTATGGTGTTCGGGGGCTTTCAGCGGGGCAACATTAGGTCATACACACACACACACACACACACACACCTATACAGGTACGGGTGGTTTATCAGGACTTTTTTCCCGTACCAGTTCAAACGCATGTTTATGGGAACCCACCTTTTTCTTTGTCATAGAGAAAGATAAGGGATATTAAACTGGTCCTGATGCTATTGGGAAAAAATCTCACTGTTCAGAATTAAATTCTAGTAAAAGAGTCTGGAGATTTTAAGGCTTGACATTCTAAAGGACTGTGAGGACTGGGCGGGAGTGGGCGTTTCCTAACATAATTATGACTTATGAGAACCCCCCTGGTTTAACTGGACATTACCCATACACACACACAAACATAGCAAGACCCTTGGTTATGAGGACTACCCTGGTTTAACTGGACATTACCCGTACACACACACAAACATAGCAAGACCCTTGGTTATGAGGACTACCCTGGTTTAACTGGACATTACCCGTACACACACACAAACCTAGTAAGCCCTTAGTTATGAGGACTACGCTGGTTTAACTGGACATTACCCATTCACACACAAACCTAGTAAGCCCTTAGTTATGAGGATCAATGCTATAACTGGACATTACTTATACATACACACAAACCTAGTAAGCCCTTAGTTATGAGGACCACCCTGGTTTAACTGGACATTACCCATACACACAAAAACATAGCAAAACCCTTGGTTATGAGGACCAATGGTATAACTGGACATTACTTATACACACACAAACCTACCAAGCCCTTAGATGCGAGGACCACCCTGGTATAACTGGACATTACCCATACACAAAAATGCACACAAAGCTAGCTTGGTCTTAATAAAGGGAGCAGGGCACTTATTGTTGGGTATGGTTTAGTTCTACAAGATGATTTTGCTGATAAGTTCAAACTCTCTGGTTGATGTTTGTAAATTGTGAAAAACCCTGGCAGAGAACAATTTCTGCTAAAGTGATTGGAGCTCTAATCCATGGACAGGCTGAAAACTGAAATATGTTCTTATTGGCTGGCCTGCTTTGACAAAAACCTCCTGTTTTGATAACCATATGCAAGGATATTGTGATGCACAGTAAAAGTAGTTCTGAAGATCTCTGGACCAGATGAGTGTCAGAGTGACAGCATCAGCAACAGGGTACCAGAGGAAATGAAACCAAATGCTAGATCACAATGCCTTTCAATGAAAAATATATTTAAACCTTTTCAGTCTTTACAAAACATTTTATAAAAACATAAATAAGTGCAAAATACATACAAAGTGCAGAGAAAAAAATGGACCATACAGTTATTTCAGGTACATTAACAAAAAAACTGCATTGTAAACAGGTACGTTAAACAGTACTGTAAACTGGTACTGTAATGAGTACTATAAACTGGTACTGAAAACTGGTCTCTAAAAGACTAATTTCTTTTGGAACATCAGGTCCTGCCAACTTTAACCTGGTACTGTAAACTGGTACTGTATTGAGTACTGTAAACTTGTACTGAAAACTGGTCTCTATAAGACTCTTTTCTTTTTGGACATCAGGCCCCTGTTCCTTACAAAATCTCTTATGTTTTGAACAGTTCTTTCTCTCAAAACAGGGTCCTCAGCAATCTTACACTGCTCACACTCCAACTTTGTTGCAAGGTGTCCCTTTGAAATGTGTGCTTTGAAGTGTTTCATGACAGCATTAACTTCAGTTTTGCTCCATGGCCTTTTCACATATCTTCTGGAGTTGACCTCTGCCGATCACAAGAACATATATTCCTTGTTTAGATTGTGAATACAATCATTAGAAATTTAGTTTAGATTCAAAACTTTCTTAAAATAACTTTTAATGCACTCAAATGTAGAATGAATGGGTAATTGAGTATGTTATACCAAAGTTACTAAAGTTAAATTAAAATCTGTATAAAAACACAAAGCATTATGACAGCACCATGATGTACTAACTTGAACTGTACTAATAGTATTCTGTAAGTAACTTAAGGTTGTAACACAGTGCACTTTTCAAAAAGATAATCTGAAACATTCTAAATTGTACCAAAAGTATCTGAATAATTCATTTTGTCTTTTTTCAGAGTTCAATAGAAAAAGGCTAAATAGTAGTGTTACTTAGTCAATACTAGATAAGTCTATTTTTAATAAGTTTGCTTCCAATGTATGTATGTATGTATGTATGTATGTATGTATGGGAAGTACATTTCTGGAGAACAAACTTTGGAATTACTTCTTAGATATTAAATGTGTAGTTGGGGACATTGGTAATTAGGGAGGGGGACTACTACTGTGTTCCCTAACTTGCCAGCAAGGTATGGTGGGCATGAGAAAGGAGTTACAATAAAAAGTGTATTCATAGCTAATGTTTGTGAATTGTAGTGTATTTGTGGAGAACTTTACTTCCAAAGCCAACTGATATTATTTACAGTATATAGACAGAACATAAGCTGTATCTGAACTGGACCATATAAAAAAAAGAAATCACTGTGTGGATGTGAAAAGCTTGTCTTCAGTTAAGCCAATCCTTCTGTATTGTGCCATGTGTTTTTTTTTTAACATGCTTACAATTATCAATAGGAAAAAAGCATCAAAGATTACTCACTTAGCTAGCCCAGTCCCAATTTATCCAACCATATCTTCAAAATTACAACACGTAAAACACAATGACTCAGAACTTTATCAGCACTTTACAGTTTGAGTAACATAACTGAACCACTACTACAACTTAAACAAAAAATAAATAAATAAAATACCTTTGAAACTCTTGGCCTCATCCGGGGTCAATTCCATCTTTTTCCTTTTTCCTAAGGAAAAGAAAAGCAAAACATCAATTTAACAATCCACATAGTTCAGTGTCTGACCATCTGAAATCTGACAGACAATTAGGCACACTACTACGTTTTTGTTTAAAACGTCAATAACCATCTCCGTTCACACAAGCGTTTCATCACTGAAATTATTTCCATCCATACTACACTGTTTTCACCCGTCCTCACTAAAACGCAGTCCCAGAGTTTTCAAACTAAAACAGGTTCAGCAGTGTTTTAAAACGTCTCCATTTTAGGGGTTATAAAACGCCTGAGTTGTGTGGACGCTAGGCCTAAACAAAGCAAAAGTTATGCATTTTAAAACAAACGTAGTAGTGTGGATGTAGCCTCAGACTGCAGGAAAATCCTATTTGTTTCTCAAATCTTATCTTTAGGACTGACTGTCCAAATGTTCACTGCAAGTGAGCAGATCTGATTTGTGTGTTCAGGCATCTTTGTGTTATCTGTATTGGCTGCCGTGGTAACGGCACTGACGTATGGTAATTCACGGCACATTTTTAGATACAGAACCAAAACACAAAGCTGCAAATGCAGAATGGAGACGTATCATCTTATCCTCCACATCACAGGACGGTCTAGTTGCGGTACGGAAGTCTTTATTGCAGCAGACAACATCCCAAATGGTAAAGGCTGCTGTTTATGTTCTCCATTTTCATTTCTGCTTCACTGGATGTGATGCCAAAGGCATGTTTTGCGCTATAAGTGACGTACAGGACAGTTTGAAAACCGTTCTTGCTTAAACCTGATTTGCAAAAATAGGTTACCATGTGGTTTTTGCTGTTCAGACTTGATAAAATGACTCCAATCTGGAAATCCGATTTGGGCTGGCAGCCTGAACATAGCCTTAGTCTCTCTGCCCTGAGTAGCATCAACAGGACCACTAATGTTGTACTGCTAAATCAAAAACAAAACAAAACATGGCATTACTACCTTTGGAGTTGTTGGCCTCATCCGGGGTCAATTCCATCTTTTTCCTTTTTCCTAAGGAAAAGAAAAGCAAAACATCAATTTAACAATCCACATAGTTCAGTGTCTGACCATCTGAAATCTGACAGACAATTAGGCACACTACTACGTTTTTGTTTTAAAACGTCAATAACTATCTCCGTTCACACAAGCGTTTCATCACTGAAATAATTTCCATCCATACTACAGGCTTAAACGCATATCACGTGACCATTCACATGTACTGGGCATGCATGTGCCAGTGTAAACAGGAAGCAGATTGTCTACTCTGCGGTTGGTTGTTTAATAAGTTGCAGAAATACTATGAACAAAGAACAGTAAGAAAACAGTGGAGAAAAGTAAGAGCAGAGATTTCTCTGCTTGGACCGGCGACCAGGTGGAACTGTTACTGTAAGTAAGTTTTTGTTCATTATTAATGTTGAATTAACCGCCGGTAGTCAAGGATGTTTTTCGTCTGAGAAAGGGTCACGTGATAGGGGCATGACAAATCAGGGAAGGAGAAGTCGTGGCTGATAAGACCCAATCAGGAAGTGAACGTGGATGTCTGCATTATAGTTTTAGAACGTCTGTTTTCGCCCGTCCTCACTAAAACGCAGTCCCAGAGTTTTCAAACTAAAATGGGTTCAGCAGTGTTTTAAAACGTCTCCGTTTTAGGGGTTATAAAACGCCTGAGTTGTGTGGACGCTAGGCCTAAACAAAGCAAAAGTTATGCATTTTAAAACAAAAACGTAGTAGTGTGGATGTAGCCTCAGACTGCAGGAAAATCCTATTTGTTTCTCAAATCTTATCTTTAGGACTGACTGTCCACAATGTTCACTGCAAGTGAGCAGATCTGATTTGTGTGTTCAGGCATCTTTGTGTTATCTGTATTGGCTGCCGTGGTAACGGCACTGACGTATGGTAATTCACGGCACATTTTTAGATACAGAACCAAAACACAAAGCTGCAAATGCAGAATGGAGACGTATCATCTTATCCTCCACATCACAGGACGGTCTAGTTGCGGTACAGAAGTCTTTATTGCAGCAGACATCCCCAATGGTAAAGGCTGCTGTTTATGTTCTCCATTTTCATTTCTGCTTCACTGGATGTGATGCCAAAGGCATGTTTTGCGCTATAAGTGACGTACAGGACAGTTTGAAAACCGTTCTTGCTTAAACCTGATTTGCAAAAATAGGTTACCATGTGGTTTTTGCTGTTCAGACTTGATAAAATGACTCCAATCTGGAAATCCGATTTGGGCTGGCAGCCTGAACATAGCCTTAGTCTCTCTGCCCTGAGTAGCATCAACAGGACCACTAATGTTGTACTGCTAAATCAAAAACAAAACAAAACATGGCATTACTACCTTTAGAGTTGTTGGCCTCATCCTGAGTCAAATCCATATTTGTCCTTTCTCCTAAGGAAAAAAACAAAACAAAACTTCAAATTAACAATCCAAATAGTTCAGTGTCAGAATGGGCGTTTTCACACCTATAGTTGTCTGGTCCGAATCTGGTGATGAGTTTGTAAATTTGGAGCATTATCCCCTAGGTTCGGTGTCTTTTCACACAGAGAAAAATCCTAAACGCATCACTGCAAACCATGTGAGAACGTTCACTCTGCTTATTGGGCAGATGTGTCTGAGGATGTTAGACACGGTAACAGCAGGTGGCGGCATGCATGACTGACGGTTTGTAGTCTGCCAGTAAAACCAAAGAAGAAGATGAAAGTAAATACAGTGTTCTGGAGTAGTACATATTTCTGAGAGAGAAACATTGCTGGTTCGTTCTCCGGCTAGCTTCTACTACTACTAGAAACAGCTCTGGTGCATCCCAGAATGCAAAGCTCATCTGGCTACAGCAGCCGTTTAACTCAAACTTGTGGAGTATACCGCATAGTTGGGTCGGATCGAGGTCGGATCACGTTCCCACCACAAACAAACCGCTCCAGAGTTTGTTTGGAACTGGACCGAGACTATAAAGGGTCTTAGAGTGGTTGTTTTGGTCCGCACCTAAGTGAGATTACTGTGTTCACACCTGCCCAAACGAACAGCACTAACCTGGCAATCACACCAGGGTTCGTTTTAACCGAACCAAACAGGTTAGGTGTGAAAACGCTCTTAATCTCTCTGCAGGCCCACTAATGTTGAATTTCTAAGAACATCCATGGCAATATTATGTTTACCTTTGGAGATGTTGGCCTCATCCTGGGTGAAATCCATATCTTTTCTTTTCCCTAATAAAAACAAAAAACAAAACTTTAAATATATTTCATAATTCAACGTGACAATTCAAATACATTAAGTTTCTGAGCATCAGAAATCTGAACTTTCCTTTTGAACAACATTTTTGTGCTCCTGCATGTATTCTCACCCCAATTTCACAATTAATGATACACCCAATGAATAACAAATACTATGATATTACAATTTGGAACCATATAAGCTGTAGAGACAAACTTTATTACTAAACTAGTCTCTCCAATGATATCATTTCTTCCCAAAAAACATATACTAATGATATATATACAAATCTTCCATCATCACCAACCAAAACAAATTCACCAGGATAGCCAAAGTGATGTTGAAAGTAGAGGTCTACATAGGCCTGTAGATTAAGACAAGGCCCAGCCCAAGCCCATGACATTCAGGCCCTACCCAAAACTAAAACTGAATGTAATGCAACATTCGAAGCCCAAACCTGACCCTACACCTGAAATAAAATGTTCCTATTTAAAAGTCATAACCTAGTCTGTTTTCTCCCCCTTTAGAACACGTGCGACACAGTAGTACTTCCAGTGAAATAAAAGACAGAAAATCTATGACACTTCTACACATTACCTTCTGAGCTGGTGGCCTCCTTAGACTTCTCCATCACTTGATTTTCTGGTGAAAAGAATGCAAAGACAGGCCTTTGGCATCAATCAAAGTGAAGTGTTCAATGAAGAGCTTTAATGGTGGCGACAGTAGTGGAGTCAAAATGTTTTCAGGATATGGCAAAATGTGATTTTAGTTACAGCCATTTAATGAAAAATGATTCAGGTATAATTTCATTTACAGTGATGCAAACATGATCCTGACATCCTTATTTGTTCATTACAAAATCATATTGATCAATAGACAATCTATTAAAAAGGTAAATTGTGCAAGATTTGAATGAGGACCATGCAGAATCAACCAATTATGTTCAATATGAACACTTACGGTCCAACAGAGAATGACAACCATGCAGACTCTACTCTAAATTACATCCACCTACAACATAGATGTGTCATGGTTTATTCTATATGGTCTATTTGAGGGCTTCCCAAATTACAAATCAACCCTTGTGTCATATTAGTATCCATTTTCCTATGACATCAAGCTACCATACTGTAGTATTGAATATGTGTACTTAAAGGTTATGTTTAAGTTATGTTATGGACAAGTTATGGACATTGATATATGTCTGTGTGTTTAACTGGCATTGTTCCGGACCTTTGAACCTCTGTAAAATTCATAAGTGGGGCTTAAGTAAAAAAGTTTGAGAACCCCTGGTCTCTATCTTATTAGTGTGTCTTTGTGTTTTTGTTTCTTATACGTGTATGTAGATATGCTATATATGGTGCCTGTATATCTTGTTTCGCCAATACAGTGGGCAGACTTTCATTGCTAGACATTATTCTATACGGTCCCCACTCCAATCTTCCACACTGTGCCATTAAGGCATACTGTAAGAGCACATATTGATTACATACCCCTTAGTCCAAGGGCAGGATCTGACTCTTCAACATTTCCATCATCTTCATAGTCTCCATCATCTTGATCATCTCCATCAATTATTTCTGCCTCATCTACTTCCAGATCTAGTTCCAATTCATCTAAAAGAAAAACATGTTTGATGAGTACACACACACAATCTACATACATTTAATTTCTAAATTAGCCTACCACTCTTCTCGATACCTTTTTGAGAAGATATTTTACACTGAATACATTTCATTTATGAATAATAAGATATTTGAAAAAATCCTATCTAGCTTCCAAGCTTTCCATAGCATTGAAACAGCCTGAATCAAGGTCACCAATGATCTTGTGCTCACAGCTGATGCTGGTGATGGCTCAATTTTAATCCCACTGGACCTCGTTCGGCATTAGACAGTTGATCACAAAATCCTAATCAATGGGCTGGAAAAATGGGTTGGCACCAGGGACTCTGCACTTGAATGGTCCTACTTCTATCTCACTGAACTTTCTCTGTTGTAACTGGAGAGGCCTCTTCCTCTTGGGCCCTCTTCATTTGTCGTGATGCTTAGGGGTCAATACTTCGCCCCATACTACCTTCAATTTACAAGCTGCCCCTGGGGCACATAATTTCCAAACACAATATCCACTTTGATTGTTATTGCTCTACATCACACTACAACTAGCTCTACATTACACTACAACTAGCTCTACATTGCTCTAAAATCCAGTGAAGGAAGTGTTGGATGTTGTAGAACTTCCTCTAACTTAGTGTTAGAGTAATACAGGTCAACTTTAAAGTGCTAAATATTTTTTATTCTTGGTAACATGCCCACCAATGTCAAACATGCCACCCATAACCCATAAAATGATGCCTCACAGTTGTACAAAAAGAAGCTGCTTGGCTTTTAACTTATTAAACCACATAAGTCCTATCCTAGCCTCTCTTCACTGGTTGTCTGTACATTTTAGAATGGATGTTAAGATTTTACTAATAACTTTTAAAGCTTGAGTCTAGTCACATTTCTAAAGTCAGACAGGGCTGTTCCTAATTCTCAGCCCAGATCCACTGTCAGTGCTCCTCAGCTATGGAGCTCCCTGACAAGAATCTCAGTATAGTCAGTATAATCTTTTAAATAATAGACTTCCATTTCATTTAAGTCTTTGGGACCCCATGTTTAATCTATTTCATCTCTCAATTGTCCTGTCCTTTTAGTCTTGTTTTATTTTAAGTGGTCGTATTTCTTCGTCCCAATCTTGCTGCTTGATTATTGTTGTTGAATTTGCAACATCCATCTTGTTCCTGTAATGATATTGTAACTGTTTTAAAAATAGCTACTAAGAGTGTGTAATAATAATAATAATAATAATAATAAAACATACACATACCTTCAATCTCAATCTCGTTAAGAGATTTGCCTTGGAATCTTGCAAGAGATCCTTTCTCCATTGCCAGTAAAAGCTTTGAGATTTTTGCCATTTCTATAGTTGCCTCCGGCAGCCGATAAAAGTCTCTGTGGACCCGGATGTCATGGCCCAAAAAGTTGGCTAGTTGGTCCAGCTCATTATTCTTGAGGTTGAGAATCTGGGACAATGTTGCAACATGCTTGCGAAGATGTGTTGACCTGAGATATTCAGGATTCTTTGCACCGCACTGACTTGCAAAAAACCTGATACAGTCCTGTCCCCTGTAGAAGCTAGTGGGGGGGCACCGTGGCCTTCCAAATAGGAAGGGGTTGTCCCTGTGCACATTACATGTGTCTCTTTTGTCTGCAAGAAGTGTTGCTGCACTGACAACCTCAGGGTTTAACAAAACAGCAACTCTTCTCCCTCTTTTGCCCATAATTTCTACCCTGCTGAAGTACTTGGCCAGCTTTTGCTCGAACAGTGAGAGCCCAACAGCTATGTCCTCATGGAGCTCAGTCTGGTCTCTTTTCTTGAAAGATTCAAGTGTCATTTTTGAGACTTCTCCTGCACGACGTCTGTTGAAGATTATTATTTGAGCAAGTGTCACTCTGGCAAGTTCTGCATACGTCTGTGAAGACTCGTGCCTTTTCAGGTTTTCAACAGCATCAGCTGATTTCTTTTCCAGGTACTGGTGAACAAGCTGCACATCATGTGTGAATGGTATGGTACATGGTTTGTTGAACTTTGATTTGCTCAAAGTAGCAAGAGCAGTGTGGGAGATAAGTTCTGCCCATTCTTTTGTGCATAGTTTCGTGAATCGCTCTGCTGCTTTTATCATCTCTTCATCCTCTGCTGCAATGGCCCTGCAGAGAATAATGTCACCAATCTTCTTAAGCGAATGTCCTAATTTCAGAGCAAGACTTGGTGTGCGATAGGAGTGCTTCTCTTCATCATAACCAGCAACCTCTCTGACAGCTTCAATGACTTTGTAAAAATTGTTTGGTTTTACAGCATCTTCAAAAGTAAATACAGAATGTTTTTTTCTCAAGCTCAACAAGAGTCTGCCCATTTCCCGAACCTTCTGTCTGATGTATTCAAATTTTGTTGGATCACTTCCATGCTTGTTGTAGAGAGACTGACCCAACTGCAGTATGAGGAAATCATTTCGAGCTACAGATGCTACCTCATCTTGCTTCATATTTCCAAGGATCTTCCACACCCCAGGAGAAATTGCTTGGGAGAATGTTGACTCTGCAATATCAGCCAGGGCTAAGACTTTGGCTCTACCAGTTGCTTCAGTGTCTGAGACTGTCTTTGAAGGGCATCTACGTAAATGGCGCCACAGCTCTTTCCGAGCAAACATGCCTTTACAATATACACAGTGCACATATGTTTTGGGATTTAGTGAGATGTTTGATCTTCCTGGTCTTCGTTTTAGTTTCAGTGGTCCACTCTGATGCTTCATAACCTCTTCATTATGTTGGTGATTACCTTTGTTCCGCAGCTTCTCAAGTAACCTTTTTCTCTCTTTAGAGTGTTTAGGGAGCAAGAATGCTTCAGCAATATCAGGTTCTTCTTTTTCATGCTTTTTAAGATGGCGAGCAATTTTAGATTGAGGTTTCTTGCAAACATAACAGTAATTTTCGTGCGTACAAGAAGTGTCTTTGGGGTTTGGCACAGTCTCAGTTGTTGCCCTCTCATCAGAAGAACGAGCCGCCGTTACAGTTGTTTTCTTACAACTTGGAAGCCTCTGATTATTGCTTGTGGTGGGCTGATGATCACAACAAGGTTCACTATCAGGTATGATGTCTTCATCAATGCTGAATTTGTCAGAGTTGGAAGCAGCCTTGTCCTCCTGTTCAACACAGTTTAGGGGTTGTGGCACACTCTTTGTCCTCTCCTTAGAAGACTCTAAGACAGTTGATGCAGTCTTACAATGTGGTGGCTTCAGATTATTGAGGGTGTCACAATCACTACTTTGTGCACTGTCAGGAACATAGTCTTCATCAGAGCTGAATCCATCACTACTTGGTGCACTGCCAGGAACATAGTCTTCACAGATGGAACCTTCCTCACTGGTAGGTTCAACATTCTTCAACTACAAAAAATGAAAAACAAATTTAGCTTTCTCTACATTATCCCAACAAATCTGTTTGTGTATATATCAAGTCACAATCCAACACTCAAACATTTTAAAATAACAAACTTTAAAATCAGATGTTTTTTTTAAAAAGGATGGAAAAACAGAAAGTAAACATACCACTGATGAATGATTCTTGGTAAAGCAGGTTTTGTGCCATGATCTTGAACATACTAAAAACACATTGAAAAGAAAAAAAATTAGCACAAAATGTTTCTTTGAAGGTTAACTGCTTATGAAATGATGATGTTTAGTTGAAATTTGTCTGAAATAAAAGGTAAAAAGAAAAAAGAAAAATACTGTGTGTTTGAGTGACATATATACTGACATTTACATGTCAAACCAAGCCATTTTAGACTGGAGACGGGTCCTGTGCAGTCTTCACAATGGTCCAAAGAGGAGATTACTCCACTGGTAACTTCATGGTGGCACTGAGAATCCAAAAATTAATGTAACAGTAAGAAATTAAATGAAGAAGAATTGTAAAAGAAAAAATACAATAAAAAATATAGCCACAAGCAGCAATTGATGGGGTCCAAGGATGTGATGACCTCTAAGGAAAACATGACAAGTGGACCACGGTGCAAGTGTGATCCCTGTGGCATACAATACATTTTGAAATTTGAATCAAGTTTGAACTGAATACAATGATTGAGATATAAATACAATGGATGTGAATAGCCATTTGAAGTTATGATGTTGCTATAGCGCCACCTATGGGCCAAAATGCTTTGAAATTGTGCCACTTAATCAGGGGTCAATACCTGATGATGCGTGTTGAATTTCATGAGTGTTGGACTTTGCATCCCTGAGATATTGCTCATGTTGTCATGTATGTGCCACGCCCTTTTTACAACGTAATAATGGGAGTGTAGAGATGATGCATACCACATTTTGTGACAATTGCATGTAATATCTTGCCAGTGAGTTAAAGAAGAATACTCTCCAACTTACTTTCTCATTCCCTGGTGTGTAGAACGTTGCACTGAGTTCCGTCACAGCCTCACTTGTCTCAGCACAGAATTCCTGTAAATGAGTAAAGCAAAGGCACAACTTTAAGACCATTTAAAACAGGAAGGGTGTCCTGCCTTGAATTGTATACCTAAGGTCTAGGCCTAGTCAATGCTGGAAAGCTAACACATAACCAACTTGTTTGACGCATGTGCGAAGAAATATGATGTCTTCATAGAGAGAGCTGTCCTTACAATTCAGGTCAGTGCTGTGCCCATCCCCCGACACACAAGTGACACAAATTGCTGAATGTGATGGGCTGATTTCTAGTCATGTTTGACAAGTTGTCTGCCGTCCTTACAAGACACCTGTGACCAGACAGCCTTTACCTTACCAAGTATTCTAAAACATTCCACCAGCTTCTGCTTGACCCACAGTGTGGAGACATCAGAGCACCCTCGTGAAGACAATAGTCCAGATAAAACTGCCCAGTACTATTCCCTGAGCCACCCACATGTAACATCTTGCCAAGGTGTGAAAGAAGAATACACTCCAACTTACTTTCTTATTTCCTGGTGTGTAAGACGTTGCACTGAGTTCCGTCACAGCCTCACTTGTCACAGCACAGAATGCCTGTAAATGAGTAAAGCAAAGGCACAACTTTAAGACCATTTAAAATAGTGATGATTCATTTTCATTCAGCAATCAATGTGCTACAATACTGGCTATTTGTCTGACAGAAATTCCACTTACTAACCAGTAAGAAAGGATAAAAGGAGTAAAGTGCCTGTAACATAAATTCTGTAGGCCCACAGCCAATTCCAATTTAGCCCAGAGCAATAATTGATTCAATATCTCCTGCCACTTTCACTGCTAGCATGCTGTGTGCACAGCATGCCATGGAAGACATCACATCGCAGGAAGTAAGCTGATGTCGTGCAGGTTTGTTCTTCCACTCTAGCCAAATACAGAAAGTGACTGTGATATTATAAAGCGCAACTTACCATTTCTTTTTCTGATGAGGCTGGCACTCTTTTCTTGGGCTTATGGTTGGACGGTTCTTTACAGGATGCCTGAAATTGTACAGAGAAAATGTATGCTGTTGTCATATCACTTCAGTAGAGGTTTGAGGAAGACTTGTGTGAAGCCGAAGGTTTGCACATCTATTCAGTGCATCAGCTAACCTACATAGTACTCCAGTCCTATACAGTGACTGCAGAACTTGAGAAAAATAACTTCCACTTTTGAGGGAAATCTAACAAAACCTTCCTTCCTATGCATCAAATATCACAAATTACATATAGGAACTTACTGTAAATTTAGTAGTAATGAAAGTATCCTGCCTTGAATTGTATACCTAAGGTCTAGGCCTAGTCAATGCTGGAAAGCTAACACATAACCAACTTGTTTGACGCATGTGCGAAGAAATATGATGTCTTCATAGAGAGAGCTGTCCTTACAATTCAGGTCAGTGCTGTGCCCATCCCCCGACACACAAGTGACACAAATTGCTGAATGTGATGGGCTGATTTCTAGTCATGTTTGACAAGTTGTCTGCTGTCCTTACAAGACACCTGTGACCAGACAGCCTTTACCTTACCAAGTATTCTAAAACATTCCACCAGCTTCTGCTTGACCCACAGTGTGGAGACATCAGAGCACCCTCGTGAAGACAATAGTCCAGATAAAACTGCCCAGTACTATTCCCTGAGCCACCCACATGTAACATCTTGCCAAGGTGTGAAAGAAAAATACACTCCAACTTACTTTCTCATTTCCTGGTGTGTAGGACGTTGCACCGAGTTCCGTCACAGCCTCACTTGTCTCAGCACAGAATTCCTGTAAATGAGTAAAGCAAAGGCACAACTTTAAGACCATTTAAAATAGTGATGATTCATTTTCATTCAGCAATCAATGTGCTACAATACTGGCTATTTGTCTGACAGAAATTCCACTTACTAACCAGTAAGAAAGGATAAAAGGAGTAAAGTGCCTGTAACATAAATTCTGTAGGCCCACAGCCAATTCCAATTTAGCCCAGAGCAATAATTGATTCAATATCTCCTGCCACTTTCACTGCTAGCATGCTGTGTGCACAGCATGCCATGGAAGACATCACATCGCAGGAAGTAAGCTGATGTCGTGCAGGTTTGTTCTTCCACTCTAGCCAAATACAGAAAGTGACTGTGATATTATAAAGCGCAACTTACCATTTCTTTTTCTGATGAGGCTGGCACTCTTTTCTTGGGCTTATGGTTGGACGGTTCTTTACAGGATGCCTGAAATTGTACAGAGAAAATGTATGCTGTTGTCATATCACTTCAGTAGAGGTTTGAGGAAGACTTGTGTGAAGCCAAAGGTATTGCAGTTGTGAAGGTTTGCACATCTATTCAGTGCATCAGCTAACCTACATAGTACTCCAGTCCTATACAGTGACTGCAGAACTTGAGAAAAATAACTTCCACTTTTGAGGGAAATCTAACAAAACCTTCCTTCCTATGCATCAAATATCACAAATTACAGTGACTACAAATCAAATGTGTTGGTTGACACCTTTTAAATAGATGTTTCACAGGAATAACTTCCTCTGCATAACCCCCTCACCGATGGTTAAGGACAGGTGAAATTCAAACAACTAATTTTGCAACACTGTACAAATATGTTAATAAAAGATGATCTGCCTAACTAAGCTAAGTAGTTCAATGAAAAGCAGGAGACAACACTGTTGCCCTGTCAGTTAACAAACACATTCATTAAGAGAACATAAACTTACCATTGAGCGCCACGGCCAAAAGGAATCCCCATAGTTGTATGTTATCTCCTCGCCTGGAAATATTGGTTTCACAGCAAATAGGCACAAGTGTGGTTTT
Organism: Macquaria australasica; assembly: GCA_005408345.1. NCBI lineage: Eukaryota > Metazoa > Chordata > Actinopteri > Centrarchiformes > Percichthyidae > Macquaria > Macquaria australasica. The sequence continues at coordinate 1,141,714 of SEMN01000025.1, read as the reverse complement.
CCTTCAACAACAATTTTTTTAACTTTGCAGTTGGGATTTCTGTGATCATCATTTACTAGTCGTCCGAGTGCTCCATCCTCTTTCGAAGCATCTATGCTGTAAAACAAATAGTCCAGATAAAACATCCAAATTCCTTGGGGTTAAATAATTCAAAATGTCATGACAGAAAAAATTTCAGTGTGGTTCAACCTTGGCTTTTATGTAAAACAGGAACTTAATGTACACATATTCCATTGCACCTTTCTTATTAGGATACGGTACAACAAAGTATATTTGTTGTTGGACAGTTAATTTTTTCCCTTTCAAAACTGATGTTTACTTAATTATAAGACTTAACCATAATCAATGTTTTCAACTCACATACCAAGTAGCCAGACAACAATAACCCCAACCACTGTTGGGGTATTCAATAGTTAATCGTCCTTGTCAACTGTCAGTGCCATGTGATAAAATAACTGGCAGGAAGGAGCAACTTCCATAAGTGCCACTGCACCATGTTGATGTGAGTGTTTAACAACTTAACATATGTGCAAGTTTGAAGCTTTATGTAGTAACGTCGTCACTTACATTTTCCACACACTGTCACACTGGCTGATTGACTTAGCTTTTGATACAAGGACTCACACTAGAGAACAGGTAAACCTGGTGGAATTAGTTTAAGTTATTGATTGGCAACAAAAGACAGCAGAGAGTTAGCTGTGTGGGCTGTCATTTTTGTAGCCAGGTTTTTGGATGATAAACTATCAACCACTACTACGTTGCCCCACCACATTGTATTTGCTGTATAACTTTTTGGAAATTCACACTCACAACAAGATGTTTTTGATAAACTACTTAATACAGATACAAGAATACCATGCAGCATACAACATCTATGTTCTGAATCTGATGATTGATTTGTTCTTCTTTTAAAACAAATAACTATATAAAAAGAAATCCATTTCAGTAAATCAACAAGTAGCAAACTTACCAATAGCGTGTTCCATTCCAGGTAAAATCAAATAAAAAGTGGTTATTTGTGTCATCTAGACCTTTACACAGTGACAGAACTCCACGGTACTCCATCACGAAAGTTGATGGGGCAATGTATTCCTGTGTAAAAACACCTCTCCCTAAAATAGCAAGAAAAGAATGAAAACATTAATCTAAGTCCAAATATTTGTGAGGCAACTAACACCACTCATGGCTTATCTCTTCAAAGACATAAATCCTGCAAATGTGGAATATAGGTAGCAAGTTCTTTTACACTGTTGACCACACATAGGCTTTATCTGAGTGGGCTGCCCACATGTATCAGTGCCCTTCAGGTACATCTGGAGTAGAAATTATATATTTGCTTGATCAGCATAGACTCCTTTCTACAATAAGCTCACACTGGCATGTAAAGGTGTTTAACAGTAACTAGACACTTTTTTAACTTGATGTATCCAAACTGATAGAGATTTTTGCACACTTAGATCTATGCAGTGTTCCATGTGAATGTATGCTCTGATTAAGGTCTGATTATTCCTAATTCCATTTCCTAATTCCATTTTCCCCCACTGTAGCAGAGAGAGCAAACAGATGTGTTGTGCTATATGAGATGAACAACTTACCTTTAAATGTGTTAATGAATCTTACTTCTAGGAAAGATTTGTCTCTGCCCAGAATGATATGGTCCATGGCATCCTGTTCAGGAGTCCTTCTCCTCCTTTTCTTGATCATCTTTGCTGCAATAATTTCCAGAGAACATGCTGTAGTAAACCAATCTTTATTCATAGTGATGATAGCATTAACAATTACGTTAGGTTTCAAAGTTGGATAAATAATTAATAATGATCTCCTTAGGTAAAAAAGCATCACTACAGAATAGAGGGGTCCATATATCATTAGTGCATGTGGTTGTCGCTCTGGACAACTGTTAGTTCAGCTATATTTCATGCCAAATAACGTTTTTCTGTCTTAACATTTACCACTTTTACCGACCGGACGAGACTGGCATGCGTCACGCAACTAACTAACACACAACTAGTCCATGGGTCGCCAAACTCTGCTCATTGAAAGTAGAACTTAAGGTTAACGTTACGTTTGTTTTTTTCCTGTTTATTAAATGATCAGGCTGGTGTTTTTAATGCATTTCTTACCGTCAACAATTCCTTAAAATCAGCAATGTCCCGTTAGCCATAGAACTCCAAAGGTGGGGTTAGCGATTCAAATCCAATACACTTATGTGTGCGCTGATAAAAATCGGTGTTTGTACACGGCCCTGGCTCTGTAAATGGGAAACAAACAGTGGCTCATAGACCTAGTTTTTTTCTGTAGTAGTGACAAAAAACATACACATTAGCAGTTTTAATTAAACTAAAGCTCCCTGCGCTCTGGGGGAAATATACGCCAATCTCCCTTTAAGAAATATGCCATATTAACAATTCCTTACGTGTCCGTAAAAACACACAACTCTATAAAACACAAGATAAAGGGCGTCATATGTCGACAGTCTTCTTGTCAATTCGGCACTAATACAATACATAAAGATAAACTGTACTTCCGTACAAACGTTGGATTTTGTCGCCTCAACTCGCTTACCAGCCTCCATCGATTAGCTCCGCTGTTTAGAGGAAGACGTACGTAGAACGTAAAAAAATAAGATTTCTCAATAAAATAAGGGCTGGTTGGTGGATCAGAAACACGCCGAATTAAACACAGACTCACAACACTGTTAATTAATTGTCTATCGTGTGTGTGACGGTATTTACAAACTTTGGATTTTGTCACCTTAACTCGCTACCAGCCTCCCTCGGTTAGTTCCGCTGTTTTTTTTGGGAGAGGGCCGTGGGAAAGGGAGGCGAACCGTTTCAACAATTAAGATTTCTCAATAAAATAAGGGCTGGTTGGTGGATCAGAAACACGCCGAATTAAACACCGACTCACCACACTGTTAATTCACTGTCTATCATGTGTGTGTGACGGTATTTGAGGTTTTTTTTTTCGGCCGTTAAGTAGCCTAATTACCTGGTTTGCAGCTTTCTGTTTGGCTGGACAGTCCGCACCAACCGTATAATATTAAACATGCGTTTGACTCAATCAAGAAGCTGATCATATAAAATAACAATTTGGCATCAATATAATCCATAAAGATAATCTGTATTTCCGTACAAATTTTGGATTTTGTCACCTTAACTCGCTACCAGCCTCCCTCGATTAGTTCCGCTGTTTTAGTGGGAGACGGCTGTGGGAAAGGGAGGCGAACTGTTTCAAAAATTAAGATTTCTCACTAAAATAAGAGCTGGTTGATGGATCCGATATACGCCGAATTAAACACCGACTCATTACATTGTTAATTCACCGTTTATCATGTGTGTGAGTATTTGAGGAGTTTTTTCGGCCTTTACCAAAGTAATTACACAATTTGATGTTTGGTACTGAGGAGAGGGCAAGTACCTTCCAATAATATTAAACGTTTGATATTATCAGAACGTCAAGACGAGAAAAAGACTAACTTTAGACAGCTTGGACTGAGTTTTATGACCACCTCACATTTTATTTAAATGTGTAGCTTTGACTAGCTATGTAATCTAACCTCACCTTATTGCTGGGCAGTTTGAACAAATTCAACAAACTTTGTTCATTTTTAGCCAGCAAACATTTTCACCATAACATCTCAATGCTTTGAATATGACTTTCACTAGATACATTTTGTTGTTAATACATCAATAATATATATCACTTACCAGATTGGTACATGTAATTCCAAGTCTGTATTAGATTACATCGGCCGCCATTGTTTCATCCTCCATTGTCATCTTCTTTGCGACCAGACCTCGATCATGAACTCAGCAGCCAATCACTGATCAGAATCTCCCTGATTGACAGGGATGCGTTCAGCCAATGAATGGCGCTCATTCAGTGTAAAAATAAGTGGAAATGTGTATGCGGCTGCAATACCACAAACAAGCGATAGTTGGAGATTATACACTATGAGCACACACTGGGATACACTAGAATTCAGGTATATTGGACTTATTGGGACATACGGAGAAAAAGCGGGAGGAACTTAGTTGCAGCTTGATAAGTGCTTCTACACTTCTCGACTTGTGAGGACATGTGCTCTGTCCTCACAACTCGGTGATGTCCTCACAGAGTAAGTACGTATACCACCGAAATGTCCTCATATTCCGGAGAAACCAACGCACACACACACACACCTACACACACACACACACACTTACACTTTTACTGTTAATAACACATTGTTGAACAACCCTGGCTATATTAACCCTGGCTTTGCTGTATAAGCAAGTCTTTCAAGTAAAACTTTCGATAACACCTGAAAACATATAATTGGACCATTTTCTCCCTCACCGAACTAATTACTTTCCTAAATGGAGAACAGTGAGTTTTATGCGGGGCTATACACACTTAGAGGCCATCACCTGTTTACGTGAGACACAAGAAAACATTTACACCACCATTCCCAAAGGAAATCAATATTAACACTCTGTTGAAAGACACAATACTCATGTATACAGTGCATGTTAAGAGTTTACAAAAACAAAAAAAGACTAGAATGAGTGTTTGAGGCTCATTCTGCCTCCCAGGAGGTAGCTGTTGGCACGTACTGTCATCACATCAATATCCCATGTCTCAGTACGACATGGATAGCATCGGTTTGTACAAATGAACCAAATAAAGTTAATTCATGATAGCTACCATAGAAGACATTTTAGTTTGGTAGTTGTAAGAATTAAACACATTTGTACTGCACAGTGGAGAAAGAAAGAAAGTAAATAGAAATGTCAAACATTACATTTGAAATACATTTCAACTCATGACTTACGGAACACAGTACTCACTAACATGGTATGGCCACCATCTTCTGGTGTGTAGAAACTGATGGTCGTGATTCTAAGAACTGCTCTGTCATTTGTAATTCTGTGGTCGAGACGTTGACAGCCAGTGCCTGAAGGTAAAATACGAGCCTGCTATGCGGCTCACGTAGCTGTTCCACTTGCAGCTCCTGATTCTCTGTAGGGAGATAGTAATACTGAAATGCTTTGTGTTGATGTGTGCACAAGGATACACAGATTTAACTGGTGAAGTAGCTTAGCTAGTGTACTGCTCAGGGACATCACTGTGAACAGATGTATAACCTATGAAAATGTCCAAGCGTGACCTCAGTTACCAAGCAACCGGTACAACTGAATTGATTACTCTCTTTCCTTAAGCCTAGAAGTGAGCTGGCATTTTCCGAGCTCCCACGTCTATTTTTGTTTGACAAAAGGGCTGGTTTCCTATAATTTGTAAGAATGCAAAAATGTTCTTAATGCACAAAATAAGTTTTACCACCATAAAATGGTACTGTGAAAAAGGGAACAAGCAATAGTTTGACACTGAAATATGAAAAAAAAGTGGTTGTGGTTGGAGAGGTGGGTGGTACATGTGTTCCCTACCATCATGACCAATGTTCTACTGTAGTCTCCACTCATTATAAGTGTATAAAGCTGAAGATTTTCTTCTATAACCATGACAAAAACCATACTCCAACATACTGATTTTAGTGTTCCATTATAAAACAATCAAGTAAAAATAGCATGCCTAATTCGTGCTATTGTGATACCCTGGATGCCAGTTTGGTGTATTGTCACATAACCCTTTTGTATATAGAGGAATATAATTATCCCATTACACCTTATTCACAAATGCAACACATAGTCCACATTATGTTTTAAAAAGTGCTGTTTTAATAATATTGATTGTGATTATTGCAATGGGAGCACACAATAGTTGAAATTGAAAAGTACTGAAATAAAGGCCAAAATATCAAAGACATAGTAAGCACAAAAATTGAAAGGCTCTTTGTTCCAGTGCATTGTGAAAAGCAGTCTGTGCCTGTTTGATATTTTAGTGACTTGCTTAACTACGGAGAAGCACAGTAGGAAGTGTCACCGGCAATCCATTAGTGCAGTACATCTTTGGTGTCAAGACTGACCATGTTTTGTGCTGTCCACCATCCGCCATCTTGGAGCAAATCAACAGCTCGTTACGCAAGGTGTACCTGACTTCTGTGCTTTTTCCTGTATTTCTGAAAATTGAAATTCTAAAATTGAGACCATCATCGCCAGAAAAAAGACTTTGGTCGAACGTGTAAGACAAGCTATGTTAATGTGTTCCTGATAAGTAAAAAATGATGTGTTAGAGGTTCTTTGGCACTATAACCCTGTTTACAGCTGAGTCATCATCTCACAGATAGATATGAGTTTTAATCAACACATCTGTCTACACCTCAGCGTAATGGCTTGTACTTTCTGCATGAAGTCTGTTTCCTTCCAACTCACATAAGCAACTACATTGACTTTGCATCGATGAGAACTTCCAAACTGCTCGTAGTGTAGTGCACAGCAGTACTGTGTCTGAACGCACCCAGTGTAGACACTGAAGGAGGACTGCAGCTGCTGCAACAAAACTTTAACACGGGAGATTCATTTTCCATATGCAAAGGCAAGTCAATGGTTTCTTTTTTATTCCCTAACCTTAACCAAGTGTTTATTACTGTAACCATGATGACAAAGCTCCACTAACCTTAGCAAAGTAGTCATTTTAACACAAACTACCATGTTTCCGTAACCTTAACAAAGTACTTATTTTAACCCAAACAATGATCTTTCCCTAAACCTAACCAAGTTGTTAAGTAACCAAACCTTAACCATAGCATTGTCACATCAAAAAGCAGATGTATTTTTCAACAGTGATTTGTAACAGTTTTGGAGGGCACAGACACATGATTTTGTCCTGCTTATGTATGGAATCAGATTTGTGTCAATATAATCAAACAAAAATAAGAATTTGAGAGAGAGAGAATAAAACTCACTGAAGCAAACAAAATGTCATCTCAAAAGTAAAACTTATAACTTGCAAACAAATTATATGTGCAATCATGTAAACTATTGGTCTTTTACTTTTTTGATAATATGTCTTACATAATATAATATGTCTACAGTTCCCTCTGCTTCTTTCTCACTGATCAGACTTTTGCCCTCACCTTCAGCTTTGCAGTTATGCTGCCAGCTCTCTCAGCTGCCCTGCCTGACTTTTTGTTTGCGGTTCTGACAAAAACCTCTTGCGTGGACGGGGTTTTTAAGTAACAGCTCAGTGACCGGATGTTATAAGTTTTACTTTTGAGATGACATTTTGTTTGCTTCAGTGAGTTATATGTTCTCTCAAATTCTTATTTTTGTTTGATATTTAAGAAATTTTGTTTGATCATATTGACACAAATCTGTTTCCATACTGAAAGGGGCATCAGTTCAGAAAACACTTCTATGTATTGTTTTAGAAGGCATGGAAAAACAACATATTTTGACATTTAATTTGGATGACTTGATCTACATACTGTTTCCTGTGATAACCAAAGGTTAACCATATAGATTGCAGATCGGAAAATGCATATAAGGTAAATATAACATTTTTAGATAAATAAATATAACATAAATAAGTTTAGTAATTGTCATATAGGTCATTTTGGAAGGAAATTACAAATTACCTATTTTGTCATTTAGGTACGAGGACTTGTTGCATTAATTGGCACTCTCAAACAATCCCCCAAACCCCTTGTGTTCATTTATTTAATTTAATTTTTTCTATTCAAATTTCATTACACATTCTTCAAACAGTAAACACATCTAATAGCACAGTAAGAATATAGTTTGATTTCAATTATGGCACAAGGTAAAGATAAATATCTGATTCTTACCAACATCTATCATCCATAATATCTTGCATGATCTATGATGGCTTTTCTTTTCAGTTGATTAACATTATCTTTTTGCTATCTGAAGTCAGCAGGTGACGTGTTGTCAAGCACAACTACTTTTGCTATATCTGCTGTGTTTGCTTGTAATAGCTTGTCATTCATTTACTGTAAATAATTTATGGTTCATTGGAATTCCATGTAAAATTTCACAACATCACGCACTGAAAACATTTTGATCTCTAAACTGTCATTATGTTCTGAAATATCTTCAAACTTGCAACTCTGCACGAAATATTAGATTCCTCTCAAGAGAGGCTGCTCTGAACTCTCCATTCCATTACCAAACTGTCAGGATGTCACGGTGGGAGAGCACTGCTTTTAAAGAGGATGAGAGGAGCCTGTTATGAAAGGCAGACTGACCCTAGATCCTCGCTCTGGGAGCCACCAGACCCTGAAAACAGCTAGCCACAAAGTACTTCAAACGCATAGACTATCCAACATACAGGTCAATTTACACCGGGTTTGTTTATTTGTGCCCAGACCAAGTTTGACAGCCTTCCCTTACCCTGCTGCTCTGCTTTCACAATTGTTTACTGTTGTTCCAATTGGTGGCCCATTTGCATAATACTTTCGTCATTAAAGTTCAGCTAAACAAGTCATATATTAAATCCAATTTTATAAAGTTGTGAGAGAGGTTAAACGGCATGTTAGTATGCATTATGAGTCAGAAGATTTGGTGCTTCCACCATCAATTGGCCAACTAGCCAACAGTTCTCTGTTTATCTGATGTTACTTCAAGTTATTCCCACTTCACTGCTGTTTCATAAGATAAATGCGATGGATTGAAACTTTAAATGAAGTACCTCTCCAAAATGAATGTAACTTCTAACCATTCCTAAATGTACAAGGTCTAATACCTTTGCCGTCTTTGCTGCCTTGAACATATAAGTGTTTCTGCAAGTTCAAGAAATTAGAAATGTTATTTTTAAAAAAAAGTATGTAGCCTGAGTCAGCTCAGCTGCATTCTTTGAATTTGAATTCTTGTCAAGATTAATTGAATATGAGAAAAATGTAAATTTAAGTTTAGAATATTGAACATTGGATCAAAGTTCAAATCTACTGAGAAATACAGGTCAAATAGCATCGCCTTGAAATTAAAATTACATACAGCTGCAGGATTACGTCATAACCACTACTGACTACATTATGCATTGAAATGTGACTTACTTTATGGTGAAAAATTGCTAATGAAAGAAAAATATCAAACAACTGCGACACAGAACCACACAGTAAAGCTAGCTAAAAGTAATAACGTAGGAGGAAAAGTACACGTCATTATGTGAAAGCATTTTCCACAGCATCTTCTAAAACCTGACCTGTGCTAACCAGAATTCTGTGACTCATGCTTTGAAAGATGAGACAGGAGGGTGTGCAGGACTGGCTGAAACTGATGCAACTGGGAGGTAAGCATGTAAGATAAAACGTTATATCACCTGCCCATCAAATCAATCTGATAGCAGGTGATATAAAAATGACCAAAATAAATATAGGGCTATTTAAGTCTATTTAAGTTTAAATGTCCACATGTAAAATGTTGTTTTTACATGAACGATTGGTGATATATTGCCATTGAGTGTGCCCTCTCATCTCATTAGCATCCATGTGTTAAATTTACATGTGGAATATTTGTGACTTACAAAACAGCACATGCAGTCGATGTTTTCAACATACTGTCTTACATTTCATGTGAACTGCACAAACATCCACATGTGCCTATACAGTAACACACCAAAAACCACAAAGAGGTGTACAATGTATTGGTATTGCCACAAAAGCCACACTGAATGTCATATATGGAGCCATGACAATAGCAGGTATTGTATATAAACATGGTTGTGTGTCTTATTCATTGCTTTCTGTAAAGAGATTCACTAGATTCAAGGATATAGCCATTATCAAATTGTGGGTATCACTCTGAATGCAGCTAACTTTATCAACACCAGAATGTCAAGTGCTGCTCTGTTCCCAGTCTTTGTTGGGTACTGACCATCGCTCACTGCCCCTGCACACAGAGGTGAAGTTGTCCCTTCATCTAATGCTGACATGTTCATTTTGTCTGAGGAAGGAAGTTTTATTCTGTTTGACAAGAAGCCTGATCAAGCAGATGTCTTGATGGATTAGGAGTGGCTTGCTCAATTTGGCTATCTTGCAGACATATTCAGTGAAGCAAACAAGATGTGCCGAACAATGCAAGACGGACACACAAACAGCATTACCCAGCATGAATGAAACTTGTGCCTCATCTAAAATAATTGAGTCAAGTCAGGTCAGGTTTATATGTGTAGCCTGAAAAACAAACAAAAAAACAGTCTTCTCTGCTCCAGTGTGCTCTCTAGTGGGAGGCCAGTGAGGGATCACGCCATAGTCACAACAGTAGTGACTCTTACTGGTTGCATGGAACGCTTGTGTGCAGCAGGTTGGGTTATGCGGGGAGACAGTTTAAACTGTCTGACACACTTGTGAGCTTCTCATTGACACCTAGAAAAAAATGACTGGCAACTTCTGTAATATGTTTTCTTCATATAGCACGTTTCAAAACAGTAGGCACTTATAGGAGGAAGAAGAGGGGAGCAATGTATACTGTAGCATGGTTTCTATACAATTAACCTCACAAGCATATTGATCTTGTTCCCAATAACAAAAAAAATAAATACAGCCATTTGAATTAAACAATTGACACATCCGACAACACTGAGTCCTGTCTTCTTACCACCATTTTCTGGACTGTAAAAGCAATTGCACTATAGCTCCAGCGACATAGTTGGTTAGCTACAATTAACCTGTCTGGTACCTCAGAAAAGGAATATAGCCCACAAAGACAGAGTGCTTGGAGAGAAGGCTCTGTCCTTTCCAGTGAGAGGATTTGCATAAAATTGGAGAGGGTATGTCATACAGACAAAACAAAGACATCATGGACAGATATATATACAAAAGCTCAGCAAGATCCAGTAACCCCACCAACAACCATGCTGAGTGCATGATCTGAGCAGAGGTACAACACTGTGAATTTGCCACTTTTCTCGGGAATAGGGACAATCTGCAGGATGCAAAACAAATACTTATAAAAAAACAATATCTGTGGAATGAAGTATCTTGGCAACAGGAGAACAAACCTGTCCATACAGATGTAACAAATGTGGCAGGAAACAACAGATGGGATAAGGACCATGTGTTTTTCCTTATTACCTTCGCAAAGTAGGTTTTTAGTCATGTTTGTTTGTCTGTTCTATATATCTACAAACCTTATCAACAGATTTCAATAGAATGTAATTGCTCCCTTGTATCATTATTGTTATGTTACTGTGTTTTGTGTATAATAAGCTGTTCCAAACAAATTGCCCCTAGTGGGATTAATAAAGTTGTTTGTATTATATTGTTAAGTGAGGCAAACAAACTAAATATTCAGGGATCTGGATCACATAGCGCCAACATGTGGTCAAGATATTTTGACTCACAACTCCATAACCGTGATGTGTGGAAACATATTTTTCTGGGTTCTTCAGTTCCTTGATTGAATCAGAATAGGCTACATTTCCATTTCCAAAAAAAATAAAAAATAAAAAATAAAAAATTCTTCCATTTTGAATATATTGCTAAACTGTTTTCACAACTTCTCCTACAAATTGTATACAGTCTTCTCCTATTAAGATTGGGGATGAGCCTATATAAGAATGTAAAAGTTATTAATTTCCATGCCATATTGTTGACCTTAATTGTTGCTCAATTGTTGTAGGTGTGGCCTATTTGACATAAATGATCTACTCTTGAACACTGACACTTGAATACACTGTGAAACTGCAACCATCTCTGAGCAATTCTGCAATTTTAATTTAATGGTATTTTAGCTGGCACCACAACAACATGGTCAAACTATCCATGTACAAAGTCTAATATTCCTGAATAGAATTTAAGCATGGCGGCCATCAGCCAATCAGCATGACTGTCTATCAGTATGTGCATTTTGATACAGATTCATATCCCGTGGATGATTCAAATGTCTTTAACTTTTTGTGTTATTAAAACACAACAAAATGATAGAATTACTTGATTCTTGGCCCATGGCTCAACTCCCCACCAAATCCCATTGAAATCTGTTAACAGGTTTTTGAGATATTTACAGACAAACAACTGGGACCAAAAACACAACCTCTTTGGCAGAGGTAATACGAATTACCAGAACACTAGCAGAGGGGAGAAGGACTTTAATGATGAGAGGCATAAGTTGTTTCCAATAGAAGAGGGACACCATGCTGCAGTGAGTTTCACTGGACAGTTTGTTTTTATTGGATTCGGTTCTGGATGGCAGCGCAGAGTGAGCTCTTATGTGCGTGACAAACAAGGGACTTGAAACTCTCTTCAAAGCTTAACAAAACGACACAACCAATGCCAACAGGAACAGGAGGGCGGCTAACTTTCAAAAATCTGAAAGCAAAAGTGCTGATTAAATGCCTTACAGATTACAACCATTTTGACTTTCTTTGCTAAAGTTTATAATAGAACTGGATCCCTTGTCACCTGATTGTTTTGCCCGTTACTGTAGGGCTTGAAGATTCATGGATGTTCCAGCATCCTACCAAGGCAACTGTAATGGACTATGGAACAATCTTCCTTTCACTTTCCCAAAATCATGTCTCACAACACATTTGTGCAGTTTGACTTTTGAGCAATTGCTGTTTTTTTCTTTTTTATGTGCAACTGTGAAGCACTTTGTAACATTGTTTTTAAAGTGCTGCAGCTACTACTAGTGCTACTAGTTGTAGTAATAATATTAATAATAATGATATATATTTTTTATTTAATCAGCCTGCTTATTTATACAAATGTCAGACAGTGTATGCTTTTAGGTACTGTGCTTCAGTGCAGGAAACATTTTTTTCTCAACAAAGATGGAAAATATGTAGCCTCAAATGCAGGAAAATAAAAATCCATTAACAAATACATATTTGTCAGACACAAATTTAGATGAGTGGTAGGTTTTAAATTATGAATTTTTAAATATACTGACAAACAATATTTCATCTTTGTCCAGTGAATGTTGGCATGTTGTTGCTACATCTGTTAAGTCTCTTTCTGCTAACTAAACTTGGCTACGTTTTTCTCATGACTGTCCTGGTCATTGCGGGTGTGTTCATTTTGTGCCTGTTTGTAGGAATCTGCAGTTAAATGTTTATCTTTCCCCACTCTCTGACACCGGCCCAAAAGATTTTATCCACCATAGCTTTTGATCTGGATGGATCAGCTTTTGTTAATTCCGACGCCATCTGAATCCCATCCCCAACACAGTGTTTCAACCAAGCAGAGGATACCAGTGCTGCCCTTACTTCTGTGGGTGATGGTGCTGGCTCCAGCCTCATTTGTCCTCAGTGCTGTATCTCTATATCTCGTGTGACTTCTCATTTGAATGTCATGCCTATATTACTTTGTATTGTACCATTTTGTCTGACACCTTTTTGCAGGGTTATCTCAACAGATTAGCCAGGTTTGATGGGCTGTTGCCTTTTTCCTTTTAATCAATCCTATCAGTTTAACTTAATTTAAAATTATTTATTTGTAGTTATTACCTTAACATTTCATATACTTCTTTACTGAGTTTTATCTATTGCAAAATAGATGTAAAAACAGCAGATTTGCAGCCTTTAACCTGAGAAGTTAGACTGTAGCTCTTAACTAATGCCCAGTAAAGCTATTTAATGAGATAAAACAAATTGCCTCTATAGCCATTCTCCTCAGATAGGATGTAACCTTACCACCACCAACACCACGATTAGGGTTGTGAGTGTAAAAATCTTTGGCAGCAGGGAGGTCTGAGGCCTCTTGGCCCCAGTAGCAGCAAGCTGTTCAAGTGCTTTGTGCGATGTTTTAAAAAGGGCTGACAATGCATGCAAATCATCTTGAGTGTCTGGGATGTTAATGCGCCTGAACCACCAGAGACCAGTATCCTGCCAAGCTGAACTTTAACCAGTGCTATACCTGTAATCACAGGGTTTACTCCCTAGCTGTCTCATTTGGAGAGAAATTAAATGCCTTGTGGGGCCTCAACAGTCAGATTGAATGTTTGTGTTGTTAACACTGAACACACACTGTCAATCATGACAGATTGCCCAAGGTGGAAGGGCAGATTAGGAGACACTTCACGGGTTTAAATCAGCTTCTTGTCAGAAAGCAGGCATCTGTGAATTAGTCTGGGGCTTTTTAATGTGTTTCTTAAGCCCTTTATTTAAAAGTATCTTATACCTTGATTAGCAAACTTTCCAGAGGGAGGATGGTTGTAATTATAAGCAGTATCTGATTGTTACTAAAAATACCAAAATAATTTTCTTGTGCATGTAATGGGCACTTATGTGAGTGAAACATACTGAAGCTAGGAGAATGTCACAGTTTAAGCAACTTATGGCAACTCCTAATACAATAATGGCCTAGTCTTCTTATTCTAACCAACAAGCCACAAAAGATGACAGTTATAGCTTCTGACATGTATTAGATTGATTGAAGTATGACGTTAGCATGCTGAGAGTAGACATTTCTCTCTTGCCCTTCTCTATCAAGCTCTAGTCAATATCACCTTGTGGGGATGCAGGGGTGTGGAGGTGGGTTATATGAAGTATTTGGTTGATATATGGCTGGCCTGCATCATTTGTGACTGCCTTATCGCTCAATCACTCAGCAAGATGGAGATGCACAGGCAGACTGTTTTAATGACCCCAACCTCCACCCAAGTCAGAAGCAGGTAATCTCAGCTGCTTTCTATTTGCTCTCCCCTATAGTTCACATAACATCAAAGTTATGTAAGCCTGCTCATGTTTTAGTGTGTTTCCTGTGCACCAGGTGATGTGATTTTCAAATAAAAAAACTATAGACAGACAATGAGCATATGTAAGGTCTACTGTATCTAAATGTTAATAGTTGCTCTCATTCTGCTTGTACTGTACTGAATGCTCACCACAAAATCTTATTAAAGACATATATGAATTGCCTTTCAGTTCATGACCCCAACCATATCTTCTGCAAACTATTGTAGCTACTTTGTGTGTAAAGGTGATTGAGGTTGGGGTTTAAATGGTCCAGAGTGTTAACATGTCAAGCTTAATTCCAAAGTGTATGCCAACCAGGTGCACCAAGCCTTATCCCTAATGCAGTTTTGACCCTCCGAATAGATATATCTGTGTGTGTGTGTCTAAGCAATTTTGCAGCCTCTTCAGTATTTTTCGTCCATAATTGCCTCCTGTCAAAATGTCTGAGTGAGCTGATTGCAGGAAATAGGACAGGACATGTGTGCCCCTCATTAACCCATCAGTTGGTGCAGCAGATGTGGCAGATTGAAAGATAGGGTAACACAGGCAGATATCACCTCTGTAGCTCATGTTTTTTTTTTCTTACAGTCTGTCGTTATTTTTAAATTTATTACACCAGGAGTTAAACCATGTGCTGAAATGATACTTTCTTATACTTAGTTAGTGTGTTAATGCAGCTGTGGAAAGTCTTAGCTACACTGCAGTGTATGTAATAACATATAAAGATGACTTGACGATGTTTTTTAAGTGTTGCCCTTGAATGCTGATGGCAATTTCCCATTGAAAATTAAACATTTTGTCACAGACACATCGAAGGTTTTAGGACTTTTTAATGCAACAAATGGATAGATTCTGTTCAAGGTCAAACAGGGCTGGAACATATCCCAGCACACTTTGGATGAGAGATGGAGTACTTCCCGGACTGGTGCTTGTTTGACACAAGGCTAAAACAATTGAATAGATTTATAGTACACCTACTGTACAGCATATTTGGAGTTTCCAATTCACGTTCAACTTGCATCTTTACATTTGGACTGTGGAGGAAAACTAGAGCATCCCAGAGAAACCCAAAGACATGGGGAGAACACACCAACTTCATATAGAAAGGTCCCAGCCAGCCGTCAGATACCAACCCAGGACCCTCTTGCTGTGAGGCTAGAGTTCTAACCACTGAGCCATTTCAACAACCGTATTCAAATGTAAGAGTGTCTGCGCATGACATTGCTCCCTAAATGAATCCAAGCAGCATATGAGATTCCGAGGGAGCACATTAAAACTGCAAAGGAATATACAGAAGAGAACCCAGAGGGTACGTATCACTGATGTAGGATATACATAATGCACAAGGCAAGAGATGTCATCTCAAGTATGGTAATAAGACATTGGAACAGGAGGTGGAAGAGGGAGAAATCCGCACATACACTACAGCAGGAGTAAGCAGCAAAACCAGTAGATGCAAAGGCAGCATGAATGATCAGAAGAGAGAGAGAGAGAGAGCGAGAGCGTAAGCTTGTTAGATTATTAAGGCTGTCTTACTGACTTGTTTGAATGTGACTGGTGATTGTAAGAGTCAGCTAGTACTTATCAGCTAATGGTGTGCATGACTTCAGTGCACCGCCTGAACTCACACAATTTCAGTCAGACACGTCAAAGGATTTAGAACCATTTATTGCACCAAACGACATGCAATTGCACTTGGCATTAGGGGCTTTGTGCTTCTGTGTACTCCCCGAATGAAACCAAGCAGAATGTGAGATTATGAGAGGAGCAAATTAAAACCCCAAAATCACAGTATTGATCCCCTTTTAAGCCTTACGTTAGCAGATGAAACACCCCAGAACAACATATCCAACTATTATCCTAATAATACAATGATCATGCATGTTGCATTTCTGTGGCATGATACTGTACTTTTACGTTGATACAAGGATGTAAGAACCTACAAGACAACAAGCGTGTTGCATTGCTGCAAGACTATACAGTGATTTTATTTTTCCCCCACTGGATAAATTGCGTCTTTTGTTGATTCTTACTGGAAAATTACACCAGTCAAAGTCAGTCAGTTGCTGACAGGTTGCCCAAACTGCATTGTTCAAGAAAATGACAGTCCCCTAGCATACATACAGAAACAAATCAAATCCATCTATAATAACAATTATTACAATGAATATTAAAGATGAAGATGAACATTAAATATAATATTTACACGCCCCAGTTGCATCAGCTATATTCTGCTCAGCTGAAGCATCTTAAGTTGCTAATTGCTACTCACTTTGAAACCATCCAATGTGTGATCCTCCATAGCCTCTCCAAACACACCCATTTACTTCTGCAACCACAGTAGCCTTTTCGTTTTGGCTTGTGGAAACCTATCCTCTCAGTGTGGAGCTAAATCGTGCCAACCAGGCTTGGATGGCCTCCTTCTTCAGCTTGATAGCCTCCCTCACTGCTGGTGTCCATGCTGCAGGGTTTGGACAATGTTCAAATGTCCCCAACCTCTGCCTACAAATAGTGAAAGTTTGCTCAGAGGTGAAAGTTGAAACAATTTTGGACAGACATGTTCTAAGCAAATCCACACTGCACGTACAGTAACACACACTACCTTCTTCACCATCTGATCCAAATCACTACCAGGTGGTGATCAGTTGACAGCTCAGGCCCTCTCTTCACCCAGGACATAACACCTCAAGCCTAATGAGACAGCTACAAAGTCAGTCATTGATCTTTGGCCCAAAGTGCTCTGCTACTGCCAAAAGAACCCATTTGAGAGTTGGGCAGAGTTGCACAGCTGATTTTGTGTTTATGCAAATCAGTGGCACAGTGTGATTTTTGGTGCACATTTAGGCAAAATATTTTGTCTGCATTTCTGCCTCCTCAGACCACTTTTAATCACAAGTGCAAAGAACAGTTTTTACTGCAGCAGTCAAAGTGAGAACAAACAGTTCTGCAAGGCTCACATTGCAGCCACGACTTAATCCTGCCTTTTGTACTCTAAATACGAGTCATCTTGGGTTGGGATTACTGTAACTCTCACATGCCTGAGCTCCTGAGTTTCTGCGGTCCTAAAATCCATCCAGAATGATTCTACCTGATTGGAGTAAGACCATTTTTTAGGCTAATTTCAGACATACTAAATTAACACCTGTGTCTCACTAAGAGACAATTAACAACAAGTTGATAACCAGATTTGGCCATTTTAAATGTATGTATTTTACAATTATACTGACATCATTAGTAGCCTACATTGTATCCTCATCAGCAGAGCAATGTCAAAGGTAATGCCAGTGACTGAGGAGAATTAGCCTGTTTTGTTCATTGAAGATTAATGTGTAAACAAAACATTAAATGCATTGGATATAAATCAAGTACTGCTGAATCATCCAGTATATGTACAGAAAAATATAGGGAGACTGGGCTGACTGCACCCTTTACTAAAAGAGCAATTTTGTAATTTGTTTTGTATATTTGAAATAAACATACTTGCTGTTGGACTCTACAACACTAAGGCATTAGACATGACAGTAGGGCTTTTTATAATCCACTGAAATTGCACAGCAACCATTAAAGTCAACCACTGAACTGTTCACATCAAATTATTATTATAAAAACAGACCACAATATGCATTCAAACTTTCAACACATTGGAACAGTGCTTGGACAATACTGAGACTCCTAGTTACCAAACAAAGTTAATTAGGCTAAATAAAAGTGATTAATTATTCCAGAGAGAAATGTATAGCAGTTTAATATTAAAGTATTGCAGTATGATATTAGAATATTCACAGGAAGTGTGCTCAGAACATCTAACGTACCAGTCATACATCTTTTTCTTTAAACAAAAATGTGTGATTTGTTTATTGTTAGGATAAAAATTCTGACAATAGAAAAAACACATGACACATAAGTGTAACACTTTATTAAGTGTTACGGCCACATAGACGTCACCTCTAAAGGCTTCAGCAGCAGTTAGTCACTCATTTTCAGCGTCTCTCACACACACACACACACCAGAGGGAGACAGACGCTCGAATTGACTCCAAAGCTTTGTTACCAAATGAGTCAGACGTTGCATAGGCTCAAAAACAAACACACACAAAAACAAGACCCCTCAGATACACGAGCCAGCTCCAATCATTCACCTCAAAGAGCCAGCTTGTTTGTGAACAAACATGAGCAATATGTGTTCTAAATATTGTGAGGTTGAGGGTTGTGTTGCACAGGATGTCACAGCTTGTCGCAAAGGACTCCTGCTTGATTCTGTTACTTATTTTCTATCATACAACAGATAGGCTATATCATTGTTCATTATATGATATAAAGACCTGACTAACAACAGCCCTAGAATTAACAGATTTACTTCACACAATTAAAATACAGCCAAGTGCTAAGAAAGGATATTTATGTGTTAAAGCAGAGAATCAATATGCTACAGTATTCCATTTCACAAATCCCTTCTCACCTCTCCTGAGCAGATGGCTTGTAAAAGAAAAAAAAAGTATGCCAACCAGTAATCATATGTGCAATAAATGGTGCTGGTTATGTTCCTGTGGAGTGACTACAGATGGCATGGTGATAGTCTTGCCTCAGAGTGAAATGTGCACATTTTAGACACACCCTTCATACTGCCCCAAAGGGGACTTTCAGCACAGACCATGTCACTACCTATTGCCAAGGCAGCTATCCAAAAGACCAGTAAATCAGATTGAAAATGACTTTTATGGACATCTCATTTTATTGGTCTTTTCCAGGCCAGATGCTAACCAGTACGTAGGGCTAATTATGTTAGGCTTATATTAAAAATATGCGTAAATAATAATAAGTGATTTATCCATGTGTGTTTATTATGGCAACACGTGCAAATCAGAATTTAAAAAACCCATAGTAAAAACAAAAAAAAAACAGGTGAATTTCGGGTATTATTATTTTCACATTTTCATACATTTATAATACAATACACTAGAAATATAAATGTGAAACTCTGGTGCTTGATCAGCGGCATATTTGTGTTTCGTCTAATTTACTAAGTTTACTTCTTTAATACCCTCTTGCTGTTTTCACTGCAGGAGGGTCATATTTTCTGAGAACTTTGGTAAAAAAAATGTCTCCTTGTAGCAGGAAACACAGCAAAGTGCAGATGTATGCAGACATAATATATGGCTGAAAACTGTCTGTTAAAATACACCTGGTTGTGTTCTGTGATTTGGACTGATTTGTGTCTCAGAGTTAAATTGGGTGAGGGAAAGAGGCAGCTAGGCAGACTCAAGAAAAACATCCGCGCATTTAGAACAAGACAACCCGCAATCACTCTCACCATCCAATAAACATTTGTGCTGAATTATGGAAGACATAGATCTCTAAAAGAGGAAAGTTTTACTGATACTAATTTTGCTTCTATTTTCTGATAGATTATTATGCAATTATGCTTCCATATCCATTAACCAATATTTAGTCTTAATAAAACTTAAGTACAGTGACCTAACAACCCCTTGCCTAAGTGAGACATTAGTTTAGTTAAAGCAGCATACAGAGCAATTCTTTTACAGTGAAAATAAATGGAGCATAGCATTAGTTTAGGCGGACCACTGAAGTCGCACTTGCATTAGCTGATTGGCATCAGCTGTTTCATTCATACTTCACAATCACTGGCTCATTCTTCAGCTGCTTGACTGACAGCTAACTAGTAATGTCCAGTTATATTTATGCAGGTGTACAGTGCGGACATGTTAACCCGACACCTGATATGCTCATGCTAATGCCATTTGCTGCTGCAGCAGCTCCATCCTTGGGCATATGTGCAACATTTTTGGTATTGTTAATTTAAGATTCCATATAAACCCATGTGTGTTTATTAGGGGGATTAGTTCTCCAAGCAGAATTATTTTTGCTGCTCGGATTCTGTGACAGTTCCCTCAAAGGGCAGAGCCTTTTCTGTCAAATCTAACTGTATAACCATTTGCTATAAATGGACAATTCTTTGACATAAATGTCTCTGACTGAACAAGATAAAGCTGCCCCCTGCTTTTTAAAAATGGAGCTGTCGTGATCAGGCCCTTACACATTACATCACAGTCTGACTTTCACTAATATTGCTCTGCAATGCTGAGTGGGTGAATGCTTGCTCTTGTCAGATGCCTTCTATGGAAAAGCTGCATGATAGCAAGGTGAACAAGAGGGCATAAAGAATTGCAGCCTGTGACTCGGTAGCCCATCATATCACCACCATCTGGTGCTGTTTGCTATGCTATGGAAATCTGTCCTCCCACAACTGCTACTGCGTGGTACACTTTACTATTAATGCTGTCTGCACAATACTGCATAGGATGTGTGCAAAAGTCTTCGCTCAATATGCCGCAGTAGCCACAGGAACTTGTGAATGTCAATGGTACTTAAGGGTAAGACCTTGATCCATTCGTTTTCATTCAACCCAATACCGCTGTACTGTCTAATGCCGGAGATGGCAACTTTCCATGTCAGATTTGATCTGCAACTTGCCTCTTGTGGACTTGAGAGCTGAGTCAGACACAATGATAATGACTTATGAACAATAACATTTTTTTTTTTACTTGATATGGCACTGTGAACATCTGATTTTCAAAACCCTTCCTTTATCCTTTGACACATCACATTGTGTGCCTGCCAGCCACAAATGTGTGACACAAAAGAATCAACACACACTGCAATCTGTGTCGGTCACATGTTCCTTGCCCTTTTGCAACAGTCCTTAGGCTAAACTGAAAAAGTGTGTCTTGTACCATCTGTGGGTAAAAATACTGGTGTCATTATACTGAGATGTCCGTGATTCAGGTCCAGCCAAGGATCTTTGTTCCCCTTTGTTCCCCTCTCTCTCCCCATGTTTCCTGTTACTCTCTGCTGTCAAATTAAGGCAAAATGACAAATAAATAAACACACCAGCCACAACCTCCAACTTCTTAAGACTCCTGTAATACTTCCAGACAGGTCAGTATATTGCTACTGTTAGCGCAGTCCGTGATCCGGGACCAATGCTGTTCTTGCTGTAAAGTCAGATTTGGCTACTATCCTGTTAACTTTATTCAGGAAGTGCTTCACTGTATGTTTGATTTTATCATTTCAAGTGTATCTTTAGGGAACATTTCTTCCTTTTATTTCAGTTGTCTACTGAGACTGATGACACTGCTAATTAATCCATTTCATTGTTGTTTCGCATGGCGACGAGATGTGGGATGCTACAGAAGCTTTGAAAAAAAAAACTGACAAGTAATGATAAGCAGGGGTCTTCAGTGATTTGAATGATACTTTTAGCGGAGCATTTTCCACTCCATGCCGTTGTGTATCATCGAGTTTCCAATGCACTTACTGTGCTTTCAGACAGTGAGTGGTTGGTCTTGTGTTTCCATTGAAAACAATGGAAGCAGTAGCGGCAACCACGCTGCAGAGGGGCTGATTTTACTGGTATCTGAGTTTCCTGAATGATACACCTCTTCAGAGAACAGACAGATCAATTAAGAGAAAAATAGTATTGGAACAGCATCAGCTTCAAAATTTGATTATCTGGTTTATGATACTAGTTGTATTAATCGTGCATCTATGCCAATCATTTTCTCTATTTTAAGCTACAACCCGCTCTATTTAGATGCATGATGCCTTTTATTCTGGTCTTAGTCAGAAAGCCATCTCTCGCCTCCAACTTGTTCAGAATGCAGCTGCTAGGCATTTAATCAAATCCAAAAGATGAGACCACATTACTCCCATCCTTGTCTCTCTCCACTGGTTGCCTGTAGGTTTTAGAACTGACTTTAAGATTTTATTGATGACTTTTAAAGCTCTGCAGGGTTTGGGCCCCAACTATATTTCTAACTTACTTGTCCCTTATGATCCTGTACGTAACCTGAGATCCTCTCATCTCAAAACCAAGTTTTATGTAAAAGCCTTCTAATTGTATACATTCTATTTATTTAGTTTTATTTCTTATTCATTTTATCTTACTGTACTATTTCTATCTCGCTAGTTTTTGCTTTTAACAGTTTTTTATTCCCCTATTGCTATATAAATGCACAGTGTATTCTACTATTTTAACCATATACCCTGTGTGTAAAGCACTGTGTAACTCTGTATTGAAAGGTGCTATATAAATAAAGTTATTATTATGATAATGAGTACTAAGTCAAAGGCAATTGGATGTGTTGGAGTATTGGGTGTTCACAGGCATTTAGACCTGTTAGGGGCACCCATTAATGTCACATGACTTATCAAGGTCACATGGAAGTCATGAAAGTCATCATAGTCACCTGAACTTAAGTGTGAATTGGTGTGAAAGGGACGTCAGGACGGCTTGTAAGTAGCTGATAAGTGCTGCTGCAGGCCTTCTCTTCTGTTCAGGGATGGCTGTTCATGTTTCACATATGTAGATTCTCTCCTTCACTCCTCTTTCAAACTATCTGTCTCATCATCACCTGTCATCTGTCTCTTCCCTTCTAGGGCAGTTTCACACAGCCTGGGAAAAGATGAGACCAAATTCTGTGAGCTCCAGCGTGGACAAGACGTTTTAATGCCATTCAGCACCAGGGGCAGTGCCCACCCCCGCACTCCCTTGTGGGAGGATCAATACTGGATCAATACTTTCTGGATAATTTGACAAGTGCTTTCAACTCTATGTGCCCCAACCTGTGCTTTGTATCTTGATTACTGATTAAGTGGATGCCCCCAGGACCTGACCTGCCGTGGAGGGATTCAACGGCGTCTTGGACTACGTACTCAAGCACTTGTAAGCCTGGCAACTGCCCTATTATCTCCTCATTTCTCACTCCCTGGGATTTCTGTATGTCCGCTCATCAAGCTTTCTGTCAGTATCACAGACATGGTAATTCTTGTTGCCTTTCAAATGAAGATCTTTCTGTTTTCTAGGTCAGTAATTGGGCACTGACCACGCACGTTGGGGGCACTGCTTTCTGCTTCACCAGTGACTTTTGAGTCACAAAATGTGACCGACCTGTGTTCCTTGTGGACTGTAGGTAATCTGGCATGCAGCGCAGCAGATGAAGACATACACCAAATTGAGCTAGAGGAAGAAGAAAAAAAAAATTCACATTGAAGCATCAATCATCTAAAATTATGACTACAAGCCTCACTCATGTTATCCAATAGAGTGTCCTGATGGAATAGAAGATTTTCCTTCCTAGTCCAAGACTAGGTTTACTGTAAGTGATGATTAAATAGACATAGCTCTACATTTTTTAAAACGTGTCCAGGGTACACAGTGGACCCATTGGGATGCAATCCAATAGAACATTGAATCAGAAGAACATTCTGAGAGAATAAAACACAGACCACTATGTGGCTGAAATATACTGCCTGAGGCATTTTGAACTGTCAGAAGTTTCCCCACCTCAGGATATTTTATCATGCATGATGTTATTCAACAGTTTGTCTTATTTATCTGTTTCACGAACTTAAGACCGAAATTAAACTCATACAGTATTTTGTGACTATCATAATCCTTAATCACCTCATCATGCCACTGTGACCTTTACATATTCCCATGACAAGAGAAGTGTTGCCTCATGTCGCAATGTGTCATTGTGCCTAATGTCGCAGCTTAGCAGCAAAGAACTGCAATACTGCTTTTTCAATATGACCTATGCCCACCAGACCAGACAGAATCGCCCTGCATGCCAGAAATATCACCCTGCCTCTGGCAAAATGACCTGTCTACTTGCCATCTTTTCCATTATCTATTTTCACATTCTTTGTGTGTCCTTACAACAGGGACTTCTGGCTGTTCCAAGGTCAAGGCTGAAAACTTAAGGTGACTAAGCTTTTGCTGCCGTTTCTCCTTGCCAGTTTCCCTCAAAGTCTCAGTACAATCACTACACATTTTTAGAAAACTGCTCATGTGGTTTGTGCACCATGTGTCTATGTTGTCAAACACATGTCTTGTTTGTTGCTTCTTTTCTTTTTATTTTCTTTCTGCTGAAAAGAGCTATAAATAAAGTCTACTTTCATACTTTCTAGATGGTTTTAAATCTTTTTCTTCTTTTGTTTGATCATTTGAATTTTCTGGTGTGATGGTCTGCTGCTCTGATAAATTATAGGAACTTGATAGGTGTTTCATCAAATCCAACATGTGTTTCTTTAATGTTATTGCCTTGGTAGAAATTCATCCTTCTTGTTCCAATGACTCAGGCCTGAGCCTAATATTTTATGCATAATATAGTGTCTTTTTTTTAAAACTGCAGTTCAGTATTCATTTAAACTTCATGTTAAATGTCACCTTCTTCCTCCTTTATTTCTGATTTACTATTTAATTCATGTTCTTAAGAGTTAAGGTGATATCTTTTGTTTCCAACTCTTGTTTCTTCAGGCATTCATAGCATTGTAGGAGCATTTTGTATATTTTTATTTTCTCATCAAGCAGTAATCCAGAATTTCTCATTCTTTCATCCAATCATTTTTAGCCATCGGTCTAATGATTTCAGCGCTTCTTCTTGTGTCTCTTGTTGCCGGTTGCCAATTATGAGGCGAGATCAGGTTACTTTTTCTGTGAAGTCATTGTTTTAATGCTGTGTCTCTATCAATAATCATCTGAGAGTATCTGCAAATTAAACTGCACCGATCAATCCAAAAGCTGACTCACAAATCACCTGCACTGTCACACTGAATTATACAGATGCTGTCTCTTAAACGTTCACCCTTCTAATTCATCTTGCAGTATACCCTGTGTTCACATAATGTCCTATCATAATTTGGTCTATCATGTTTTGAAACCCTCCTGTCATATAATCTGGATTCTCATCAGGGGTTTAGAAACTGATTTTGCCATTATTAAACACATTTTTTCTTATCACACTCATATTCGCTTCTTCCTCTCCCCATATCTTCCCGTTCATACTCCCTTTCTACTTGCTGCCCATTTTTCTCTCCTTAATTTAATCTTATGTCAGTCTTTCTCTGTAATTCTATGCCTCCGTGTGCCCTATCTGATGTGTTTGCTCTCTCAGTTCAGTTTCTTCATTTAAACCTATTTCATTCTCTCTTTGTAAATCTCGTTCCTATCTCTTCTGCACCTTCATGTAGTTGATCACAACCCCCGCTCCCTCCTCCATGTAATCGGGCTATCGGCTGTGGTGTGTCTCAGTGTCATTTTGTAAAATGCTGAGCTGTCAGATTAAATAATCAAACAGCTCTCTGTTTAATGCCTCCCACCTGTATTCATATTCTAAGTGTATTCATATGTTCAACTGGAAAAGGGGGAGGAGAGGGAATAGGAGAAGTTGGGGGTGGGGTAGGGAAATAGGCAGGATACTCATCAAAGTCATATAGAGCTACTGATGAAAGTGTGTCTTTATATTCTCTCTAAGGAGCATTCTGACACTCTGCCACTGTTTGATCATCAGCTGATACACTTTCCAAGTAACTGGCACTCTGGCAAGCTGGCACTCTATTTAACATTTTACCCCCACCACTGCTGCTACAAAACGCAGCATCCTGGAAAGGCCAAATGGAACACATAGAACTCCTACACAATCCTGAGGAGACATCAAATCAGGCAAACTAACTGAAAACATCTCTGTTGGGGGTAAAATTAATCTGAGTGCAATCTGAACGGTAATGTATATTGAATAATCACTATATCATAAAATGCAAGGCACACTAATTACTAGGGCTGTTACTCCATCAGGGGGCATATGTAAAATGTCACTCTGTCATCAGTTGTTTGTCCTGTTGCCTTGTCAGTAAACTAGGCAATTGTTGTTCTCTTCATTAACAAAACATGGAGACAACACAAGCCTTTTTTAACGGATAATCACGACACTGAACTAACTGTCTGAAAAGTAATGTGTGGAAGCATTTTGGATTTGACATCATAGATGTCATGCCACGCAATATTTAAGTTAATCTAGTTAAGTTATCTTGTGCTTCAGTGTCTTGTCATTTCCTGTTTTATTTTGTCTTTTCAACTTTCCCTCTCGTTCCAGGTGTGTTGACTTCCTGCCCTCGTGTGTCTACCGTCCGTCTGATTGTCTTCCCCGCCCTAATTGTTTCCACCTGTTTCCCATTACCTTGTGTATTTATAGTCGGTGTCTCCCCTTTGTCTTTGACAGTTCGTCTTGCCGTAATGTCAGAGAGCCAGCGTTATCTTCAAACCCTTGTTATCAAGTCAGTGTTTTTTTGGTCGAGTCATTGTTTTGTTTATTCAAGCCGTGAGTGCTTTTTTTCCCTCTGTAAGAGTGGTTTTTTGTTCATCAGACTCTTTTTCAGTAAAGACGCTTTTTGTTATTCCGACACCTGTTGTCTGAGTCGTGCATTTGGATCCAGTTCGTGTACTCAGTCGTAACAATAGATGGACAAATTGTGGATAACGGTAATGCCATTAAGAAATGCAACTGCCTTCCAGTAACATTACACCAACAACAAAATCTGAAATCACCTGTTAGCATGTCACTCAAGCGAGGCAACGGAGGCACTGAGAACGAACAGAACCACATCAATTCTACGAATTTAGAATTAAGCGTGGGTTGTGTTTGAATAACCTATAACAATTTCTAAATTAAGCGTGAAAATTACAAACCATTTCCCCTGGCAATGACAAATATAACATGTTATCATAGAAATAATAATTTAAATAAATGATTTCCAAAATATGAATTATCAGCATGGGAAACATGTCTGAGAGTCTGACAATCTACCTTGCAATCACCAGGCTCTTTAATTGAATGATTAAATTGAAGTGACATTTGAATATGGCATAGATTGATATGGTCCCCTGGGAAATCATTAACTCCAACACCAGTCACAGCATCCCCAGGGAGGATGGGATGACCCTTACATGATGATAACACTGGCCAACATTAACCAGTCCCCAGCATGTAATGTGTTGCCTTAAATCAAGATCATTTAATTATCATGACCCTGGACCCTGAACATGCACAGCTATGCCCTAAAGTTAAGAAAATGGGAAAGAGCCACATATTGTGATTAAGGTGTTAGACCCAAAGTACTTTGTATGGTGAATAATTTATTCACATTTTCATAGTGACATGGAACCGAAATGAAGTCTTACAGATTATTCAGTTTTATTTTAGAAAGAAAACCATTTCCACATGTGTTCAGAAGAGATTATTTTTAGTTCCCTAAATAACTGTCATGTTCCCATATGCTCAGGTCAAAGCAAATCCTCCCATTCCATCTGAACACACACAGTATTACATAAGTAATACAAGTAAAACCAGTGCTCATTTCTTAGGCAAGTATAGCCTCTATACAGGCAGGGAACACAAAGCTTGTAGACAAAACTAAAATCTTAATCTACAGAGAAAACATTAACTGGTATGTAGAGGAGAGATTAGAATAGCAGCTGATAACTGATTGCTGAATAGAGAGATAGAAAGATGATTTCTTCTCCTTCTCATTTAGTCTCTCAATACTGTCCTTTTATATTTTGAGCTACCTTTAACCACAGGAGATTACTATTTCTAAGAGCAATGCCTGGGGTTGTGCCACTTTTTCATCTCTTTCTAGAGGGCCAGATGTGGTGCTTGAAGTTTCTTTGATGTGCTCTACTCAGGGTACCAGAAGGTGAAACTTAAGGTCACACAAAGGAATTGGTGATTATAACTCCAGCAGGTAAAAAAGAAGCTTCTTAAAAGCTGAGGATTTTGATATACCACCATGCGTGGATTTGTTGTGCTGCTCTGGAGTTCTCCAGACTAATTGAAGTACAGAAATAATGTATTTTCTGAGACTGGTCAGTCACCTCTTAAATATATGCTTTTTATTGCAGTGTTCAGTGATGCTAAGTATGCTAAAATGCTTGATAAACTAGAGAAATATAAACAGCAAAACAAGCACATGTCCAATTCACAATGCAAAACACAGCTGTCAGTTTCATTATTATGTCACATTCTGATATTTTGAAAAAACCCAAACAACACAAGAGGCAAATCCATAAATAATGTGGAAAAAATATAGAGCTGTTTACTTGATTTTTCCTAAATTTGTTAGATGAAGCTTTCAGTCTATGCCAACGATATTTATTTGCCTCTCACTGCTGGCATCAAAGCAACAACCCTTATCATCATGTCATACACACACTGTCATTAATCATTCACATAACTGACAGCTTGCCATTTTGTTTCCATAACAATGGGAAGGGCATAAACTGACTACTTCACAACTCTTACCCAAGCTGCTGTGTTTCACCATTTTAGCGTACTGACCAGCATCTATGAAAAAAAACATGTATAAAGTACAAGTAGTATACTTTCAGTTCACACATGTTTTTTATACTTTTAAATATATGTTTAAACCACAGTTCATGTACAGTGTATTTTCTGCTTCATTATTGTTTACATTGTCCACTTCCCAGTTTAACCCTTATGATACAGTCCACACCATCCCCATTTGTACAGGGGATGGCAGTTAGACAGTTGTAATGGAAATAAGATGGCAGAACCATTGTGGGAGGTTGTGTGGAGGACTGCATTTTCTTTGAATCAGCCACTGTGAAATTTGTAAAATGTGCCACAAACAGAAGTGCGAAACTACTGACTGGACTGCTTGATTTCAGTGTGTGAAAACAAAGACAGTGTGTGATTTTCAATGTTCTAGTTTTGAACAGACTTTACTGGCATTGTCAAGTGGTAACCAAGTTCAGAATATTTCCAATCCTGCACATGGGACTTTGAATTTGCATTAACTGATTTTTTATTTTATTTTTTTTTAATTTTTGGCTACTTTGGGGCAGTGCAAACAAGCTGTAAACACAACACTGACATACAATCATCTTTTCTCTCCTGGTGATTGGAGGTTCTGATGTGCATTTAATGGGTCTCATAGTTAAATAATCTCTTATATAATTATAACGTAATTTCTAAGGTTTTTTTTCTCTCAAAATGTCATTCTCTAATAGGCTAGATTTTATCAGTGTTTCCATCAGTGTGTTATTTTTGCTGTTTTCAGATAAGTCTACATCTAATGACTTGGGTGACGAGTTTGTGCACCTGAAATGTTGTTTGGTGTAAGGTCAGAAAGATAGCCTATTCTCTCCCCTGCTGATTCAGCACCATGGACAGGGATGGCAGTCACTGAACTAAGAACTGTAAGGGAGAGTGTGTGTTTTCGAAGCAATGGGCCTTCAGAGCAATGGGCATTTGTTTTCGGGATAATGGACACCTTGTGTAGTTAGGCTGCTGTTTTGCTCAGCATGACTGTTTGCTCTGCTCACAATAGAAAGCTGACATTACTGCTTTATGCATGATTTGATTGGCTTTATCGAAATAAGGTCACCATTTATGTTGACGGATAACTGTATTCCGTTATCTTAATGCAAAACTAGGGGGCGCCATCATGAAACCCAAAAATATAAAATATAAATTTCTCCCTTTTGGTGTCTTTTAAAAGAAGAACACAAAACAAGTGATTTACAGAGCAGATGTTCTGCTATAGTAGACAAAAATATGCCATTTAATTTCAGTTGGACTTCAGTGGAGTTCTGCATGTGCTGGTTGGCTCTTATATTGTTGTATACAGGCTGCTAAATGTTGCTTGATTAGATCATATATTGGACAATACAAATACAAAGATAAGGGAAATGTCAAAAGCCTTCAAAATATTTTATATTGCATGATGATAACAGAAATAATATTCTGCATCTCCAGCTGTGATGCATATACTGAATGAAATATTCACAGTTTTATGACTGCATCATTAAATAGAAATGGAATTTTTCTTGATGTCTGGTGGATCACTTTTACACAGTCCACATCACATTAAATCAAAGTGTCATACATAAATTGGCAATATCTGCTGAAGCTGTCTGTCTGTCATCCTCTCAATCCTTCAGACCCTTTCTTTTCGTCTTTCTGTCTGGTGCCTCTGTGTGTGTCTGCCCCTCTCGTCTGTCTGCCTATGTCCGTCTGTCTGTATGACACAGTCTGTCAGCTGGTCAGTGCCTTAATGGCGGCCCCTGTCACATCAGTCTTGGTTTAAGTTATTGGGTCCCTCTCCATCTGTCAACTGGTTGTTGTCATCAGCAACTGCCTTGTGGTAATCTCGACCATATTCTTGACCTGTCTTTGCATGGCTCACACTGTTGCAGTCTTTCCTGAGGACAGCTATGACATCTGATGATGTCCCTGAAAATTGTTTTATAGCAGTGCCTGCAATGGTGAAAAAGAGTGGAATGGATAGTAAAAATGGATAGTAACAATGTCTCATAGGGAAATTGAGTCTCATTAGAGTGGAAATAAAGAAATTAAGCAAACATATGCTTGCTACTAGTCTGTGAGATGTTTGAATAATGAACTGACTGTGTAGTTAGTCGCAATTTTGGTGTCAAGATGAACCTCTTTTTGCCACATACTTGTTCTGTGATATTCTCATCATTATAGTTGGTGGAAGATCCCAAACATAAACCTGTTAAAAATCATAGATACCCCTTTTTTGTATATTTTGCTTGTCTGTCTTACTTTCATTATACATTCTTCAACCAGTAGACACATCTAAATACCCACAAAAAAACAATTTTAATCTGATTATGGCAATAATGCTCGAAGGCAGAGAATAGATTATGTGATTCTTACAACATATGTCATCCACAACAGCTTGCGTGTATGAAGGCTTTCCCTTTCAGTTGATTAACTCTCTCTACAGCCATCTGTAAAAAGCAGGTATGCTCCATCTGCATCTCTAATTTCACTCTAATATTACACACGCTAGACCCACTGTGGTCACCTTAATTCAGTCTAATTCAGGGCTCTGTTCTTCAAATGTGGCTTGACTAATTCAGGCTAACATGCTGTTATCAGGCTAAAATAATCCTGTTTATTGTCATCCAGCTAATTTGGTTCTTTGAAAACAGTTTGAGGATTGATTTGTTATTCAAGATAAATTCACCCAGGATTAACAGTGCACTCTTATTTTGAAATAAAGGAAACACGAGTAGAGAGTTGAAACCATGATCAGCATCCATATGATTGGTTGAGTGCTGATCATGTGATTGCAGGTACATGAGGTAGGTGTGTTGGGAACCCTCCCAGCATGCACTGGGGCAATAGATTCATGGACATAAGTCTCATTTTATGTTTTCCTTACTAAAATATCTTAAAAAGCAGCTTTAATTGAATGAATGATGTTCAGCAAAGTGAGTTATGTTTTAGTGTTCAAATGAAAAATTCCCATTTTAATGTCAAATTACAGTAAATATCACATGTTCTGGCTCCTTTGCTCTTTTAACAGTCAGAATCTTTTAGTTGAGTTTATTTCTTTTTGCTCACAGTTTCTCAAACTACATTTGGTTTGGTTCTTTTTTGATAACATTTATTTTTAATTTTATTTGTTTTATCATGTATAAGTATAGGTAACTCTTCATTATGAAAATTGAATGTGAAAGTGATAATTACACCAACAGATCATAGTGATTTTACAATAACCTGCAGGTTGTCTTCTAAAATCATAATTATATCAACACTCTTTCATTACAAATCTAAGAAAGTGAGCCAAGCAGAGAAAAGCATCAAATCCTGACATTTGAGGAGCCGTGACTTAAACCATTATTTGATTATTGAAATACAACTAATTGATTATTCTACTAATTGTTTCAGGTGTTTTACATTCATATACATAAATGTATGCTTTGTGTTCCACTACGAGACTTGAAATGTAATTGATGGGTTATCTCCACTCAGTAAACAGTGACCTATTCCATCCATGGTCGAATGAAAATAGTGTTATTGTTGTTGCCTTACAATTGTTTTTATTTTCTTTATCAGCATGCCATGTCTAGACTACTCATTTATTATATTTGTTGTTACAAGGACAGGGAGTTACGCAAGCCTGTTACTTGTATTGTTACAGTAGATTTCTGAGACATATTGCAAAAGTTTTGATACACACTATGAAAGGGAAAACTTCAGTTTTCATTGGGGGGCCAAATATTTCTTGTGGGAGGGCCAGATTTGGCCCACAGGCCGCTATTTGCCTACCACTGGTAAAGGGTATCTCCATTGTTGTATTGTTTCTCACGTTCCCATTCTTTCCTTTAAACACTCCTACTGTCTTTTCACTTCCTTATTTCTCCTGATCATGACCATTTGTGCTTATTCTATATTACTCTCCTATTTCACCTTGTGTATGGACTGTGTTACAAAGTATATAATGATGTTCTGTTAAATTATGAGCATGAATTATGCTATAAACCATGCACTTGGCAGTAAATAGACCCTCTAAATCATCAGAAGAAATGCCAACTGCCGTGCATTTTGTTGCAGTGACTTTAAGACCTTAATTTCATGAATGCAGTTCCTTGCCTCTCATCAATATCACATAGGCCAAGATGCGATAACCTATGTGGAACCATAATATGAAAGGCTCTGCAATCCTCATTAAGACCTGAGAGGGAAATTGTTTTTGTCAGCATGTGAGGAAATAACCTAAGCTCTCTATTAAATGTGCTGTAATATTGTAATGGAATGGATGTGGCAAGAGTTCATTTCTGGTATGCAGCAGAAGAGATGGATGTGATGTAGTGAAAGAAACACCATACTGACCTTGATCATCCAGTGCAGTGGTTGATGTTGCCGCCCCTGTAAATGTAGTTAATGTCAGGACAACCACGGACATGGTTCAAAGTCCTGCTGAACTAATTTCTAGTTTTCTGTTTAATGCCATTCTGAAAATGTCCATTTGAATGGATATCTTACTGTATGTATTGATTATATTTGAGATACTGTTGTGAAACCATGGTTTCCAACTCCTACATTGTAATGTTAGAAATGTATAATCAATGTTGAATTGTTTGGATATATTGTATACAAGTCCTTGAATTAATGAATATTATAACCCCTTGTAAAGGAAACTGTCAACCTTTAATGTAAAAGGGGATGTGAGAACTAACCAAATAAAGAATGTTTAAAAAAAAAAGAAATGTATAATCGTGTAATTATAATGTGAGGATTAACATGTATTTTTTTCTGTGAATCCAATGAAAAATGAAAGCATTTAAAAATTTTATTGTAAGAAAAATATGATGTTTGCATTGCTCACCTGCTCTGACTACATCTTCAGCAACTGTACATTGAAGCCCAGCCCTTTTGTGGATGATCTGGATAATTAAAATTGCTAAAGCAGGTACAGAAATGATTTCCACATTTTTCATTCATTCTGCACATGTCAGTGGTTGAATGAATATCATACTGCTGCTTCATAATGACAGAGAACAGCACTGAAGGACTTTTTCATGAAAGGCTTACTGATTGGTTGCCAAATTAGATTACACCTACCCGCCGCTGTTAATTGAAGGCCCATGAGAGATGAGCACATTTTGATCTTATACACCCACTGCAGAGAATCACAGAGAAAACTGTTTGGCAAACACGAGTATGGGAAGGTATGTTTTATGCATTGTCTCCTGACATATTTGAATAATTATTTGTTGAAACAATTTGTAGGGAACATGGGAACTGGCCACAACAGGCTGAGGCAACAAATCTATAGGGGCAAAGAATTAATACACACACTCAGATATCCATTCATCAAGCTGTCTCAGAAGCAGTAAACGACAAAGCCTCCTGGGCAGTCCTCGGCAGGTCTGCTGGGTGGTTGGAGCTGACAGTGGGGGCAAACTATTAGGTCCCTGCATGCTCCCTGTCACGGTGAAAGTGACAGGCACCCCATGGTTTCCTTGGCATCAGCTCACTCCCATATTACCTGGGTGAGGCAGCTGGCGTGAGCCAGAGCACCTTGAGCTTGGTTATTCATTCAGTTTGTTCGAATCGGTAAATAAGTGCATTGTCTGTCCTTTATCACCTGCTGGCCAGCTACAAAGAAACAGTTTTTTTGTAAAAAGTTCATTTCAAGGGGTTTTGGACTGCAGACATGCAGGTGTATGT
The DNA here is from genome assembly GCA_005408345.1 of Macquaria australasica. NCBI lineage: Eukaryota > Metazoa > Chordata > Actinopteri > Centrarchiformes > Percichthyidae > Macquaria > Macquaria australasica. Next base: position 1,107,269 of record SEMN01000025.1, on the reverse strand, counting down.
GCCTTCTCTCCAACCTTTCACCTATGTGAAATCATGGGTGGCTGAATTATCATTACAAAATGTGGCTGATTATACATTTATTGTGTTTAAAAGTGACAGGTGGGTCATAGAGCAACAATCAAATTATTAAAAATGTATCTCAGATGTTTTGGCCTGGTCAGTTGTCTCAGATATCATCTTCACATAGCGGTCACCTTAGGTCTACCCTGTGTTGCTTTCAGTGAAAGTGAATTGATTAATGAAATTCTTACCAGTGTACCAGTGTGTTTTCATGACAGTGTTGATGTGTTGAAGCACTTACAGATGTGATACACACAGAGAAGATCATATTTATTCAGTCAGTATGTAGTATCATTGTGCCACTTTGTATCAGGGCCATACATGTGCTGACATTTGACAACAGCTGGACAAAACCGTACCAAATGGTGTACAAACATTTGTTTCATTTTATATAAAGAGTTCTCAACAATTCAAAAAAAATGGACTGGTTTTTCTTGAATAAGATGAAAAAGTAATATTTGATCAAAGGAGCTTTCACACTGGCAGTTTAGTCCCATGCTGGGATCAGTTTGCCAATAAATTTGGAAATATGAAAATTTTGTAAAAATCTGGGTGTGCTCATCGAAACTGTTCCCAGGTCCATTTGTCATCTGAGATTGGAACTGTGGTAAGGTATATGTGTAGTCTCAATGCAGTTTGTACTCCCACAGGAAGAAAATTCATGTGCACATGTTGTGACAACATCATTAGTGGCATTTGTACATTGTCAGTCATGAGTGGCACAGGTTTGTTGTGCAAAAACACATCAAATACATTTGAATACTATTGTTGTTTGAATAGAGGATAATACTTGATGCCACATATAGGAATATGCAGTACTGTACCGTCCTTTGCTCACCATTATCCTTTTGTATGTCAAAACTGGTGTAACTTTCTTTTCTTTCTTTTTTTCCTGGCAGCGTTAAAGAGCTGCAATTTGATGACAACAGTATTACACAAATAGACCAGGGATCGTAAACAACAGTAAACAACTGTGACAGCAGAGCAGCTCTGTCTGTCTCACTGTCCCATCAGTTTGATTAGCATTGTTTTGTATTTCTGTTTTTTAAGCCCCTCTACAGTGGATCCAGACAGGATAAATAAGCTTATACTATAATTGGTATGTGGCAGGAGTATTCAGTGCTTATGTGCCTGGACTCTTCCTGGACATTTAAATAAATGTTAAATGAATAAATAAAAACATAGGTTTATTGAGTTCATTGAGTTTATTTAGTGTATTGAGTTTTATAAGTTTTGAGTTTATTGAGTGTGTGATTTCCAATAAGATTCAATTTTACATCATAGTTGGTATGTATGTAGGTATGTTAACTTGAATATGAATACTTCTTTTAATTTAAAAACCCTTTTTCTTAAGTAAAAGATGTTCATAGCAACCCATTGGCAGCCTTGGTCTACCTGAAAAGCCTCAAGACGTAAGTGTCTTGCCTGGCATTTGAATGTGCTTATTTTTCTGTGTGCAGGGAGAAATGCACTTCAAGGAAACATATTCCAATTCATGAAGAACCCAAGGACAGGAGCAAATATAAAAGCAATAAAAGATATCCAGGAGATAGGCCCTATCTGCAGTCATCACACTGAAAAGCATGCATCATGCTTTTGTCCTTGAGACATTTTCCTCTTTCCACCCTCCCTCTAATACTTACCCTAGCATATGAAAAATGTGATTAAACTGTTCCGCAGCTGAAAAACTACAGTGATTTTCCCAGAGCCATTATTTGTGAAGCTGCAGATGTAGCTGCCTTGCTATCAACACATGGATTACACCTTCTCCGCTCAGTATTTTATTTCATTGTATTCCTTGTTTTGACCACATTTTCAGGAACCTGGGAAAAAGCCTTAGTCACAGCTCAACATTTCAAACACAAACACTTCATTATCGAACGTAATCTAATATTACAGTTGGAATACCTGCTCTTCAGTGTCACTGACCATAAAGTTATTGCAGTCTGTCAGCAGAGATGTGTAGTAGTGTTTTGTGCTCCTGTGGAGGTCATGAATTCAATTTAATATTTAAAAATGTTAAAGAATTATAGCTTCCATCTGGTTAATGTAAATGACTATAGAGCCTTACATTTTGCAATCATTAATCTCATCATCACCAGTGCTTCTAATTCTTATAACATCATAAGTGATCCCATTACTGTTATTAAATTAGCAAGTGCCTGCTATGGAGATAACAGAAAAGAGTCTGACTGCACACATTACAGAATTCATAAATTATGTAACAACACAAGCTGGCAAGTAACCATTTTTTTGTATTTGTATAATACTAAAGTATTTTTATTTTTGATTATTTTCACATTGCTCTGAAACTGATATTTTTACTCTGATATGATCCCCTGGGCTACCTTCATTATTGGCTTCACAGATTTGTAGCCATTGCCTTGAGAAATGACATGAAAGAAACACCTGCTTGCTAGTCTACTGGTGTACACACACACACAAACAAGAAAAAAAGAAATCAATCTACTTTGCATCTTTTTAAATCATCATTTTGCTTGTCAACAGCAAGATGTGTCTGAGGATTATCATTTTTCCAAAGCAACAGTGAACATTTGGGCAAAACTGTCGTGGACAGACACTGGAAGTCGGAAGGAAGAAATGGGGGGATGGAGAAGTGGATGAAGGGAAAATGGGATTAAGGCTAGAGTAAAAGGATGGAGTGAGAGAGTGATGGATGAATGGAGGGAGGGAGGATAAAATGGAGGGAAACAGTGAGGAAGGAAGGATTGGTGTGAAAGAAATGGACGGAGGGAGGGGTGGAATCAGGGACAGAAAGAGCCAGGAAAGAGAAGAAATGAAAGAGCAAGAGATGAATGGCATGGTGCTGCTGTTGCCTTCCTGGCCTTAAGCTTTTATGATTGATGATGTGTTTTTCCCTTCCTTTCTTGTGTGCCATGTCTGACCATCCACTGTAGGGTTGTGTTTAGGGACCACTCTAGGACACTACAGATGGCTGGGCAGTGGTGGAGAGAAGGAAAAAAAAGATTTTTTGACCAAAATGGCAATACCAAATTCGGTACAAAGAGTGGAATAATAAATAACATTTGACTTTAAAACTCAGCTGCCACCACTGAGCTAGTCCTACTGTTATTTTTGGACTTACACAAATGTGCGTGTGTGCTCAGATTTGAAACGCAAACCTAAGCAAAGTGTTGACTCCCCACCACTTAGGGGAAATTGAGAAATTTGCCTGTCATGTTAGGTAACGTTACAAAGTGGATTATTGCTCCTGCACCCGAGGAGAAAATCCTATTTAAGCCACTATCTGTTTATAGAATGCAGTAGCTGAGACAATGGGGAGATTCACAGTGTCATCAAAGTCAAATTCTGTAAGGTCAGTTTAAGAAGTGAATGTTTTTTTAACAACAAAATACTGCAGCAACGCCAGAAGGATAAGACATCGCTTTCCATATATTGAAATCCGTGCTAAAAGGCCATTTAGTGAGGAGAGATTAACGTTAAGCACCAACGAGTTTATCAGCCATACAACTCTGCAATTATTTCAATCTATTTTCCACAGTAAATGAGCCATGTAGCTCCCCATACTCCCTATGTTTCTCATAACAAGGTTTAAAACCATGATTTGTGGTTTTTTTTTTTTTTTTTTTTTAGGCAGAACCTTCTCAACACAGGACTTGGATATACTCCTATAAATATTTACAACAGCGTGATCTCCTGTACCAGGCTAATAAAAGTCCAGCAGGCCTGTTCCTCCCTGGGGACAAATCTGGTCTCAGGTAAGCTCAAACCATGGGAGCATCTGATAAAATCAAAATATAGTTACATTTACTGTATTCTCTATTAAAATGTCCCCATCCAATATATAAGTTGACTGACAGAAACTGAAGTGAATGGGAGAACATTTATCAATGGTTCTGGACAAAAACACGGGGAAGTGACAGGAAGATGCTGTATCAACTTTGCTTCAGTAAGGTATGAGGTTAACCCAAAGCAAGCCAATGTGTTGGTGGAAGCAGGTAAGCATCTCAAGAACTTAAACATACTTTTGCCATGGGTACTGGATCTTGATTATGCCTGTAAGTAACATTTTTTGGCTGTCTTAATTCCACACCTGAAATCTCATTTCTCTTTTTTACATATTGGCTTTGTCAAACCGTTACAACAATACAGCTGTCGAATACTTGTCCTATTTTCACATGCACACAAGCATCGAGTTTGACTTGGGTTTTGTCCTGTTTGAATTTTTAAGGACATTCTTAAAGTGGTGACATTTTGTTTGCAAAGTCAAGTTAAGTCCTTGTATAGATAAAAGCTATTCACAAAGCATATTTGTCCAAAAGTCAGCACTGAAGGTGAAGAGCAGTTGAGGGAATGCATCTTGGGAGTTTCTTTTGCAGAGAGTGTAGTTCACCAAATGCTGAATAGCGGGGATTAAGTCAAGTGCTGCAGACTGTGCAGGGACAATGTTTCTGGCTGATCTTTACCTCAGATGTGTTTGCACTTCTTACTCATTGAAGTAAAGCTTTTAAGCAATTAAATGAAGCTGTTCAGGGCTGTGATTGATTTTATTTCCATCAGATGTATGTAGTTTATGAGCCAACGACAGTATTAATGGATAAAGCAGATTTTCCCGTTGTTTTCGGGCATCATTGTTGGGACACACATCCATGTCATGTCATCAGTCTTGTTCATTACGCTTGCCAACGTAAGTTAGAAATTGCACTATTGACATTTTCACCTGCTCTTAATATCAAATCGATCTAATTGTAATAGAATTATATCTACACAAACATTTGCCTGTGAGTGCTGCACAATTATTACAAAGTTAAGCTGTTTTTGTTTTTTTGACTTTCTCTCAAAATCATTACATTGCAGTATATATTTATTAAACAGGAAATTATATTTGGAAATTTTAGAAAGTATCAGTGGAGCTTGTGTCATTATGGAGGGTGGTTCCTTGTGTGTATTTTTGTGTGCAAAATGTTCTTGAAAAATGTAAACCACAGCTCCTCACTGATATAGAAGCTCTTGTCCATTCCTACCTTGAGTTGTTATAAGAAATGTTCAAAGTTTTGTCCTATAAACTGGCACTGCTTGCTAGTAGCTGTAGGCTTTCTGTGACTTTTTAGAACGGTTATAAATAAGGCCCCAGTTCAGCACCCTTCACACAAGACTGCTCTTGAAGTATCATACATGTCACAAATAATTATAGAAGACTTGTGCTAATTCTACGTTTTGAACGAGGCTGTCTCATTTTTACAGATCTCTTTTTCCACTTCATTTGCCCAGGAAAGTTTTGAGCAATGCTCACTTTTTCAGGAGCGCCTTGTTCACTCTCATACAGTTACAGATATGGCACGAGAGGCATGGCAAAGAGTACCTCAGTGGTGGTAAAGAGGGAGCGGCAAGTGCTGCTCTTTCACTTTCCCCACCCAGATTTATCCTGCTAGTCTGGGGATCGAACCAGCGACCTTTACTGTAAAGTACTGCCATGTGTTTACACTTTGGATAGTGTGCATGATCTCCTGTGACTTTTGCAGGAAATGCTGCAAGTGGAATTGATGGCTTAGAAGGGCTGAAAACTACTATTAATATTGTATGTCCTGTATTATGGTTAGGCTCTAAAGTAATCTTTTTGTATAGTTAAAGAGATCTGTGGTATCATTCAAACACATGTTTATCCTTTCACACCAAACCAGAGCATGTTAGACCTACGTCAGATATGTAGATATGTGTTCACCCTTTCACATCAAAGCCAGACAAGGTGTTTTTTTTTTGTTTGTTTGTTTTTTGTTGTTGTTTTTTTTTTTTAATGTACTGACAGAAAAGCCAGAGGTAAATTGGATAAATCAGCCTCAAACATAACGTCTGAGACTGAGAGATGTGTTCCTGCTCAGTATATAGAGCCAGCTTTGTCCTGGATATCCATTGTCAAATGTCTCACTTTCCATAAATAGACAGACGGGTATGTACATGCATGCAGCATGGATGAAAGTGGGAATGATGTGCAAGGCAAAGAACATACAGAGCCAGGAATCTGTAGGCACTTGTGAGATTGCTTTAGACATCCTAAAATCAGAGAGAAATTAGACAAATGGTATTCTAGCAGAGGTTAGAGCCACAGGCTTCTGAATCAATCTAATTGAGGGAAAGGGTCTTTGCTTCAGAGCCCTGGAGCACTTTTAAACATCGCTCCAGTACCAGCATTAAGAAGAGTGCTTCCTGTAGTCTTCCCTCAAACCAATCCACTCCAACCCCTACCAAATCCCTGAGCTATGGTGATGAACTGGATTCATAGGGGCTTTAAAATGAAAGGTCACAATATTCTCAGACCGGGGAAGAGGTAAGACTCCGTTATGTCAAATTATGTTGTGGCCTGTGGCAGGCCAAAACACAATTACATGGAGGATGGGAGTCAGCTGAAGCCGTGGCTGCTGTAGGGCCCATGCTTTAAAATTTAGATAAATCTGAGCAAAGGATAGAGTATATGCTCAGGAAAGCAAAGAGAATGAACAGAAAATACATCTGATGGCAAAACACTACCGGCCACAATTATCCCTCTAAAACAGGTCAGCTGCTGTATTTTTTCAGGAAAACACTAAGTGGTAAATGCTATACACTGTATCTTATCGGTTATCACTTAACGTCAGGCAGCGTATTATCTTTGTGCAGAATTCCTTCAAATAATACAGAGTTCCTGAGCTAAGCACTTATCACAAGAAGATAAAAAAAAATTATCAAGAAATGCTGAGTCTCTTTGAAGCTGTGGGGGCGATATCTGCATCTGATAATTGCATTAAAACATCCTGTGGAAGGTCCGTACTGATTCCCGAGATTGATGCCAAAGGTAAAGATATCATCCTCAAAGGGCAACCTTCAAAGGGCGATCCTTATATGTAATTGCCCATCTTCCTCAGAGTGGGACTAGAAAGACCCTTTGCAAGGTTGCTCTATCTGGTTTCAGTCAGAGATCGTAGGAACCTACTTCACTGGTCCTTTTAATCATTTGATCATCTAAATTATACATTACTTATAGAATAGATTCATCCATGTTGAATTACGTTTCTTTTCTCTCAAGACAAACAGATTCCTTGTGTGAATCTTAAGGCAAAATCTGCATTATAAGCATATTTTAAAATCAATCCCAGTATGTTTTTCTTCTCTCTCACTCCTTTGTACTCATGACATACTGGAAACTGTACACTGCTGTCCAAATGTATATTGCAAAAGGGAAATGTAGATTAAAGCACATGGACATACATAATTTAAACTACTGAACTACTGCATGAACGTTATACTTATGACAAAAAACGAAACACAAAATGAAATGGTTCATATTGTAATTTAAGTATTAAAGTATAAAGTAATCCTTTTGATGATTTGTGGTCTTGTCTTGATGATCTTGTCAGTTTTATTCTCTGGTCCTGAAGAAATTCTATTTAATTTCTTTTACAGTTGAAATGGCAAATTTTAACAGGAACATTTCTTCTGTCAAAATTCTGCCATTATTGTCTGATAAATATTAAATTATAGACACAATAAGCCTTGTCAACACCAAATGGCTGCATTTTTTTTTATCATCCATCTCTCTGCCTGTTGGACTTTTCTATGGACAAAAGCGACCGGAAAATAGAAAACAAATTGACAAATTAACTTGTGCTGGCTATGTACTTTCAAATTCACAACACAAACATGACTGATGAGGTACATTGAGCATGAGTAGCTGAAATCTTTCATGCACTTACTCCAACTTTATGACCTATCTTAATTGAGATCTTTAAACTTTTACTAGTCACTTCCAAGTGGCTTTGATTTTGCAATATAGTTGTCATAATGGAGGAAACAATGCAACTGAGTCAGTGCAGGTGGACAGAATATGCACCTGCCCTGTTTTAGTGCCTACGTTCCAGAAAAGCAGCATTTTTATTTATTTTTTTCTGCAACTCGGCATACCCTGCTACACCTCTGCTTCTTCTCTTGTCAGGTGAAATACGTCTGTGGTCTCATAGTTGTCACAATGTACAATGAAAACTTTGAGAAAGAAAAGTACCTAGACCTTCATGACCCGCAGTCCCAGCATTACAAAGCTAATACTAGAAATGACATTGGCTAGCGAGGGATAGCTGACAGATTGGCTCTGCAGGTGAATAACACAATAGATTTCTGAATAGGCTGTGCAGGCCTGTTTGTACTGCAGGCGTCAAATGACGGGCATCATCCAGCATTCTTCCATTCTTTCTTTCTAATTTCTTTCTTCTGCCCTGACATCTCCCAGGGGAAAATACTATGTACTGAATGCGTTAGCTCCTACCTCTTATAAGCTGAGTTATGTGATTAGCTGTCTTTCTGTCCACAAAATGTCATGTTTTCTGTGGTGAAGCTAATTAAATGGGAACCTGGAAATTGTTTCATGGCCTGATTGTTCTTTGTGTAACTTGTAAGGATTTGCTTTGAGTCTTACTGTCTTTGATTCATTGTGAAGTAGTAAAGTTATAAACAGAATCTTGTATGCTGGAGTTTGAGGGAGAGAAGATAGAATATACTTCAGTGGTTGTGTGTGTTACTGTATGTCTGAGTTTGTCAAACATTTGTGACTAAGATCATGTTTCACTTTTGCGAGAAATAAAATATTAAAGTCACTGAATCTTTGCAGTTACAAAACTCATCATTGCTCAAAACTCAAGATTTAAGCATATTCTGGGTAAGCCTCCATGACAGGGCCGGGACTAGGAATTGTGGGACATACACAGAAAATGATATCAGACACAGCCTCCACTTTTCTGTTGTTTTTCCATTAAAAAAAATATACAGAACATAAACATCTTTACTTGCATATAGTGTAAGGCCTAACCTTGGATTTCATTACGTTGTACAGAGGTGTTTGCTTTTATCGTGCTTAGCCCCTACATGACTGAATATGTCTAAGAAGTTGGCAAAAGCCGTTGCTGACTTTCATAAGAATTTCTCACTTCATTCATTGAACCTATTTATTATTTATTTTCTCTGTACCACTACAAAACCATTGTGGGTTTTGACAGGCTGACTTGTTATCAAAGCTGTTGGACCTGGCAATTGTTGATATGATATTTTATTAATTAATTTAATATTGAACAAAGAGGGTGTGCATTAGGTGCAAAACAAAAGCTTTTGTTTTCAAGTAGTTCAAGAAAGAAATAGGCCATGTCGCGTAAAACGGATTGCACAGAATCTACTACATACAGTATCTTTAGGGTGACATTGCTCAATCCATGCAAAATTTTATGCTACTATACCTTTTTACACATGTTCCCCTCGCCCTGGAAATGTCGCCTTACATCTCACTGACTATCAAAAAGGTGGATGTATCATCATATGTAAAATGAGAGTACAAACATTTCAGTTTGTGACAATATTCCTCATACAGTAGGTTCACTGTCTGGCGGAACAAGGCTTGCCTTGTCTTGTGTAAGATTCAAAACACTGAACCTTGTTTTGCTCAACCCCTAATATACATCAAAACGGAAATCATTACTTTGCTTTTATTATGTTTTATGCACGAACTTAAGAGGTGTTTGACCTTCCTCATTTTTCCCACGATAGCTAAGCAAGATGCAGATTGCTTTGGACATGATATGCGCTGCATTATTCTTTTTAATTAGGGGGCTGATGTTTATAAGCCCCAAACAGTAACTCTAGATAATAGTGTATTCATGTCCAGTTAATCAAAATCCTGTTGGCAGATAATGGCTGCCAGGGGCTCTACCAGGTTTGCAAAAATTTAATTAGCAAAGCCATGAATCTCTACTCTACAATGCTTGCTCAAGGGTGAAAAAGGACTGAACGCAACATTGAGTTTGTGCTTGACTGGTTTAAAAAGTTAAAAGGTCTTCTTTTAGACAGATGGGAAGACTTAATGTCTTTATTTTTAAGTACAAAACCACACAAAGAAATTTATCTACTCTATGTAATTGCCATGTGTGCGCCAGAGCTTGATTTAGTTTTTCTGTCATCATTGGATAATTAGCTTAACTGTCATGGCTCTTGTGGTGGATGTTTGGACTCGGAAGCAGAACTCGGAGACACAGCAGGTGAGGTTAAAATGAGCTCCACTGAGTCTTGTTTTTCGAAGCAGAGGTCAGCAACAGGCAGTCAATCAGCGAAGGCAAACAAATTCAAAAAGGGAGCAGGCAGGCAAGAACAGAGGTTGGAAAGTTATATGGCTACAGGGCACAATAAACGATCTGGCAGTGATTAGATGGATGGCTGCTTCATATACTAAGGAACTAATGAGGGAATGAGGAGCAGGTGAGCAGGTGGGTGTGGAGTTCAGGTAATGTGGAAAGGCCAGAAAACACTTGGGACAACTGTTGGACAGGAAGAAAATAGCAGGTTTTGAAACCTCCATAAGAATGCAAGGGCCAGGGGGAAATGAGACCCTGAGTCTGAAGGGATTGGCAGAGAGAGACAGAGAATGTGTCCTCATGACATTAGCAACTTTCTTCTCAAGATTTATATTACATTTTTTATGTTACCCCTAACCCTAACCCTTTATGTATCACCTATTACTGTATATATGGCTCTGTACAACTATTACATTACAGAATAAACTTTAGAGAATGGGGCTCATGGCTCTTCTTGTTTATTTCTTTTTTTGTGTGATCAAATTTTTCTTTTATTGATTTATTTTATTTGTTTTATAACATGTAACAATGGAAAAAGAGAAAATTACGTGCTTTCATTCTCGAAATGAATAACAGCAAAGCACATAGTCAGTATCCAAAAGAAAAACAGTAACTATTTTTCTTGGACAGTAACTATTTTTCTTTTGGTCTTGTTTCTGTAGAAAAATATGGAGGGGTGCACACAGTTCTTTTTAGGTGCTGGACAGAGAGCACTTATCAGTGATGAAAGGTAAAGGATGCCCACAACACTGAAGGGCTCACATAACAAAAAATAATATATTTTATCTTCTTGCCTCTATAACATTCATAAGTCAAATTTCCTACTAACATTATTGTCTCATGGGTGTTGTCTTCTTGAAACCTTTATTAAACCTTGAAATAATTCATTGCATAGACTGGAGGGAAGATTTGGTGATTTTATGACCGCAGTACTGCAAGAGCTCAAATGATTTTTGGATTTAGATCTCTGCTTGCACCCAGCTGCCATCCAGACAAACAAATGGAACCATCGTCCAAGCAAAGCCTAATGCACCACGGAGAGGACATTAGAAACACATATCCTGTTTTATTAATGTGGTCAATACAGTCCATTAGGCCAGAGATTTAAAAGCCACAGAGCTCTTCCACCTCCATTAATATTTTCCTCTGACCCATGACAATCTTGTTTTTTATTTTGTCGAAAAAAAAAGTTGCTTTCCATGTTCCCCAAACAGCACTAACATAAAATTGTTATGTTGACTGTATATGAAATATTGTATAGCATTTGCAAGTTTTATATTTTGGTCATGAGAGTTGAGTTGTGAATAATGGGAAGGTAACGTCATCATGAGCTTCTGAGATCACTGGTAATGTTATGAAGGCATCCCTCAGTCTCTCAATATGAGTTTTATGGCCATCCATTGTGGTCAGGCTTTGGACAGATTTAATTCAATAAACCAATTCCATGTGTTAGCCAAGGCTGATGTATATTTAAGCTTGAAACTTGAAGCTTTTTTAGCTTGAAAGGAGGGACTGTGTCCAGAATAGTATCAAAAGTGTAGGTTAAATCATTGACCACTAATGTTGACTTGAACTGGATATCTGAATAGGCAAATGCTTGGCATTATTTTGTAGCCAAATTGGAATAAGGAATGCAAGAGTGAGTCAGATAGTTGGTAATGTTGGAGAAGGCAATGTCAACATATTAGTGATCAATGACACCAATGCCTTTACATAACTTATTACTTACGGATTACGGATACCATATAACAAGTTCAAGGGTGAGACCCATACTGTATGTGGTTAGGAGAAGGGACAGGTTAAAAAATTCCACCAAATTTAAGAACTTAATAGCCAAGAAATCCTGAGGGCATTTGGACATAATAATTGGAAACAGTTTAGAGCATGTATTTATAACTGTGGATTTAGGTGTCCTTTGCATTATGAAGCATATGTAGCATTAAAACTGCATGCCAGTTTTGAGCAAACTGAAGAGTTGGCACTGGAAGGCTGTTAAGTTCTTGTGGTCTGCATTTTGACAGTTGCACAAAAGCCCTCTATAATCAGATACTGTAAATTGTCAAGTAAAAGCAAGCATTCAAATAATGGATGTTTATTTTTCAAATAATGAAGACTATTAAAGGCCATATGATGAAATATACTTATCAAACAGGGACATTTGGGAATAAGAGCTTGTCTCTAATTGAAGCCTGTTTCAAATAAAGACCTGCTTCTCTTTGCAGGTGAGATAAATATTTGAGAAATTCTGGTATATTCAAGCCAAATTTAAGAGTAGTTCTTGGGGGCTATCCTAAATCCTACATTTACAGGTATAGAGGACATAAACAAAGGACAAAGAATGTCACAAGGGGTTGAGTCGGACTTTTGTCAAAATGGTAAATAGTTACATAAGCTATGAAATCTACTATGTACATCTTTGACCTGTTTTCTGTGAAAAGAAATAGTTTTCCTTTTTGTCATCTGCTAGGAGATCACTGACAAGGCACCCAGTATTTTCTGGCACCATTAGAGCATATCTGTGTCTGTGCACTATACAGCCAAGGTTGTCAAGTTATTTCCCTCTGTAGTCCCATTCATAGCTTGTGTCAGACCACTCCCTATGACAGTAATGCTTCTTTAAAAGCTTGGCAGAGGTGTATTCCCTTTGCTGTCTGACAATGTTGAGCAGCAATGGTCAGAGCCCACCTTATCCCACACCTGCCCTCTACACCCTTCCCTCTCACAAGAGCACTATTTCAGATGTGTGGATGTGTAGTCAATCCTGATTCACAGAGACATTATTCTGCACAAATACATTCATGGGTGCAGTGTCATGCCCTCATTCCAAGGATCTGTAGTGAGCAGTTGAGAATGTTCCTCTTTTCTTTTCGTCTGTATTGTATCCTGATTCCCAGGGCAGAGAGGGACAAGGCAGATAGCATAAAGAGATAAGACACAAAACCCTTTTATTCACCAACAGGTTTGAAACAGGGAAATTAATTCAGTCTTATTATCTGACTCTTTCAGGAGCCAGAGGGCTGAGACTTGAATGTCGTCTGCAGAGATTTTCCAAAATCGTGTTCTAATGCCGGTAGTGTATGTCATTCAATTTCCATTTAAAATATGAATTGAGACTTCACTGAAATGTAACAAACTTGAAGAGTTCATAACTGGTAAAATAATGGATGTATTTGATGTATCAGCTGCAATGATTTATTTGTTTTCTCAGAGGAAGTGGCAAATTAAATTGAATTTAGGTTGGAAAGTATCTTAGCGCTGCAGAGTTTCCACTGTGTTATTGTAAAAATGTATGTTTAGTATGCCTTCCTCGGCACAGATTCTGAGATGGGTAAGGTTTGACCCCTAACAGTTTCCCACAAGGTTAGCATGCCCTCCCTACCATGTTCATCCAGTAGCCCCATACATCAGTGGTGACACTGGGAAAATTAATGTCACTGAGATCCAGAGCCCAGTGATGCTGCTGATGGCATCTTGCTCACTAGCTAGACACATGAGAAATCAGCTACGTTCATCCTCAACAAAGTGTTATATGTTAAATAATATTTAAGGAAAGTAAATATCAGGCTTCCTTCTGTCTCTGCTTCTGTTTGAGTAGAATTTATCTTAAATACTACATGCTGACAATACATTTAACACTGGATAAGACATATTCTTCACAATGTCTGACAGCATCACAAATATTTTAACTGTTATTGTAAAAGATATTGGATCTTTGCTGCATTCAAAAAATAACTCTGTAAAGCTGTGTAATGAAAAGTAAAGTTGATGATATCTTAAGAATTAACTCTGTATTTTGCATATGAGGAACATTCTGTATGAGGTTAGAATAACTGGAGTGATAAGATGAGCGGTTCTCAGTGAGAGGCCCCCCATTTTAATTATGCCACCATTAATAACACATTATAGATCAGTCTTAGGAAGACACAATTTATCATGTTAGCTGAAGGGTCACAAACATGATGAAGTGATTAAAAGCTAATGTTTAGTTAATGATCATTGCAATACTTGGAATTCAACAGAACCCAAGCTCTCCTTGGCCATTTTGCCAGACTGTTATGAAGAAGACATGAAATGTTTAATATCTTAGATATCATGATAATGCAAATACCTTAGGTCGTGCACTGATTACATTCATTATAATATGTTCTATCTGCATGAACTGATTACCATAAATTATTATTTGTAATGCTGTTCCTTTTATTATGTTCTAGTCGTCAGTACAGGTAATTACTTTTTTAAACCTGTAACTAGAGTGTGTTTACCTTAAAATACCTTGAAATTGCTTGGTATATACTTCAGTTTTACTGCATTTTTACTACCTCTGATTACTGCATATTAACCTTGTAACTACTTGTCCCTCTTACAACAATATCTAATGATATTAAATACAGGTCATTTTATTTTTTATATAACAATTATGTTACCTAACATATGCTGGGTAACTACTGCATCATTTAACATATTTTATTGTAGCCCCTACAGTACAAGCTATTACCTTTACATCAATACCTCATTAGTGTGGCTTAAAATAATATGGTACATAGAAACTATACAGCAGATATTTAATTTACTCCTGCCTTGTATTCTGAATCAAAAGCATGCCTCCAGTGCTTCTAACTAGTTTATGGGGTGTTTACTGGTCAGTTGCTATCAACTGAATGGATAAAATGTCCCAACTACTGACTGAAACTAACCCCTTGAAAGAAAATATATAATGATTACCAATGATTGGCATGTTATACAGACAGACAATATGTGCTACAAGAGACAAGGACGAGGGATACAGGGGGAGAGAGAGAGAGGAGGAGGAGCAGGCAACATTCCAGCCTGCAGTAACCTTGATGACACCCTTCATTACTATGTGCAGGCTGACATCCTGACAGAGGCATGCGGCACCAGATGGAGGGGAGGGACACAGCACCATTCCCACCCTCAGCTCGTCCTTTGTAGAGGGGCAGCAAGAAGGAAGTTGTGGGTAGGGAAGAAAAGGAAGGGGTAGCAGTAGCGTTGGTGCACAGCTTGACTGACACTGCACTGGCTCAGCTCTGCAAGGCTGCCCTTGTCCTTGTGCTTTGACAGCAGGTGGCCTAAACTCTGGCCCGACCTTGCCATATCAAAAACCTTAGCCTACTACTCTGCATGAAGCAGGAGGATCCTCACTCCAACCCCTGGACAATTCCCAAAGATCCCCCATAGAGATGCATCATCACAAATTTGAAATCACAGCGGGGGGGAAAAAGTTCCCTGACTTAAAGATGATACATAGCAAATTGTGAGAGTATAAGAGTTTAAGAGTTACTTCTTAAATAAAACACTCATTTTATATTGATGATGTTCACACTTGAACACAGCATGAAAATCCTCATCTTTGTAATAAGTGGATATTCTTTAATCCTGATTTCTTATATAGAAACCAAGGTGCTAATGAATGTAAATGTATTAATGTACATTTAATAATGGATATAAGGTGTTTTCATAAGAGGCTTCTTAAACTGACAGTGTTGGTTTGAATGCTACAGTATGACACAGACATCTATCTAACAGTCCCAGTGCTGCGAGAAATACAGTCATGGTGGACTGATCAAAGGTGGCATTGCCAGCAAGTCCCCTTTAAGGACATTGGCAGTTAGCACAGGGCTGCCCAGCCTCTTTGTCTTCCTGGCAGCCCTTTGATGAGAGCCCCCTGGGTGATTCACTCTTACTTACAGAAGTGCACACGGCTGTTAAGAATTGGATCAAAACAGATTGAGAGGGGGTTGAATGCACAGGGAGGAAGAGTAGAGCAAAGGATTAAAAAATGGGAGATGGATAGGAAGGATAGAGAAACAGTGTGTAAAAAGTAAAAGATGGATCATGGGGCAGACAGAGGGTGACTTAAAGGGAGGGAGGATTAAAATGTTGAAATATTCAGTCCTATTCATCAGTTCATTGTTGTCACATTGAAAGACAAAAGGTCACTGTATTTAATGGCCTTCCTGTCCTGGGGTGGGCAACATGGGTTGTGCAATCAACTCATCAATTTGAATAGTGAATCAGTCACGCTCATCTTTGCACGGTTACAAATCTGATGTAAATTTAGATGAATCCCTGCCCTACTTAACTCATCAGCCTTGACAGTTTTGCATGGACTTCGCCAGTCTCCATTAGTGTGTTGCCTGAGTCGTGGGGTGAATCCAAAAGGTTTTCTGTTGTAACCGTGAAATGGAGATCCAGGTAAACGATGATGTGTGAGTGAAGTAGACAGGGTGCATTTCAGAATATTTCAGAAATATTTACCCAGCAGTGGTGGGGTGATTTTGTCAACTTTCTGTTTGATTTCCCTGATTTGCTTCATGATAACTGACAATAAGATGGTGCTTTCTGTTTAAGAACAATACCAATGTATTTGATTGTCATCACATAATGGGATTACTTTAATCAACATGTTGCACAAATACACATACTATATATATATATACTATATATACTATATAATAATATAAACATGAATTGGGACCCTTCCAACCCTGTCTCTTTCATTTGTGTTCAGCCTCAGAGTCATCTGACTAGGTCCCATCCAGCAAATAGAGTTGAGGTCCTATAGAGCCCTGAGCTTTTACACGTTGTTCAGCGATGATAAATTGAGAAGAATTCGGTTGACGTTAGGCATCATTCTGGCCAAATTACCAAATTTCCAGAAGCTGTAAGAGACAAAAGAAATACAATATACATGTGTAAACTCTTTGAAACTTGTCTCAGTAGTCACTATAAGCGTAACCAAAATCTTACTATTACCTGCCAAATCTTAACCGTGATGCAACTTATGAATACTGAAGGAATTCCCAACTGATTAGCAGAAAACCTTCTGTAGATATGATATGCTGGATATGAAAGTTCTGTCTGATACAGTGAAAAAACATTACAAGTAATAATACATTTCTCTGAAAGCAGATTTTGATGATGCAAAATGTTGTAATTCATCAGATAAGGAAGGTTACCCAGCATTTAGCCTTCTGGAATCTTTCACTATGTGTACATTGCCACTATGTCTATTTTAAAGCTGTATTCATTGATTTGTAGGCCACCATGGGGCATAAAAGCACCAATATATGCTGATTATAGATTTTATGGGTAACATGTTGGCAAAAACTATTTTGCTGACACCGGCCTCCTACAGGGGTTTATGAGAGCTTCTAAGACTCAACCATACAGTAAACGTGCTGTGGGTTGTTGGGTAGTTAATTTTCTGCAATCTCCACATTCTGAAGGACCCTTTTACATTACTGAGTCACACGCAACATGGAACATATCAGTTATTCCATGTATATAGAAATGCAGCATAGTCTGTCTCTTCTGCCATGTTTGTCAGCAGTGTAATATTTCATCCTATCATTGATTGGCAGCAGCATTGGTTCCTGGCTGTTAGTGCAGTGGCAAGAGGCACATATTAGACCTGCTAAATTTTGGCGGCAGATGGCAAAACACGTGCTCTCCCATGGGGTGGCAGCCAGCTGGCCTCTCTGTGCCACTGTGACTAGGGTGAGCAATAAAGTTGCTGCTTTATGTACATTGAAATATGAAACATTTTGCTGCTTCCAACTCAGCAAGTATTGTACATTTAGGCATGTCATGAGAAGTGATTCAACATGGTTTATTTGTCATGTATTATTATTGTTTAATGTGTAGCATAGCTCAGTTATATGGAGGTTCAAGGGTGCCTGTAGGGTGCTTAGTATTTAAGAAACTCTATTACCATTGATACAACTGAGTCTGCCCGAACAAAGGAGCTTCAAATTACAAAATACATCATTCTTTAATGCCACAATCTCAAAATGGCATTGTAATGCACTAATTTGTTAGAAGTCAGCCTTGACTATCCTTCCGGCTCAACAAGCCCTTGCCTTATTCGTTGTGATTGAAGAGGGTCATGTGGTCATTTCAGTTTCTATATAATGTAAATGAAACCAAGAAGGCCTCATAAATAATGCAAACAACCTAAAGACATAACACCAAAACAAATGCACATGGCTGAGGTTGCTAGGCGACAGGCTCGTTAACTATGGTGAAGGTAATCCCACAGCCATTAAGTGTATGGTTCAGTCAGAGAGTTGTAATAGCTGCAGCAGTCTGGAGGAGCTGATGAAATTATTGCAGAGCAGCCTAAGTTTGTTTACTGAAATGAGAGTAAACTAAACAAAACAACATGAATGGCATAACAAGCCCTGTATCTTAGTAGTATGTGTTTATATTTAAGGCAGAGAAAGGGAGGCAGATGCAATAAATCACCAATGCCAAAAAGCATCATGTCCAACCAAAGCTACAGTTAAAACAGTGGAACATGTGTGGTGTACTGTGTAATTAACAGGAACAAATAAACTATTACAACCAATTCACAATTCACTTGGGACAAAGGAACTGCCACAAACAAATGACCTTGTTTACATGTTTGAATTGAAAGCAGGCTGAAGTACATGCTGCATATTTTGTGTGTGTGTATGTGTGTGTGTCTGTGTGTGTAATTTGGAATAAGTTGCTTATTCCACAATATTCCACAGCTGGAAACTTGTATCCTGATAACCACACTGAATTGCTATTTGGTTTTCACTTCATTATTCAGTCTGATGTCGTGCTCATGTTAGCCATTTTTTTTAGCCACATGTTAATCATATTTGTTGAGAGTTGACACCAACACCACCAACAAACTAAACAAATACACAGTTACAAATTAACAGTTTCACAGTCATGAAATGTGACGAATCTTTGCATAAGATATTAAGAACAGTCTTCTGTATTTTATGTAATTAAATCCTTATTTTAGTAAAATGTAAGCATCAACACAAAAAGCCCTCTAAAATATCTCATTAGATTTTTTTAAGTAATCACACATAAACATTTATATGCCTATGTATATTCGTTAGACATATCAGTTAGCAGCAAAATTGCTACGTCAGAATGACACATTTTCTCATTGTCTCACAATGGCTCACTAGTGTGGTATCAGCATAGACTAATTACTTGTCCTACAAATCATAATTTGTTTTGCCAAAGATTCCTCTCAGTAGCATGCAAAATAAGGCCAAAGGTAATCCCATTGATTAGTGTCGTGTGAACTCGGCACCTTTCAACAATGAGGTGAGCATGCCGTCCCATTAAAATTAATTAATTACCTTTTGCCATTTGGGAACCATTTAAATTTGTAAAAATGTGCCTGGGCCAGGCAAGGTTAATTGGGCATTTAGCTCTCAGAGCTCCCCTCAACACCCAGGAGGAGCTTGTCCCTAAAACAGAAACAGGTCCTTAATAAAAGTAGCACAGTGACCCCTCCAATAGACAATAAATGGTTTCTTGTCTTTGACCCCACCCATCCTGATACTGATAATTGGATGCATATGAATGTGTCTACACAACCTTACTCTATCCTACTACAATCCCTAGAAAGTAGGAAAGGAAGGCTAGAAAGGTGTTCCTGGCTTGTGTTTTGAAACTGTGATCACTGTGCGTGTGTGTGTGTGTCTCCCCCCTGACAGAGACAGATGGAGTGGGAGCCACCAGATTTACCAGAGGAAGCAGTTTATAGAATATTGTCAGGGGAGAGTAGGCAGTTTCTGAAATACAGCTTTCAAGTCACAGCCATCAATCTCGCCAGTGCCTGTCTAGATCAAGCAGGCTGGAGAGCTAGTTTGTTAGTGTTCACAGAAGATGAGTGTGTTACGCTACACTATTCTGAAGCCTCAGAGACAAAACAGCCGCCAGCAGCTTCATGCAAAGAACTAAGTGGTAAAGGTGAAGCTGTCGGTCATCAGTATGTAAATAAATTGCCCCATTCTGTCAATCAAACAGTGAATCTAGGGCAGTAAAACTGGAGGTCCTGTGTTAATGAGCAGCCTCTTAGGACTATTTGCAGGCACATATACATTGGGGAGTAGCAACATGTTGAACAAATTTGACCATCCATCCATATTTTGACCCCGTTAACTCCTAAAACATTCTCTGCTAACGTAATGGACACGATGATAGTAATTTTCTTCCAAAGGTGTAGTATTTATTTATTTCACTGAGAGGTCACTTGAACAGCAAAAGAAAAACAATATATACCACTCATGAAGTGTGTTTCATAATGATTAATCATTACAAGGACTGGTGGGGAAGGAGGAGCAGGGCTCATTCATTTTCTGCCATAAAGGGGGAGCACCAAGAGTTTTAAACTGGTTAATATTGGGATTAACAATGTCATAAAAATACGACAATAACATAAAATAGATGGGATGGCAAAAGGGGTGACATAAAAAAATCATGTTTTGTCAGGCCAACTCAAACTTACTGTTTACGTAAAATGGTGATAACAGTCCAAATTACAGACATTTGTCATATGGATGGATGGAAATGATATAATCCTTCAAACATAAACAGAGTATTTACTGCTGTTATGTGACTTAAAATATGAGTCAGACTTTCATGAGGAAGCATACTACAGAAAACCACATATTCTGCCATTCACCTTTCAGCTAGCAAGACTCAGGGCTGCTTAAAAAAAAGAGAGTCTGAATCCTTATTAACACCAAGCTGCAAGGCAGTGATACTGGAAACGTCATCCCTGTCTCTATTTCTTTACCACCAATGAGCTGTTAATAAATTAAACCACTGAGTTCAATATAAAAAAGAGGGCAGTGTTCTCTTCCAATAAAATAGAATGTTTCAAATTCCATTACCACCATAACATTTATCCTGCTGTGCAATGTCCCGCTTTTCCAGTCTCCAAATCAGATTGGACCATATGGCTTGCAAGGCTATGATGAAAGAAGTTATATTGGAAATGAATGTTATGTTCAATAAATACACAGTACACCGTGGTCCAATAACCTTAATAGTTCTAATATAGAAACCATGTATTACTAGCACTGTGTGCTTGCACAAGTGTCCAAACCTACCCAAAATGTATTTTTCAAACAACAATTGAGGAGCCCAAGAAAACCTTGAAAATGAAAGAATTAATATATTTTGACAAAAAGAGGAGATGAATCCATCATATGGGTCAAGTCTAGAAAGAGCTTTAACTCTCACCTTGAACTGAAAGAAAATTGTTCTTGCAGACAAGAAAATGTTCATAATTCACAACATTACAGGATGTACTGGTACATACAAACCTATTTCAACATCAATATATCCAGTTATCACTAACCAATCCATTCATCACTACAGTTACATCAACACCTCCACAATCAGAATGAACATCATTCTTATCATTAGTGCAGAACCTAGAGCTCTATGTATAGCATTATCAGCTGGCAGGTGATAATTCAGGTTTATAGCACAGGATTCTGTCATGCTTGTGATTTTGTTTCTTACATCTACATCCACAGGGTAGAAGCATAAATCTACCATAAAAAGGATGGGGTGAACACTCGGGAATAGTTCGAGTCTGTCTAATTACTCCTCTGCTAAAATTGTAAGGCAGTGAGTTCTGGCAGGTTAACGTCTATGATACTGGCTGCTCTTGTAACTAGTAGACTGATTCTCATACTGACACTGACTTATTTATTTTAAAGCTCAACAAAAGTATGATGAAGCCATTCAGTGAGGATCAGACGCTGAGATATTGTGGCTGCTTGTGGCTAATTGCTACTTACACTGTATGAGCGTTAGCATGAGGCACAGCCCTGCTGACACTGTGGACCAGGGCTAGCAATGGCGGTGTCTTGCTATGCTACATTTCTTTCTTGTTCAGGCACAGACATTAAATAGTGAATAATATTAATGTTGGATATTATAACAGTGCTTTTCTGGTTTCTGGTTGTTAAATGAGGAATTGCAGTGTTCAATTCGCAACTTATGGTTTGCACGTAGAGATGCATTTGTGCATCAAAACAGAAGATTTGCTGAGAATAAACAGATCACAATAGATCTTTGGAGGCTGATTGTATCTTACACTCTGTGGTTTTGGTTCATGAAAATGTGTAATCTGAATTGTTAGATCTTTTGTGCAACTGTGTATTTTCTGATTCATTGCTTTAGCCTTGCGCCTTTGTATCGTTTACAAAAATTGCAGTGTTAGTCTTTGATTTATTGTGTTGCTGTGCTATTTTGTGCTTTGACTCATTATTTCATGTGTTCTTTGCAAATTTGTGATTTTGCTCAGCACCTGAGGGTTATCATAAATAACACCACAGCTGAACCCAAAACATCATAATATCAAGACAGGTCCTCAAACCACACTAGTTTTCACCACGCACAAAACTGCATTAAGGTGTTTCAAGTCATTTTCTTCTTGCTCTGAGCCATATGACAACATTTTGCACCTGAAATACTTTATGCCGTTATTTTTGTGGGGCTTGTCACAAAATTCACTCTGCAGAATGCCCTTAACATTGGCACTCACACATTTCTGTCATCCACAGCTGTTAACAAGATTCTAGAATAACAACAGCCTTGAGGTGTTTACGGTGTAGTGTCTTCAATTATCAGGAGAGCTACCTGCCAGGTTGTGTCTAATTCCTTGCAAGGCGAGAGTGTACACTAACAAGTGTGTTTCTTCCTGTCAGCTGTTTTTCTGCCCAGAGGAAAGCACAGACTTAACAATAAGTTCACCTGTTCCTTGTTAATGGGCTTTATTTAGTTGACATTTATTTAACTGAGGCTGGATTGTTTCCCCCGCCTATCCATTATATAAGGGTATGTGTTTTGTCCCACTTTCTATCATTCTAGTCTGCCTTCCTGTTGTCTGGAGGCTCTGGGTTTTGTGAACTTTAAGAAATATTTTTCTTTTCTCTTTCTGGTGCTTTAAAACGTAATCAGTTCCTGTGAACCAGTGTGTGAAATGAAGTGTGTAGAAAATGATAATCAAAATCTGATTTTGCACTTCCCAGGTAAATTTCACTCTATCATATTTTTTTTCTAAACCTTGTGACATCCGTTGTTGCCACCTTGTTCTGATAAAATGAGTCACAGAGCATTGATTCTCCGCCCAACTCCTATTGGATGCAATATCGTTGATAGAAGGCATCTATTTCCTCTAGTCTTCCTTTTTCTTTGCTGTACTCTGCCAGGTGTTGGCTATGAAGCTTCAGACACTGAACCATGGAGGAAGCAGGAAGTTGGGGTGCTGAGGGGGCTGCAGCAACCCCCAAAAGCAGGCAAAACCTTTTTTAAACTTATACAATGTTTACTTACTGGGATATATGCTATGTGTTGTTCACAGATGGGAAAGCATTTGCTTTGTTTTTTATCCGTTACTTATCATATGTTTAAGTCCATTATTAGATTCCTTGTGATGCGGACTCGCAGCAGGTCGGAGCTTTTCTACCATGCACTAACACATTGAGGTGTTTTAGAAGAAGTTTTTCAAGTGTCTCCCTGAATAAACTATGGTAACCTGGTCATGGATCACATCTCTCGCCCGCGCCGCCTCACTCCCTCTTCCTTGCAGTTCTCATGCATTAGTGCTGTTGCTGGTGTAGCTGCTGTGGCTATAATTAGGTACCTTTTTTAAATATTTAAAGGTGAGTGGTATTTGTTACAGAATATAATACTTTAAATTAAATTCCTTTTGAGACATTTCTTTAAATAATATGCATTTTCTTTTACATAATTAGTCATATAGAGAGCATTTCAACAGTAGGCACAAGGGCTTATTATTAGGTGTGGGTGGCAAGTACATGTGAATGCACAATCTGGTGTCCCTAATTTTATGTATTTATTTATTTTAATTCATGCATTACAACAGATTATTACTGAGCTACAGATAAAGCAAGATAAGAGGCACGAGCGTTGCTGAGAGCAGATACACCCAAACCAAAGGGATGATAAATAATAATGATAAATAATAAACTGCAATGGAGTGCACAGAAAACCATGTTACTTACAAGCACAAATTAGTCTGTCATTAAATATGGACATACAGTATATATACTATATAATTCTGAATACCTTTAATAGCCAGGAGGAACTTTTAACAACATTATTACAGCTAAAAATTATTAATTTAAACCAGTGAGGAGTGATTTATTAGTATAGGCAAGTTTTGACTAAATTACATGGGTAAACATAAATTATCAAAAACAACCGTGCACTGTTAATTCAGTGCACTCTCCATTATTTTTATTTTTATGTTTGTTTATCTTCGTTACCCTTGCTGTCTGTTTAGTTGTGCATCCATATTGGTATCTTCCTGTATTTTTGTCCTGTTCATCTGTTCCTGCCATACCATGTGTAAAAGTATATTAAGAGCAGCTGAAAATCTATTTTATATGTGTCAACATACTTACAAATAAGGTTGACTCTGGTTTTGATTAGTGACTGTTAGACACTGATAGTTTACTGGCTGCATCTTAAAATGAAGGTCTATACTGAAAGTTAGCTGTTTCATAACACATAATGCTATACAAATGGGAATGTCAAAAAAAAGTCCAGATTGATAAATTCCCTCAAGTTTACAAGGATCCCATTATCAATGTCAGAGATTTGAAATATGTTTGTAATGTATGATTTAGAAAGTTAGTTAATGTAGTGGTTCAGTTACCACTTGCGAAGGACATCCTAACATACGAAAGAGCTCTTAATTGAACAGGTAAGATGTTGCTTTAGCAGCAAGTACTAATGGCAAACGTGTCAAGTGAGCCTGTCTCTCACTGAGAGAATAAGCTGGCGGGCACCAAAGCAGCAGATGTGCATTCTTAGAGAGACCAGAGACCTCATTAGGTAAATTGATAATTTCATGTCTGATTAGGTCAATTGTTTTCAATTCAAGAACATTAAGAAATCAAATGTGTCTTGTGAATTAAAGCGCGTTAAGAAATAATTTGCGGTAAACAAGGACGGGAGGATAGGAGGTGGTCACTGAGAAGGTTTTAAAAAAGCTTTCCTGTCAAAAAGAAAGTAATCATTATCTTTATTAGCACTGATGAATTCAGAGATTCAGGTGGGAGTTTACATTTGTAGCTCTCACTCAATAGAGAAGCAATTATCATGAGCTAATTTATTGAGACTGTAATATTGCTCAGGAAATTAGCTTTAGGGAGCTTTAGGCAGATATACAAAATGTTCCACTCCATGACTGTTGGTGCTGTATGTGTCGACCAGGTTAGTGTGTTGGTACAGCAGTTCAAATTAGAATTCATGTCATAGGGATCCAATACAATGGCTGGTGAGGCAAAAGTGTTACATCAGAAACAATGACACTCCAACCGAGGACCAGATCCAGGGTGATACTGTTACAATGTGTCTTTTCATGTTCAAAGCAAATCATGCGACAAGAAATATTACCCAAGGGGTCAGACGCAATATTTAGACAAGTATTGAAGTCACCGATAATAAAATGTAGAGGTTACCAGGTTCGTAGAAGAAGCTGGAGGTCCTCTAACAAAGCCTGCTGAAATCTTTTATTAGTGTCTTCATCAGTATCAAAGCTCTTTGTATTTTCTATTTGGCTGATGCTTTGTCTGGCCCTGTGTCACCCATGCAACATTTTTCTAATGATGTGACATTTACATATTACATTGTAACAAATTAGTTTATAACATTTAATAAGCTAAAAACAATATGAACAATATGCAAGCTCACACAAATATGATGTTGCGAACGGTGCTAGCACACTGATTTTGTAGTAGGACATAGATTCATATTTGTGTTCCACAAGCAACCAAAACTTATCTGACCACACTTTTTCTGAAAGTTCTGAATGTTCCTCCTGAGCTTTGATTGTGAAATCCTTTGAGAATTCTGTTAGGGAAGTGAAATTATTGCAAACTGGCAATTTTCACGTGGACAAATATCTTTATAATAGGGATACAGTCTTTTGTGTTTGGCGTCCTCTCTTATCACAAAGGAGATGTTATGGGTCTTGTTCACCGCTCTGTCTTTCCATGGATTTAATTTTGGACTGAAAATAGAGAGTTTGTCTCTGATTGTGAGGATATTCTAACCTTTTCTCTTGCTTTTTGTGTGAAATTGTGCTTAGCTAAAAACTGCGTTACTTCATCTCTGAGATCTTTCCCTTTGAAAGCATCTCTCTATGTTGCAACATGCATCACATTGTTTGTGTTTCTTATTTTTGACAAGCTTTCCGATAAACTGCCATGTCATATCTTGCCAGGGACTCTGGGAAGTGACCACAGAACTCCAATGCTACTAGCATTGGGTCAGTAGTACTCCCTAAAAGTTGAAATTAAAATTGTCTCCATTATCGGTTTTCATTACTTACTGTTTTACCACTGTATTCCAACATGAGAGAGATGGCTAGATTTACTAAGCCTATTGTGTCTCACTTGAGATGTTTGGATTACAATAGCTATTCAGCTATTCAATTAGCTTGGATGGAGTTGAAGAAAAGAGGAGGGGAACCCAACATGTTTTCCTGTTGATTCATGGAGGAGAAGAGCAAAACAGACAATGGCTGCCATGCAGCTTAGTCATAAAATTGACTTTAACATTGTTCCTGGATGTTGACTTTTATTTTTATTTTTTTATTTTTTGCAGTAGCTTTGAATCTTGGTTGCTGAGTGTCTCAAGAGCAAAGCTCAACAGAGTATGATATATGTATATATAATGTATATACAGTATATGGCAGCCAAAGAAATTTCAATATGGGAGGCTTCACTTCTACTGCATTTAAATCAAATTATCTTAAAAGCTTTCCCTCAGTTTCTTTTTGTTAAACCTATCCTTTTAGTTTGAATCACAGCCTGGGATGACAGAACCATTTTCTTTGACAAGAAAGGCGCTCTGGGGAACTAAGCAATCATTTATGCCCATCAAATCAAATGTTTTTCCCTTTAAAAAATCTTATGTACATTCCTCCTGCACTCTAAAGTCAGTGTTTTTAAATTCTTACTCTTATCAACCAAAAATGTTGCAGTGCGGATATACAAAAGAAACAACGCTAATCTCTGTGTACACTGGACATGATGTAATAATATAGTGTAATACAAATGTTAAGGACTAACTCGTTTTTTGATTATTATATTTAGCATTTTTTATTACCCTATATCCTGGTGGCAATATTTTATGTAAAACATAATAACTTGACATATATTGTAATTAGGTGATAATATAGGCCTAAGTGCATTGTGCAGTGTTTCATGTACAGTATACATTTTGATAAGTAACTGCTTGGGCTAAAACAAGGATACCCAGAGACAAACATGGGTTTATAGCCCTGAAACCATGACAGAGGAGCGTCCAGGTGGCACACCATGGCAGAAACCTGCAGGTTTATTTCCTGGCAGAGGCTCCTTTGGCTTGACCAGGCATTTCAACCAACACAGCTGGCAGAGTTGACATGTGGGAAGCCAGTGAGGGAGCATGTCCAGGTTATTGCATTGGGAGCTGTGGGTGAGGGTTGAGACCAAATCATATTTCTGTAAAAATGCAGGAATGTGGACGAAATGTTGCTGGGTAACTATAGACTGCAGAGGTTCACAGAGAAGCTGACACACATAACTCCAAAATCTGCTTCTCTGTGTGTTTGACAAAATTATGATAGTCTGAGCAGGGAAGGGTGTCTGGTAGCTAGCACCAGCTAGGGTTAACCTAGCTGTTTTGTTTGTTTTGCGCAATTTGCTTCCTATTCAGTCGATTCTACTGTAATTCCTGAACTGTCACAGTGTCTGTTTCTCTGAAACATTCTTGTGTGTCTGAAAGTCAAATACACCACAGTTCAATAACCAAAATGCATTTCCAGTGGTGCAGTCTTATAGAAAAAAGTCAACATATAGAAAGGCTGGCAAAGTTAGTGGAGTCCACCTGTTGTGCATGGAAGAAAATGTAGACTGCTGCCACTTTAATCATTATGTGTGGAATTATCTCACCTCCTGACCGCTGAATGGAATGAAATGGACGGTAAATCTAAGTCCCTCACTTAAATGCATATACTTTGATTTATGTTTAGAAAGTGTCATTACATGTTATGGTTCATTTTATTGTGGCCATATTGAACTATAGGGCATATGACACAGCTGTATCACGTAGACTAAAGCACTGGAGCTAGAAATGTTAGCATGCTATTCATGCTAAACTGCAGATAGCTTTCATTTTTTTTAAAACACTCTTTCCCTCTTTGAAACGACCAATTCCCCATGTACTACAATTTTTGCATTGAAAAAAAAAAAAACGCTTGAAAGGTACATAAACATATGATTGTTGTTTTTACAATATATGTCAAGTTGTTACATTTTTCATAAACAGGCCACCAAAATCAGAATGATACCCCTTAATGTTGTTGCTGCAGCTGTCAGGTAGCCACTCACATATTCCTTACATGTCATCATGGGGGGCATATTTTATTGTAAAGACTGAGAACAGTTCTGGTGAATGTCACCACCTTACTGGTTGTGAACCCTTGGGCACAAGCATTATTTCTTTCACTGTATTCAGCGAGCAATACAATTTGAAGCCATACAAAGAACTGGTTTACCAGGACGAAATCTTTGTTATCAGCAAACTTCAGAGACAGGATAATGCTCATCAATCTTCTATAGAACCAAAAGCTGTAGTCAAGAGTATTTTGGCAATGCTTTGACAATGCCAGTGTACTAAAATTAGCTGGCTCTTAGGATTTGGTAAATACTATGTACAGCATTGTTGTGTGCGAAAAACTAATAATAGTTTCTATGAAGGGAAATGGTACAAACAAGCCTTGCTCTTCTTATTAAATATAGCCTTTTAATGAGAAATAGATTATTATATGAAACATTCACTTGAAATAAGCTGATATAATGATCTCAACAGAACAGCAAAAAAGTACATAGGCAAGGTATTAGGTGTAAAAATCTTCAGACATATCCATGAATACATGTAAGCAACACTGTGGTAGCATAATGCCGTACGAGTAAATGTGCTTGTTTTATGGACCTTGCAGTGGCTAAAAACTAAATTGTAATGTACAGTATGTTTTGACAATATAAAAACAGTCATAAATTGTCATGAATCTAATTAGATACATAAGACATGGGTGCCCTGTACTTTGTGCCAATGTACTCAAATGGAGGGCTTTAGTGAAGTAGTCTTTGTATTCCCTTTCAATACTGTTATATTTTATAATATTGTTACTGTAGCAGAACATTGTTACTGTAACAGAGTTAATATTTACAGATATATTGTACAACAGAGGACAAAAAAAATATCCACCATTACTTCAAGTCATCCTTTGTCTCTGTCTGGTGGTTGATTTCCCCACATGCACAAACCTCCTTGAAGGCGTAGTTCTCAGGAGGAGATGAAAAGTGTATATTTGATCAACATTTATGGTCTTAAATTCTGAAGCTAATTAAGTGTCACTCTTCTGTGTAACATCTAAAAGTTTTCTCCAGCTCTAAATGTGTTAAAGGGATAGGTAACAGGCACTTAATAATAATTATAATAATAATAATAAGGTAACAATTCATTTGGATAGTCCAATGTTGATGCTGAACAACCAAGTCCTCTATTTACTGCATCTCTATTGATTACAGGCTTGTGGCCATCTCAGGCATGTTATGCTTTGCTTCAGTATGTCAAAATCAGCTCTACATCAGCTTAAACAAGATACTGTTAGCATGCAAATGTTACAATGGTAATGCTATGGATGCTAACATATTTGTAAAAGTGTAAAGTCTACCATGTTAACATTAGCATACTAATAAGCTCAAAATTTACAACTGAGCCTGATAAACTAGTACAATACCATGTCACTTTGAGACAGCTAGCAGTTACCATCTAAGCCCAAGCAGATGCACTGGTCACGATACAGTACATTTTACTGGTATCCAGATGGCCTCTCTCATCTTGCTGCTGCCGCTTAGCTCGAGGCAGGGTTGCCATCCTATGCAAATTGGAAACAATAGCACTGCAGAGGTAACTGCTCACTCACTAAAAGCACTTTTACGGATGTTGAGCTATTAACCTAACAAAGATATAGACTTTGACAACACAGAGCTGAGCCTAACAACCTGAGCCTTAGTTGTCTTGAACTGGCCACCACATATGCGCTAACCCATACATTGGAAATCGGTAAACTATTTTGCAAA
Organism: Macquaria australasica; assembly: GCA_005408345.1. Lineage (NCBI taxonomy): Eukaryota > Metazoa > Chordata > Actinopteri > Centrarchiformes > Percichthyidae > Macquaria > Macquaria australasica. Next base: position 1,077,109 of record SEMN01000025.1, on the reverse strand, counting down.
CTACTGAATCATCACCTGAAACTGATTGGATTTGTAGTGATACATTATAGTTACTTAAGTGACTAAGTTGTTATTTATAAAGCACCTCTCAAGCGTTAATAGTGCTTCACAAGAAGACTGACAACAGTAAAATAAAACCTATCGTCATGGTCAGCATCAAAGCCAGACATGATTCTGTTAGCCTACACCATGACAAGAATGCACATCTAGACACTATTAAAGTTGTGATTGCGGATGCAGTAATATCTGCAGCTGACAAATCTACGTCTGTAAGAATCAGAAACAGGTTTTGTTCCAGGGTCGCTGCCAGTTCTTGCTTAAATCATTGCCAAAATGTCAACCTCTGTTTTCGAGAGGTGTTGGATTGGTTAAGGAATTCCAAAACCAGTTCTACTGATTGTTGTTCCAGCCCACATTTAAGTCACACCTCTGCTTACAGCTGATCCCACAAGACTAGTCTCATCACAATGTGAAAGAACAACAATTATTTAAAAGAACACAAAATAAACAAAAAATACCAAAGCAACCAAACTATAATTACATCAACAGATCAGACATAAATAACAATAAAATAATCAGAAAAACTGGAAAAGTACAAGTTTTTAGGTGTTATTCTAAAAGCTGGCAATTTTGGAACCCATCCTCTGACAATGATTTAGCCTCTGGGGGCAACGGCCAATGTTTTGGGGCTTCTGGTGTAGCCTGCGGTTATCCAGATAGCGGATATCCGGGCCAAGACTTCCTCTTCTTTGTGCTGGTCATTGTTTACAGTCCAATTAGCAATCTTATAACCCATCTGCTATCGTCTGACGATGATTTGAATGCAGATACATTTTTAAAAAGCTAATAAAAAGCTAATTTCTAGGGTTCCGAGATTGGTAAAAAACAAAATCGTCATCAGACGATAGCCGATGGGTTCTGAGATTGCATTTCAACCAATGTGTTCCACCTCTTTTGCTCTCCACACGGACTGTTTACCTGCACGCAACCAAAGCCAGCTCACACTTGATGGGTCAATCCTACTCCGACTACAAATGAACTACAAATGGAAACCAGAACACTTCTAATACCAAAATATTGTCCCTTGCCTACAGATTCTGCATTCATATGCAGATATCTGTTTATAGAGATTAAAAAGCTTGCAACTGGGTTGGCAGCTTTTGTACTGGGAGGATGGTTTTCCAGAGTTAGAGGGCCACAGCAGCAAATATGAAGGCTCCTCTTTTTTAAGTTCAAACCCATGTATGGCCAGAACTGCTAGGTTATATGACATGAGTGACCTTGCCTTTGTTGTTGTGTAACAAACATGCAGGTAATGGACTAGACCTACAAAAAGTCATCAGCAGTAGCAATGTTTCAGCATTGGATTACCCAAATAAAGTGTGACCAACAATACATAGGTAGTGTTTCATATTCCAGTTTGATGATGAGAGTGTTAAACAAAGTTGTAGCTTTGTTGATGATTCCAGCAACATGCAAAACAAGGTTAAATTTCATATCTGGATAGCAAAACAGAAGTCTTTACATGTGGTCATAAAACGCTTACAGATTAAACACTGCCAAAAAGGTATTTTAAGCTTTAATATAACCATTTCTTTTTTCTTTTTTTTTTCCTGTGGCACAACAGAGAAATTCAATGGCTTTACAACACGATTCTTATCCAACATAATATGCCTTCTCTTGTCATCTGTCTTTTTGCTGTGCTCTTATCTAAAAACTGAGAGAATAAAATAAAAACATACATATGGAACATTTCTTTTCATGTTATGAAGTAAGTACTTTGTGAAACAGGGATGGACTTTATGACTTACTGTATGTCTACCTCAGGGAAGTGTATGGCTTTAAGTTGTCTTGCAAATGTGCCTGAATGATGAATGTTTACATTTTGCTCTTGGTGCTGAAAAGCTTCACAACTCAGCAGTCACAACATGTACATTTTGCAAAGCTGTACAAAATAGCATTGATTGTTAAATCTTCAGACCACAATATTGCACTCACGCACCAGGAGGTACTGCCTTGTGAAAAACACAGCTCGAATTTCAAACACGGGAAGAAGCGCTCCAAATGCAAGATTTAGCTTAGACTGGAGTCAATCTCAAATGACACATTCAATTAACGAACAGCAATAAGCATCAAGCCAAAAAAAGGAATACGCACACGCGCACACACACATTCACCCACATATATATGTATATATAAACAGCTGGCTTTTGTTATTTGACATGACTATCCATTACTGCCCTGCTGTGTGCCTTATGTGTCAGAACAATGACAGAGTGCCTCATAACTCACAAAGAGCAATGCAGATTCGCTGTGGGTTTGAAATGTAATAAAGAGTCTATAAGTAATGTGTTGACTACTTATTCACTAGGGCTATTTAATCCTTACAATGTATAAACATTTTTAATATTAAACTGTCCATTATGTCTGAAATATTTTGCACATTAGTTGAAATAAAAGGATATCTGGTCTGCCCTTGTGTTATGTCATTATTCCTTTAAAAATGTTTTTCTCAGTAAAGAATGGCAGTTTCAGATATAACCTTTTGATCCCTCAGAGTAAAATCAAGGCCTCTTTTTCACCAGTACATAGATTTAATGTTTCTTTTTTTTTTTTTTCTTTCTCTCTCTTTTAAGTTCTTTTGGGGAATGACAGACATGCTGGGACAAATATGATACAGTCCTTATAGTGGTTCCATTAATCTTCTTTATCTGCCTGAAATGCTTTTCATCACTGCCTTTTTTCCTTTTTCTCTTTAAGAATTATGCTTACAAAGTTAATATTACATCAAAAGGCAGAAAAGGTCCAAAAATGAAAAAGAGAAAACAAAATTAAGATTAATATCCCCTCATAGTTCGTTTGTTGGGTCTTTCTGTTTGCTGTCCTTATGTTAATGTTACTATGTTCAACAGAGTTTAGCAGTCAGGTGATCTGATTGTTTTAGTATCTCTGTGCTGTACATATCCAAGGCATGATTTACTCGAATCATCTCGCTGTTGTTGAGCTTGAGCCTATGCTTTAGCATACAAGAGAAGAGGTCCAGCTGGGGTTTGCCAGGTGCAGATGGAGGGGCAAGGCGGTTAATCCGATCCCTAATGTCCAGTAACAGGAGCATAACAGATGAGGATGAGTAGAACTGAGTTCCTTGTGTGTACGACTGGTTAACCTGCTGCACAGCACTACGGAGCAGGTCGGCATTAAAGCGCAGGCTGTAGCCGAACACTTGGATATCAGATATTTTTATGTAGATCTGGCGCTTGTTAGGGTCCCCAAGATCCACTGGACCCTGTCCTGTGTCATTGCGTAGGCCAGTTGGGATCTTAGCACGGCTACGCAGGTAGATGTGCACCGTCTCAAAGAAGGTCTTCCACCGGTTGCCCAGCAGGAGAGTCCAGTTGAAGCACTGGGAGTTCTGCAGTCGTACTTTTTCCCAGCGTGGGTAACCGTGTTCCCCAAAGGGCATACTCCAGCCTTCTGAGTGGCTACCACTGAATGGGTTGACATAGACAAAGAACATGGGGTCAATGCTGCTATTTCGCATCTGGCAGATCTTCATTGATAGACCGATTATCATGTGGAGGTAGTCCATCCGGTTTTTGTTACTTTTGAGAGTCAGGGACATGCGCTTACGCCATCGAGGGTCAAAGAAGGTCTCTAGTCTGATCTCATTACTGATGAAAGTAGTATGAATGTACAGTCGTGAATCCATTTTCTGTAACAGGTATTTGAGTTCCAGGTCCTGAAAGTCCAGATCAGTTTCAAAGCTGATGAACTGCTCACTACGTTCTGAGTCTACATTCTGGGGCTCGCAGCGACCACGGTACAACTTGTAACCCTTGTTGCAGGAGCCACATTGTGAGATGTTGGCCAGGCTGCACATGGCACAGCTGTTGTTGCCACCTATGACACATGGAATGGGTCGCTGGCATAGGGTGACACCTGTATGGCACACGCATGTCCTTTGGCTCTCCAGGAAGGTCCCCCAGAACCCATTCTCATTGCAGTAGAGGAAGGATTGAACCCTGTTGAGCCACTGCATCACAGACCTAGAGAGAGAGGAGAAGGAAAATCAGGAAAGAAGAATTAACAGTGGTCAGTTCAAAGCTTTATCATATCAGCACTATTTTTTAGCTCATTTACTAAAAGTTGTGTCAAATATTCCATAGCATACTGTGGTGTTTTTGTGCATTTTCTACATTTTACAGAAGATTTTTGGCATTCGTTCATCTTTGTACATTGTGACAATCAACTTGCAGAGACTTGAAACCGGTTGTGACAGGTTATCTATCACCGTGGGCATCATATTTGGTTTTAATTGTGTTGAACTATCTTTTAATTGTGTGGTAATGCACTTGAAAGCTTTGGAAAACTTTTCAAAGCATTTGAATTGAATGTAGTAATATACACTAACTAACAAAAATAAAACCCATCATTGAGTTCACTGGGGTGGATTACTGTACCTCCCTCAAGTAAGCTTCAAGTCTTAGCAAGTTGACTTGAGCATACTGAAATGAATGGACACCAATGGCCAGAAGGTATAAACACATAAACTCAATGAAATCCTTTGTTAAATGGTTGGCAGCAATGTGCATAAAAACCATCTAGTCAGTATAGTAAGGGAATAGGATAATTTCTTCCCTTCAAGGGGGGGAGGGGTTGCGTTATTTCCCTTAGGTGGAAGACATTACTTGCTATTCTTATCTTGTCTCTTCTTTCCCCCTCAGGCATCTTTCCTTGTCATCTTGACAGTACTGGAACTTCTTTTCTGACTATAGGAGGTGAATTCTAAATCCTGATTTTTAGGAGAGGAGGGCTGGTCAAGGTTAGCTTGACATGTTAATAAACCTAAGCATTAACTATGATGGATGACATTGCATTCTCAGCAGGCCAGGAAGCCCCTAAGCTATACCCAAAATGAGCCCAGAACAGATCACCTATAGAGGACAATGGAAGCACACTGTTTGATTCCGCTAACTTTGGCTTCAAATTGAAGATGGGATAAAGTGAAGGTTTGCTATAATTTCCATGATTCCATATTCCCACACCTTCTCACAAATATTTTTGGCTTTAAAGACCTGTATATTAGGAATTGTAATCACCAACCTGAAGGGTATTATGCAATAGCAATAATTATTTGTCCTTTATTCCCCCACACAAAACACCTTTACAGAACAAAATGTCAACATATTCAGTGTTTATTGAATAGATGGAATTCAATTCAGTGCCATCTGTAAATTGTTGTGCTGTTGATCACTGCTTGTAATGTAAAGGTAATTTCAATATTACCAGCTGTTCATATACTCATCAAAAATCCATCATTTAGTTATCCGTTGATTCCTTTTTCACCCATAGTCCCCATGTATTCCATCCTCCCCTTTCCTTTGTGTTGTTTGAAATTATTATTTATGGTGCTGATGTTATAGCAGTAGTTGTAGGAATAAATATGAGGACAGAAAAACATTTTTACTTGCTTCTGTTTTCTTGTACTTATAACAAAAATGGCCTCTCAAAACTGAATAGTCTCTCTTGTTTGGCAAGCAAGAGGGGCTCTTTGATTACTATTATACATTTCTTGGAAGGATTACCTTTCTGGACAAAAAATTCTATATTTGTGTTTGTAATAAATATTCACATTTCTCCATTCATATCATACAAGATATTAATCTTCGCAGTAGGAGTTCAACCACCAAGTGTTTCACATACCTTTGAGAATTTAAATTTATAACAATAACTCATCAGCATACAATCAGACTTTGACTGTTTCTTTGTGGAGGGACATTGCATGAATGGAGATCGCAAGTAACTCAATTTCAAGCATTAATAGGAGAAGGGGAAAATGTAAAAGCAAATCCAAACCTTAACAAGGACAAAAAAAAGTGCACTGTGAGTGTACCCGGTGTTCATATATTTTTTATTTATTAAAGAATACTATGTTGTACTATGTAAAGCAGGTCTGCAGAGAAATAACCCAAAGAAGTACCATGCGGGTGGGTAAGCCAGTATCTTGTTATCACCATCCAGTAAGCTCACTTGGCTGTACACTTCTGAGAGTGTACAGCCAAGTGCTTTTTCTCCTGTAGATTAAGTGTAATCTGGATGTAGCCATTCTCTTAATTTAGTATGCTTGAATTCTGCCAACTCTCTCACTGGCAAAATTAGTCAAAAAAAGTCAGAAGGTTAGTTGTTTCTGTGGATAAAGGTAGATGGCATTCAGTCTGGAGAGGATGTATTCTCTTTCTATTAAATCAGGTGAAGGAGAAACTAAATAGCGCTGATCTAATTTCAATATTTTGTCCATGAGTTTGGTTTCTTTTTCCCTGTGCAGATTCTTGATTAAAGTGTTGTGTAAGATAATATCTCTCTGAATATATGCTTGGAGTGTTCTTTGAGTGTTGCTTGTAGATCAGGTCAGGTCAATATGGCTTTTAATCAGCTCAGTATTTCATCTGATATTAAGTGCCACATCTTGGTTGTATATTTTGGTTTTTGTTTGGCATGGTATTTGTTTGCAACATGACATGACAGCATGGGACAGAGTCTGAAAGCTTCTGTCTCACACCAAACACTAGAGTTGGCAACCCTGACCTGTATATTTTCTTGTACTCTTGCCATGAATTCATGTGGTCTTTCCAACGTTGCATCCCAGTTGATGTCACTCACTGATTTCCCATTTGTTTGTTCCATTCTAGACTCTGTGTGTGCCTTGTGTGGAGCAGCTATTTCTTGAGCTTGTTTGCTTATGTGCACTAGTGTGCTGATGTCTGTATTTGCCTCTTCCCAAGAGATGAAATGTCTTAATCTCCTAGTGCAGGAACTGTATTTGTGATTTTATATCACTTTCCATTGCCTCTCTGTAGTATTGCAGTTTTACCCGGAGTGTCTTTAGAGAGATCTTTGTATTATGTTAGCTTCATCCAGCTTGTCTTTGCTGTCTATTCCAGTATGGGTATAAAAGGAGCTACCAAGTAGAGATGTGCCAGTATACCGGTTTTATTATACTGCAGGGAAACATTCTGATGGTAACACCACCAACAATTTCTAGTACCATCAATTCTGCGATTATCACTATTTTCAGAGGGCACCATGAACAAAGAGTCAGAGCAGGGCCAGCTAACCAGGCTCTGTCTGTCTAGCTGTGAGCTACTCTGGTCGTTTACATTAGCTAGTCGACCAACTGAAGCACAGCTAGTTTATGAGTTGTAACATTCAGTGAGCGAGCGAGCAAGCATGCATTTTACATGACTGACACAAAGGAACCTCACAGCCTCAAGATTGAGCTGCTCACTACTTATGTTCTTCACAACTATTAACACCCAAAAGAAATCAGATTGTGTATTAAAACATACATGGGTGTACATAAAATCTAAGAGACACAGACAGCATGTTGCATTTAAAGTAATTTCTGGTGAACTGTCTTGAACTTTTAACAACCAATCTGTTTTGTTAATTTGTTGTTTTGAATGCATTTGGTGTTAGTTCTTTTGCAGAATACAAGTCCAGTTAGGTTTGATAAAATCTAAGGCAATCATGGTGGTAAGTATTTTTTTCTATGTCTCAGCTTTAATAGTTGTATTTCAGGAAAGTGTGATGATTTTTCATAATACCATTTACCGTGGCCACAATAATAATACCATGAAAATTTGATACCAGCACATCCCTACTACAAAATAACAAATCTGTCGAGGAACTTAACCACCTGTTTATTGTGAAGAAAAACTTTCAGCTGCTGAGTTTTGAGAGCTAATGCATTGTGTATTTTCATAGGTAATTGGGTTTTGATATGAGAGATCAAACTTCCTTGCATATTCCTTTTACATTATGTAATTTGCAAATATTAAAATTATTTCTTGGCCAACTGTTAACATGGATGTGACACATTGGACATCTAATAATTCAGGATATTATAAAATACACTTTTTAAACACAGTTTTCTTTGTTTGTTAAAAACAAAACTCTTTTCCTCATTGGAAATGGCATACAAAAGAGATTGGTTTCACAGGTGCCTCAAATATAAAACTATTCCCATTATTTTTTATTGGCTATTCATTATTGCATTGGACACAGGCACGTTCATAATGATCCCTCCTTTGAATTTATTTGCAATAACTGTTGAAATATCCAGTCTGAAAAACTGAACTAAATATGTTCTATCATATAACTGCCTCCCTCAATAAGCTTTTTGAGTGCATCATGCAGCTGGTTTTATTTTTGCTTTATTTGTTTCCATCTAAAGCAATGGCTTGGCTTAGATTTGCTATAGGAAATTAAATGAAAATATATTGAAATGGACGCTGTTTGTTTTCAGGAATTCAAGCATACTTTGTGTTTGTAATGGGGCATCAAATAGCCCTGGTATTCAGATGACAAACATCATTGCTCCCTCCTATATTGGAGCAAGGACAAGAAAAGAGAAAAAGACAACATCAGAGCAGGAGAATGGAATGAAAGTAAACAGAAAAAGAAAGACCAACAGATGGGGCACGCCAATTAAAAAAATTGTATTAACAATAGTTATAATTTGAGAGTAGAGAGCCCGAGAAAGGTCACTGGAAATTTAATTTCTGAAATTATTTTGCGTTACTTTGCAATAATTTTTCGTTCCCTCACATTAAGATTTGCGTTCCCTCTGATCCATAGAGAAAGGTTGAGCTGTATTATTATATAGTAGCCCCCAGCTGGTTGTGACCTCAGCTTTGGCCGTTGCTGTGATAGTGGCTGTAGCCATCCTGTGGTTTGGTTGTTATGATTATGGCTGTGACACATTAGTTTTTAATGGGTGTAACACTAATGCAGGGGTTGTATGTGTGCTGTGAATTGACATGCTTGTGCTGGCTGAGCGTTGTATTGAAGCTACTGTATTCCTCCTCCTGTGGTCTATAACACATCTGACATATCTGATAGAAGCACCGCAGGTTCAAATCCCGTGTGGCTGATGCTCTCTTGGCTAACGTTAATAGGAGCAGTAAAGAGTAGCCACAGTATAGCTACCGTAGCCATGTCCATAGCACCATAGATACAAACACAAATGCAGCCATAGTCCGGGCAATAACTATGACCACAGCTTCAACTGTCACAGCCAGGCAGAGCAGCTGCAGCTGTGCTCACAGCCAGTGGCTGTATACTGTCAGGGCTTGGCCTTTTGAAAGGAGTAATGAGCAATAAATGCACAATGTAAAGTGTCACATCATCTCTCCTTTCTGTAGTATCTGCAAAGTGACTGAGTGTATTACAACTGGACTGGACCAACACACTAACTGTTCCTATGGATCGGGAGGAAATGCAAAAAATATTGCGAGGGAACGTAAAACTTAATGTGAGGGAACGTAAAAGTAGTTACGGACAAAATATCAACCATGACCTTTCATGGGCTCAGTATTAAATGGAGAAATGCTGATTTCATGTGACAGGATATCTGTAGTATAAAAGTAAATACAAACATTTGTACAGGATATGTTTAAGCCAAAACTGTTGGGGAAAAAAGCAGTCTCATGTCAAAATCAATAGAAATTAGGGCAAAGTAATTCATCATATGGAGGATACATTCATATTTATAAATATGTTTGACTATGAACATGAATAATTAAAGGCAATGCATAACCTGGATGCAAATGATTTGGCAGGGAGTGATGCTACTTCATATCTGTCACTATTAATCATTTATACCAAAGACAAACTGCTATGTTCATTCTACTTGAAGCAAGCTGCTATACTCATTACAGGAAATGCAATAGCAAATCCAATATAGTTCAGCTATAAAGTTTCCACACAGTTATTGCAGTGAGCATTCACAACAGGAATTTACGATGCTTGTAAGGAATGAATGCCTCGTGGTGAGGTAAACCTAGAAATTTGCATTTGTAATTATGGCCAGCCAACAATGCATCCGATGCCTGTCTTTCATTAGCTGATGTAAATATGTTTACTGACTGACCTTATGTAATATGCAATGGTGAAGGGGCAACTTGATTTAAAACTTAAAATCTTTTTTAGATAAGCACAATTTGATAACATACATCATAATAATTGCAATTAGTAATAAGTAACTTCCCCTTCCCCTATTTTGCATCCATAATTTAATTAAACTAAAAGTGTACTAGGACTGGCATAATATGGATGTTTTAAGGCTGCATGTAAGAATTATGAGATACAATGAAACTAAAGAAGAGCTGGTTCATTGAGAATGCATCATTCTACTGTGCTGTAGTGTCAGTCAATACATTATCACTGAATGCATATTACAGCACCTCTATCTGTACTTCTATTTTTAACTTAGAAATGAATATACTGTATATTTACTCACATTCACAACTATGCCTGCACTAACAGTGTGTACAAGATAAACAGTTTCTTAAGCAGCTCGTAGGTCACTCAAGTGAAATACATTATCCAAGAAAAGATTTACTTGTGAGTCCAAGCTCACCTCCATGACTGAACTATCTCTCTTAACTAGGTTACCTAGGCAACAAAGCATCACAAAAGCTTTCACTTGTTTTTCTCTGATTTCTTATTTTTCCTACCTTTCCAGCACATTGCAAAAGACTATTAGCCACCTGCTGCGCCAAGGTACAGCCACTGCCTTCTTAGAAAATATCAAGTTGTAAAGTTCCCTCTTTCTCTTGCATGAAAACTGTAGTATCAGTATTTGGACTGCAAATACTGATACTACAGTTTTCTTATTAGTGACAATAAACCAGGGGGATAATTTCACCTATCAAAAGTACCCCATCATCTCCCTTATCTTGGTTACCTTGAGTCACTGGTGATTTGATAGGCTTGACTCCCCTGTCAGACCCATATATTTCTCCTTCCCTCCCAGAATGATGCGCTGCACTATCACCAAGTTTTCAGGGAACCTCTGAAGATAGCATAATTCTGAATGGTACCTAAAGTCTAAGATGTAAAGATTAATAAGCAAGCGAGATAGTACAGCCCCCTGAGGAGCCACTGTGTTTCCCATTTGTTGATCTGACACAGAGTTGCGTTGTGTCCAAAATGGTGGTGTCAATGGGGTAGATCCAAGCAACTACAGGGGTTTCCACATGCTGGGGGAAATTCTACCTGTAGAGGAGCCTGGATGGTGTTAAAATCACTGGAGAAGTCAATGAACATGATTCACAGTGCCTCTCCAAGTGGGAGTATGCACAGAGTAGCAGGTGGATGACAGCATCATCCTCCCCATTGTGGGCCTGATGTATGAACTGGAGGGGATCTAAACAGTCTCTCACAAGGGTTCTGGCCTGCTGTCATTTAGAACCCTGGTGTGCCCATTCCTGGCCACTGGGGCCAGGCAAGATGTTTTTCACATCATCATCAGCACCCTCTGCAATCTCACTGACAGGTTGAAGATGTGCTGGAAGGCCTCCCTAAGGTGGCTGGCACACACCTCGAAAACACTTGGGCTGATGCTTTATGGGCATTCAGTTTTGCCTCAATTCCCTCATCCTCTGATCAGCTGTTAAAGGCTGCCCAGAGGAGAGGTGAGGGTTGGAGTCCCATGTTGGTGATGGGGGGCACTTTTCTTGAATCAGGGACAAAGGAAGAGACAGGTAGCTCTTAATGGTACTATACTGACTATACACCTGCATAGGGCAAACTCACAAATATGTGATAAAAACAAAGCCTTTTAACATAGCAACTCTTACAATACAGTTAAATAGTGATGAAATAATTGTTAGTTTTCATAAGACATAAACATAAGAGAAAAAAGGGAGTTGATGAGACTGGTTGTCTGCAAAACAATTTATATTAATATGATAACATAACAGTATAGCATAGTGAGAACCCCTGTGTGAACTATAGACCACTTATGCCCCACTCACACATGTATGCAAAATGCACACAGAGGTGATGAAAACAAATAAGTCCTCCATTTGATGCAAAGCTGTCTAGCACAAGCAAGCAAATAAACATGCTGCTCTTATTTCCAGTGCCATCAGGCACCCTTGATGCGTACTCCATGGAAGAGGAAGCACATACTGCGGCTCTTTGATAACACTTCAGAACAAACCTTTGCCAACTCTCACACACAAATGTGGGTGTGCTCCTTTTCTGTCAGTGACAGTTGACAACTGCTCATTTTCAGGCCACTTAAATGAATATTTTACAGATTCTGCTTCCATTTATATGGTGACATCCCCTACACAGAACAGTTTTAGGGGTGTTTCATGTGGCAGCCGGGAAGTTTGCATATTTTGCATAGTGTTTTCTGATATTTGCTAGAGCGGATGGGGAAATTCCTGGCATTTCAGGCAGTGCTGACACCATGGCACATCCGCAGCAAGGCTCTTAAGCTGCAACTGCAGTAGGTGGTGACAGATGTGTGCAATGACCTATCAAGAAAACTCCCACAGCTACATTTTCTTTTCAGACTGCAACGTGAAATGTAAGAGTGAGCAAGAGTGCTTTGGGCATGTGCAAGCCTCAGCACTAAGTTGACTTGATGGACAGAAACAACAGAACCATAAGTTGAAATATATAATGGATGACATCCTTACTGTGCATGCTTCAAGAAGCAACAATCAAAATAAAACCCATCTCAGAGGAGAAATATTCCTGAAAGATGTCACTTCACTGTGGGATACATTTTAACATCTGCTTTTCAAGCACTTGGAAAAGAAAATATCCAAAAATATCAGCACCAAAAACAGCACTTCTGCTTTATGTTGCTGAGCAAATCCACATCTAATTTCCATCATGATGTGGAGGTCATATTTCTACCCACCTCTCCCTAGGCATCTGATGGTTTGGGTTGTGGTGACAACGGATGCTGAGGCCAAAGAGCTTGCGGGCGGTGCGCTGGATCTTGAGCCGCTGGATCTCCAGGGAACTCTGAAGGAGCCTGTAGCGGGCTTGAAGGTCCCAGTCGCTGCCCCACAGGAGATGCACACTGCTGATGGGAAGGAAGTGAGTGGAGGGCAGCCTCTTCAGGAAGGACTTGAACTCATCTGGATGACAAAGAGGGATGGAGTGAGAGAACAGATTGCAAAACAGAGAGGTTTACACAGCAAGTCTAAAAGTTGCATTGGTATTTGTTTGACCATATACAAAATTATATATAAACAATGTTATCTGTGAACCAACTGGTGTGTTTTCAAACAGATTCTAAGAGTGTAAACAATATTGGTGAGTGGGTTTGCTTTACAAAAGCACTAGACTCATTTATTTGTCCAACCCTAATCTAGCTAAACATCCTGGGTAATTACAAACAAGCAACGGCAAGCAGCAGACTGTTTGCAGGACTCATACTGCTGAGTGACAAAACTCTTGTATTTCTTTGGTAATGTAGACTTCTAGTCTATCTGTAGGTTGTCCATCTCAAATGACTGTAATAAAGAAAAATGCAACAGTACTAATCTATTTTAAATTTGTGACAAACAATACTGTGGTTTAGGCATTTTAACAGAGCAGGACACAAAACAAAACATACTTTCACTCTGTCAGAATGAACCTTTATTAACTGACGAATGAGGAAACAAATTAGTACTTTTTGTACTGTAGCGTTCATGTATGTTATTACTCTATTATACTCTATTACTCTCAAGCTGACGTTTTAATTCAATGAATAACTAAATGAACTGTACTAAAGTAAAAATAAAATTAAAAATTTTGCATAGGGAGGAGACATTGTTTATTGCAAAGGAAGTTGCTTTCGTGTGCTTTAATGTTTTCAGTTTATACAGTAAGGACATAAAACTGTTGCCATTAGCAAAATGTGGTAATCTCCTTTAAAATTGGCTAATTCACCCAAAATTAAACATTTTACCTGTGGTACAGCTGTGCTCACGTTTTTGAAGAAACTACGACAAGAATGTCAGTTCTATATTTTCGTCTGCGGCAATGGTCAGTGAGCACATAGAAGTCTGCGCCATCTTATTCACCTTAATATGTGGTTGGACATCTCTGGTTTACTTCTTTGGATTGCTTCTGTTGTGAGCATTTACAGAGAATTGACACCCTCGGTGCAGTAAACACCCTCTACTCTGTGCTCCCACACACTTACTGAAGAGCACTGCCCCAACAAATCTGTTCCCACCAGTGCTGATGATTGTCCTTATGTTCCTCTTGCTGTCTCTGATAATTCTTGCTCGTCTCTTCCCCAAACAACCCGTGAGACCAGCTCTCTGACCCTTGTTTTCAAGACTAGCTTCAATTTTTTAGCAACAATAGGCATGAAGATGTTACTAAAACTACAGCAGGAAATACACAAGGACAAGGACTCTTTTATTTGGTGTGCTAATTAAGAAAATATTGAGTTATATGACTCAGAGTAGCTCATTATTATCTCCCAAGATAAATTTAAGCACATCATTATAAATAATAGAGTGAACAATTTAATGCCTGAAATGTCTCCTTAGCAATGTCAGCAGTTAAGTTGAAGAGAGTGCAAAAGTAGCCTAACACAAAGATAACCTACTCCACTTCACATTTCATTTTTATACTGTCATAGTTTAGATAATGCAAAGCTACACACAATCTAATGCACCTAATGTATAAAACCCTGGTGCAAGAATATTTGTTGCTGAGCAAAAGATAACACAAATATTCTTGGAGAAAACGCAAAGCTTCTCCACACTCAACTCTTAAAAGAACAGATTCCCATATTCAAGACATGCAAAGATCTGTGCAGTAAGCAAGTACCCTCACACAGACCTCTCCAAGACAGTTTAACAGCATTAACCACAAAGTTCAGAGCTCTTTTTCAGCAACAGCCGAGAAATGTCAGAATTTCCTCCACTCTCCTCCTAGGCATGTCAGAGCTCCCTTCCCCCCCTTTTCTTCAAAGAGACCAGATTCCTTCTCCTCCCCTGTTTTGAACTTGCCATATTCCTCCACCCAGTTTTCAGAGATGTCAGGTACCTCCCTCGCTCTTTTCCTAAAAAAAAAAGCTGGGTGGCTCCAGCACCCAATATTCAGACTTGTCTGATTACCTCACCAAAAAAAAAAAAAAAAAAAGAAAAGAAAAAAACTCCATTATCAAGTCAATCACTCATGCCAGTTCAACAGTTGCCAAGTCCTTTCACACAAGCTTCAAAGTCATCAAGGATCCCTTTTCTGATACAGCTTCCAAAGAGTCCACATAGTCCCTGGAACGACTCTTATCTCAAGTCACCCAGCATCTTATCTAGAGATTACAGCTCTCACAGTGTAACCTCACATTACCTCTTGTACCATTACATCTCAATTAGTTTGGTCCCAGACATATAATCACAAATATGTCATTATCATCTAATGTTTCCCAACCTTTAGTCACCATTGAGATTTCTGTAATAATTGTACCAAGCAAAGTGCTGCATTTTAGAAATGCATGCAACATCCAGAGAATCTCAGAAAGGGTATGCAACCAAATCAACTAAACTACCTAATACTCTTGTAGAAGCAAGTAGATTTAGGGTCAAATGTATTCCAAACATTTATTAAATCAATGCGACAGCTGACAGTTTTGTTTTCAGTCAATAGTAGTCAATAGTAGTCAATAGCGCACAGTGCGAGAACATTTTGGACATGTAGAATATCTAGCTGACATGGTCATTGTTTGGACAGATGCTCAATGCACAGGTGCAGCAATGTTGGTAGAGGAAAATACATTATCTCTTGGAGTGGTAGATGGGGATATCGTGACAAATCAAATCACTTCTTTTCCTTCCTTTTAAAAGGCAACTGACAAGGCCAAAAAGGTTTCACCCAAGAGGAAACAGGAGTCTTTGTAGAGGAGGTACTGTGCATAATTGCTATGAGCAGAAGAAAAGCGTCTTGACAAGATATATCTAATTTGCTTACCATTTTACTTTGGGTATAGTGAAAAAAATAACTTTGCAGACACACACGACTCAAGTGACATAAACTTAAAATGTCAGTTTGGTTCTTCTACAGCCCATTTCTCTTTAGTGATTACATTCAGTTCAATTTTATTTTGGCTTTATCACGTTGGGTGAGAGATGATGAATTTACTAGCTTGAAAATGTGACCGCTCTACGTCACTGGATGTTGAACAGCATGCCATTCAGTTTAAGCAACGACCTGTGTCTAATCCAATCTTTCAGCAAACATAATGTTCAGTTTATTATTATCGGACATCTGTCTGTATAATCTGATATTATATTTTAGCATTTTTAAACCAAAGACAACGTGATGAAGTTTGGACAAATGTTCCACACAGGCCCTCTGACTCTGAGAAACATACTGATTACTTAATTTCTTCTTTTGGTGAATTGTGTGAATTGCATTTTGTTTTCTGGGCCAGTTTTCATGTATATGTATATAAATCCCCCTTTTTTTCTGGCCTCTTCATGCGTACTACATTTTTAAGCACCCCTTCACAGACGTACTGCACTCAGTGACCTCCATGACTCACACTGACTTTCTTCTATGGTACATAAATATATTTATCTGTTGCTGGCAGATTTTATTGGGACACTTTTATAACATATCATTAATAGATAAACATGGTACTTTGCCATGTAACAACCTGGCACTAGTTGTGACTGTGTCCAATATTCTACTGCCACCTATTGTGTCTGCATTTGCATTTAATGAAAACAGAGAAATTTGTATGGCAGATAATATTACTTGCCTTGACATTCAAGCATTTGACATATGAAAGTTTTCTTTTTCGCTGTTATTCATTCCTTATAAAAAACAAATCCTCATACCTAAGTAACAAAATAGGTTACTTGTCAGTGCATCCCAAAGATGGCCCAAATGAATGTTTTCTGATCTATTGCCTCTAAAACACCTGGTTGGGGTTAAGGAAAGATGTCCATGATGGTTAAAGGAAATCAACCATTTGTTGGAGACAGGAAGCGTACCCCCGTTTTGCACCTTGACTTTTTGTAGTTTCACACTACTTTCTGCAGAGAACATAAAACAAAAATTAAAAAATAATAATTTTCTATTAATTATGTAGATTTGGCAGTGATTAAAGACAGACTAAGATGCCAAATTAGGAAATGTGTTTTTAAATGATCTTCGAGCAAAAAGAAAATTGCGAGATTATGAGATTACTTGAACTGCCTGAGCTCTGCATGTGTTCCCATTAATAATATGCACTTCAAATTAAGATTGCTAAATATGTCAGGAATTCTTCCCTTGCAAAATAGTATAAAATATCTGTACAGCTTAATCATAAATGCAATATTTGACTACAGATTATATACTATTTTCATTATTGTCATGGTAAATATAAATTGGAGGAATTTCCAGCTTACCAGAGTTCTCAAAGTCTTTATAAGAGGCAGCCCAGGACTCAGACATCCCCAACAGGGTGTTCTCCATGATCTGGATGTCGGTGATGGGACAGTTGCATTGGGGATACTCCTCAGCACACTGACAGATGCACTGGTTTTCATGACACACATACTCCCCCTCTCCATTGCACATAATGTAGCTCAGGGCTGACTGGACAAATTTCTCCTGCAGGTATTCTGGGAAAATGACCTGAAGACCTGAAACAGAGATAAATGGGAGATTTAAGTGAAAAATAATGTGTTTACAAAATTTCCAAATTCTCTATTATCTAATATGATAGTACAATTACAAGAAGAAGAAAAAAACACATTCCAATCCTTGTTCGATTTTCTTCGTGTTGGAAATCAGTGAAGCAAACAAAAGAAATCTAAAATGTGCAGCCTTCATGCTGTTTATATTGTGAAAGCACACTGAAAAATAAGCTTCTTCTTTTTTTTAACAAAAGTTCAAAACAAGATCTGATGAAATTAATCTGAAAACTATGCAGAAAGCCAAAACGTACTGACAGAGGTGAATCACTTTTTCATCATTTTGTAATTAAATGTACACTTGTGTTTAGAGTAAGAATTGAATCACATATTTTAAACACATATGTGAAAAAAAAAAGTTACCAGAATGGGAAAAGCGGCAGTGAAATGGCTGACTGCCTTCCCAAGATTGCTTTGTGTTATGAGCACTCGTTTATTTTTCTAAAGGATGTGCTTCAAAGCTCGACTATGTTCAACTTGAGCTGTCTGTTCTGCTGTGGATCACTTATCATGTGACAATGTATAACAGTGACTGGTGCCTGCCGTCTTGTGCTGTGTTGGTTTATTTAGCACAGATTTTGTTTCCCTTTGTGTGCTGGTGTTACCATTTGGATCTGCTTGTGGTTTATGTACCACACTTTGCAGCCTTTTCCTAATTATACACTAATGGCAATAGCTGAATTTGTAATCTAGAGGCCAATTTGGGGCTAAAGTACCTCTTCACTCTCACCACTGACAAGGTATTTATAATTTTTAGACTCCGAGCCAATCCATATCTCACCCTGGGGATCTCATAGAATTGAAGCTTGGACAGCTAACAGTAAAGGCTTTCTCTTCAGTCCAGGCCTGGGAAAATAAATCCCTAGCTCTACAAGCCACTGGATTGGAAAATAACTAAATAGATTTTTTCCTTCTTATATGAAACAGCATCTTGGTGAGGCAATATTTTCTTAATAGGTTTTACTTGAGCACAAACAGTGCTTCAGCAGAAAATATGCAACCAGGAACCAGAACATAACATGTTATTGAATGATGAACGACTGCATTATTCTTTCCGCTCACGTATTGTTTTCACCTTTGGGTGAAAACAGGAATCCATTTATGCAAAATCAACATAATGTGGCTCAAATGAAAAGGAAAGTAAGCATATAACTCCATACTGTACACATGAATAAGTTTTTCAGGGTGTTGTCATAGCTTCAAATGGTGTCTCTTATTATGCATATGCTTTTGGCAATTAATGTGAATTATTTTCACCCAGAACATACACTAAACTAAAAACTGTGGGTAATTTAGAAGCAAATGAAGGTCTTAATTTGGCTCTAAAACATTGGACAACAACATCCATCGTCATGGTGACAGCCTTTGAAGAAAAGTAAGATATACTGTGTTTGAGCAATTCATGCAGCAATGTTTTCCACTTCTATTTATCAGTTATTGATGCAAATAGTTTGTATATAATCGTGATCTAATTCTCAGTTCAAATACAAGGCTACCACAATTACCTCAAAAAATACCACATTTTTACCTCTGCATTTATTCAGCACAGTAACACTTTCAATAAATACTCTCCTGCTCTTTATACTAAACAACATGTCCTTGTAATGTGTACATCTTTTTGGATATCAATAGGTTCCCTTCTCCTCTACACCTCATCAGAACCACCGCCCATCAGTGATGAAGGAAACAGAAGGAGGGAGGGATGGAGGGAGTAAAGGGGATGGATGGATCATGTCTGACCACAAAAGAGTTGGGTTGCACAGGGCTTTTTCTCCATCAGGCCTGTCTGCGGCCCCTGGATCCAATATTCATTTAGCTTGATGTATTCCTGGGCTTGAAACTTTAATGTGATTTGTGGGAGAATCCAGATGGCAAGTTCACGGATCAACGCTGCTTACTGACAGTGCTGGTGCCAGCGGCCGGGTGCACAATAACACCGAGTGCCTCAGCCCTCCCTCTTTCACTCTTCTGTCTAAGCATACCTCATACCCCCAACCCTATCATCAACATACACACACACACACATTTTCTTTTTCTGATATCAATGTGTTGGTACCGGGAGATTGCAGAAGGAACCTTTCGCGAAGCTGGCATTCAGCTCAGCACTATCAGTCTTGCAATCTCTTGTTTTCCACTCTCTTCTACTCTCACTGTTTCTGTCCCTTCTCTTTCCATGCCTCTTTCTCTCTCTCTCTACCTCTTACTCCGTCTCTGTACACATCTCTTCTGTCTTACTTCATTACATTCACTCCCACTCCCGCAACACTCATGCACATGCCCCTTGACTCGTCCCCCATCATCCTTTGGCTCTCATTCACTCCATCAATCACTCTCCTCATTCCTGTTTCTTCACCTCTTCTGCTCTCCTCTACATTCTCCCACCGAGCACGTACTCAAGTATTGGAAATTTGATGTCTTGTCCTCCCACTCCAGTGCAGAAATGATGTCATGCAATAAAAGTAAATCCATCAACATTTGTTAGTGCAGTGGGGAATGAGTAAGAGAATTGGAGCCCTCGGGCCAAAAATGAAATGAGAAACTAATCAGAGCAAAAACATTTATCTTTGTGACTTTCCTAGCTTTGCTGTGTTAGTGCAGTAACATGTGGAAACACTGAGAATGATTGGGCTATAAAGCTACAGTTATGTGGCTCTGAGGCAGGTATTTGTTGAGGAAAACACAAGGTTTTGGAGTAGGGAGTTACACTTACTATCATTAAAGAGCTGCCGATGAAATGAATAGGTGCATATTGGAATTCCCATGCAGCCATTTGATAACCTCCAACTTCATGCTCTGTCAGTGCACATAATTCCCTGCAACCCCTATGCCTGGCTTGCTCTAAATAAATAGCACCTCAAAATGGCAGTTAATCTCATTGCATACATCAGAGGCTGATATATTTCCTTCACGTACGTTGGAGGATATAGGCCGACAAACATTCCATGAATGCTAAAAACAGAGACCCTGCAACTGTGACTTTGCCTTTTCATTATGTCTCTTTCTAGAGTGCTCTATTTTTACATGGTGATAGATGGGGAGTGTAGGCCGCAACTGAGGCTTGTAACTGCCTTGGCAAGCAGTTGCCTGCTTATTGCAATGCCACGCTCCGCCTCATAAGTTACAGTTTCATTAAAGATTAATTGACCATTGTGTGGCCGCAATTTCGCAAAATAATCATTACTTAATCCACTGGTGCAATAAAGTGCATTACTTCAATGGGGGCATTAAATTACCATTGGAGGTTATCGTTGCAGCCATGATACAAAACCAAAGACCTCTGAACTGGAAGATTGCCTGTTTCCCTTCAGTCCAGGCCTGCCCAGTCCGCCCTGCTGATCCCAAGATACTTAAAACAGAGGGGGCATATAGCTTTAAGATTTGCTGTGTTGGCCCATTTCACACGAGAGCTCCTCTTCCACAACTAAGAGGTAAAGGTGCAGCTAAAGTAGCTATTTATCCACTTTTCATTTCTTTACATAAAGCGCTTTAGGTCTTCTGACAGTGTGTGTGTTGGGCCTGACAGAGGATAACACGTTCCACTGGAGCTCTTCTCAGCTCTGCGAATATGTTAGCATTTTTTAAAGTTCTGAATGAGGTGTACTTAGCATTCAAATGGATAATGTGTTGCTGTGTCTGTGCCGAGTAGATTATCGTAGATTATCATGTGTTCTCAGCACACTCAAAGACAGTAGCCTGTGTTATCAAACAAGACTGTCAACCCGAAATTTATTTGTTAATTGTTTAAGTATTTGTGTGTGGGAATAATTGTTTCGGAGAATGTAATCAATATTCCCATCTGAAATATTCATGTCCAAAGTGCAGCACAAAGAATGTTTGTTTTCTTCTTCCTTGAGTGCTCTGTTGAGGTTTTTTGGATTTATACGGTACACTGATACTTAGGCATGCATATATTTGAAACAGCAAAACAACAGAGAAGTGGCAAATCCCATTTCCTAGAACATATTAACATACAAGCGCCTGCATATGCATATGTGATATGCCCCACCCTATCTGTGTGGAACAGAAAGACTTGCATAACACTGCGTTTCACACAATATCTCTCTATAGTGTTAGCTTTGAAGAAACCCACTTATTCATATTGTTAACACAAAAAGCAAGGAAGGATGCAGGTGCAGTAATCACTGTAAAAGCATAAATTACATATAAAAATGGTCTTGGCATTCAGGGCTTGCTGCTCCTGCATCCTGAAAAAAAAGGGAATTTCTGAAATTGCATGTTGAAGCAATTGCTGGATTGAGGAGGGCAGGCAGTCTGGAGAGGTAGATGAGCTCTCCATGGTGCTGAGTTGTTGCCAGTTGGGGTGCACACTGGACAGAGGTGAGTCAGTGTAAAAGTAAGTTAGTGATTACTTTTCTTCTCCTTTTCCTGTGTGCAAGATCACAGCATGGCAAATGCAATTTTGTATTTTTTTTTTTTTTTTTTTTTTAGGAATAATGCCCTCACAGTGTTAGCAAGGTAAATGTAGTTATTTTCTTTGAATTAGCAAAATACTCGCAAGCACACTGGATATTAGCTGTGCATGTGCACCTCAGATGCACTGTTCAAGCTGTTCCGTCATGTGCTGCCATGTCCCCCTGCACAGCAGTAGCATTAGGACCTCGGCTAGGGCTGAGACATTATGCTAGTGTCACACATTCATGTGCGCACACACACAGAAACACATTGACTCATGTACGAGCACACGTACACACCCTTTGCAGGCTATTGCAGAAATCACATGTTTTACAAGAACCCTGGAGAGGGGGAGGAAAGACGTATGACAAGCTCTGACATTTCCATTTCAGCTATAAAAGATACAACTGCCCTCAAAGTGTCAACATGTGCTGCATACACGTCTCAGATCAAAAACTCAGATTTATCACAGAAATTACATCAAACATCAAAATACAAAAATAATGGTAATCTATTTGGAGGCACTAATTTGCTTTACACTTTGCTAAAAACAAACAATCTGCTGATTAATAAACAAACTGTTGTATAGGAACACAAAATTGAGAGCCAAAGTACACAAGCTAGATCTTTTGTGGGCTGCCTATTTTGTGATCTAAATATTCAACCTTTTAAGAGGTATGTGTGGCAACATGTTATTCAAATAGTCAATGTAAGACAGTGTATGTCATCTTACTGACAACATAGACACATCATGATTTTAAGCACATGGGAGAAGTTTGCCTTCAAAGCTTTCTGCCAGGAAACCTTTAGGGAATCAGGTGACGTAGTATAAAGGGCAACAAAGCGCGTGTAGGAGGTTGGGGTGGATGAATGGGTCAAACATCAGACTTTCACCCAGGAGACTGCTGTTCGTGTCGTGTGTTAGTTTATTATTTTAACCCAAACTATGATCTTTTCCTAAACCGTACTAAGTAGTTTTGGTGCCTAAACCTAACCAAACTGCGACCATTACACAACGCTAACCACGTGTTAAAAGACTTTCTAACAGTACTACAGTTGCTGTTTGGTTAGGTTAGGTTTAGGTACCAAAACCACATGGTTAGGTTTACAAGAAAGATCATGGTTTGAGTTAAAATAATAAGTCAACACTGAACTACAGTACATACTTTTGGTGCCTAAACCTAACCAAACTGCGACCGTTTCACAACATTAACCACATCTTTGAAAGGGTTTCTGGCAAACTTCTCCCACGTGCTGATTTTAACTGCTTCTCAAAATCTAATTACATTATAATGCATAATGTATTATAGTTTGTGAGTTTACTGTAAATCATGTATTTGCATTTATTTTTAATAATGGCCGCATAATACACTTAAGTATTATTAGTTGTATGTTTTTAATTATAGTTTAACACCTTCATGCATACATCATAACACCCTTATTATGCATTCACACATTATAACCAACAATTTAAGTAAGGAGTTACACAAAGTGTTTGTAAAAACAGTTCAATACTGCCAGGGCCCTTCTAAATACAAAAAGAAGAATAAAGTGAAGAAACCCCTAATCAATTGATGAAACTCTGTCAGAGAGAGAGAAAAAAAAAGACTGAGTGGAAAACTATGGCACTTGCTGAAATGGCAGCCTGCAGCTGGCAAGAGTGAGTGGGGGGAAAGTAGATTTATGGTCATGCTGGCCCAAATGGAAACTCACTC
Source organism: Macquaria australasica (assembly GCA_005408345.1). Classification (NCBI taxonomy): domain Eukaryota; kingdom Metazoa; phylum Chordata; class Actinopteri; order Centrarchiformes; family Percichthyidae; genus Macquaria; species Macquaria australasica. The sequence goes on along the minus strand of SEMN01000025.1, from coordinate 1,053,489 downwards.
TTGATTGACCACTTCCAATTGAAAGCTGACCTCCTGGTCAACGTGGAAAGATTTCATCAGGTACTGGAGTTTCAGCATGTTAGAAAGAAGTGGAAAAAATGTGTGCAGCCATCCATGATGGAATTGATCCTGCGTTATCAGTTCTCTGGGCAAAAAGACGCATGTTTTCATAAAGGAAACAGTTGACCTCGGTGCAATGCATGGGCCTGTCTAAGAGGTGGTTCAGTACCTCAGACCACTACTGTGACAACCCATAGATCAAGTTACCCTGTGATCTCTAAGTCAAAATGATTTAGAAGAATCTTTTTAACTGTGTGATTAGTATCATCAAATAAATATTTTTTTTTTTGGTTTTGTAGTGTGTCCAGGTTTCAGAAAGAAAAACATAAACAGTTGAAGACCAGGCTATGTTTCGTCTCTGTGTATAGAGAACGATGCAGAACATGACAGAGCGCAACTGAATCGGACAGAAAGAGAAGATGAAGAAAATGCCTCTGTGTGTTTATTGTTGTGTTCGTCCAACATTTGCTCTCCATGTACTGCACCGAAGATTTTCCTTCAGTAAATTATTCTCTGGTAACCAAGGACATTGTGTTTACTGATATACTTTAGTCTCTAAATCAATTTTTCAACAAGTCTGTCATCAAAAACAACTTAATTGATTTGTATGTTTGTTTGTCTTCCCCATGATGTTTGCAGCGTTGTCACTTGAAAAGAGGGACAGGCATCGAGCGACAGAGCAATGAGTATCTAATTCATCACTCTCCGCACGGCTTGCCTACAGGGCCAGTTTAATTTATTTTCACTTCACCACTTTGAAAACTGTTGGCTCAGGCTATTCTAACATATTCATAAATCTTCCAAGATAGGCTCATGGCTCTTCCAAGATAGGCTGTTGAGGAAACTGGAAAAAAAAGAAAAGAGAGAAAGCATGCAGTGGGGATTGAAAGAAGCAAATTAGTTTGCTTTTGTTTTGGTGCTAATTTATGACAGCCATATTGGAGGTGATTGGGTCCTTGCAAGGTAATGGCTTGTGGAGGTTCCAGGGCCTTTTATCTTTCTTTGGCCCGGTTAATATATGTAACCAATTTGCTATTTTCAAGCCCCAGTATGTGTTTTTTCTATTTGTATTGGATATCAAATTACACAAACAATAGTACAATCTTCCTAATATACTGAAAGCCCCTGCTGTTTTGCTATTTAAAAATACCACCAATTCAAATAAGGCAAGCAGCAATAAATACTAACAAATAAAACAAATAACAAAAGGGGACTACTTTCTCCCTAACACCTGAAACATACTGTAAAATAAGAGTTTAAGTAAGCAATGAAATTCCTGACCATTTAACTACCACATGCTAATTCGCTCTTTCATTTAATTCTCACCCCTCAATAAGCTATTTTTACTTCTATGTCCCAGTGGAGGCAGAAAGTGAGAATCCAGCCAAAACCAATATCATCAGGTTTCTAAGCTTTAGCCTGGAGAGAGGACAAACAAACAAAGAACAAATTAATGTGGGAAAAAAAAGTGTATTTAAATCCCAATTGTAGAAAAGCTAAATAGTGCAGATCTTTCATTCAGATTGAATTTAAAAGAATATATAAACCAGAGTTCTCTAAAAAATGTCTATGTTCAAATGGATCACAGGATCCATTAAAAAATTAAGAGTGGGTTCACATGTTTAGCTTTTGCTACATATGCAGAATATGTCTTTGGCCCAGCTGATAATTTGTAATACAAAATAGGTCGATTATATCGTGCTCAGAGTCAGTGTGCAAGGTTATACTGTAATTCATGTTGGGTGACAGAGAAAGACTGGGTTAAGATCAGTGGGTTCCTCTTGCATGTCCACAAATAGCTCTGCTAATAACATATCCTGATGCCTCCTTGTACTGAATTTAGCTGCCAATAAAGCTATGCATATAGTATGCACTCAGGCGCTAAACATGCCAAAATGTGAAACTGAAACCTCCACAGTCATATTAGGTTTAAGTAATGCAAAGTTTCATGTTTGATAGATCAAAGCTCTGCTAAGTCATGCATGAAATCTAATGTGAAAAAATAGTTCCAGTGCCATCTCTAATTCTGATGATTGTCGGGGGGGAAAAAGGGGGAAAGAAGGGGGAGAAAGCAGAAGGTGTTTGCCAAACATTTTACAAAGCAAAACTGTGGGAGAGAAGAGGACCGAGTTTAGGTTTTGATAGGTAGCTCCCTTGATGTCAGAGTCCACTACAGCATTCTAATCTAAATCTAAGTGAAAGCAAAGGGAATATCCAGGGAGTGTCATATCCGCATTGTGTTATCTGTGGCTCACAGCCACAGCAGCTCACAAAGAGCAGACCACAGGGGTGTGAAGGAGAGAGAGAGAGAAAAAACTCCCTTTTGAAAATTCTGTTATTTTGGAAAAACTAGTCTTCTCCAGGAGACGTTTGACCACAACTAAATTCACTAGCTTGCTTCTTTCTTGCCTGTTAATTTAAACAAGAATGCTGTCTCAGACCATTTATAAAGCTAACTCCACCAAAGCGAATCACTCAAAAAGCAGTACAAATGTTTAGTTACAGGTTTGTCATCATTTTCTTGTGTATATTTTCTAACAAAGTTTTGCAGTTACACTTTATCTGCCTCAAGGTAGATAAAGTGCTGAGGTTTGGAGCAAAAAAAAATAAAAGTGGGAAAGAATAAGGCATGATTAAAAGTTTAATTAGAAGAATGAAATGGAGTGGGTTTTCTATTACTGCATCCTTGTTGTAACTCACATGGTGCTGCATACTAATATGATCCCCTTATTTAATTCATGAGCAATTAAAATTGCTAGTCTAGATTAAGGTTTTAATAAGTTTAGTCATTTCCAAATGATGGAGAGGGTGCAGTAGCATTATACATAAAGGATTTGTGTTCAACATTTGGACAAAGATAATAAGAAACTACAAGTTTGGAGTATCCAAAATATAGATCACCTGTCTGTACAGTGTAGACTGAGTGAATTCATACTTTAGAGACAGAAAATGCCAAGTAGCCAAATGAAAAACAAACAAAAAACATGTCTGGATTGATGACGAGTGGGGTAAAAGACAGAAAAGCAGAAAAAAACAATGGAAGAAAGTGACAGAAAAGACGAATGGGCTGAGTAAGGGATTAATAAAGCAACGTGGTGAAAAAGTTTCCAAAAGAACAATTTCTGAAACTCAAAGTGAGACAGAAAAATTAGTTGAAAAGCTGACAAAATGTACTTGACATGGCTTATCTTGGCTCACCAGAAATGGCTCCAGTAGGGTGGGAGATCACACACACCATTCTGACATATCAACTGAATCACACAAACAGAAAAAGAGATGTGCAACACTGTATGTGATTCTACAATTACACCCTCTAAAAGTAGAATTCAAAATGTGTCCGCAACCTCTTCATTCCCTTACTGGTAGTGTTTTAGACAGCTATCTCAAAAAGACATTTTCTCATCCACCCTCAGACAGCGTAGAAAAGAACATGGAACTGCCATAAAAACTTGAAACATGGAAGTGGAATAACCTTGTGTAAGTAATTTTATAAGTTATTTTCCCCAGAATGTATTCATCAGGAACCAAATTTAGGTTGAGTCAGTCTATCAGTCCGTCAGACAACACTTGTGCTTGGTTATTCTCACTCAGCCAGTGTTATGCAGCGTGTTGTGTTCCAACTACATTGGCTAATCTCTCTTATTTTTGTTAGCCAGTGAATATTTTAGTTAGGATTAACTTGACTAAGTGGCCAGAGGCCTTCTTCAGTTTGAGAGCACACTGAAGAAGCCTCGGGCTGAAAGCTGAAATATTTGTGCAGCACTTTTTTCCCTGTGCTGATAAATGAGAAAAGAATAATTTTGAGCCTTTGGACCGGTTTTGTCAGTACAGACATTCTTTTTTACTTTATGTCACAAATGGTTTGGTTAAACACACAAGAGCAAAGAGGACAGATATGCACTTTTAGATGCAATCTTGTTATTTCAAATTGAATGAAACAACATTTTTCCTCTACAGGATCAAACCAACAAATCATCAGGGTGACATATTGTCGCTTACATTTTTCAGCTAACCCAATGGGGTTTTAACATGGTTTATCCAGCTTAACAATTAGGAGAATTTCCACAAATCATAAAATAATACTTAATCCTTCAGTTTATCTGAGAAAATTTAAATTACCAAATGTGGAGACACAAGGTTTTCCACAGGACAGCGAACATCTGTAGTGTGTAGCATAAGTGATTCAAATCAGTGAGCTCACAGGGCAAGCACAATGAACACAGAAACAGAATTCATAGAGAGGTCATTCATTCAAGACAGGCCTCCAACTACATAAGGTCCACATTGTAGAAAGAAGCAAATACAAAATAGAAAGAAAAAACCAGACTAAAAACCAATAAATAGAAAAACACTCAAGCAGAAGTAATATAAAAGAGTAGAAAGAAACACATGAATCCATCTCCATGAAATTAGGATACATAAATCTCCATTTTAAAGGCATGCAAAATCCAGTAAGTAAAGAATATAGTATAGAAGCAATCTGAAATGAATCTTTGCTCTTTCTTTATTTAATCTTAAATATTGTATTTTTTGCTGGGAATTGTTTTTGTTTTCTTCTGCAGACTTATTGCTTAATTTGAATGTATTTGTCCAGTTGTTTTTCCACATTGTGCTTTTTACGCCGGGATTTTCTATTTTTGAATTAGTTGATTCCTAAGATGTGAATGTATGGATGTTGGAAGCTTGAATAACCTCTCTAGGGACTCTATTTCTATTGTCATGCTGATTGCCTTGTGAGCTCATTGATTTGAAGCACCTGTCATACACACTACACACAACATATGTCACTCAGAAAATATGTAGGGGTGTTTTTTTTTATCATAAAAAATATGTGCAGAAGAGTTAAAAATAAAATTATTGCATCATAGTTAAAGGTATTCACCTCTCTCGCCCTTCCTTTGATGTCTACCTATGTGCTACTACCTCATGAGAATAGGTGTGCATTTCTTAATTGACTGAACGCACAAAACATTAAAAAAAAAGTGAGGTTGTTGAGCACTGCGGAGTCCTGCAACACAAGTTCAGTGTGTGTGTATTTGAACCTAATCCGTTCCTGCACATTTTGAATCAAATCATACCCATGTGGACAGGGTAAACAGACAGGAGCCACCATGCAGAAAAACCTACAGTAGCTTCATAATATTTATGTGGTGGAACATCTACATTGGGGTGAATTATCTTCTTTTTAGGCTTAACAAGATTTGTCTAAAAAATATTCTCTTCAGTGATTGTAAAAAAACTCTATTTTAACTAAAATCATAATGTGCAGAGTTTGCTATTAGACAGTGCTGCCAGTGATCTGTGATCTTCCATGTGACTCCTCCCCACAGTTTAAATGCCAAAAGTTTGCATTTTAGCTAATTGTCTGGTAAAAGGTCAATAGGCATTTGGAAATGAGACACATGGTGGGTGTTCATTAGATGATGTGCTAAGAGCTGCTAGTGCTTATAAGAGCAGTCCTGGGCCCGGCCAATGTCTTCCTCCTCAAGGGATAGTTTTGTGAAGTCCATTTATGGCGTGTTGTCAAAGAAGAGGACAATGCTGTCAAAGCTGTTGTTTTTTTGGGCACTGACTGTAAAGACCAGTCAAGGGATGCAGTAAGTCTGCCAGGGAATGTAACTGTGTTTTGTATGAATAAAAGGAGATCAAGCTGCTTTTGGAACCACAGTGAGATTCAGAAGTTGTTCCAAATGGCTCATCCATTAACTTGCAATTTTCTACATATCCAATTATTCTAAGTGCACCAAGATAAAGGAAAAAAAACACATTTAAACACATGCTGCTGAGATGGTGCTTTATACCTTTCTTCTGTGGAGTGTATGCATTTTTCTAATCACAGTGTGAATTACCATGGCAATAACTCCAAATACCATTGCAATCACAGAAAAGACGGTAGCAACCACCTAATAAATGCACTAAAATGGCCAGAGATACTGAAGCAACCACGTAGTACTGCCCAAGTGGCTGCACATAACACCTTATCTAACAACTATCTGGAAATGTCCCAACAACCACATCAAACACTCTAGCAACCACCCAGCCTTGCACAACGAAACCATAGCAACCACCTACCGACAACCTTGCGACAACCTAGCAACCTACCTGGACAACAAGAAAGTATCTGTCAACACTCTAGCAGCCACTTAGTACCCACCTAGCAATGGCGTACCGACCAAACATTTAGCCATGTTGGGACATGCTAATACATTTTGCTATCTAATACATTATTAATTTCTTTTGTTAAAAATAATTAAATGCTTTACTCCTTTATAAAATAATTTCTTAATCAATACATAATTCAAAACCTGCACAAACACCACACATACACCCACCAATGTTTCATGACTGCTTTCAAATGCGTGTCGTTTTGAAACTTCAAATGTTGTTAGATACTGTACTGCTGTACTAATAAACATATCAAAGTAAAGACCATCTCTGTTCTTCTCTGTCATCTGCTTATGTTTGTTGAAACAGAGGAAAAATGGCCTATGGACATAGCCTCATGCATCTTAATATAAGTGCGTATCTTTCAAAAAGAGAGAACCCTAGTGATCTAGAGTAATATGTGATGGCTTTATACTGCACTTCCCAGTAGAGTTAGAAAAAAGTAACACCATTTTGAAGCTGACTGAATTGCCTGGGAACAAAAGAAAAAATCATGAGCATTAATCTGACCAACATGGGACTCAACGAGAGCCTGTGACCCAAGTGAATGAAAATATTTAACCCATGCCAATTTTATACGCGCAGGAGGACAAATTTGTTATGAATGCACATGGCTGGCTTGATCTGAGTGGAATATATGGTTCACCAAGGGGTAAAATAAGACTAATTGTTACACTTAGACTATTGTTCATGACAGAAGGAAAACTGTCGGGTGAATTAAATGACGGGTCTCATTAGGAATATATTTGAGCAGCATAGACCTTAAAAGCTCTCCATTGACTACATGCCTCCCCATGGGCTGTGTGAAGTGCTATCACTTTGAAGAGCACTATGAAGAGCACTATGATTGTTGAAGAAGTTACACCATCAGCTGTCTTTCTAATTGAAGGGAGAAACGATATTTGCTCTTAAAAGAACGCATTTTCAGAAAACACTCAACACCTCCCCTTACCCTTCGCCCACATGCAAAATGCATAAACACACGCACACACACACACTCACACCAATGTAATTTGTCCTAATATGAAACTCTAAGCCAGAAGCCAATTGGAAAAGCTTTTCCATTCTTTTGGGGTTATTATCAAGTCAAAAGAAAGAATCTTTCCCAGACCTGTCATCTACCAATTGGTTGACAAAACAGTCTTCAAAGCACAAGGCTAAGACATTTGGCACATGACAATAAAGCTTTTCCCAAAACCTATAGAGCCCTTTGAGTAAGTGGCAGTGGAGGACTTAAAAGTGTTTCTTTGACAAACCACTTAGTTCTCTGATTTTAGAGGACGAGTAATGATCCCTTCAGAAAAGAAAAAAAAAAAAAAGGGGGGGGGGGGGGGGGTAGCGTGTTTTGGATTGAAAATAAGCCTCTGTGATTCTCAAACTGGTTTTAATAACCTGCGTAAACTGGAATAAATCAAAGAACCAATCACTCTGTTCAAACACTTGACCACAGTTACACAGTCTTTCATCATTCTTTTTCCCCAGGGTGACTGTCACTTCAAGCAATTCCTTCTCTTAGGTTAATTATTAGTTGTGTCAATGTTTAAGCCGGAACTATTTTTGCTACAGAACAGAACCGCTAATTGGTAAAGGTTGCTATTTGCATCCACTGACATATAAGTGATATGCTAGTAGATTCATTTTCTATTATTGAGGAAGCCTAATGAAAGTGACTTATGCAAAATTATGCGCTGAATACATTCTTGAGAGACATTCTGATGGATAAAAAATAAATCAGGGTTTGATGCTAATATTGTAATATGCCTTTGTACACTGTCTTATCATGCAATGTACCTGCTTGGAGAGTGCTAGTCTGAATAGTTTGTACAGTTGCATGCAACGGTTTTGAATTTAGGCCTGTCTTTGAACAAAGCTTTACGAGACACTTAAGACCACAATCACATGAGAACACAAGCAGACATCTATAACCACAGAGAATCCTATTGCGATCCCCAGAGGGGATTGGGGAGCAAATCTATCCCAGTCCAAATTAAACAATGCATTGATATTCAATTATTTCCCTTGTCCACCTAAGAGCATTTCATGTATAGATCTCCTTTAATTTTAGAGGTCCAAATGGAGTTTGACCCCACTGCCCTGTGATGTCCAACATCACGGGGCAGCATGTGAAAAATATTGATACGCTGGGTTTGTTTACCTTGCAGATGAAGCTTGCTCTCAGGGCTTTGCAGAAGGATCGAGCTAACTGAGTCCAGATTGTCATAGCTACTGCATCCCAGTGGCCCCGTCCGTGTCTCTGTCACCTGCAACAGAATTAAGACTAAAATTAAAGAAACATTTGAGAAGCAAGTAAATGCACTAGTGGCATGTGTGGGTGTGGGTGCAAACATCAACACTTCACTTAGTCAACACTTGCATTTAGTAGTATTAGTAGTAGTATTTCTCTCAGTACTCTGTTCTGATGTATTCCCCTTAAGTGCTCCACACAGCACTTTCAGACAACATATTCAAAGTCAGGGATCACAAGACCCACCAGCCAGGAACAATGTCAGCTGGTAGGTAGTAAGTAAGACATCAACACCTGTTCATTACTGCTGTTAGAGGATAATGTAACAATCTTTAGGCAATTTTCTTTTTTGATTGACTTAGACTTTCACATGTGCTAATTGCACATTGAGTTCACACTAATCTTATGCCATTTTTTTCCACCAGCCATATCGTGGGGACTAATTGAGTCATTGCTCAAAAGAAGGCTTAATTGCATTTTTAAACAACACCTTTACACAATGCCTCTTTAATGTAGCAGCTGGTGACATGTCCAACATGTTGCAAAGATGTGATTTCTTTTAGAGTCACTTTAAAAAGGCCATTTTTCTTGAACTTCTTGCGTTAGCACTGAGACAATAGCAGTGGTTCTTGTTGCCCACCCCAAACCACTGTCAAAAGAAATAATGGCGCTATTCAGATGTGAAAACGTTGCTTTAAAATATACAGCCTCCGCATTTGAGACCTTGAAGAGGTTGCTCTTGAAAAGAAAGGAAGGAGAGAAATCTCTCCTCTTTTCAGTTGTCTTTGCTCATTAAGTTCTTCCAGCAGTTCCTAATAGTACTTTTACAAGGTTCCAAATGAGATAGTACTCAGCAAAGGAGATTAAGGGAGAGACGAGATGAATCTCACTAAAAACCTCTGGTGTGTTTTTTCTTGCGGGTCTTTGTTAAGCACAAAAAGAAATGCCTATGCCAAGTAGCAGACCAATAATTTGAACATGCCAGACAATTAAGACAGTAATATAATAGCAGAGAGAGGTTTGGGAATATTTTCTTTATTATTTGTGTCCATCGGCACTTAGGTACTGCCTCACCAGTAGCTCATGAGATACAGAATTAGACCAACATGTGTCTGTCGAGTTAAACCTGCACTAACTGATTTTTTGGCCACTTGGGGGCAATGGAAACAAGCTGTGAACACAACATTGACATATTATCTCACATGGTGAATTTGTTAGCAAGCAGTTGCTTATTTCCACAACAGATATGGAGCAACATTAGCATTCATTTGGAGACATGTTTCTAGACACTTGGAGGATGTAAGTCCAATATTAATACTCTCATTTTAGCTATCTTTGGTTTCCACCAACTCCTGAGGGAAATATCTGGCCCCTTAGCTCCTAAATGCTCCACTGCATTCACCAGCTAGTCACTAACTTTATGGGTCTGCCATTTGCGGTTGGAAGGTAACGTAGTGGTTTCATCATAGCTTTTTTATCGAAAACTGCTAATTGCTGAGGCTAAAAACGACACTGATGAGTGCGGACAATAAAGTTGTAGGCCAGCAAACCAAAACAGCTAGGTGAAAGACGCTATAAAGCTCCATGGAGATGAGGGGAACTGTAGAGACAGGTAATCATTTATATGTGGGTTTGTGACTACAAGCGACCCATTTCACATACAAGTAGTCATGTGATCCATTGTTAATATAAAAACATGAATGAGAGCAGGTTACCCCGCAAATGGGAGGGGAAATAGAAAGTATAAGGAAGATAATTGTAGAAATAAAGAACAAATCAAAATCAGTATCACCTTAGAACTGTACTAATGTTCCTGAAGAATATGTTTTTAAAACATGTTTAAGCTTTGTATAGGAAATTACCATTATATTAATAAGATCACAAGGCTTGAAGGGTGTTCCAAGCTGATCCACAGGATTGGGATTGGGGCCAATTTGGACACGCCTGATGTATTTCCAATCCTTTGCTTACTGTATCCCATTGTGCTCTTGTTACATCAACTGTTAAAAGCACCCTTTTACACTCTGTGTAAACACCAAAAAATGACTTGCTACTTGTACACTGAAATGTGCTTAAGACTGAATTGGGGTCTTGAGAAAGGGCTTCGCATCTCTAATCATACTGAACCTGACAAAAACTTCACATTGATGGGTAAACACAAATTACCAATTTGTTTATAAGATGTCCACCACCTATGGCATCAGTAACATTCAGTATTCTACATTAGTGTGTGTGTGTGTGTGTGTGTGTCTGTGATTGACAGTGTGATACCATTTTCCTTGTCTTTAATGTTGATACTGCACCAGATGGTGGGCTGACAAGCAAGAAATTAGACAGATGTATATCTTACCCCTGGCATCAGGCTGTTGGGGAAAAATGCAAAATCATGAGGAGACCGACAGGGACAGACTCTGTAGGAGAACTATACAATCTTACTATTCAGTGTTTTGCTCTTGAATAAAGTTAGCTAATTTTCATCACATGGTATTCTCATCACAGTGCTGTAACATGATTGCTGTATGCAATGTATGATTTAATACCTTTTACTGTTAGGGAATGTCTGAATACACTGCACTGAACATACCTGGCATCTAATCTCAGGATGGTAAATTGGCCTTGTCAGTATATTACAGTATGTTACTGTTGCATTGGAGTGTTATATACTATAGAAATATTTCACAATATTATTGTGATGTTATTAAACTATATAAAAAATATGGTCAGTGTAATGTCTTTAGGCTACCAATACTCTTTAATTATGTTTCCCATGTGCAATATGCTTTTCTTGAAGACACACACACTGAACTAATACACTATAAAGTTGATCAACTGTAGCCTGTTTCTATATAGACCTACAGCCTGGAAGGATAATGCAATCCAAATGACACAGCATGTGATATTAAGGCTAACAAGTTACTAATGGTTAGTGAAATTACATTTTTCAAGCGGTCTTGCTGTTGTATTGCAACTATGTTGTGCTCCCTATACTGTATGGGGCAAAAATACAATATTCTAAATTAAATTTTCACATGGAACTATCATGATATGCATGATGAAATGTAAATTGATGCTTTACAGTATTGAAAAGATACTGTATAAAATACTGTAAATTATCTAATTTAAAGTTGTAACAGAGAAGTTTACTTAACTTTTTGTTTATATCAGACCCATTTGCAAAGGATTTAACTCTCTGGGTTAGGTGGGGTCAGGTACAGTAAATCTTCAAAGAAGCTTGGATGAAAAGAAAACTTGAAAATAACATTATGTTTAGCTGTGGTTTACAATATATTGTAAGTAACTTATATGGATGGTATAAAAACAACCCACACCACTCCAATGCACTTTAGTTCTCTTTGGTTAGCACAAACTTTACTAATTCCACCTGGGTGTAAAAACTGAAACCAATCTTTTGTTTCTACCCTCAGTCAATACAATTTTACTCGAAACACAATACAATAAATATGTTTTCCTTGTTTCTTGACAACCATTTTCTTACGTTTTACTGTTAAAACTGTTTATGAGACATTAATGATCATCTCATTGCATTTTTTATCTAACTGGTCCACAATTTCGAAACATGTTCCCTTCTTTATTTCCTTCCAGCCAAGCAATGGACATTGAAATGCACTTCATGGCCTTGCATAAAGTACATGTGCAGATTGATTACAGAGCTAGACTTGCCTATCACACTCTACCATCTTGATGGCTGCTGACAGTGCTCTTTTTCCTCCCTTTTTGTTGTGCTTATCGCCGAATAAATTACTTCCTGCAAAAGGTTGTGTTGCATGATCCATGGTGACTGAGCAAAGTGAATATCTGTCCTCTGTCGCCAACGGACATGTTCCCAGGTGGCAATGCAGGCGTATGCACGAGCTAGCTCAGGCACATTTACATTAGTAGTTACACACAAATCACACACACACACACACACACACACACACACACACACACACTCTCTAATGGATGTGCATAAATATGAGCTTGCCACAGCCAGTATACCATATAGTAATTTTTCTCCAAGAATTATTGTTCCAAACTGGGAGCAGACATACCAGGCTTTATGGATTAGAGACTGACCCTTGTAATCTGAATGACTTTATAGGAGAGCAGTATGCAGCACTTGTTAGGCTCTCTCTTTTCTTTCTCTCCAGCACCCAGCATAAGAGTGCTGTGCACCAGATTATGAAAATGGAGTATAACGTAATAAAAATACAAGGAGCAATCAAAGGACTGAAGTGGGCCGAGGGGGACTTAGAGGATTTGGATTATTAAGCAGAACACAACAGTAGAATCCCACTGGGCCCAGACTATATCACAGCCCACAGTCAGAAACCACGGTTCTGGAACATCTTCTCTAATTGTCATCTGTCATCAAGAAAATCATCTAACCAAGTAAATAAGAGATGATGCACATGAGATCCTATTTTTTTCCGTTTCTGTGTTTTCTGTTGGCAACAAAATGTACATGTACTATTCCCCAAGGCCCAAGTTTCTCCTGTCTGTGCAAACTTCTTTGTTTTTCAAAATGCAAAATTCATCCTGGTGACATACATACAATGCAGCTGCAGTACATCAGGTGTGTGTGTAGGTGAATGTGGGCTTCGGATGTGTGTGCATTTGTGTTAAGACTCAGTATTGCTTGTTTCTTTTCACATTAGAATGAATCCTATATGATCTTGTGTCTGTCAACTACATGTATAATCAGTTGCTAAGTACGCCAGCCAAACATTTTGACCTTGAGCACATTTTACACCTTTTGGTTACATGTTTAAATCTCAAGTAATCCGCTCGTTATAAATATCCTAAAATTAGAATAGAAATGTTAGGCACTATTTGATTGGAAGTTACATAGTTGACCCACCTTAATTAGGCACCTGTAGCAAACAACATACTGCATGTACTGTACACTGTATTTATCTTACAACTGGTGCCAGCACTGTCCATGTGTTTTTAGCACATAGGCCTATTCACTATCAACTATGGTTGACATTTCCAATAAAGCAGTAGTAGTAGTAGTAAAGCACCAATTAAAAATGTCATTAGGATCCACGAGTTGGACGATTTATAGTTTCTTAAATACAGAGAGTTTGGAACATTCAGCTGTCAACATGGGAGGCAAAGGTTGGCTCATGACAGAGACAATGCATGCTATTATTATACTAAGCAATGCAAATATTCTTATAGAGGGTAATTGCAAAATAGACTTACTTCATCATGAAGCACTGAATTATGATGAATAATTGTAGGCCTCTCAGAATATCAATTGTACAATAAATGGTATAGGACTTCCTCGTGCCTAATTAGAATTGAGAACTAGGTCATTTTCAATCAAATAAAAGGTTGTTATCAATTTCTTCCTAACAATATCCAAATCAGTAAATGTTTCATTATTTACATGTTATTATCATTGTAAGGGAGTGTTATTTGGGTTCTGATCATGTACAGTAAACACAGACACTCCTTTTAGACACTCCTTTTATTTTCAATTAAATAGCTTTGTACTATAATGTATGGAATACAATCAAAAGGCTCTCCATCGCTATAGACTTAATCAGTATTAGCTTTACATTAACATTGCAGCCCTGTGAGAATGGAGGAGAGGACATTGTATGCATCAGATATCACCCTTGGATGTGTGATGCGACTGTTTCAACTGTGCAATAAAAAAAAAACACTTTTCACCAAGTTCATTAAAATTATCACAGCATATGGAGTTCTCATTATTCCTATAATTCCTATAACTTGTCATAGGAGCAGTGTGTTCTCACTTCTGTATTTCAAGCCCATGCAGAGAGGAGTATATTTCTCAGAAACCAAACCTCACATTATACCGTGTCCCCAAGTTGCATTTCAACTTGAAAGACCGGGGAGAATAAAAAGGTGGTTTGAAGCTATGTGAGATAAGGAAAACAAGGGATGAAGGCAATAAGATGGGTGAGTGGGAAAGGGAAGAATACTGTAAGGTTGAACTGTCTTCATTACACATCGCCTCTGCTGAGCCTTCCTAATATGCCCATCACCTGCCATTCTCTTAATGACTTGCTATTTCTGGATACATAGAAATGAAGAGATGTGCTCCTCAGTAATTCTCCAAGCCTGGTAGTGGAACATCTCTGAGGACATTTTTTTTTCTGCCTTGTTCATATCATATCACATGTGACTACAGTGTTACTCTAAGTCACATTATAGGGACATTAGAGGAGCACATGAAATAGCACATTTCTCTGGTTTATCTATAGCATTCCTTGTATGAATATTTTAATTAGCATTCTTTGGAAAAAATAAATGTGTCTGTAAAAGCCATTTTTAATGTAACTCATTTGTTTAAAATGATACTGAGGAACTGATCGACTTTGGGGCATTTCTAATTATAACCGTGGCACCCTCAAGTGCGTAACTCAAGCAACACTGCATATAAAATCTGTCACGCTTGCTTGTGGCGAATGCAAATTAAATGTAAACTGCTCCAAACTTTGCTTCTGCAGTCGACAATGATCTGGGTCATATTGTACACACGTTAAATTTCCCTTACCTCACACGAGGCTCACATGACTGGACTGTGAAGTGAGAAATAGAATAGCATGGCTTTGGCTGCTACGCTACCACCACCCACAGCACTGCAGCATCATCAGGAAATATGCATATTGAACGCTGGTGTAAATCAGCCCAGAGTAACTGTATGGATAGGTGACCTTGTGAGGGATGCAGTAAGCACACTCCCCGGCCGGCAGGAATGCATACTTGCACACTTCATGCATGAATGAATACACAGTACACACGCCACAGTCGGACGCTCAGCCACATGTCGCGATAGCACGCGAGCAAGCACGTATACAGATAGTCAATTCCTAATCGCACTTCTTCCTCCATAATCACACTTTTCCATACTCACTCATAAAACTGACATTTTCTTTCCATTAAAACACCCCATTGGGTATCTTATTTTCATTCCTAAATGACCCCCACCCCTCCCCAATGGAGTCCCAGTTTGCAGCAATCAGGATAAGCCATACAAAGACAACCAACCACATGTAATTTATTTCTATCAGCAAGGCACAATGTTGTTTACAGTATATATTTTTCTATTTATTTTTATTGTATTTCTATATATGACACTTTTGCTGGCTGCTGCAACGCTAAAATTTCCCCGCTGTGGGACAATAAAGGCTTATCTTATCTTATCTTATCTTATCTTATATATATTGTTTTAGAACCCCACTGACGTATAATACATGTGGAGAAACATAGTCATGTCCCTATTATTAAATTAATTATTTTTCCTGCTTAAGAATTACTAAAGGAAGGTGTAGAGAAAAATGGGTACACCAGTGGAGCCCAGTGGTTAAGTGCAGTCAGGAAAGAAGTGAAAATGATGATGAATACAGACTTTGAAACAAGAAGGAACTGAAATATGATTTATGAATCAGTACAAATGGATAATACTTCTGTGTTGAATGGATTTTGTGGGTTGTTGTTTTTTTCTATTTAACAGCTTCAATACATTCATGGAGATAAATGATGTACAGCAAGAATCCCCCATACTCTCATTACATCGTAACCCCAGGCCAGCTTCTTCAGTACTGTGGGTCTAATGTGTGCTTGTTTGTTTGTTTGTCTGTGTATATACATGTATGCTTGCATGCTGCCGTTGTTTATATGTGTGCGTATTTCACACAAGGGAATGAAAAACAGGCAAGGTAAGAGACCAAGATTATTTTACAGCTTGGTGTCATCCCTGATTGGGTTGTTTAACCTTTTAGTTACATATACACGTGTTCTTTACTTTTGTTTTAACTTTTCTGTGTTCTTCATTACACAGCTGTGGTTTAGGTGTATTTTTCAATGCACAAGGGGGCGAGACAACAAAAAGCATTTGTTTTAGCTGATGTATTTCTGGATAGGTGGGTCTCAGGTAAATAACAAGGCTAAGATTCTGCTGAGGGCGCCAGCAGCACAGTGGGGATATGTCTTAGTTTTGATTAACGTTCACATGTAGCTGAGACCTCTTAAGCAGTGCAAAGGCTCAGGGAGACAGAACGGGGTATCAAGGATGAAAGGTTTGATAAATTCAGCCAGCCACTATGCACGTAGTCTATCAGTCCACACATTTAGAGGCAAGCAATTGGATATAGTCTGCACAAAGGACACACACACAGAGATAGCTATTCCGTGCTGTTTAAAGCATGTCTCATGTTTGACACTTCAGTTATTACTGATTTTGATTACTAGTTAACATTGTATTTTATGTTATTTTAACAATAAAATCAGTGCTCCTTAGGGAGCAATTTTACATGTAACCTTAATAGCACTCTATAATGTGTTTTCTGTATTCCAACCATTGCAGCTTGCACAGCATGTGCAACCTGTAGGAGTCCAATAACAATCAAACAATTGTTTGTATTTCTCACTGATGAAAAGACGACTGAGTTTATAATGAGAAAGCTTTGCATTTGTGCCTGCACAGATGTCTGATGTCATCAAAGACTGATTGTTATATGTCCTGCTGGCTGCCCTGATGTTCACGTACTGTTCTGCCGCCTCATTAGTAGTCTGATAATGACACATTTAATCAAATAATGCTTGCAAAATATTATACACAGCATACATTTTGTTTTGATATACTGCTGATACAAAAATATTTACGTCCAACTGAAATTATGAAAAAAAAAAAAAGTCTGTTACAGCATACATATCTGCTCTGTAAATCATTTGTCCTGTGCTCTCCTTTCAGAAAAAGATCAGAAACCAAAAGGGAGAAATTTATATTTAATATTTTTTGGTTTCATGATGGCAACTCTAGTTTTGCATTAATTTGACAGAATACCGTTCTAATATCCATCTATGTAGATGGAGACATTATTTCGATACAGCCAATCAAATCTTGCATAAAGCAGTAATGTCAGGGTTCTCTCATAGGCAGAGCAGACGGTCACACTGAGCCAGACAGCAGCTACACAACACAAGAACCACAGACTCTGAACAACAATTAGCTCTCCTGCTAAGGTCTCCATTTTATCTAATTTACAAACATGAACACAAATCGTGTCCTGCACCTTAGCTTCTTGAACAAGTGACCAAACAAACATTCACCAGGAAAAGTGCACTGCTAATGTCAGTTTGCAGGCTAGTTAGCTAATAAACTGAAGCACATTAAATGGCATGTAAATGTACCTAATGTCACTTCTATCCAGTTAGATGCTGGTGTGGTCCTTAGTCTTCAATACCACTAACAGCATGCTGTCTGCCCATGACATATTGACTACAGTTTGTTTACTTTGTCTGTCATTCCCTAAGGTGTAACACCGGCACTCTGGCACCCTGCCAGTTGTTGTCAATCAAACACAGACACTGACACACCCCTCCAGCCAGCTGAGAGGAAGCATTTCTGATATTTCCCCAAAGACCATTTTTCTCCCTTTTAATGATAAAAAAAATATGAACAATACAGAAACATGTTGATATTATTTTTGACTACAAAAAACGGATGCCTAAATGGGATTTCAGTTGAACTTTAAATCCTATATTATGTAGAGTGTAAAATTGGTGCAAGTGATTTAGTTGTAAAATGGATTTTGTTTGGTAGCAACAAACTACTGTTAGACTTCACTTGTATTTATAAAGTGGATTTCTACTTCTACATAATTCAGTGGTCACTGTGTGACTGTACAGTGTGTGGTGAAAGATTTTTTTTATTTTAGATTTGCTTTACTATTTGTGAATTTACCACATCTTATAAGCCAAACCAACCAACCAAGCTTGATGTTACATTTCCTCAGAGGAGGATAACAGATTTTGTTACTATTTTGTTTTGGTTCTAGGATAACTGCTATCCATCATAGGAAACAGTTCTGTGATATCAGGCCAAGAGCCAAAGAAAAGTTGGCGGAAAACCATTTGGGACACTTTGTTCAAGGGAGGGGGCATCCACCAGCTTGTCCCTGACATCTGTACAATATGCAGCCACTTTTCATTTCAGACTCAAATACAATTGTGGTTGGTGCATTGTATTGTAAAACCACCTTTCAAAGGGATTTTATTATTTCTTTTGGTTTGCTTTATTGACTAATTGGTGCTCCCTGGGAAACAACGGTTTAATCAACAAGGTTTTCGGACAGCATTTGTTTGCTTGATATTGAAATCCTCTCCGTTGTACCTTGTTGCATACAGTGCAAGAAAAATCTTCCATAGCACAAGAAAGACGTATTATTTGTAAGAGGCTATGAAAAGTCATTGATTGTCTGGCGTATTTCTTAAAAGAATTTAGTCTATAACCATTTTGATTTTGTATTTTTTAAATCCAATGTTTTAGGTGTTCATATTAAGCTGTTTAGGTGGTTTTAATATTTACTAAAGTATTTAAATAGACTAAAATTTTGACATCCTTGTACTTTTCTTGAGTATTTCCATTTTATGTTACTTTATACTTCTACTCCATTACATTTCAGAGGAAAATGCTGCACTTTTTACTCCACTACATTAACTTGACACTTGAAGTTACTGGTTACTTTTTACATTAAAAACATATGATATGCTTATATGATGCAGTACTAATCTATCCAGTTGTATACAAAGTATCTAAAATTGGCTCCACATTGATGAACTACAACATTAAAATGCTCTTACATGTATCTGTTAGTGAGAGAACAGAATAATACAATATTCTATAATAACATAATACTTGCCATGCAAAATGAGTACTTTTACTTTTGACACTTTAAGAACATTTTGCTGATAATACTTCTTTGCTTTTACTTAAGAAACATTTTGAATACAGGACTTTTATTTGCAATGGAGTATTTTTTTTTTACATTATGGTATTTTTACTTTTACTTAAGCAAAGGATCTGAGTACTTCTTCCACCATCGCAACCTCTAGTATCAATACCCTTCTGTTTGCCTCAGGCTGATAATTATCATTGCTGGAAATCTGTCTTTGATGGAAGAGAACATACATATTTCAATGTATTTAGTTTCAGGAATAAAATATCAGATAATCAGCAGTTTTATTCATTGCATCAGTAATTTTGTATTATGCCATCTGCATACATTTGCTTATTAATTTCTTGGTGTACAGAAATGCTGAATAAAAGAAGACTCTCCTCTCTTTGACCATTGGGGGATCAAGTAAAAGAAAAAATTTACAATATTGTCACAGAATCATAAATATGGTACAGTGCTTCCTTTAATATATTTTGGTTTTAATATTCTTCTTGTTCTTCTTCATTATTATTATTATTATTACAATGCAAGTACTGAATGTAATAATAATAAATAAATAAAATGTTATTTCTTCAGAATAATTTAAAGATATTCAGAAATTTTAATGAAAGCATTTATGTGTGTGTTAGCTCTATGTATGCAAAATACTACGAATAAGTAAAACCTGTCAGCTGGTAAATGAGCTAATCATGAATAAATGAATGAAATAATGAATCCTTCAGAGGCCAAAGTTACAATTGCCTCACAAAAAAACAAAAAAAAACAAAAAGATAATTTATTGGAACAGAGTGGACCTCACTTTCAACCTGCTTACTTGCAGACAGGAAATGTCTCATACATTTCTGGTGTATTGACACGTGTTTTTCTTCCGATTGTAAGTTTGCACTCCAAAGCAGGTCTCACAGTCATACTGAATCAATATTGGAAGAGCAAAGCCCTTGTTCTCTGTGTTTATAGATCCATGCCTTCTGCTGGACTTTGCTTCCTCTGCACATTCTGATCACTGTCTGTCTGCTGGTGACGTGACTGGAGAACTGCAATTTATGCTGCCTTTATTTAAGGCTGAGAGATACCAGAACGCAAGTTCAGCCTTGGTTATGTTATATTAGACAGTTATGCACATTTTTAAAGAGTATTTAAATATTTAAGGTATTTTATATTTCCACAAAATGTGTTGCGCATGATCTGCTGTTATTTTAAACTCTTTCCACTCCCAATTCACAAATATTTTGTTATTTAATCTAAAGCTATGTGACGACATAATGATCAGTATGTGCATCAATATAGCGCCGGTAATTTGAGGGATGTGATATTTACGTAAAGTGTTGCACAATTATGTTTGCCTTTTGTGTGTATCTTGAAATCATCTTACACAACCAGTACAAGCCTTTGCAAAATTAATGTATCTTCTTTTGTGCCCATCAAAATTGTTACTTATATGCATATTGACCTCAAGGTTTATGCAATGCAAATTATAGTATAGAGGACAGGAGACAGTTTTCTTCAGAGAGAAGCTGCCCTGGACTCTTCTCCCAGCTTATTAGAAAACTGTCTGCTGCTTTTAAATGAGAAGAGAAGAGTTAATGTGATTGGCCATTATTGAAAGCTGTGCCAACTCCATCCTCTGATAATATATTCCTGAACAATTCCTTTATTTGTCCTTATTTCACCTTTTCCCTTCTTTTCTACATTACTCTCACCAAAATTGCAGAAAACTGTTATGTCATACCAATGTATGTTTGCACCCTGAAATTGCATTCGAGTACATATTGAGCCTTTGGTGTATTCGTAAAATGTCATGTAATAGTTACCAATGTCCATGACAGAATCTGATTCAGCTGTCAATGCTGGCTCCTTAGTTTGCTTTGTGTCAATTAGTTTGTGGCAATTTGATTTAACACAAATATAAATAAAGGTATTGAACTAAATTTTGACACTGGGCCCTGCTACAAGACAGGACTTTAAGATTATATAATAATTTAGGAGTCATTTTAAGGCACTTATCATTGTTTTTGTTAATCAAAATACCACAGAGAAATTACACACACTGAACCTGGAGCTTTCAGCGCCTCTGAGGCAGTTGACCACTATGCTAAGTCAGTAATTAATCCTAAAACTGTACATCATTGTACACAGAAAGTGTGGAAAAACTTGAATTCAATGTAAAGTCAGACTTCATCAACATTTAGCATCATTATGTATTCTTAACCCCACCCCTTCCAAGGTACGTTACTGGTGCACTGTACCAAACAAACCAAACACTTTAAGTGTGCAGCCATTCCCACTGTACACTACTTACTTTATGCCCTATGTGTACACAGCCATGTTTGTTTGATAGAGCAAGCCTATTAAGCTGCTATTTCCTCCTGTTAGAAGAGCAAGAGACATCCATTGTGAGTTTCACACAAGTCATTACTAACTCTCAGAGGATGCAATAACTGATAGGTGAAAGACAAGCTATCTTGCATGCCTGCATTCCCATTAACTAACTCACAAACTCATTCAATCACCAATCCATTCCTAGCCTTTTTCCACACTCAAACAAAGCCTCACCTCTTGACATATGCTACAGGTCCATCAGTCTTGATCAGCAGACATGCAGTCCACTCAGCTTTGCAGTGTGTGTGTGCGTGCGTGCGTGCATGCGTGCGTGCGTGTGTGTGTGTGTGTGTGTGTGTGTGTGTGTGTGTGTGTGTGTGTGCGTGTGTGCGTGCGTGTGTGCGTGTGTGTGTGCTGTGTGTGTGTGTTCCGTATGGATACTCTCTCTTTTCAACACCTACTGCCTTCTTTTCCTGAGAAACTGACTCAGCAGCCACTGTCAGGTCTGCTTAATTTTGTCATGGTTGACTTCCTGCTACCTGGAGTCTCATCTGCCAGAGCCCCTTAATCCACTTGTCACTCACGACAACAAAAAGCTAGGAAGGTGCTCCTTGAATGAAGACAGGGAGGTGGAGATTTGGTGGGTGTATGGGAGAGTTGGATTGGAGGTTTTTGTGCAGGTGCGCAGGCACAGGTGCATGACAGCAGCTGTGGGAGTTTCAGACTTATGGAAATTTTCAGCACTGTTCCAAGACTATACAAAGAAGAAGCCAATAAATCCTTCAAAAGAAATAAAATGCATTCTATCATGTACACAACTTGAACTAATTAATTAAGTAATTTAAAAAGGAGAGTGGTATACTGCTATAAACTGTCATAAAAGTATATTTCATGTTAGACTGTATATAAATAGTAAAAAATAAAAACAATTGCCCCAATGAAAGATATTTAATGCATACAATACAATTATAATACTGATTAAGTCACCATGTAATGTATACATCATTTATAAGCCCTGTTTTAACTGCACAGTTTGAGTGACCAACACAAGAATGTACTAGTCCACTTACATTTTTTGTTCATCCATATATTCCCACTATATACAGAAGGTTTGCTCAACTCATACTGCACTTTCTCATTTCTCTTTTTTTTTTTTAACGGCTGTGCAAATCACAAGCACAGTAACTTGTTTCCTGTTCCATCTCCATCAAATGTAGTTTGAAGAACATTTAAGCAATGGTTCTGTTCTTTGACATCTATGATGCTAAGGGCACGAGGCTTGCAGTTGTTGCATCCCAGTAACCTGGGATGAAGACATGGAAAGAAGATGGGCAGGGATGGGCAGTCCTGAGGATGTTTGGTGATGTAGAGAGAAGAGATAAGTTTAAATTAGTTTCCATGGATCTCTGCAGTCCGTGTGTGTCCAATATGCCCCCAGGATGCCTACTGGTCTGCGCTGCAAAAACTAGCAGCTTGGTTAGAATACCTACAATAACCAAGCAGGTTTGATGTGCATAGACATTTTGTCTGGTTCAATCAGCCTGGTGCTGATTGTGCTTGATTTCAATAAACTACCACAATGGAACAAAGTTCTGTAACTGCACTTTGCTTTGATGATGTCCTTTTTTCAAATTAGTGAAACATATAAATAATTATTGCCTCCAGACAGCTGAATTCAATCAAATGAAAAGTAAAAACGTCAAACAACCTAAATGCAGTTATGGATTACTGATATAACCCAGTCATCTTTAGCTCAGATGACACTTTATTGGCAGTATTGCCATATTCACATTACAATGGCATTTTTGATGCTGATGCTAATATTGTACAAAATGTTAAAAATACCAATAATTATTATACCAATAATCTCAATTATGTGAACTCCCAGTCCCCAGATCAGCTGCGTCAAATGATATCAAATAACAGATACTGGATGTTTAACCACATGTCAAAATGTTATTGAGCCCATAGATAACCACATGTAAAATGGCTTTCATCAATGTTACTAAAAGAAAACTGGACATTAATTGATTAAGTGCATCTATACCTTTGTTGATGTACACATTTCAATCATGATTTTGT
Organism: Macquaria australasica; assembly: GCA_005408345.1. Lineage (NCBI taxonomy): Eukaryota > Metazoa > Chordata > Actinopteri > Centrarchiformes > Percichthyidae > Macquaria > Macquaria australasica. The sequence continues at coordinate 1,029,900 of SEMN01000025.1, read as the reverse complement.
GGCTCCAAGTGTGGGATTCATCTTGTAAGACAGTGGTCTATAGGAACCCACAAGGGGTATCTCAGGATGTCCCCAGATAAATTGAAACGTTATCTTGGGGCGGGGCTCCAGGGCCCTAATTGCAAAATCTCTCAGACTTAAGTATTAAAGTTCTGATGGTCTTCGTTGATATTTGCAGGAGGTGATGAACTGCTGAAGGATGAAAGTCTATACGATCGAGTGACATTCCATTTTTTTCTGTGGTGCAGTCTATTTTCACATCTTCAATCTGCTTTCTGCTAAGAATTGTGTGATCGCGGACCCATGGAAAACCAGAGAAGTCTAAATAATTACGATCACCTGGGCTTGAAATTAACACCAGCTAACTCGCTCAGGGTGGGTAAAATTTGACTGTGGCAGGTAACACAATTCTACCTGCAACTCTGTTTCCATATAAACACAAAGCTTCTTCTGGTACTGAGGCTTCAAAAGTGTGTGCTTTTATGTATTCTCTCCCACCTACTTGTTTTAAAATAGAAAAAGATAAACATTTTCAATTTACTGCACAACTCTCTTATTGTCCATTCCTGAATTCTCTGTTATTGAGTGTAAGGTGTAGTGAAGTTCATAAAGTGGTATGTTTTCAACTCTTTTATCCATAGCACAGTAGTGGTTTCCTTGTAGCAGACCAACACACTGTAGTCAGCACGGCAAATGTAAAAAGAGAAGAATAGGAGAGAATGGCATTTGCACAGTGATTATGTGGTTTTTGTCACTATAGAGCTGTTAACATAAGATATGTGTGTATGTGGGATGTGATATATTTGGCATATTTACTTATAAGTGAACATACTTGGGTGGAATAATACTAGAAATACACAGATGCATTTCACAGTCAGTTATCAGGGTCCCTACAACTATACTGGAAGCATAGCAGAGCAAGCAGTCCCTGCTGCTGAACTGCAGACTTGTTAATCAAGTTGACGTCTTCACACAACAAAACATCCCAGAAGCAGTGCTGCACACTCAGGTTGACTCCAACTTCATTTTTTTTTCCAGTTGTGGCATATGTATTGCCTTGCAAACCAGGGGCATATGAGCAAGGTCATAGCAGACAGGGAATGTTGTCCTGGGCTCCTGGGCAGTATTATTTATTTGTTATACAGGTATACACATTGAATTACAATGCTTATCGCTGTCAGTTTGGTATAGGACTGATTCACTATGAGACGCTATGTGGTGCCTGAGTTGTTGTGGCTATGCCTTGTTTTATTACTTTGTTTTTCTTGCAATAAAGCTGCCTTAAGTGCTTTAATTTTAGCAAGCGTTTGATAAAATTTATGGTAGAGATACAGAAAAACAAGAAAAAACTGTCAATACATTTCTGACATTACGTAATAGCCTGCTGACAACAATACCTTGATTTGTGTGTTTACATGCCATTTGATAATGTGATATAAAGGAGAACTCCACTTTGCATGATTTAGTAAATAGAAATTTCTCAAGCTGTGCTCGATGCATTATTATTATAGTTATTATGATTATTAATATTAATAATGAATCGAGAGAGAGAGTCATTTCGTGTTTAGCTGGTATTTGCATAAGTTAAAAACTAAACCTTATTCCAAGCTGATACCGCCTCCCATTTCACCTGAGACAGGAATGAACATTTGGGCTAATTACTGGAACATGATCACATGGGAGGGGGTATTCCTAAACTCTGGCCTATTTGGTTTTACTTGATGTTATTTATATTTTACAATCGCTTTCCCTAGCCCCCTCTCTTCAGTCTCCCTGGGTGAATGAGCATGTGAATGACCACAACTGGCAAAGCAGTTGCAGGCAGTAGGCTCAAACAGCTCAAAAATCCCATTTTCTTCTTCTTCTTTTTTTCTTTTTTTCAGTTGTCTGACAGCGAACAGAACAGAAAGAGGAGACTGTCTTCAGCAGGAAAAACAGGATATGTCATTTGTTGAAATGCCTAAATCAATCTAGGTGCCCTGTTCCAGTTTGTAAATGTTCATGGTTAACTTATTTTCAGCACCTCCTAGTGGTAAACGTGATGAACATGCAAACAGGGAGTACGCGTTTAGAATCACATAGACTACTATTCAGTCACATGTATATAAATGTATGTTTTACAATCCACCTGCTTCTGCATGCAACCTTCGGCCTGTGGTAGCATCGTCTGCAGTGGTTTATCTTCATCCCGCCTACTCTTCTATATGAGAACTTTTGTTAATTTTGTGAGTTTGAGTATTAAGACTAGCTTATCTGTATAATGTTACCTTACCACTTATGCTAATATAAATTCATTGGGGTGCACTCTCTTTGTATTTCTGTTTTGCAGTTTCATTTATTTGTATTATACACCATCTGTCTCTGGAGGAAGTGAAAGTACAGTAAGGTGTTTATCTGACTGTCAAATCACATGGTTTGTGTGGAGGGCAGTAAACTATGTTTCCCTTTTCCTGACAGGCATCCTCTTTCTAATAACTGTTTTTGCTAATTAGTGAAGGTGGAAGTAGCACGGTATTGTAGCAAGAAGTCTTAAGGAGGAAGGTTGGGTATACAAAGAGTGTGACTCTGACACCAGAGACCGCTGACACAATGTGAAAGTATGTAAAAACTAAACTTAACTATAAAGACGATCTTTCCCTTCTCTTAAGCAGTAGTTTTAGTTGTCTATAACCTTACGACAAAGGTGGCAGATCAGAAAATAAATTATTTTTGGAACAGTCATAAGGGTTGTTTTGGAAGGCACTCACAAACACCTACTGTGTTATTTGTCTCTTGAGTTTTCTTTGTCTAATTAAGGTGAAAAGACAAAGAATAATTAAAAAGCTATATATGCTAAGACAACAAAAAATAGTATATAATAAATAATAAACTCTTCTTGCTATAAAATACAATGTGTTTCTATTTATTCTGAAATCCAGTTGTCATGTATTTAATGTACTAATTACTGTACGTGCGCTGCATATGACAAGAAATATTATTTCTCAGGTAACACATTCCATGTTTCATCCCACAAAATTCTTGACATGACTGTGATGTGTGCATGTGCATGTTCAATATGCACCAACCTTGATGGCATTGGTGGATATTTGGATCTCATGCAGCTTCCTCATCGTGCCGTCGCGGTCAATGAAGTAGGACGAGGCCAGCTGATGAAGGGCTTCCACATTCTGAGTAGCGTTGACAAGCTTCCTGTCCAGCTTGTTTTTGGCCAGGTACATAGTTAGTGCCTCCTCTCCTACAGGTAGGACGAAGAAATGGAAATATGATTAGGATTATACGTACGTAATGCCTTGGAAGTTTTGGAGAAAAAAAGCACTTGATGTTCTTGAAGTGTTAAAGTAAAATAGCGAGTCAAGTATTTAAAGTCTCAGAAATTTTCTTAATTTAAGGTGCACTGAATAAATAATGTGAGTGTACTGTAGATATCTTCATATGTGAGAATTGTCCAATCCAGGCTTATCTCAGCTGCCAATGGAGCCCTTAACAGGAGAGATAAGTCAGAGGTCTGAATACCAAGGCAAGCAGTTTTAGCTTGAGAAACCAGATGCCCCAGTTTTCCAGGAACAGTCTCCATATTTGCTGCTTTATCCCCAGCTGGCACCATCCCCAGAAATGTCCCCAGATTTACCCCTATTGGGATGGCATTATTTCCATGAGAGGTCTAGTGATATAGAATTTTTACCTCAATACCACAGGAATTTTATCCCGTAGAGAACAAATATATCACATCCGGTATCATTTTGCTTTCAGCTACCCCAGACAGGGAGAAAGATGAACTGAATATAAACACCCAAATAGAAAATAATATTACCGATTGCAGAGATTTAATTAGTGCCGAGAAAATTAGAAAAATAGGGATGAGCACAGGAGCTGCGGCAGCTGGTGTTATAACCATGTGGAGCCACTGGAGGAGGATTGTACCTGTTTATCTGCACTGTGGCATTGTGTGGCATGTTCCTGGATTACCACTGTTCCACTGATTTTTTTTTTTTTTGCTCATCTGGATGACTGACTCAAATTGCTCATGTGCATGGTTAAATCAAATCTCTGACCCTTTCTGGTGATACTAACACTGCCTGGAGATGCTGCCTTTTTTTCTCTATTCTTATTAATGGGGCTTTTAAACCACAGAAGAATACCTTACATAAGCCAAGTTGTTGTCTCTTAAATCAACCATAATCTGCACACAACGCAATAAGCTTACTGCTATGACAAGAACTGAACTGAGATGTTGGCAGTTTCTCATCGGATCTTAAGAATTTGGTTGGTATCATGCTGGCATAACTCTGCGAGAATTAAGCCAAACACTCCTGATGAGCCATTGTTGTTGTTGGTGGTAGTGGTGTTGTTCCTGAGATAGTTCACTTGGGTCGACCTGAAATCCCTAGACAGAGTTCCCACCCCTCTTGTGATGTGAATTTAAAATCACTGCCTCTGTAATAAGGTCACAACTGCTGTGAATATAAAACTGATTATGCACACACAAAAAACCCCAGCATGTCTCTAATCCCTCTCCATAAATGCAGTCCTATGCCCAGAATTAAAATTTGAGAGGTGAGAAAAAAACAAAACATCCTCATCCTCACCCTCACCGTATGTGTGTGCAGTACTGTATGTCAAGTTTGAATGTCCACAGGAAAACGGGGGGATTGCATTTAAACTGACCTTTCAGTAAGTGTCTGTACACCACAAAAGAGGAAGAATGTGAACGCACACACAGGGCCAAATATTTACAGAGCACCAGACAATTTCTCTGATTTGCACGTCATATGTTTGTTTGTTGACACACTATAAAGAGTTGAGCTGCTCATTGTATACACGTCATATTTTTCCATCTCTCATTCCCACAAGCAGAAACAGACGCATAAAAAGCAAACAAGCAAACACCAATTCACTCTCCACGGGCTCACACAACCTTGCCTTCGAAGATTACTGTTCAAATGGCGAACCATATGCCTGGAACTTGTTCAAGAGCGTGTCACATATGTTCAGGTTCCCAGTGATGTGAATGGTTATTTGGCCCCCAGCGATGCATTGGAGTTGGTCACTTAACTTGTGGTGACCGTGACTAGGGGTGGGTAGCAGTCAGGGCCAATGTCTCATGCCTGGTTAGAGTACAAGCACTGAGGGGACGAGGCCCCATTCTCTGACGCTGCATTCTCTCTCTCTCCCTCAGGGGTTAGCAAAGTTACTTACACACACTTGACTTACACTACTGCACAAGAATAATGGTCTCACATTAAGCCCTTGATCTGCCCTTTTTTCTTTTTATCTCTATTGCAACTTAGCGTGGCATAAAGGGGGTCTTCGGTACATAAATATTATGTGGTTATTGCTGCTGGTCAGGCAAAATCATTACCTCTGAGGCTTAAAAAAAAATCATCTGTGTGCACCTTTCTGTAAGTAATACATTGGGTTACATTATTACAGGGCCCCTCACTGGCACGCTGACAGAATTAATCAGCTCATGCGGAGCTTATGGGTTTACAGCTGAGAGGTATTTAAAAACAATGTTCACCTCGAAATCAGTAAGAGTGTGTGTGCAAAGGTGTCTACTACATATGTACTTTTTTTCTTTTCATGTATGCATGCATGTGGAGGGTTAGGAGTGCAAGTAGGGTTTTAAAGTAATGGAATGGCTGGGGGTGCTCCATTTGGTGTTAATGGCACATATGTGGGTCACTTTATGGAGAACATTAAACTATACTGCTTTATACTGTGCAGAGGAGAGAAGCTAATGGATGTTGTTGTTGTTGTTGTTTTTTTCAAAAGGCTTTCATAAACCATACAGATTCTCACAATACATCCACAGATACAGTTGAGTACATTAGAATATATCCTGCTTTATTCTTTTATGCATTCAGACTGTAGTGTTTTGGGAAATTTGGGGAACAAACACCATCATAATAATTAGCTATTGTTCTGCATAAACAATGAATGTATGTATATTCTAGATATGACAAAAGTAATAAAAAGATGTGTCCTAAGCTCAACACAATCTGTGTATTTTACAACAGACCACGGGGTGATATATGGAAACTTTGTTTTCTAACGTTAATCAAGAAAACATCAAAAATAGCCAAAATGGCCACCGTGTAATGTAATAATTTCTCCTTCAAAACAAGTATTCTAAAATAAAATACTGCATACACACAATACATTCAAATAAATAGAGGAATGAATTAAACTCATTTTCTACTGAACTATAACTGGATTGTCCCAGCTTGACGCAAGAGATATTCTGAAAGTGGGGCTGTTGCTTTGAGATAGCTACGCTTGCTATGCCCAATTACGCCCTGCACCTTTTATGTTGACAGCAGAACAACAGCAACTACAAAAAATTGCGTTGACAGCTTTTATTGGGTAACCTTCCACAACAACCCAGGGCACAGCCAGAGTTCTGCATATGAACTCTAGCCTCAGGCTTCAGTGACCACAAGTCATTTCAATAGACTACTCCTTCCTCTTCAGTGCTGAACGCATAAGACTGTTGCACTGAAAAGGTCACTGATCCAGTCATATAGGTTGTGTATTCACTAGAGAGTAGGAAGACAAATAAGTCTTCAGAGCTAAGATACAGTCCCTTCTACATGTGAAATCTTTATTCGGTAGCTCATACACTGAACATTTGCATCTCTTCTCTCTCTCGACTCAAATGCTCTAGACCTCTCTGAACAAATACCAACAGAATTCACGGTGAAACAGCAATGCTCTCACTCAAAGTGGAAAACTGATTTCAAACATATGAGGGAGTGGGAATGACAGATGTGGTGAAATATGTCCCTCACAGCTTTAGCAAAATGCAAATCTGCCCTTCACACTTTTTTTCCGATAGCAATACCTTCCTCCAGCATTTATATACAGCCTTATGTGCAGTGACTCCTTCAACATTCTAAAGCTCTGGACACCTAGAAAGGTTTGGATTCTGTTGTCAATAAACATACTGCGCCTACAGTATTGTTCTCAGTGGCTGCAGGCAAACCAGAGATGTTAAGCATCCATGTCAAACTGGTTTGATGTGTTTTTCAGTTTCAGCTTCAGTCAAATTGCAGAGCATCGACTCACAGTGGTGGTGTCTTTGTTGGGAAGTCTGAGGTGCATTTGCTCTGTTTAAGCTTCAAGTCTCCCACGCGCAATGTGCACCCAGGATGCAATCGGGTCATGTGTTGCACTTCAAAATAGGCATCCCTTGATGCCTCCTTTAAAGCATCCACATATGCCAGAAACTGAGCTTCAGGTGGTAGAGGTAGTTAAAATGTTCAGACAGCAGAAAAGCAGCAGGTAATTATTTCCCCAAACATCTTCAGCAGACACTGTCAGTCAGTAGTGTTCAGAGGAAGTAACTGACAATCTTCCTCTCTTAAATGCTTGTTAGAATGGAGCGTACCCTGACATTACTACAGTACCATATTTCCACACATTTACTAACTCTAAGAGCTGGAGTTTTGAATTATCATGGTCCAATTTCCAAAGACAACAAAAGTTAAAACTGGTGTTCTTATTATTATTATTATTACTATTATTGTTATGTTACTTGTAAATAAATCAGATATGATCATGTTCAGCTCCTTAAACATCCATTGAACCCATAAAATCTGATTAATCTTTTAAAGTGTAACAACCACAGCGCAATTAGTGAGTCATTGCCTCGCGGCACCTCTCCACAGGCATCAGAAAACGGGTGAATAAAAATGAAATATATAAACCTCTTTGTATTCAGTAAAGAGTGTCTACATAAATCGAGACAAAAACAAAGGGCATTGTCACAAACCGTTTTTTTGTTCTCTGAGCACTGGGAGTTGGTGCCCAGTGCTTCCAGGCACCAAAGGCCCCATTGTTTTTGGCCATGAAAAGAAGCCAAGTGACAAACAAATAAATAAATAAATTGAAAAAAGGTCACACTTTATATGTACAATCCAGAAGTAATACTGTACTAACCTTAGGGCTTTAGTTTCAAAAATGGGATAAGTGACGGGTTACATAATCAATTGAAAGGATTAAATGAGTGTCCACTTCAGAAAACAACAGCACTGCTCAGTTGTTCAGTTTCTGTCAATGCAATGGCAGAGGAAGTGGGAAGTTTACTGTCACACAAAGTCTTAAGGAAGTGGAAAGGGTGGATGGCTGAACATTAACAGTGTGTGACATGAATACAGGAGGCCGTGGTACTTGTCCTCTATCCCTACCCCATCGGTTAATATTTGTTTATTTGAAGGCTATCTTTCGCCAAATATGACTATGTTCCTTCCCTAACCCTAACCAAGTAGTTTTAGTTGCCTTAATTTGGCCATACCTTAAAGGTGCCCTGTGGGTGTTTCTTGGTTTTGTTTACATTCAGTTTTACTGATCAAAACGCATTTTGTGCATTTTTGAGACCTAACAAATGTGTCGAGTGCATTGCCTTCCTCATAAAGCATTTGCAACGCTTAAATATTTTAAATTGTGCATTGTTTGCATCAATCTTTTCTAGCTTGCAGTCTTCTTCTTCACTGCCTTTGTGAGCCGCATTGAGATGCTTCTTTGTGTGTTGCCACCACCAGTGACACCAGCACCAGGACTGTGTACCGTGTCATCCCTGTGATCTTGCACGTGTATGTGTGTCCTTGTGCATTTGCATGATACAAACAAATCAGGGACCCGCTCGTAAACATTGCTCCATACTGCTACTAGTGGTCAAACACGCCACAGGGTACCTTTAACTGTAGTGGCACCAGATCAGAAAACACTTGTATAAGACTTTTTTGAAAGAGTCATATGGGTCATTTTGGGATGTCCTGATAATTTTAATGTTTTGTCATCTATGTATGAGGATCTGTTATATGAAATATGCATGTGACGCTGTATATTTGTCACTTCCGTATCAATCAGTTATCAACACCAAACTATCCAAGTGAGATATTGCAGTATAAAACATAATACAAAAAAACAATAAAATAAGCGAGAAAGTAAGATAAAAAGAGTGGCTTTTATCTTGATGTAATGCTTCCCAAATATGTCTTCAGAGCTTATCAGCTCAGACAGTAGTATCTAACTCAGTCAGGTAGTGATGTGGCACTTGAAGATCACCTCAATAATGTGCACTGACTTGCACAGCCAGTAGGCTCATAAGGAAAGAAGAAAAAGAAAAAGAAAAAACATGCTAGGAGACATAACAATGGTTCCATGGCTATGCATTGTAACCATTTCTATTCAGTACAAAGGAGGGGACCTCTAATGGGGCTCTTTAGACTGGACCACTCAACTTTAAGCTGCCTGAGAGAAAAAGAATTCACTTCTTTCCTCTCATGTGTATAATGACTCTTGAGACCACAAAGTGTAGGCAGCTAAAGAGAGAATTAGCCTCTTTCTTCTTTCTTTATCACTAGCCTGGTGTGCACATTTATTGGTTCATATAACTGTGTTCTTTAATGGGCAATCCCAAGATTGAGATAAAGAGTTTACTGACCCATAGCTCGAAACTAAATGGCCTCAAGGTTAAAGATAATATGGTGATAACTCAGAGGTAGGAAAGAGGTTAAAAATGAATGAAATGCAAGAAATGTAAAGAGAAAGAGGGAAAAAAAATAAGATGATGCAATACAATGAGATTAAGAATGGTGCTGTGGTTGAAAATGATACAGGGATTATTTCTGTGGTAAATCTTGTCCAATTTTAGCCACCTGGTGCATCTGTGGCAGTGGCATTCTTCCTGGCTTTGACACACTTAATTACATTTTGCCTTCATATAATGTTTCAGTCCACTATTGTATTTCCAATTTCCAAAATTAGTGTCTCAGCATGAATCACTTTACAGAGGGGTGTATACAATATTGCAACTCTAACCCTTCACACCTGATATTCCTCTACAGTTTAGCTAAATTATTAAAGCCTAGTGTTGGACATTAAGTGCACTGCAAGATTTTAAAATGGAAGAACCAGATTTATTTTTTCAGCATCGATGGTTCTAGTATCAGTGCTGACATACAGAAATGGTTTGAATTTGTTCTGTAATTATTAGACATAAGGATTAGACAATAAGGATTGGCTCTGGTTAACTCTTTTCTAAATACAAAGAATCTCCACATAATTTATACTATAGGTTCAATAGATGTCTGCAGAAGTGACCACAATCAAGGGGAAAAACATAATAAAAGTAGCATGCATTTTTGTCATAGTCATTTCTTTGTGACATTACAAAGCGACAAACATAATTTTAAACAAATGCAGTATCTACTTGGTAATGTTTTATGCACACAGTTATATAATACAAGGTTTGAGTAAAAGAGTGGACTATCTTACTAATTATATCTCTGAAATGCAATTGGCAAAGTGATCACAGTTAGCTGCCTTCATGCGTCCCTCAGAGCTTGAGATAAGATAAGAGATTCGAGGGAGAAGCCATTTATATTTAGACTTGGACAGCAGGGGTGCTTAACTTTTATTTTGGGAAGCACATCCAAAACACTGAAATCATCCATTAAAGGCATTAATTCTTCTTTCCACAGTGAGTTTTTGTAATTGGGAACTTCATGTGTAAAAATATATAATTGGCTACAATTGCAGGATTTTTGGGAGGGATAGTTTATTAATTCCAAAATAAAATAAAGCCTTGAAAGAAAGGCTTCATAAATGATCAACAATGTTTCTTTGAAAAAAATAGAATTTCTGTACACGCTAGTTTCTGAAAGTGTTTCTTCTCTCATATAGGCTACCTGAAATGTGCTAGGTGTTTCTGTTATTCATTTTTTAATAAGTGCTTGTAGATAAATCACAGCAATACATATGATAATCATCCTCTCCCACTTACCTGAAAGGTCCATAAGTACAAGTACTTATGAAGAAGATTATCTTCAGGTTAAATTTGGCATGTACATAAAAATGCAATTACCGTATGTATGACCATAATGGTTTTGGGGTGTTGTGAATGAAATTGAAGCTGTGTTGTTAGGCCCTTGTGCATTCAGGGAGCTGATTCAGAAGATGAATTTCTTTCCAGGTCTCCTGGAATCGGCATTTTGTTATTGTATTTGGTCCATCTACCCATTATGGAAAAAGCACACTGTGTTGATGTGAAAAGTAAAATTACTCATTGCATTATTTTCTTATTTTGCATGCAATGTTACTTGGAGCAGTACACAAGGCTGTGTGAAAATGTCTTCAAGTTCTGGCTGGAGCTAACACACACTGTGGCAACTAAGCCTAATGTTGGGTGTTTTTTGGGTTGTTGCCAGCCTGGATGGTCAGGAGCCGAATCATCTACTGGCTATGTGTACAAAGTTAAACATATTATGAAATGTTTAACCTTCCAGTATAATACTGTATGTGGTTCAGTTGGCTAAGCCACCATGTAAACTCAATGTTCTGTATTTTCACCATTCTTTCTTAAACTTGTGTTCTTCAGCAAAAAGTGACACTTGACTTTTGATTGTTTTCACATAAAGATATTTTTTTTACCCCATAATAATTTATCTCCCACATGTATAAGGCATAATATTGTTTTAGATACAGAGTGATAATATCTCATACATGAAAACTATTAATTGGAAGTCTGAGTTCTCTATATTTGGTAGGACGACAGCTTCCAGCTGGCAGTTACACCTCGCTTGCAAAATATTGAAGATTGTGAGAATTCACATTATTTTTATATGATGTTACAGTATGTTTCGCCTTTTCACTTATCAAATGTTCCCACATGTGTTCAGTGGGGATGAAGTTTGGTGACTGTGGATATAAGATAGTCCTGTCATAGTTTTGATGCAAGTTTTGGGTCACTGTCCTGCTGGAAAATCCACTTAAGCCAGACAAGATGGAATACCTGTTCAGAATAGAGTTGTACTTCTCTTTGGTCAGTGTGGAGTTGATCCTGAGCAAGTCACCAACCCTGGACTGACAAATACCTGAATAAAGCCGTCACTTTATATTTATAAGTAGGTCTTATATGCTGTTACATTAACTTCTCATACAACCGCCTCATCATATTAACCAATCCAATTACAATTAGGTTTACAAATGAAAACCTGATTCAAATTTTGACTTTCATGGACTCATGGATTTGAAACTGCTACTCCTTCATCAGTGCTGTTCTTTGTTCATTTACCTTTGTTTTCTGGATGCAAGTGCTGCTCTGGCACAACAGTGTCTCATAAAATGATTCAGTAAGTGTACTGATCTTTCACTGTGGTCACTTTAAGTTGTCCTAATCTTGCTTTGGTAGAAAGTCATTTGGTTGGTGAAAACGTGTCCTGTCTGCTTTGTCCTGCCCTCTGACGTAGCTGGACTTTTGCTGTGGGAGAGTTTTTCAACACCCTGGAGACCCTATACTGCTTCACCGAGCCGTTCTGACATTGTTGCAAACAGGCATATGAATAATCCTGGACACCGTGGTGTATCTGTTTCACAGTATAATCATATGGGGTCATTGAATAGTGATATTCATTTGCACAAATGAATAGAGAACTATTTATTCATTAACTTGTTGAAAGGGTTCTGTCTTGTTTTATAGTTCTTTGCATGTATTATCTGGGATTGATAATTATCAATTTAATGAATAATTCATCTGTTTTTAAATTATAGATATTAATTAATGTTAATTAATCAATATGCCACAATAAACTTTAATATCCAGACGTAGCAGGTTAGAAACCTAATATGACTTTTCTGCATAGATTTGTATTGTGCTTTTCTGTTTAGAAATATTCCACCTCAAGTCATATTGTTACATGCCTATATTTGGGGAAAACAGACCGTATATATGTTGCAGCCCTAATGGTCCTTTAAAGACCTGTTGTAACATTTAAACCTGGTTGCATAAAATGACTAACTCAAGTCTTATTTGCAGCCCGAGAAGTTCTGTCTCTGAAAGGAGCCTACCCAACCTTGCCCATAAAGTAATTTCATTGACATGAAGCATGTAAGCAAACCACAAACCATATATAAAAAGCATTTAAAACAGTGTGTAAAAACTGCTAATCAAGCATGGAAGTGAGCAAGTGAAACCAGTGAACCTCTCTTACCTCCCAGGGTGGCTGAGATGAGAATGTGGGTTCCATATTTCTTAATGATGGTGTCGATAAACTGCTGAGTAGTGGGTCTGCGGCCCAGCAAGCGTACGCTGCGCTGGAACTCAGGCATGAGTGGGACCGGGTTCCGGATCAGGTCCCTTCTCTCAATCGCTGTGTTCCTCACCTTCCAACGTGCAAATTCCCTGACAATCACAGGAAAAAACAACTGCTCACACCAAAATTACTTAGTATATCCAACCACACTGTCAACAATAACAGTAAAACAGTATTAATTATAGTGTGGTAACACATTAATTAGCTCGACTCCATCTCACCAAATGCATTTGTGGGAAAACAATACACATCTGATAGAGCACACTGTGGTCTAATCTGTCAGATAATTAACACAATAACAAAAACTGGAGTATATATTTAATATTTTATAAAGCTGTTTGGAGCTCACAGATTTGAAAATCCACATTAAAGTTAAGATTTTAAGACAGTGAAGCACCATAACGCACATCTTTAATGCGTCTGGTGATGCAGAAGCTTTGTAGTTGGTTGTGTTTATTTATTCATGCTGACATAAACATCAAAAATCACTATTTTTTAGGATTGTACTACTTTGACCAGTGTCCTGTGATGTTTATCTGTGACAGGGTATGTTTTCATTAAATTGCTCAAGGTGCCTTTCTCTGAATAACGTTCCAACTTGAACCTTTAAGAAAGACAAATACAAAAAAACCAACAAGGAATTATTTTAACCACTGGTACAAGTAGCAAAACTACGCATCATTCTACCCTTGTTCTTTCCGACAGCAGTTAAAGTTATACTTCACAGCGTAAATATTAAAAAGATTCTGTAAAATATTTGTGTGGATGTTCATGATGTTTGCCTCTGTACCCGCTGAGACACACATCAAGAAAACATTTACACAGACAGACATAACAGACATCTCTGTTACTCTGAGGGTTACAGAAAAACCAAATAACACTGCCCTGAGGACAAAAACACCAGGTTTTCTTCAGCTGTGTGAAATGCAAAAGAAGGCACTCTGTTATTGAGTCAGCGGCTAAAACCTAGCATATCTGAACTGAAAGTCAGTGATTAGGCATTCATGTAGGTAGGCTTCTTTGTGTGGTAAAATTGTCAGTATAGTGAGTTTCAAATGAATTTACATTTTGTTATTGTTATAAAACAAGCAGTTCATAGTTGTTCTGGGAAATTCACAGCAAAAGAGGATTCCTGATGTATTGGTTCACTCTAAAGGAGGTATGATTTTAATGCAAATTGAATGGGAAGCTGTGATTTTCTTCATCATCTGTTCTTTCTGTCAATCACAGAAATGTTTCTATTTCCATCTGGATTGCGCACATTCTCAAACACCTCTATCAAACATACATGTAAGTCGATCTATCATCCAGACTGGATGTGTGATACAGGCGCTCACACTTTTGCCTGAAAGGTGCGAGTATGCATACATACAGATTCAGATAAGGCATAACTACTCTCCACTCTGCTGAGATGAGCACAAAACTAAGTTTTATGAGTCTATAGACAGGGGGGAAATGTAATTTCCTACTTACTGACAGATAGTTTTAAAAGCATTTCCTCAGAATTAGATTTAGATTGAATTTAGATATATTTAATGATGCAGACTTTAGTATATGAATGATGAGGCCAATTACAGTAAGTGTGTGACTTAAAGTGCAACAAAAGCTCCATCGGATCAAGCACAAACAAAAGGCTTTATCGTCCCAATAATGTAACCCTAAAAGCCTGCTCTAATTGAAATCTGAGTACTGTTCCATAAATGCATATAAATTCAATGTAAAAATAAACCAAACAAATGGATGCAGAGAAATAAAAAAATGCAAACACACACACACACACACACACACTCCGCAATCCAAACCATTCATGTTTAGAAGATATTAGCTGCTCTTTCGGCTTTTCAGATATTGTATTTTAATCTTACTAAAACTTAAAGATGTATTTAAATCAGTCTTGAAGAAATCCAATGAGAACAGAAAACACACAATGATATTAGAAGCAATTCTACAACCTCAAGTTTGATTAGATTAACTCCCTGAAGTACAGTTTTTTAGTCATGGATTCAATGTCAAGATGTGTTGTTGAGAGTCAGCGTGTCCTCTACTCTCCCTAATACTGCTGGTGACAGGTATCTACACTCACACTAAGCAACTTTTAAAATGTGCAAAGGAACCCCTGCACACCGTCTTGATTGCAATCAAAACAAACCAAGACACAAAGAAGTCAAAGTAAAATATGCATTGTAGGAGTTGGTTCAGCCACATACAGCAACATGCACGTCAAGCTTTTGTGTAATATACTGCATTGTAAAGGTTTCTTTAAGACATTGTTTTATGACCCAAAAGTGCTATTTTCGTGCTATAAAAAAAGATATTTTAATTTAAAAAGTAAGCAATGTGGATAAAAGCTACAGCACAGTGATTTATAACAGCTTCATCTTAAGCTTTCCTTCACAGCCCTCAAGGGCTCCTCATAATGATTTAGTCATGAATAGGTGGGTCCCCTCAAATTGATCGTCGGTTACTTCGTTTGAATTCACTGACACGCAGTCAGCGATGTGTCAGTCTGCCTGAGCATAGCTTGATGGCAGCACTTTTTAAAGCTCTATTCAGCACTCCAAATTAGCATTTAAAGTTGAATTCCTTTCTGCCAGTGGACTGTTACGTAATCACACAACTTCGTGATGCAGTCAACATTTCAAAGGTAATATCTTGACATCTCTCTCAAGGAGGTCATTTTACACATTTAGTACAATCAAAGAGCAGTAAGAAGTGTGCATGTAGTTAGTATCAGAAGGAGTGAATGAATGCTTAAATAATGACAATACAGGCTGTCACGACTGACAGGAGAGTGCGTGCACCGCTTTTTCTTTGCGCTGTCTAATCACACACATCATAAATGCTTTGCGGCAGGATTGCAGAAGTCTTCCTTTTGAGAGCTTTGCAGTTCCTCAACTTTGCAAAGACACAAGTTCTCATCTGGCGGGACAGGGCTCACCACTCACGCTAGTACATGCTGATTCAGCTTCCACTCCCATTCCATGACTTCGCTTTATAAGAGGTACACGTTGCTGTTATTTCTGAAATCTGGAGAAAACATTCAAGCCAGGAGAGCTGCGAGGGACTTTTCAAATTTGCAGCAGATGTACCAACATTTCTCCCTTTTCATTCTCTGCCCAGCTCTTTCTCACTGTATCGCTCTCTGCTGCTATCTCCCTATCTATTCATTTTCAGTGAATCCTCCTCATGGCTCCGTCACTGCCAATTATTATATAAAACTTTATATGGCAGCCATATGTACTTGGGCCCTTCTGCCCCAGATTAGACATGCCAGCAGATGGAACCTGCGACATGATTCAGTGCTTTACTTCACAGCTCCAAGACCGGTTTAATGACCTATCAAAGGAAGTTGAGAGGAGATAAATGGCATTGCAGCTGCATAGGAGGAAAATGGGAGCGTAGGTGATTATTGCTTTATGGTGTTCAAGTAACTCATGTGGGAGGGTGGGTACATTACATTTGCCTGTGTAGAAGTGTCTGTGACCTACAGAAAATACAGGATACATAAATAGAGAGCCATAAATAATACTTAATTCATTTATAAATACTTACTGTAAATGGCACTGACAGCCTTGTATATTTGCTGAAGAATGTCATGGTGGAGGCTTATACTGCATATACTGTATGGTGGGTCCTTGATCCCATACGTTCATGTATTCTAACAGGCAACATTTTGGCATTTTGAACAAAGAGTTTGCTTGATGATAGAAGAGTTCTTTGGGTTTTGAATCAGCTTAAGTCGGTTAATTCCCCAGTGCCCTCATTTAGAACACCATTTTATCTGATTCCTTTCCAGTGTTTGTCTCAGCACAGTTTAGTCAACATGAACTGTGGCTGCTAGGAAATACATTATTGTAATCAAACAGCCAAGTCCCTCATCTCATATAGATCAGAATGTGAATGTTTTTCACCAGAGATCATTTGCTCTAATGAATGTACTGGTGGCTCTTACATGTGTCTAACACATCTATTTTAGACCTCGATCAAGAAAAAGCCTGAGTAAAAGTCATGTTTGGAGCGATTGTAATGAAATGTACTGTTTTTCTTTTCACATTGAGCCATCACTCTATATCAGGCTCACCTGTTGCAGAGAAAATGCAAGATAAATATTAAAATGTGCAAGGAGAGAACTCAGAGGGAACTCAAGGCAACACCTGAGCAATAAGGCCAGCAAAAGCAGCTTTGATTTTCTTTGGACTTCTTGCATGAAATATTGATATGAACTGTGCACAATGTCTTGTGTCTATAATACTATCTGTCCTTGTTAGATGCCAAATTACAGACGACGCTCATGAACATACTTGAAAGTCATCTTTTGAGGATCTACTGGATGCAAAATGCAATGTATAACTGAGATGGCAGAACGAAAACAAATAAAAAATTTAACAGAATGCATTAACACATTTCTGCCAGTGTCCCGGTTTTATTATTTTGGATTAACTGATGTTTACAAGGGGTGTAACGATTCATTCATTGCATCAACTGTAAATGATGCCAATTCAACTGCATCAATCTGCTAAAAGAAATAAACATGATGAATTACTCTGACTTCAGTAATGATCAACTTGAAACGCTTTGAACCAAACTATTTGCAATTTCAAATGATGTTGATCACGCTTGTGACCAGGAGATCAAAATTGTAAACAACGCATGTATGTAATCCATTGTTACTGTTTTATCTCACTGATATCAGCCTCACTGTTTACTGTTCACTTTCCTAACGCTGTAACACATCTGTATTACGTTACTGCTAATGCAAACCAAACATTTCCTACTGACATTGCTTCACACTAAAAGCATTCAACTGGGAAACACGAGGTGGCTTTTATTGTGAAATAATCACAGGAAAATGTAATGTATTTGTCACTGAGGTTAGTGCTGACTAAACAAAATGACAAAAATGTGTCATTTTCTGCATTTTTTGTCAGCAGATCAGTTTTAAATATTGTAGGGAGTACCGACGGACCAAGCACACAGTGAGCTGTGATATGGAGAGTTGCAGGCGACAGGCAAGATAGGTAACCAACTCCTGTACTGTGCCCTGCTGTTGCGTAGAAACTATTCCGTGCAGCAGGAAATCATGGCCGTAATGAAATTCTGGATAACTCTTTCTATGAAGCCCAAATGTATAATACATTATATTTGCCTTCAAAGTGCATTATCATGCATAAAGCATCGTATACAGTAAATCAATATAAATCTTTACCATGACAACGATGTCGTATAACAACAGTTGCAAGGCATTATAAATATGATAATAAAACTATGTTCTATGTTAAGTATTATTTTGTATTACTGTATCATTCCTAGACATGAGTAATTACTTTGCTCATATTGCATGAGTTATAAGGTGTAATGAATATCATGGTGTTCTCTGTAACCCTAATGGATGGAAAGTGTGGCTATGGCATGTCATAACACCTTCCAGGCAGCATGTTGTCTGCTTCAATTAGAGTTGGGCTGCATTGACGTATCCAGTGAATATTCCCTAAAGCTCTGACAGGGGCAGGAAACGACCATCATACAGCATGTCACCGCAGGCACTTTGTTGATCCTGGCGCTAGAGCCCAGATTAAAAAACCTTGAGAGAGCATGACAGACATTCAAAGTGGAAGGGTGACGGCACAGCGGAAAGAGAGGCACAGTTTTGAATCTCTAATTAATTGAGTTGGAAACTGGCTCGACAGGAGCCAGAGACAACATGTTCTTGGATAAATGACATCAGAAAACAATAGCAGCAGGAGTATCAGTAAATTACAGAACTTGTCATACTTGGCTTCTTGTTTACCTCTGTCCTCCTCTCATGCTGTATCAAAGTCCTAACAGTCAAACGCAATACATATTCAGAAGGATATGTTGTTCAGTTACATCTTGACCTTTGTCGGTCTGTGGTAAAAAACAAAAAAACAAAACAAATGAATGAATATCTGACAAAAAGCCTGTGCCATTTTCTCTTCACTTGAGACACACAAACAACCATTTATGATGAAACAAACCAAATAAAAATGTTAGACCTCGCTATAAACATGTTAGTGTTATCAAAACACCCTGACTTTATTTGAAGCAGACAATATGCTGTCATAAAGGGCAACGGTGTGGCACTCAGCATTTTACGAGGAAGATTTAAAGGATGCACCTGGCGTAGAAAAAAATAAATAATGCAACAACAAAAACAGGCCAAAATAAATCTTTTTTTTTTTTTTTTTGAGTTGAAGCTCTTTGTGCTCATCTCCTCGAGTGACTGCAGACACTTAGCTGTGTAGTTTTTAATAATAAATCAGGACAGTGTTAATAAAGCAGTGTTTGGTGGACATTTGCATGTAGTTCTGCACTAAATGTTGCATAACATAATATTTAGTAAAATGTATTTAAATCTTTTTAACTATTGTGCTTCAACTTGTAAAAAAGTAATGACTGAACTCAGCTTATTGCACATTTTATTTTAATGGATGAACATTTTGGTTTATAGTTACTGAGTTGAAGCATTATTTTAAAAATTGTAAAAGAGGAAATGAACTTGCTCATGAGTTGAATCTGCGACAGCTGATTCAGAAATACCTTGAATGCAACATGTTAATATTTAGTGTTATTATAATTTCAGAAGAATACAGTGTGTGCTACGCTTCCTCGTACAACATAGAGTAGATGAGAGGGCAGGGAGAATCAACCCCTCATGTTCTGTACATTCTGCTCATAATGATTGTTTCTACACAGACTGTGTCAGAGAGGTGATGATTCAACTCTGTTGTAATTTCTGTAGCTGCAGTTTATGCTTATGTTGTACTAAGTTACATCATACTTTAGTAGCAGTGTCTATAGTAAGCCTGTCTATCACAGACCAACACAATTTGGTACATTGGAAAATAACACTCACATTTTTGTCAATTTTGTTTAAAAATGTAATATTCATACTGCTTTGATACTGTAATAAAACAGCAATGATGTTTAAATTTAGTAGCCAAATCTGAAATAACTTATTAGGGCAACAATGTCACATCTGTTTACTGTTTACTGACATTTTCAAAGAGTGAGATACAATTTCAGCCTGTGTTTGGCGTTGTTCCAACAATGTTGAATGTTGAATGATTGATTGTCTAGAAATGACATTTAATTATCGGAGCTCTAATCAATAACACACCACATATTAACTGTGAAATTAAAAAGTGTAAGACGAAGATTCTAATTATAGATTAGTGTGACACATTAAAAGCTACACATGTTAAAGTTATACAATTATAAAACATCTAAAGTCTTTGTAGTGCAAAAAATACCCTTAAAGAACCTTTCTTTATTTTTAGCCTCAAGGTTTTAGTTTATGGATAAAGATACAATATTAATCATGCTGAAAGTCACACCATATACAAGGATACAATATTTATCCTGCTGAAGGCACACCAAATGTTTAATTTAGACTTACATTATTTGGTACACCCTGATGTTGCATTATTTCTGCTAGTGTCCACTGAAAGCCTCCACTGCCATGGGGCTAACCATACTTGGTAGTTCCTTCAACTCCCTTCCCATCCACTCTGCAGTCATCCAGTTCTGTGTGTCACCTTTCACACGGCACATGTTTCATATCTGGCGAGTCAGTCAGTTCTGCTATTCTTGCCCATATTCCCATGAGACATATTTGAATTTAAGAAAGACTAAATGAGAGAAAAACTCATGGTTACACAATGGGTGGTTGCCATTCACTGTACTGTATAAACTTGACTTTACATGAATCTGAAACCTAATGCCAATAGGCTAACTGCTGGAACTGCTCTCTATGTCATGTTAGTTTATGAAAATGATACATAGAAACTGATTTGTTTCATAATGGACAGAGAGAAGAAATGACAAATTGAACTGAAGAATTTGTGTTCCCCCTTCAAAATTCCAGTCATTTTCATGGTGCCTGTGAAGTGCAAAACTTCATGGAATAAGCTGTGTGTGTTTGGAGGTGTTTTTGGAGAAGTGTCTGCTCCTTCTGATGTGAGAAGAAAAAGACAGCATCGGTTTGCATGCTTTGATGAAGGATGAACCTTTCATTTTTAGTCATTTGTTCCACTACTTGTTTGTTAGGGATGACTTGACTAATACTTCAATTGTTGGTTGAAAAGGATGCACAACAACATCATTGTGAATTATCTACTTTAGTCAAATTTTTGTCACATGACAAAATACTCCTGAGGGTAACAGTCCATTTCCAACAACCAACCAAAGAAGTGGAGACATCAACTGCTGTCTATCTAATCGGTGCCCTAAAAGTCTAAATCAGCTCCAGGTGAGCTAAAGTTTGTATGCATGGCAGCTTCATGCTAACCGGACTGCAATGTTACATGCAAAAAATTTAAAAAAAAAAATGCTTTCTCAAATGATTGCGACACATGCTTGCTTACAGTTCTGTGAGGTCATTTACCAGTTCCACATTTTCTGTATTTATCAAACTATTTACATAATATTGTGGCACAGAAGCAGTGCTTATGCTAATAGCCCACTGGTCTGCTTAGCATAAACATAATGATCCATCAAAACAACCATTAAAAAAAAAGAACAGCGGAAATAGCAGTGAGCTCTCTATCTGCTCTCAGTAAAAGCAGAGTATGACATTGGTGGGTCTGTTGTAAGTTTTGATTTTTGCAGGATTGAGAATGGGTGCTTAATCACAGCAAGAGTGGGGTTTATAGTGGTGCAGATGCATCTTCTCAGCTCCTATGTTGTATTTACTTGTTCACTCTACTATCTCACATTTCTGGCGGCAGCACTTTTTTTATGGTGAACGTGTGTACGAGAGGTGAGGAAGTCAGAAATACGGCATCTGAAAAGGTGAGGATAATTCTTGTGTTGTGGACAGATTGAAAAATAAATTCATAGTCTAAACTAATGATTGGTGCAACTTTTGAGAAATGATAAGGGCTTGGTAATACAGTATGTGCCAAATGACTGGAGGTGGGGGGGGGGTCATCTTCACCATGATGATCTCATTTGTCTATGGCCATAATACCATCTTATTAAAATCAATTAGCACATGGAGATTTTGCATTATAGTATCCTACATTATTTACAAAAGACCATTAAACATTCTATTGATTGAATCTTTGCCACACTGTTCTTTATAGTGCCATGCTCAGCTGACTGATAGTGGTGCGCCATGAGGGCCTCAACAGAAAACGCTGGCAAGCTGCAAGGACTGGGGGAGACTTTGATCCAATAATGGTAATTCCCCCATGAATGACTTTGTGAAGCGATTTTGTCTTCCCACACAGTATTGACTTATTCCCTTTTATTCAGTACATGGTGTTCTCACACAGAAACTGTACTGTATGATCTCATATACTTGGATATGATACATTTTCAGGGATGTAGGATAAATGTTGTTACATCTAGACCACCATGTGGCCCAGCAGGGTTTATGTATGTCCATATGTGTTGCATTTCAGAGGCTGCCTCCTTTGAAAAACAACTTGTCAAGCCTACCAACAAGGGGCTTCCATGATTTACATCTTGCAGTATTTTTTTTTCATTTTCCAGTTCATGTTATTTACCAGTGATACATGAGCACCTGAGGGCAAACACCTGGTAAATAAAACTTCAATCAGGCTGTCCTCGACCTTACGAGGACAGCCTGCAACAAATGGCATATTACTGATCCTAGCATGCTATTGTAAGGACTGCAAAGGGCAGAAAGTTGGGCAAGAAAGTAGTATTTGTCAACTGCATTTCAAAGTCTTTGGAAAGGGTAAGAATTGTTGACCCATTTGTCAACATATTAGTTATTGAAAAACAGAATTTGTTGGAGGTAGTCATTGGAATGGGACACAACCTCTAGTGGAGTCATACTTGATTAACTATATTTTTTAGTTTAATTGAATTTAGTATATGCCTTATTTTGCTTTGAGTATTAATATGTGGATGACATTCAGATTTATATGCAAAATTTATTTAGCATATACTACACAGTAGCCTATATGCTTAAGTCTCTTGCTAGCTATAGCTAATTAGCCTGTGAAGAGCACACAAGGCACACCGACTTTTGTTTAGATTTAGAAAAGTTTAAGTCAGGTTAAAATCCCTCTACGCAGCATTTTCCTAGCCTGGTCATCAGACAGAACTGCCATTTCATTTGGCTTCATTCATTCAGCCTGACATTGTTTTAATGTTAGTTGCTTTCTTGTTGGGCGGGAGGAGGGTATGTTATTTTATTTTGCCTTAACCAATTAGTAGCAAGTGATGTATGCGACCTGCTGACATAATTTTTGGCTGACACAGAAGTTGCAGTAGCAGTTGCTAAAGAGCAGTTAAATGAATGTTTTTTCACAGTGATCAAAGAAATATGTTCAGTTACAGTTGATTTACAGCAACCTGCACAGCTGTGTTTATGTCATCCACGCTCTTCGCCATTTTTGCATCCTTTTTTCTATCACCATTATACATGGAATTAGTTAGGTAGCAAGCTAGCTTTGCAGGAAAATGACAACACCATTCTTAATTTCAATGTTCTGATTGGTCAATTATTTTTTCAACAGCTGGAAAGAGTCATCAATACACACAGCACCAGACCCACATAAATCGCTGAACAAATCAGAGATGTGGGCACTGATTCAGAGGTCTGGAACTAGGCTTGCATTTTCTACCACAGCACATGTTGTAGGTCACAGGGCGTTGCTCAGTCAGGGTACTGTTCTGAGCCAATGCGAAAAGAGAAAGCAATTCCATATATGGACATAAAGTTTGACTTTCTGGCAATCAAAGTGCCTTACAGGTTGTATCTCTTTAATGTGGCTAAACTAGAGTCAAATGAACTATTTCGGAACAACTGAGCAACTAGAATACTCTCATCATCTACAGTGCATTACATACTGCAGACTTGCATGTTCATGTTCCTTGGAGGACAGTATTACCATTAACACAGTATTAATTTCTTTGGGGAAAGCCCCCATAATCCAAGACCTTAGAACCCTTGTTCCTGTGCTGCAACAGTATTATGCAGAAGCTTGATGGAATGAAAGAAAAAAAAATCCAGGCATTTCATGGTAATAAGGAGGCAAAGCCCAGTAATAAATCAAACAGACAGAGATACAATTGAAATTCTGTATAAATTTCAACCACCAAGAACCATTCAAAATATTATAGAATGATATTTAATCCTATGCTCCAGTGCACAGTGAAGGACTATGCGGAAAGAGGTGGGATGTTATTTTGGTTGGCCTGAACTGTTTGCTTGTGCTTGTTTTATTTATTTTCACTTCAATACTGGCATGGGCCAGATTTCTAAACACAGCAGTGTAAACAGTACAGGAAATCGGAGGGGCTATTTTGAAATTCTGTTGTAGTGCTGCTAAAAAAAAGTAGATACCATCAGCAGAGAGGCTGTGTAAAAATATCCAAGTGACTGTTCCAAGCTAATGGGTTTAGATAAAATTAGGTGCGTGTTAACAGGAAATCGCTTTAGACTCACTGTCAATGTTCCCACATGTCTGTCAAGTTAATGATAATACTGTACACACTGTCTAACAGAAATAATTGCATATTCTTCATCAAATATAGAAACATTCAGTGAGGCAACTGACACTCTAAACATGTCCTTATGAGTTGTTAAAATGAGACCTTAAGTGCCAGAACTGTCAAGGAATATAGCAAAAATAGTTTTTTCTTCCCTTAACCATTGTTTCACAAACTGCAACAACATCTTTCCAAGTCATGACGTCATGCAACATGCCTGATGCCTGCAGAGTCCATCTGTGTACATTGGTAAAATGGTGGCATTAGGCCGGTTATGACCATACGGAAGGATGGATAGACAGAGAATCAGTTGTGTAGAGAGGATTACGCCAAGGTTACTGTGATGTACAAGATCAACACACAGAAGTAGAAAGGCTGCCTTTAATCTTACAGTGTGAGGGCTTAGTTTGGGTAGATGTTTGATTTATTCTGCCAACTTTTGTACGAGCTGGAAAAATTCAATTTCAGTTTATTTTCTAAAAAGTATTGGTTTATTTAGTAAAGCTAGTTGTTAGGTCTAAACAAATATAGAGAAAAGTGAAGATAATAAAACAGAGAGGCCTGCCCAAATTCAGAAATTAATCTGTGAATGAATTTTCTTTCCAGTAACTGCACTACTGTTGTGTCTGTTTTGTGTCTGCAGAAAATGAACTGACCCCAGAAGGAATCCTCAATCGGCTCAAGTGAAGGCAAAGGGGAAATAAACAGCGTAAAACTAATTTACTCACTACCATAATGACACAGTTAATGCAATAAAGTATGCTCAGTGGTAACATAGCACAAACTTATAACTGAGTTATTCGAAGAGTTGCTATATGTTGGAAATTCATATGGAAACAGTGAAAGTGTTTAGCAAAATAACTACTGGACGTCATCCACAAATATTCAAGAAATGTACAATACCTCAATACATAACCACAATACCTAAAATGATTCTACTAACTCTATATTCATACGTAAGCATCTTACTTATTAACCATTAATTGGAGCATATCAGCAAATGGAATATGATTGCTGGCATAATCGCTTTGTTAGTGCACTCTGTAATTGTGATGAAGCAATGAAACGAAAATGGGTCTAATCAAAAACAATCTCTTAATTCACTTTAATCTCAAGAATTTGATGGGACATGGTGCCGGAAGCGAATGCACGGGTGAGTGACATGAGCATGTGTTTGAATCTAATTAACTGTGTAATGTGAGAAGTTCTGCTGATGAACTAGTCTGACTGTGTGGGCAAAGATTGCATGAAAATCATTATGAGCCTTCCCAACAAATAATAGGATCGGAGAGATTGACTTGCGTTCAAGTGAAACCCAGAATCACATGGGATCTCAAAATATCTTGATAGTCTTTTCATACAAAGGGAAGAACATATGGCTGAATGATCACCTTGAAAATATTGCTTACATTGCACTCACAAAAGCCAGCGCAGTTCAGAGGATTATTTCATCTTCTCCCATATGCTTCCATCTCACATGGAAAGTCTTCCTGTATACTGTATATTGTTTACAGTTGATGAGACACTTCATCACATTCTGTGTCCTATAATGAAATCACAGACAGTGCTCTCCCTGTGTACATATAACAAAAAACCTACCAAGGTCAAGGCATTCATGCAGTAAAAAGAAATGACTACTATTGCCAGTGCCCTAGATGTAGCTTATTGTATCCCATCCATTTGCTGCTGAACTGAATTTGCCCCGTAATAACTGTCAGTCATACCCCAAATAAAACAGCATTATGTTGATGATTTCTATTTACTGTATTTGTTGTTGCTGTAATGGGTAAAATAAAAACCAGCTCTTGCAATTTAATAATCCCTTTATCTTTTTATCTACTGGAAACAAAGCTTTTTACAATTTACATCACTCTCTTTAATTCAAGGATATCCAAATGGTTTCTGCAGTGTCATACTACTGGTACTATATATGATGATGATATCAAATCAGAAATAAAAAAACTAAATCTGGTAAATATGATCTGGCAGTGAGATAAATGGACAAGAATTTGTTTTGTCAACTTGCTGGGAATGGCAGCGCAAACTGTGAAGAGTGCTGAGGCAAATAAGATGTTTGAGGATATATTTCAGCACCTTGGACAGCGACAGTGTTCCCTAACAAAAAGAAACCCTTGGATGCAGGTCAAGTTCAACAAAGCCAATACAAGTGCTATTCAGGAACATTCTTTGTACTGAAAAGCAAAAAAATAAATAAATAAAAACAAGGATGCCACGTTTCAGTTTGAGATTTGTTGTATTCTTGACACCACACATTCTATACAGACCAATGTGATACATTTTCACTCAGTTAATATTGGGCTTCCCATTCAATCTCAAGTGGCTAAAGAGGACATGTGTGTAATTATTAGTATTTTTTTTATTTTCTTGTAATCACAAACTAATTATTCAAGAAACCCATCTAATGTGGTAATGGTCAAAAGCTCCAGATCAAGCAAGTAAGATGACTGTTGAGTGAGATTATTCCGTCAATTGCTGTTTCCAAGGTCAAGAATTAACTGTCAAGTTTGACACCTAATATTAGCTTAAGTTCAAACTTCTGTGATCAGGAGACAAAGGTTTTGCTAGCTTGTTTTGACAAGGTAACCAAATTATTAATTAAATGATCTGATTAAATTGATTTTTTTATGGAAGAAAAGTGGTTTGTTATACAGATAATGTGATACAGAATTATTAAAATCATCTGTAGTGTCCTCTCTGGCCTTCCATAGATGCATTTGACCATTAAATGTTAAGTACATTTCCAGGATATTTTCTTGTGTTTTTGTTCATACTTTAGCTGTTAGATATCATGTCATAAGTGTTAAAGTGGACACAAGCATGAACACGCCAATGGTAATCTAATCATTGCTGCTTCACTGCTTCAAGTCTGAAAATGAGAAACATGTCATTACTTGTTAAACCCACTTATCAGGCCTTTGCTGTGCGAGCCCCTAGAGATCTGAACAACCTTCCTGAGGATATCAGGCTGACTACCTCTGTGCCCTCTTTCTGAAACTCCCTTTCTACACACTGTACACTTTTTACTAAAAGAAAAATTATGTAATACATATTTTTTCCAACCGGAATCACAATGGCATTATTCTCTGTGAAAAACATGTGAAACAATGTGTTTGTATCGAGCACACATGCTACACCAGCCTTACAAATTTATGTTTTTAAACTGATGTTCCATTGGGTCAGTTTTGAAGAGTCTTTTAAGTCACACACCAGGTTGGTGGCTTTTTCTACCATCCTAATACTCCATTATACATCGCAGAGAGAGACAGAGAGAACCTGCAGTTATTTCTGATGTTCTCTGCCATTCATGAATGTAATCGGGGAGAACATTAGAAATACCTGTCAATATAAGTGCATATGTGTTGTTTTGTGTTTCTAATGTTGAACATCCATATTTCTTTGTCAACATGCTTCTTTTAGTATTGGGCTCCCAAAATCTTACTTGTTGGTAACACTAAAAATGGCAAAATTGAGTTAACATTTTTTAAAACGTATGTCTGTAGTTGATATTTTTGTATGATAACCATTGAGGCACCTTTGTTACTGTAATCAGCTCAGAAAGTTCACCACCCACCACAATACATTTGCCTTTTAAAGCTGGTGCATATCCTTATTTAGGCTCATTTTAAGTACATTTTAAAGGGTACATTCATGGCTTTCATTCAAGCCCAATTGTCTGACAAAGACACAAGTCGCTTGAGCTCCTATGGTTATCTTATCATATGGTATCTATGTCAGCTGAAAACAATACAGATCCATAGTCATGGAAGGTTTAACCAATGTGAACCATATGTGTTATCTATGTTGTTTGAAAATAAGATAAGGGAAATAAAGCATTTCTGTATTGCTTAAAACCCTATTTATGTCTTGGATCAATCTGGAAAAAAATAATAATAATTGGTGAAAAAGCTGAATACCACCCAAGGGTTAACACTACAAAAGCCAATGGTGAACCCAAGTGTAATTCTAGTTTTTCATTTATTCCATAATAAGCAGGCAATTCCATTTTAAGTTGTAATCCTCAATCAATCAAAACAGGTTTTTATTTAATGAAAATCTTAATTTATGGTTGGCCTTTTCTATTATGTAAATCACTAGCCTTTCAATGTATTTACATTCTGTAATACCTTTCTGTATAGTAGTTTTCATTGTTAGTGGTGGAGTCTGCCACTCCCGCCCTGGATTAAAATTGACTACCTACGCTTACCTACAACATCAGTTTGTTTAGCTGCACTATGAACAGATATACCAGTTGCTTTTCTGTTGTATTTCTGACAAAGTACCTGCTCCAGGATTGTTTGCTGTTTCCAGAATTCTAGGACTTGTAGTATTAGACTTGCAGATCTACCAGTAACCATGGGTGTTGCCATATCAACCAGGACTGAAATCTTAAGGATAATAACTTTAAATAAATACATACATCCAACGGTCATGTATCCACTGGATCACTACACAAGCAGGTGAACAGCTAACATGCCAGTTATCACACAAAAGCCCTACTGAAATTAATTTTGGACAAGTAACCTTTATGAATTCCTGCACTACAGGAGAGCCTGTCATACGCTACATTTCTAACACAGTTAAAATAACAACCCCACCATTTTCAGTTTTTTGCTGGAAGTGAACTGACTCAGATGTTCTGTTCTGCGGGAGGCCGAGAATAAACCTCTTTGTGTTTGTGTAGGTCACACAAACCACCAAAGCTGTGCACTGACTGCAGGACAGAGAAGTAAGAGAGTAAAGACACCTCTGCTGAGGTGTTCAGCAGAGATGCTGTGCACTGTCTCTGAGACTGAACATATTCCGAGCTATTATATTTTTAGACTTTTGGGGTTTTGTTAATATCTCAACCCACATTTGCAATTGCATCTTTGTCTCTGATTAAGTTTATGTAAGTAATTTGACCTTTAATTGTTTGTGTTATTATTTCTTTTTATAAATGTGAAATGAAACTAATTATCACTTATTCGTCAAATATATCCACTAGCAAAAATGAAGCATAGTGTTAGTTCAGACAGATCACTGAAGTTGCGATTGTTTTGGCTGATCGGCATCAGCTGTTTGAAATGTGCTTTAAAATGATTGGCTCATTTACTTTGTGGCTAGTAACATCCAATCACATTCATGCAGGTGTATAGCGCAGACATTATAACTTGACACTATCACTGATTACTCTGATGATTGTGTTTATGCCAGCCTCGTCCTTACATAGTATTTCGTATTGTTGACTTAACTAAGATTTAATGTTATGTATGTGTTTATTAGGGGGGATTAGCTCTCTCAGCATTATCCCGAGAGCTCTCTCAAAAAGCAGAGCCTTTTCTTCCAAAAATAACTGTATAACCATTTGCTATAAATGGTCAATTCCTTGATGCAACTCTCTGACTGAAACAAAAATCTCCATAATGGCCAACATTTGGAACTAGAATACTGCTTTCTGTACCTGGTTTTCTG
Source organism: Macquaria australasica (assembly GCA_005408345.1). Taxonomy (NCBI): domain Eukaryota; kingdom Metazoa; phylum Chordata; class Actinopteri; order Centrarchiformes; family Percichthyidae; genus Macquaria; species Macquaria australasica. Next base: position 999,847 of record SEMN01000025.1, on the reverse strand, counting down.
TCTTAAAGCCTCTGCACAGTACACCCACACAGGTGTTTTCAGTTGGTTTGCCTGATTAGACCTTTTCCCAGGACTGTTGAAGTGTTTGTACACTGACACATGCTTGACTGACATCTCCCTGACCCTCCTATGTTACTTGTGTTGTACCTGTTAGGGTAACACAACTAACAGCTTTGATTCTGTTGAATATATGGGGTTTGGGGACCTCAGCTCCAGCTAAACTTAACCTGAAACGAGGTCTAATCAGCTAAAATTAAAACACCTGCATGAGTTGACAACATTTTTAAAACATAAAATATGAACTAAAGAATAGTAAAAGTCGCAGTGAGCAATGGGTGAGTCTTTGGGCTAAGTCAGCTAAATATAGTCAGTGAATGGTACATATTTCTTTATTATCATTCCATGGCCAGCAGTGTGCTGCCCAATGTGATAGAATCTTCATTAGCATTAGATGCACCTTTATGATATATCTTTTGAAAATGCAGGACTCACTTCAGTGGAACATTAAGTATGATTTAGCAGCTTGGATCAACACATCACAGAAATGTTAATATGAGACATGGCTGCTCCAGCATCCTCTCTTTAGAGCTTGCTGCTCTTGTGGTGTACTGGTTGATGGTGTGTTGCCAGTCTCAAGAGAGAGTGGCACAGGCATCCCACGCATTGAATTAGTCAGTACTTAACCCTGACAGTTTCTTCTAGCCTCCTGTTTCTCCTCTAATTACCATCCCTTCCTTGCCAGTAATTAAGTCGTCCCACAACGGGGGCTTTTTACCACTAGGTAGGAGAAAGGAAGTGGCATGGATTCCCTCCCAAGATCAGCCCCCGTTGATTCTCTCAAACTTATACAGCTGGGAAATGCAGATCAACACCCAGTATCAGCACTGCTGCATTGATTGTAATTGCAGTGTAGCCCCTGGATAACTTTGTGTTTGGTGTATGTGTGTCTGTGTCTGTTTCCATGTGTGTAAAAGAGAAAGATGCAGAGATAAAATGTACATTTTATTCCAATGTGAAGCTAATGTGTCATCTTGCACAAATGCTGCTACATTAATAAAGTTTGATTTGATCTTCATGTGTACAAGTCATTATGTCTGTGATATGTTCTGTGCCCCACAGCAAACAATATTCACACCCTTTAGGTCTCATGTATTTTTTTTTGTTTTGTTTTGTTTTGTTTTTTGTTTTTTTAAAAGAAAAAAAAATCACACAATAGGCAAACAGTGACAAGCTGTGTTGGAATTTCAGCTTGCCTGATTGGCCGAGGCGATTGCTTGAAATCCAAGTGCTGGAAATGGTTACTGCTTCAGTCAGCAAATGGGAATTCACGTCAGCTGCCAGAGTGTGAGGTGACAGCCAACATCCTCTTTGGTGACAGCATGTTCATGAGTCATCTAATCAAAATTTTCACAATCACCGCACAACAGTATCAAAATGTCCTATATATATATACGTTTTACAGCAAATGCCTCTGCCGTAATAACATTGATTTTTAAAGAATGCAGGTTGAGGTTGGCAGGTTAGGCAATACTTTTGTGACTACACGTGCTGCGTTAAAGGGCTGGTGGGAAGACCTAACATCCTGGACTCCAAGTCGTTCATGGAAAATTGTTCTGATTTTATAAATGTGTTCTTTTTTAAGTATATTTTGGATGGCATTTTTTTTGCCTTTATTTAGATAGGGAATGAGGGATCACTTGCTCACAAAGATGCCTGGCTGGACTCGATTCAGAAATGTTGCGATTACATTGTCAGCATCTTAAACCCATAGGCCACCGGGATGCCCTGTTATTGAGTTCTATTCAATGACAATACGATAGAACAGGTGTCATATGGCAGATAGAAATTTTAGCTTGAGTAATATAATGTCAATGTGAAAATTCTCCTCAATAAAGTGAGATTATATTGTAGATTGGTAGAAGATAAAATAGTGTTAAGCCATTTTTTACCTTATTGCGAGTGGCATTGTTATTATTCTAGTTGTATTTTTGTCATTGCCTCTGTTATTATTCCACATTTATCCTGACTCCACCACAACATTCATCCTTAAGAGACTGTCTCTGTCACCCTCTCACTGCTAAAAAAAAAAAAATAATAATAATGTTGTGTCACCCACTGCCGATTGGTAAATGAATGAATAAAAACAATTAAATTGTATGCAATTTGAGTGGTGTCCAGAATCCTTGTTTGAATCCTGGCTGTTAGTGAAAACACTTTGACAGATGATAAAAATGTGATTTTCTAAGCACGGCTATGATGAGATGCAGAGAAGGCTTTAATAATATATGGCTTTTCTTGTTTTTTTGTTTGCGTGAGAGAAGTGCACTTGGGTACATGGTATTTGTGAGTCATCTGAGCCACTCCAATGCCTCTGTTAGGTGGCTCTTCCTCACCTTGATTATGACCTCACTGCCAGCGTACTTGTCTGCTCCTCTATTCCTTGTTTTGATACTGAACTCACCAGACCCCCCTTCCATGTCTCAAGCACTTATATATATTTTCTTTATCACACACTTTTAGCACCTTCCTGTCTCACTGTCTAATGGCATCTCAGACCCCTCGATGTCTCTGGCCTCTTTCTACAGTCTGTTTCATCCCCCCTGACTTCCTGACTGCCTCTCTCCTTCTCCTCCTCTTCCTTTGGCTGCAGCCTGCTGAATTAAACATTGCTGCAGCCTCTCTCAGCAAATCTGCCGACTACATCAAATCCGCCTTCCCTCGCTCTATCCAATTACAGATGGCTCATCCAAACTAATTCAAGACCTGAGTCGGACAAATGTTACACCTTGTTTCTGTTTAAAACAAATGGGGCCCAGATCAGCACTGACAGACACATCCGCACTGAACACATGAGGAAACTCAATGTGTTTTTGTCTATGCTTGTTGTTCATTAAAGAACGTCACATCAATGCAATAGACAAACGCTATGCTCATAACAAATTAAAAGAAAAATGAGGATAAAAAATTGGAATAAAAGGTGAAGTGAGTCTCAAGATGCAGAGCTATCTGTTTGATGGACAGTTTAAATTAGAGACTGAATAAAATAAGTTGTTTGCACATGCAAATTAGAGCTCCAGATTACTCATTCAAGGTTTGCTGATCAAGTGGTTGTCTGTGGACCAATTCTAGTTAGGAATAATTAAGATCATGAAGGAAAGGTTCAGTTAGAGATATGCATAATGTGCATTAAATATAACTATGGCATGCCTGTCAAACCTTGCATCAAACACTGGTTTAATGTAGGAACGGAGATAGCTGGAGGACAAAGGTCAATTTTGGATATTCATGTTATAAATATCAAATTTTGACAGTGATCATTGATTCAATGGAAATACATGGTATTATGGTATTAAAGTTCGAACAACTGCTTATTTTAAACCTCAAAAGACACATCTACATGAATGGGATATGTCCTTTCGGTGAAGACCAACTGGAAGTGAAGAAATATCGTAAGATCGCCTCTGCCACTTCTTCTTGATTTTAACTCAAATTCACCCTTAATTAGCTCTGATAAAATAATTAAGAGACTTAACTAAAACACTTTATTGAAGGTGTATGATGTTTACATTGACTGAAAAATTTTAACTTAACTCATTTTAAGCACAGTTCTGCAGAAGCTTGCTCTGACGACAGCTAAGAGGCTGTTTAACTTGACTTCTTAGCTATAAGCTTCCGAAACCGTGTAATGTTTATTTTTGTGTTGGGAAATCAGTTGATGTAACATTGCTTATAAAAAAAGCAACTTTTACTGCTGTATCGTCCTAACAGACCAAAATGCAGGCCAGCAGAGATAAACTGATATATTACTGAAGCTAATATAACATTCCTATTTTTTGTGTAACACAAAGGAGGATCTGTCTCAGATGAGGAGAGGCAGGCGATTAAAGAAAAATATCAAAATGAAAATCACAGTGTTTTCTTCACTGCTATAGCCATTTGGGTAACATATGTGTGGGCAAGCAATCTTCAAAGGTTTTAATGAGTCTGAATTTAGTATATGTGTTAACAGATATTATACTGGCTTTGCAATTATAACAGTGCAGTAAAACATACAATGCCTCAATGTCTGCCACTTAGTTTATACATTACATTATCATACTTACATATTTTAACTGATTCTGTCAGTGCTTTGCATGCATGAAGTCAGTCTGAATAAGAACTTTTTTTTTCTTTACCTTTTTTAATTAATGTCCAAAAATGAGTCTGTTTTTGTTATTACCATAGACATCATGTTTGTTAGAAATACATTTCCAAGTATTATCTTTCCACAGGTCACTGCAGGGTTTTGTTCAACACCTTAGATGAATACTGAGGTCTTGATGAGTCCTGGTCCAATTGCAAGAGTAGCTCTATCCACCCTCTCTGTTCATTCACTTCAGCATGGCTTTTCAAAGTGTGATCAATCAGAGCTATTCATTTTCATAAATGTTTTTATTCTAAATAACAACCCCCATCTCACTTCTTTGATTACAGTGCAATGCTGATTTGAGGCCTTTAAAATGCATTAATGGCTACCAGATTTGCATTTATATTGGTTTTTCATTCAGGCACACAAGAACCTGAGATAGAGCTCTGCGAACAAAGACCAAAGAGAGAACACGCATCATCTGAAACACATTCAACCCCATAATAGAGTACAAGCAACCAAACGAGAGATGCTAGTGTGAGCAAAACAGGCCATCGAATTTCACCACTAACTGAAGCACACGTTGATACACATTATTCAGCTGCAGGTCTGATACAAGAGCAGTATGCAGCCAGCAGTGAAAGTGGCTTTAGTGTGACTGATGAATACCATATAGGAAATGTACACTTAAGCATACGATAACAGCAAAGAAAAAAAGTAATCCAGTTTGAAGATTGCAATCAGCAGTGACACAGTGGTGATGATTACTTATACAAAACACACTCCAATAATTTCTTTAAGAGACATAAGTCTAGAGGGAAAGGATAATTGGTGCCTTGTGGTGTGTCTTTCCCCTTCAAGCGACTGTGACCTTTTCAGAGCACTAGACAAGAGGCTGGCACTTCCTAAATCTGTGTTTATCCTTCAAATTAGGCGCAGTGCCCATGTTATTAAAGATGGGGCAGATTTGTTTGTTGCTGATCAGGTTGGCATTGTCCATGCAGCGTGCCTCCGAGGTAATCTCTCTTGATAAGAGAACCCGAAAGGAATGGATGCTTTGTCTCTCTGCAAATCTGATTCAACCACTTTCCACCACTAAATCGTCGAGGCAGAGAAGGTCCCCGGGGAAATTTACAAAGCGATTCAGTTCTCATTGCTGGTTAGAGTAGAGCATGGCTGGGCAATCATGTGCCGAGGAGGACCGAGGGTATGTATGATTTCATTCCAACCAAACACTACACCAGCTGATGTCACTGATTTCCTCTGCCTCTCTGGTTGAAGATGTACTAATCATTAAAATTAACTGGTGGTCCAGGTTGGGATGAAAATCCTTGGAAAACACTTGGACCCTTGGGGGAACATGTCACACCCTTGCCTCAAATACTGTATATGATTATTCAAATATGTATTCCATGCTCAAAAGCATCTTTTATTTAGTCCACTAATACATTGGTACAGTACACTGCACTGTATTGCACAGTGTATACTGTATATTATGGTACTGGATATGTTCAAAGATATTATTTGAGGGGAATCACTCAGAACATAGCTACAAAAGTAAAAGGAATCTATCAAACTTTACTTTGTCTGACAGATGTGAATGTGGATTGTTGTCATTTATTTTTTAACAAGAAATACATTTCACACTCTTAATGCAAGATTTAATTGTCTTGTCATGAGGAAAGGGATATCCAGCACTGATGGCTGAATTTGATGCCACTAATGGTTTGTTAAGAGGGAGAAACAACAGGAGCCACCTGGGCCCAGCAATGTTCCCAGCAGCACCCAACATGCAAACACACACTCCCTGTTTTAATAAATCACTGCAGCATCACAGACAGCGCTCGGCGGCGGTACAGTGTCTGTGGAAAGCGGCTTCAGAAGTTCTGCCTCTGAGATTCACGTCTCTGTGCAACATCCCACTCTGTCAAGTTACACATTATGCAAATTCATTGTTTACTGTTCGAGTGACAATATCAAGGCACGAAAGCCAGTGGGGACCGGGGGATGTGGCAAGTTACCAAGAGAGATGGGGGAGAGAGAGAGAGAGAACAAACTGTGAAAGAACTGCCAAAGGAATATGGCAAATGACTCTCTTACTCTCTCTCAGTCTTTCTTTTCTTCTGAGTTAGCAGACTGCAGAGGGATGCAAGGAAATCAAAGCACATCATTCTGAGAAAGAAGGTTTCTAGCTATCTAATCTCTCTACCTCTACCTCTGTATGTGACATTTGAGGAGATGTGCGATGCAAAGCTGCAAAAATCTAAACCATGTTGTAATTATTGAATGTCAAACTGTATTATTTGGTCACAAGTACAGAAGAAAAGACAAAAGTTGAGCATTGACAGAAATCAGTGATCAGTGGTTTAAAGACAGAAGTATTTGTAATGGTCCTAATAAAGTTTAGGGCTGGGGTTAACATAAAAAAAAAGTGAACTACAATAATTAGTATATAGTATATATGTTATTATGTATTTAGATATGTGTGAAATTGCAATGTAGAGGAATGGATAAATAAAATTACTCCTTAAATATCATTTATCCATTGTAGCTTAATTTGAATTAACACATTATTGGCCTTGAACGCTTTTATTTTTTTCCAGTAGTGAATAATTTACACACCTTTTAAAGTGTCATACTATTTGCCAAAAAAAAATGCACAAAACATTTGGTTCATCAATAGCCAGTAAAAACTCATTGTTTGACTAATAAAAGCTAATGTAAATATGTTTTAAACAGCTGCTAAATGGCATCTTCTCTCTATTGTCTTAAATGGACACTCCACCAAGTTTACACATTATGATCAGTTTACCTGTGTAAACAGTTGTTTAGTGTCCTGTCCTTTTTCCTGAAAAAGGTTGTTTTTTTTAAAATAACCCTGCTGATGTCAACAGGTTTATCTTGGCTTGGGCTTGGAGACTACAAATCTATAATATAAAGTCTGTGTTTCAAACTAGGGTGCGTAGTTATGAAAGACATGTGAGTTCCTTGCAGGAACACATTTGAATTACATTGTGGGAACTGTGGGATCCAGTATTTTTGGATTTTGATCCATGATTAAAAGTCAGGATATCTCAGTATCTGCTGCCCCGATTTTGACCATTCTTTTTGAAATCTGTCTCTTGCAGGTCTCCCAACTTTATGGAAGCACAATAGTAAATTGCTGGAGAACCCCTTTAATTGTTCATATTTGTACAATTATCCAACTGCTGCCATTTGTTTACCAGTTAAGCAGCGCTTCTCATTCAAGTACACTGCACCTGCCACTACTATCTGTCAATAAAAGCAGCAACTGCAAACGCAGTATGTATTACTAACAAGCTGACTAATACCAGTTTGCAAGTATTTAGGCTGTTATTCCATAATTAAAAAGCTAAAGCTTTTGTCTTTTTTCTTGTTTGTTTTGTTTTCTTTTAAAGAGACAATGAAGTATGGAAAGTGAAGCTGTATCATGACTATTATTGTTCTATTGGATGTCTATTGGATGATGAAATTGGTCCAAAAAAGACTTGGAACTTGAATAATAGCAAAGGAGAGCGAAAGTCCTAGCAGAGTACTTCATTAATATAAGAAAAAGAAGTTCACAGTGCTGAGAGTGGCTGCAAGTAAATATAAAAAATAGTCACTTTATAGGTTTAAAATGTACACAGTACAGCTTTTTACAACTAAAATCTCAAAATAGAAAAACCATTAAAACAGACTGACTCTTAAAAAGCCTGTGTGGCATCAGTACACAGGCTGAAAGTGAACTCACCTATAAATTTTATATCTGGTCGTAAATCCTTGGCGGAATTTATCCACAAAGGACAGATAACTCCGAGAGTGGTGGAAAGGTCCACGGTCAGAGATGAGCCAGTCATATTGCTTGGTGACATGTTGTTCAGTGGCCGACGGGTCCTGGCGGGAAGACTGAACTGTTATATGGTCCCATATAAACAGGAAGCAGATGACCTCAATAAACCTCCAGTTCATGCTTTTTTTTAAGCCGCTCTCTGTTCATTCTCGCTCCATTATGTGGAGACCTGATGGGAGAGAAAAGAAGAGGGAAGGAGGGAGGGAGGCACAGAAAAAGAGAGCTGTTACATGACAACGTCTATTTTAGCAGTACAAGAAGATGTCCTAGAGTTAGGTTAATTGTGTTGTACTGAACAAATAAGATACTGCCCTTGTCATTGTCACTTTACTGTGACATGATGTGTATGTATTTTCTTTCTCACATTGTTCACCTTTCATGCCTCCCTGGGGTATTTCAGAAAGCCACACAGATTGTGCCTCTCCATACAAGGACCGTTACCCTTTTTTGAAGATGAGCATGAAGTACACCCTCAGCTGTGTGGCTGTCTCTCTTTTCTTTTTTTTTTAAGCTAATTGGTGTCATGATAAGTTCTGACAAGGTTAGAAGACTGCTTTATGATATGTTATGACACCCAGCCACTAATGTGGAAGAACATCATCTCCCTTTACCCAGTGGTGTCAATTACTGCTGGAGGAAACTTTCAACTATTGACTTGCGACTTCATGAATTGTTAAAAATAATGCGGTACAAAATGTTGCCTTTTTCATCAAATCCTAAATAACTCAATTTGGTTCCACTACAGCTGCTAGGGATGGTTAATATGATTGTATTATTGCCCTTAGAATTACACAATGGCACTATAATATTAGACATGACCCTGCGTCCTATAAATATTTTAGAGACAATGCATTTAAAAAAGACTGGACCCACAGATAAGCAAGGAAGCAGTCTGTAGGAACAAGTCATCTAAAAACAGATCTAAAGAAGGCCAGATTTATGGTGTTTCTTTATTTAAAAAAATCCTAGAGGCAGCACAAAATATATGCACGTATAAACACTGCCTGGATTGGGCAATTTACAGTACAGTACATGCTAAGAATACAATAGCATGAGTAATATTCTGAAATATTTTACATTACAGCATTATCTTCCATTTATTTCCAGTTGCAATAATATCAAGCCAACTCCATTACACTGCAAAATAGCACAACATTTAACATCATCACATCCTGCTTAATTGAAAAAAAAAATTGAAAAAAACATTTTACCATTTCAAATAAAACATTAAAATGATACATTTCCTCATTGTGCACTGTGAACATTATTATCTACTTGGCAGTGAAATTATGTCTCTTAGTTACTGATCAAAAAAAAACGATTTTCATCAGTAATTGCATTTAAGAACTTTGGCCCCTGGCCGTGGAGCATCCAACAGTGTGCTATCAAGTGCTACTGCATGCAAAAATTCTTCCCCCTTTCATGGTTTATTAGACAATAACACATCATAAAAGAGCAGGGAAAATTTAATGGGGCTAATCCTTTCCTGTTAAATAGATGATGAACTGCTTGATTGCAAAAGTTAAAGAAATCACAGTGGCATACTTAAAGGGAGATTTTTTTTAGTCACGTCACAGTTAAAATTAGTGTGTCAGTTTCTTATGACGCCTTAAATTAATTCTGTATTTTATTATTTAAACACTGCTTCACCTACTTGCCAAAGGACCCGGAACAATCTTGGATAATTTGAATATCCCTACTTGTGTAACTAATTATAATCATACTGCCATATTTGAAGTATAATCAGTTTTTAAAATGATTGTAATGAAATTTCAACTATCAACTGAGAATACTGAATTTCAGCTATAATTGCATATTTGACAGAAGGAAAACAAGTCTTCTCCCCCCCCCCCATCAACCAGATACTCAGTGGCAATGTCAAAATATGACAGTGTACTTAACAGGCCTTTTTTTGGCTAATTGTGTAAAACTAATTTGAGCTTGGCTGTCAAAATGAAACAATACATAATCTGATAGAGAGGGACGATGCTGAGCAGGGGATTGATAATAATATGCCTTTGTGCAAAGATGGGGTGTGAGTGTTTGTGAATTTTCATATGAAAATATGAAAATTGAGCACACGTGTTGGTGAATAAATATATCTAAAAATGATAACAACTGGTTTATAATGGTTGCTTTATTTTCTCATTTTTTTTCACAGCAGCCAATGTTTTCTAAGAAAAAAATATATATTAAAATAAAAATAGCCGCAAGCTGCAATTAGAAGAGTTCAAGCACAATATGCCAATATATGCTGAAGAAGCCTTTTGGGAGGACAACAGCAAGAGAACACTTGTCTACTCCTTAGCATTTATAAACTTGAGTAGATTTGCTCAAAGCAACGTTTGTGTGTAGGCACTGGAAGTGAATGTGGCTCATTGACATACGTATGTTACTACATAATATGTGTGCATGTATGCATATGCTATCATCATACATGTAAGCACTTAATAATGATCGTTTTAAGAGTACAGTAGTGACTCTAAGCAGTGTTTGAGTTAATTAATTGATTTCAATGAATTACTTCACTCACTGACTAAAGAGTTCACTATGAAATCTTGTTGAAATCTTTTGTCGACATGTCACATTGTGCACTTAGAAGGTTGAATGGCAGCTTTCGTTGTTCTCACTGACTTTTTATTAATACAAAAGAAACCTATGAGAGTACAGTTTCTTTAATGTGGTGTACATTTTCAAACTTAAATAAACTGAATACATCAACTTGAAATGACCCTTGAGCATGTTACAGTGCATACAATTGTATTTATAAATCCATTATAAGTTATGTATTGTTACACTTTATAGTGGCTTTTAGTTGCGGACCACCAACCAAACTGTGCAGGACATGACTACTCAGACTTAGTAAATGCACATTTTAGCCAAATTTAGTTACACTAACACACCTGATTTTACTAGTTTAAAGTAGGTAGGAGTACTTAAATATTAACAAAAGCATTATGGATAATTCATTCATTTGGCCCAGGCTAGATATGTGTGGCACCAAATATGGTAAAGAGTATACTAAAAGTGTTTAAGGTGGTGCACATGATCATACAGTGTTGTGCTGATAGACCATTGCTAAACTCGTCAATTTGGTAAGGAAAGCTGATTGGTGGATGACTACATCCTTTCACATACAGCTGGGCATTTGTGCAAGGACGGACAGTATATAACTATCAGTAGTGCACAATTTTACTTTGTGCTTTGAGGCTGTACCAAACAACTAACTTCATAATATAAAAAATACACCTCTCTCAGACACACAATTTACCTTTATATGCCCTTGACCCTAACCCTATTTATTACCTTCATTACTGAACCCCTAACTCTGATCTTCACTTTTACATTACAAACTGAACCTAAAGTTAGTAGTGTGTGCGCTTGATTGCTCAACTACCATGAAAATCAGTTCTGCAGTTGACCCAGAGGCTTAGTCATTTCGATCACCTGAGGCGTCATTGCTGTCTGAATCCCTGAAACCTCCTGCAGTGAATACATTTACATTCATATGGCCACATGATGAGAGTAAAATCCCAGTGATTCTTTTCATATAGAACCCAAGTTTTTATTTGTATATTAAGGTCTGTTTATCTTGTATTGCCGTGAAATGGCATTCATCTCATGCCCGATTTTCTGCTCTGTGAGTTTTGTGACTGAACATTATCACACCTTAAACCAAAATTTATTGCTAGATAAAAGTGGCTCTGATTCAACAAACAGCTCCAAGTGACTAAGAGGATTACTGGACAAATATGAGTCATTGTGACCACTCTCATGATGACATGGATGTGTCATCTTTTCATTATGTGAAATATTTTCTCTGTATTAAAAGATCCCATTTATCTTAATAATGAGAGGAGGTATTATGATGAAGAAAAGATCATATAACAGCAAAAGATAATGGTGAAAAATGTGAGGAAAGGTTCTTTGTAATTAGAAAACACGTCATTATTAAAAGAAAGAACACTGTCCACATGGGGTCGGATGATGGACTTTTGGTATTTCAGGGGTTGGAGACATGGGGTGCAGTGCACCGAATGCACAGCTGGAAGTGGGCTGCGATTAGGAATTAGATACACTCTTATTCTTTCCTTTAAATGATGCAGACTCTACATCACGCTGCTCTTTCAGTTTAAATATGGGAGCTACAGAGAAAAGTAGGGAACATTTACCCACAAAAAAGTTTCTCTCAAGAATAAACTGATGTTCATGTGCAAGGAGTGCTGACTCACCATGAGCAAATGTGCAGCACTGTAAATAAGCCACTGAGGGCGGATGATGTTAAATTAGCTTGGGAGGAGATAACACATTTGGTTAATAATTGTTGCCCAGATCCTGCGAGAACTGTTGTCCGATTCAGGAAACAGTTCAATGCCATCGCAAGGACAGCCAAATAATTTGGCTGAGAACCGCAGGGACAGTTTAACAACTGGATGGGGGCCATCCACTACAGCCAGTCCCTCATTGGTACTGAGGATGTGACTGCATCTGCAAACCCAGCTCAAAATGTAAAAGTTTTACGGGGTTGGAGGTTCTCTAATTGGCTTCAGCGTTGATGTTTTGGAAGAAAATCTGGGGACTTGGGGGAGCTATTAACAAAGTCAGCCATTGTATCTTTCAGGTGAGAAACTGCAAACAAGTTATAGTGACAAACTTCTCATGTTGTACCGACATTGGACATTGGACAAATATACATTGAATAAAAAAATTGTCACCTGTTAATTTTGAAAAACAGTTCACAAATAGAAAAGATAATATTTTACATGTAATGTCAAAAGAAAATCAATAAAGAACTACATTTTCTGCATATTTTGAGAACAATACACCCAATCTCTCTGTTACACATGAGGAGCTAGAGTAGCCAGTGTCAGACCTACATCAAGGTCAGAGTAAGTAAAGAATAGGTTAGAGAAAGAAGAGCAGTGCGCCATTGAAAGGATGATGGCACCCTGCTCTCCCCTGATCTCCGCCGAAGTGGATTTGATATGTTCAAAAAGGAAATAGCTTCCTTGAGAGGGATACTTCAAGAATAACTGGAATTAAATTGCTTTTTTTGGTCCACTACAGCATGCATATCTGCTCTGTAAATCACTTGTCCTGTGTTCTCCTTTGAGAAAAAAGTCAGAAGCCAAAAGGGAGAAATTTATATGTTTTTGTTTCATGATGGCGCCCCCTAGTTTTGCATTAATTTGACAGAATACCTTTCTGGTATCAGTCAACGTAGATGGAGACCTTATTTCGATACAGCCAGTCAAATCTTGCATAAAGCAGTACCGTCAGCGTTCTATCATAGGCAGAGCAGACGGTCACACTGAGCCAGACAGCAGCTACACAACACAAGAACCACAGACTCTGAACAACAATTAGCTTTCCTGCTAGTACACTTCTTATCTAACTTGAACATGAACACACATCTTGTCCTGCACCTTAGCTTGTTGAACGAGCGACCAAACATTCAACGCACCACTAACATCAGTTTGCAGGCTAGATAGCTAATTAGCTGCTGAGCTGCAGCACATTAAACGGCAGACCAGCAAATGTCACTTGGGTGCGGTTAAATGCTGGTGTGGTCCTTACTCTTCAGTACACAGCACACTGTCTGCCCATGACATGTAGGCTACAGGGCAACTTTGTTTACTTGGTCTCTCGTTCTCTATGGTGTAACACCGACACTCTGGCAGCCTTCCAGCTGCTTTCAATCAAACACAGACACCGACATGCCTGAAAAGGAGCATTTCTGATACTTCCCCCAAACCATTTTTCTTTCTTTTAATAATTAAAAAAACTAATAACAATACATTTAAAAACAATGTGATTTCAGGTGGCCAACCAGCCGGTTACCGTAAAAGAAAATGTTAGATGACAGAGGCTGCAGAGAAAACAGCCAACATCTCCCAGGGGATCTACCCCACCATCCCATGCCAAGTAAATATTGTATTATTTTTTATTGTAAAAATTGCACATTTCATCATAAAACACAGTCACCCTAACCAAAACCTTATACACTAATTAAATGTATTGACAACTCCACCTAATATTAAAGGCCTAAATTTGCAGGGCTTGTCCAATCAATCTCTTTTAAAGCGTTGGTGCTAACAAATGACACCTTTTCACGTTTCAAGAGTGCTTGTTTGATTACTCAACAAAAACTAATGCACCAAATGTTGTGGACTCCACTCCACTCCATCAACCTCATGGCAACAGATCATTTTTCAAACTCTCTTTCCATCCTGAGGTATTTGCCTCCTGCTGTTGCATGAGATCGTAACTCACACGGATCCCAAATCTCACCTGCATTCCACAAATTTGTTTGTTGGTATGACAAAAATATTCTTGATCTTCTGTTATTTGCAGATTACTGTTATTTTCAGAGTGGATTAGTGAAACAGAGAGAGGAAGAGACAGCATGGATCACGTTACCCTTGAATAAGCAGGGTAAAAAGGGGAGGATGTCTGCTTCAGGAAATCACAAGACAGGACAAGGGAGGCTTGTTTTCTCCATCCTCTTTTTAAACAGCCTTATTCATGCCGCAACTCCTCCTCCATTCTTGTTCATTCAGGGGGATTCAATCTCCATTCTGGTCCCGTCACTAGCTTTGCCAATCAATTCCTCTCTCCCCTGTGTGGGGCCCTAAGTGTCCCTCTTTATTCTATAAAGTTCATAAGAATGGGGAGGCTTGTTCTCCTTATTTGTATTCTAAATCCCAGGGAGGCAAGAGATCAGGGTAGAATGAAGGCTTTTGCAGGGAGACAGGTAGACTCAAGAGAATGAGAGCAGATATAATGTATTTCTACACTATCCATCTACCTATTGCTCGCGTGCATGACACCTGGTCACCCATATGTAATATTTATTTTCTACATTATTTGTCGATGGAACTGTACGGATATAAGTGGATGGAGCTCTCTCTGAACTGTTACCAGCATGACTGCCTCAGAGCGCATTCATTCCCAGTGATACAGGTATAATGCACGTGGTGAAGCAAAACCTTTGACGTAAGGTTATGGATGGCTGACAGCCTAAAAATGAAATTTTATACTCCTCTGGGTTATGTTAGTCATATTAATATGACCTCAATGGGACTAAAGGGTTATTTGAGACTGATGCAAGGGAATGACAGAATGAGGAGCGAGAGAGCAGAGTTGCATCTAAATATGCCAAACCAGTGTCATCTGAATTCTGAGAATTATTATTGCACAGCTCACAGCCATGTCTGGAAAGGCGTAGTAATGGTCTGCCACTTGCAATTGCTGGGAAGCAACAGAGGAATGGGAAGGCCGGCCGTGGCTAACTTCGTTTGTACTGGATTCTTTTTCCCCCCGAATCTCTCGCCTTGGTCCTGTCGTTCGTTTCTCTAAAAAGGACTGCAGTGGCACCCTGACCTTCAGAAAACATGGCTGAGCAAGCAACACTCTGTTTGATAATTAAATTCTCTGGTTGGTCAGCAACCAATCAGCTCAGCTCAGGGATCAATGGCTGATTTTAAAGAGCAAACTAATTCACTAATGGTTAGAGTTATTCCAATTTACCTGGCTGCTGAATTATTGTGTCCAAATCTATTCTGGGAGGGGAAGGATCAATGCAAGCCGGGGAGAGGAGCGGTAGAGGGGAGCCAGTTGCATCTGTCATGTGAAGCAGTGCAAGGAGTGTGCTGTGAGGTTTATTTGATAGCTGCCCAGTTGAACAGCGGCAATGCGGGGGCAGTTTATGAGGTGGTTCTAAACAAGGTCTGTCTCTGTCATAAAGCAAACTAATTAATAAGGTCTCAGAGTAAGCATGAGAGCAAACACTGTGGACGGTAAAGGTATAAGGTTTTGGGGCGTGTGATTCAGATGAATTAAGCACCAAAGGGCAATTAAATTTAGCATGAAATAAAAATGAAATTCATTTGCTTCATGAAGGATTTTGCAGCAAGGGAAATAAAAACATTGTGACACTTGAATTATTTTTTTTCCAGGCAGAGTTGTCGTCTGTTATTTTGATACATAGAGCTCACCTTTTCATTACGGTTGCGGATGGGAGAGGTGAATTGATTATCAGTAGCATATGTCTCTTAAACACATTAAGTGAAAAAGAGCATAGCCGTAGTGATTTGCTCCCATGTTCGTCTCATTCCAGGAGAAGCTGTTTTGAGCTGATAGGAAAAAACTGACGGATTTTACCTCTTTAGCCAGCATCAGAGTCTTTCACCAAAGATGAGATGCTAGCTAGCACAGGCAAGCCATTTGTCACCACATCCACCACTGCTGCTGTATGCTACTGTGACTGCGTTACAGATGAAGATTGATCATTTGTCAACTCGCAAATTGGCTTTCAAGTGCTTTCTCTAATTACTCTGTGGTTTTCTTGATGAGAAACCACTGACTGCTTTCCTTCGATTTACCTCGCTGGGCGCAGTCTTTGTTTTGAATATGTTGTCTCTCACCTTCCTTTCCAAAGGCATTAGAGGGGCAAATAAAATGAGGCAAAATGTTCCAGCCTTAACAGATCTCTCATGCTACCTCTTGTTCTGACGTTCCACTGAAACAATGTAAGATTAAAGGCAAAAATGCCAGAGCGAATTCCATTCCCTTAGCTGGTCACACTCAAAATGCACCCGGAGGAGCCCCTGACATGAATAAGAGCCTGAATAGGAGTTGCTGGGAAGATGTAAATGACACTGTTCGCACTGCAGTTCTTTCTTGCTCATGCATGTAAATGTCAAGTGATGTTATCCACTGTATGGTTTCCACTGAATAGACCCAAAAGGTCTAGACCAAAAGGAGGGATGAACAGGGAGAAAAAGAATGTCTCAGTGGGAGTCTAAATGCTTTTATCTCCTAGAGAGCGCATGTAAGATAAGTATAATGTAAATACACCCTAGATGCTTTCCTGGTTTTCTCTTAAGTGTCTGCATGCATGCACACATTTGTTTTATGCAATGGAACTATGCAATCTGTGCATTCAATAATAAAAGAAAAACATAACAGGCATTTAATGAAGCTGCAGTGAAGCTCACCTCAGGCCCCATTAATATATATTTTTTTTACTGCAATTACTAGCAGAATTAAACAGCAGATCTTCCTTCCTCTTTTCTCCCTTCTGTGACTGATCTGTCATAATTGCTTGTGTCTGTAACGTTTTATTCAAATCTCACTATCGGCACTATGGGGTAAGGTGTGAAGAAGTGTTGTTGCGAGGCAACTGTGAGACTGCAATTGGATTGCCGAGCTGCATTTTATTTTACAGACATATGTGATGAAAGTATCACCTTATCAGGGTGAGGACATGATTTGCTCATCCTATTTCAGTATCTGAGGTACAGGACTCTGGTAGGGAAAATAAATGTTTCTTGTTTTCTCATCCTGGATTTTTATCAGCGGGTGCACAAGATAAAGCTTGAACAGAACAATGTGTTTCACTCTCAAACTCGTCCCTCCCCACTTGCACTCCTAACGACCGTCAAACTTGAGCAATTTCTGCGGGCAGGTTTTTATATATCACAGGAAAAAGTCTGTGGACAAAAAAAAAGGAAAGATAAAGGAAAATGTTTTGCCAGCACATTTCTGACTATTAATGCTGCTTCACCTAACCTTTTCATGACAACCTTCCACTTTTGCACATTTTTTTTAGGTGGGGGTGGTTCTCTGACAGAAATACATAACAGCTGCTGCCCTCTCAAGAGACTGGACCACTGGCATTATGTGGAGAGAGGTTTTGTCCAGCTGCAGTGGGTTATTTTTGTTCGCCTTTGCTACCCCGGTTTGCTCCGCGCACTCTGATGCAGTGCCATCCCAGAATTTACTGACCTCATTTTCCCAATTTGATGTTTACTTTCCAATTCACCCTGTGACGAATTGCTAATCACAAGACTTTGGCAAGAGTCCCCTATCTGACCAACCGCCTTGCTCTCCAGCAACAGAAGGAATGGGGTGTTAAGGCGATGGTCACTGCTCCTATTGTTCCTAATTCAAAGCAATAAATTTGTGAAATGGAAGCAAAGCAGAGGAGCAAGCACAGGCTCACTGGGTTCCATAAATCAGCAAAATCTGCAGAGACACAGAGCAGATGGTGAAAATAAAAAAAAAGTGCTCCCATCTCAATTCCTTGCAGATTAAGCATC
The DNA here is from genome assembly GCA_005408345.1 of Macquaria australasica. Taxonomy (NCBI): domain Eukaryota; kingdom Metazoa; phylum Chordata; class Actinopteri; order Centrarchiformes; family Percichthyidae; genus Macquaria; species Macquaria australasica. Next base: position 981,765 of record SEMN01000025.1, on the reverse strand, counting down.
GCAAAGCTAAACTGCTCCGTATTACGTATGCCTCGTGTCAGTACTGTGCATGAATATCAATATTCTAAGGGTGTTTTGTTCAGTGCCAGGCTCAATCTCCTTCACAGTTAGAATGTACTTGCTCTGTGCCAACTCCAGTTTAGTGTCATCTATTAACCTACAGTATGTAATTTGCAATTTAGTGTTGTAATGTACATTACAGCTCTATATTTGTCTTCTTTATATCCAAAACCACACTACATCTGTAATATACCATATATAAGGAGTCTTTAAAGAATGGGCTGTTTTATTGCTTGTAGTCTCCAGATGAACTGGATGCATCTGCCATTTAGCCCTGGGAGCATTTTTAGCAATTACCCTTCAGTGCCAAGGGCAATGACAATTAAGTCACAAAACGGATGGAAATAGTTCATCTGGATGTGTTTGTGAGAGTTTGTCACTGTCTAATTGCAGATACAAATACGATTAGCTAATAAATCTGAAAGATACATCTCTGTACAATTATGGTAAAATATGGAGGTCACAGCTTTTTTCATCACAGTTTTTTTTAACAACTGTGGTGGTGAATGTTTTCATGTTGTGACTTTCAGTGATTTTTACTTGCTTCAAATAAGAAGTGCTTCACTGTTTCTTAGAGGAGAGACGTAGTGGAAAAGGTACTGCTTTGGGAAGGTGCTCTGTCATATACACAAGCGCGCTCACATGCACGCACATAGTCATACAGTTCATAGATCCACATGCGCAAAGGCATCCTGAGCAGACATTTTCAGGCCTGATATGACTAAAAGGATTGTGAATTTTTGCTGAGAAAAGCTCTTTCTTTTCTGCACCATATTTCGTCTCCTCTTCATGGGAGGTTATCGTTTGCAAAAACGTGCCCTTGATACGGGTTATAGCAGCCAACTTGTACCCATTCCCTATGTTAAGATTGAAAATAGAGTGCTCTTGACCTCTTGCCTTTGAAATCCTTCCACTGTCGTTGTGTTCCTCCCCTAAGCTGTCCTCTTTTTATGCCGTAGCTCAGAGGCTTCTGCCACAAGGCTAGCATTTTCATTTCCCATGCTCCAGCATTTCTTTGGCCTCCTTCCTTTCCAAGACGGAGGTAAACGGAGTCATAAGCCATGTAAAGTGCATGTTCTTATAGAATGATTCAATTCATTTGGGGATAAGCAACAAGTAAAACCCCAATGCATGACAGCCAATAACAACATGCCTATAGCTGCTTAATAATTCACAGACCAAATTTTCAAACCTGCACTGTGAGCCACAAAAGAAAAGGGTGTGGTTTTCTAAGGTCTTCTTCCATTGTTTAAATGTAACATGTTATAAGTTGATATAGGTATAGGTAATCCTTTCTTTCTCTGTGGTATAAACATGGATGTATTATAAAAACTGGATACCGGACGCAAAGATGGCGCCTATTCAGTCAAATAGGAATTGCTCGCCAAAACAAGCTTCTAGCTTTCGGGTTTACTTCCAGAGCATGCGGCCCGCTGAATATGCGCAATAGTGTTTTTCCCGCTTGCCCCATCCGTGAGTTCCCGCTCGGCCCATAGACTTTACATTAGAAGGAGTCATAATTTACCTTGTTTGCAGTTCGAGGTATCCTGTCAATAGTTTTACAGATGTCTCTTTTACAATGGTGGCCTATGGAGAAAATATTTTTTGGGCTGCAGGGGAATTTTTCACTGCAATACCGTGAGTGGCCACAGGAAAAAAATTGGAAGCAAGGCTGAGCGGCAGCACCATGTCCAGTTCTTATAATACATCTATGGATATAATGCACTTACTGTACATCAAACGTTAATTCAATTAAAGCCACTATATGTACAGTACAGTAGAATTTGAAAATTTCTGACTTTGGCGCACCCTAGTGGTAGTGTCAAAAAAGACAGGCTTGCACAAAATGTACAGAGTAATCAATTAGCTGTGAACTCTTTCATTCACATAATTCTTTCAAAATATTAGAAAAATACAGGAAAATATTAGAAAAAAAACATGAAAGAGAGAGATTAATGTGGATGTACATGAGAGATGAGGTAAGGGAGGATTTGATACAAACTAGGTTGAGGTAGGTGAACAAAAAAAAATCATATTTATCTGTATGCTTCAGATCTACCGTGGATAGCAATGAAACAGGGTAGCGACTGGAATTTATTGTAAATGCTGTGAATCTTCAATGACTGAAGCTACTGTTTTCAGAGCTACTTTTCAAGCCTACAGACGGAGAGTTTTGCTTCAAGGTATCATAACCGATAAGTGGACGATATCATAGATAGGTGTCAGCTCAATATTGTAGCTTTCTGTTGCTGCCATTGTGCCATACACTGAGAAGAGTTCTGACAGCTTAGGTTTAGATAGAAGGATGTCCCTAGAGGTTTTTTTTAACAAGGTCAAAGCCAAACATCTGAACATGACAATGACATCATTTGAATAACAGAAATAGGCTTCTGCCTATACGTAGATCTGCACCTCCATGGGGACAGCAAATCTCCCGTCTCATTTTCTAATTTTCCCGCCTTGGCTAGATGTATGAATTTGGTTACATTTTGTTTTGCCTGTTTCACTGGTTAGCAACGCAATTGTTGCTGTGAAGATGAGTCAACCTTTAAATGTTGGTTGTTGTTGTAACAACATCTGTGGATTCCAGGAGTGTTTCCTGTTAAATTTTCTGTTAAATATTAAGCATCAGTTGGTGTGTGTCTGTATTCTCTTGTGTTGGCTCAGGGTTGTCATCATAGATCAAAGACTGATTGCTTGGCTTGTTAAGCGCGCAAATGTGGAGAAAACCTGTATCAGTTCACACTAATGTTATGCTGTTTAGAGAAATTATTCCTAAGTGAGGCTCCCACTGGGAGAACCATCTTTTTCTGGTCTGGAAACAAGCATTGGTAATCCATTTCCTCTTTTGTGTCAAGGTTCTGGAATCATTGTTGTCACTTGATGTGTGTGTGCGCTGTGCGACTGGTACAACTTTTGATAGGAGTGGCAAGATTGTTTTTGTTAAAGTACCAAAAAGGCCACTGAAGGCACTGGGAAGCAGTGAGCCTCAGAAGCAGTTGAATGGGTTAATAAAGAGCGCACTGATTAGTGATTAGCTCCCATGTGAGGTAAGAGAGAAGGAGTGAATTTTAGGCTTACTTGATTGGATGAACTAAGAGGAGGTTGCCTCTTGAATTTTAAACTGATATAATAATGGAGGGAGGTAGAAATGAAAGGAATGCAGCCAAGAGGCGTGGCTTAGAAGGAGTAATGAATGAAAGAGTAGCCTAGAGGTGAAAGAATTAAAAATGAAGTAGTCTTCCTTATTAAACTTTCGCTAAGCTCAATTACAATGATAAAAGACTTGTCTGATGAACCATTTGGACAAAAGAACATTGGAACAGAGCATCAAAGTACAAGCACATTTTGTGGAATCACTCCTGAGCTCAATAGTACGTTGGCAGAATATAATCTGATGTCCGTATCTTTTAAATGTAATCTGTTTTCAGAATGACTGTTCCTTAAATGTAGCCATACTGTTATCCACCCAAAGGCTTCTACCATTGCACTTTTATTTCTGCTCACCACTGTGATTTGAATGTGCCGCGTTGCCTCTTCTCTGCCCTACATTGGTGTCATGTCGGTGTGCTGAGTCTACAAAAACACCAGATAGGATACTGCTCAGGCTAGCTTCACCTGGACTGGCCTCTCCATCATTAAAACTAACAACACCAGCTCCATCAGCAAGGCAGCACAGAGGTCTTTGGGGATGGTACACGTGTGTGTGTGTGTGTGTGTGTGTGTGTGTGTGTGTGTGTGTGTGTGTGTGTGTGTGTGTGTGTGTGTGTGTGTGTGTGTGTGTGTGTTTGTGTGCATGTGCTTTGTGTGCATATGTAAATGTATATTGGTCCTTGTCCCCTAAGATTCAATCAATGTTTTTTTTTTTTTCTGTTGGCAAAACATGGCACACACCGAATATGTATTTATGTGGTTGAGTGAGCAGCAATACAGGATCAATGAACAGGATCAATGAAACACACATTGGTAATGTGTCATATTTTACAGAAGACTAAACGGATACGAATAGCCAGTGGCATGATTAAGTAACAGTATGAAAATTGGGACAGTGTTTAGTGAATACACAATTCCTAATTGTTACTGCCGTAATTACGTTAGAATAATGCTTATTTTATCCCTTTACTTGAACTATCTATTTTCTGACAGTCACTTACCAACCCCAGTTTTGAGGCAGTTCCTTGGTTAAGGGCATTGTCAAGAGCTTTCATAATACCTTTTCAGAATCAGAGGAAACAAGAGCATTTGGGGGGAAAAAAACATGCAAACACAGAACACTGAAACTCCACACAGAGCACCAGGGCCAAGATTCAAAACCAGCACCTTCTTACTGTGAGGCAACAGTGCAACCATGCAGCAAAATGTATTTTTACCACCCACAAATCTCTAGCAAGCATCATATTAAACCATGATGTAACTTTAGCATCACAGTATGCAGAATACCCACATCATAGCATTACATACATAATTCATTTGTTGTGAATTAATTATAGCAGAAAATGTTCACAGTAAATAACAGTGTACAGTGGCTGATTAAATCATATATGAGATGCTTCTGTATTTACAGTGCACACCATGCATCTTCTCCCAGTGAGCACACTGTCAGCAGTTTGATTCAAACACAAATCTGACTGAAACACAAATCATTTCCCTGTCTGGCTCAGGCATGCTTGTCAGATTTTGTAGGGGTTTTGTGCTTAAAACGGCATTTCGGCGTAACAAATAGGCCCACTGTGGGCTGATTTGGGATTCTTTATTCATAGTTCAAACACTTAGGATACGTCTGTGTCTGTCTTCTCTGTAAGAACAACATATAAGACTGATCAAAAGAATCTTGGCACTTGGTGATTTCATGTTACTCCAAAATTAGGAGAGGACTGTTAATGGAGTGAGGTGCCAGGTTGGCCCAGCGCTGGCGGCACTACACTCGGCTGAGAAAACAAATTATTCATGCTAAGAGACTCAATCAATGTGTATTTCCGATGCCTCTGCCGTTTTGATAGAAGGCAACAAGTGTGTCACCCACTGAAGTGTTTCAGAATTAATCAAATTGGGAAAATTTGATGTATTACTTCTTGCATATGGATTGACTTACTAGGGGTATTCAGTTATACTGAATTAAGACAGAATGAACATAGAAGGAATGAGCTGTGTCTGTTTGGCTTTTTGGGTCTGGATGTTGCATGTCCATGAAAAGACTGCACTCAAATAAATGAGACTAACAAAAGGGGCTTTTTTTTTTTTTTTTACTTAGGTGTCCAGTCTGTTTTTTTCCTCCAGATATAGTCTTAAACTCAAATCAAAAGAGGCATTGAAACACAACATTTGGCCTCTCTTGCATCTCCATCAGCTGATTTATGTTATCTGATACACAATCATCCCAAAGCATGATATAATTACTCCCGACATTTTCTTGATTGCGTTTGACTCAGTGCAAAGCGAGCCCAGAGGGAGCAGCATAAAGACCTGTTCTGCTTTACAACTGAATTTCACATTATTACAGTTGTTTTAGTTCATCTCAGAAATCAAATTAGTTCACGTGTCCTTTGGCAAGTCTTTCTTTCTTTTTTTTAAAGTCTACTGAAGATTCCCTCGATGTTCCCCTGAACCCCACTACCTTACAAAACCTCTTGAGTTTTGAAAAACAGTTCCATAATTGTTCTCACTACCTCAACCTCCATCTCCTGTCTACCCACTTTTCCCTCTCACCTCCCTCATGTAACCCCAAACTCATCATCTCTGTCACCCCAACTCCCCTAAAAGAGGATCAGGAGAGAGGCCCCCTCCAATTTCTCTCCACCTCTAATAGGCACTTCCTTGTGTTACATGATCACCGGGTGTCAAGATTAAAGAATGGCTACTGCTTCCCAGGGCAGACATAGATAGGAGACAGAGAAAATAGCACTCCATAATTACTGATAAATCGAGCACACTGCCTCTTCTACTTCCACTTCCTCCCTATCCACCTGGCCCTGATGTCAATGTGAGGGGCTGAGCAAGTTAAGCTGAGAAAAAAGTTGACCACGCCAGCCACTTTTTTTTGCACTGCTGATATTGCAGTTAAGTTTGGGCAATTCAGGGCCAATTGACTGACTTGGAGCTTTTATTGACCCTCCAATCATCTCCTCTTTGAAGTGGGACTCACAGTACTAGACTCACATGAGGCAGCTGCAGCCAGAGCACAATGGCACCAGCTTACACTGCTTGAAACTATACCATACTGCACTCTCTGCCTAACACAGGTAAGCTGCCATTATAAACATACAGTACAAGCCTTGCCTCCAGTCTCTGACAGGGTTGTAACCTACAGAGGATGATGGATGCACAACAGAGCAAGCATCCCTCTCTACTACACATGTGCATTGTAAGGGATAGCGGCTGGCACCAGTGGTAAAGAATGGCCAGCTGGTTGGGTCTACTCCCTCCACTAGGCATTCGCATAGGTTGCCAGGTGGCAACCCACTGCCATTGTTTATTAGTAATCCCAACAGCCTCGATGGAAACCAAAGTAGCGATGAATGGAGTCCAGCAGTGCATGAAAGCCTCTACTGCAGTGAGACTGTTTTGTTCCATCCTGTCATATAGGAGAATTTGAATGTTTAGTTGAGTCTGCAAGCAACCAGGTGGTGATGAGGCATTATCATCACAAGCTGTCTACCTATGAAATAATGAAGTTAATACGGTATGTAATATATGTGCCAGAAAGCGCCATCTTGGATCTTGAATGATGCAGAAGCAGTTTCTACGAGCATTAAATTTAAGTTTTTCACAATTACAGAAGAAATAAGTCGATTTAAGAATTATTATTTATGTAAGTCAACTCACAACAATCAGTACAGCTGCAGCAATCTCATACACGCTTGTTGCCATATTGTGGCATATTTTTCTGTCACTACATTTCTGTCACTATTTTTAATGGTGATGCTAGCTAGCTATGTAGGAAGATGACGCCTCCACAAAACTCCTAAATCCTAAATAGTTTTGCAGCATTAAATGGAATATGTAAACTGTAAATGAATGCCATTTTTTCTTTAAATTAAAAAGTAGATCCAATAGTGTAACTGGACTACAAAGTATAACATTGGCAATTTAACTTAAAAAATGTAATTCAATATGAAGATGCCTATATGACACTGAAAAGAGCAGCAGCCATCTCAAAGCATATTTCTACTTACAGTATAAAAACTTTGACCAAAGTGTCAAGGACTTTCATGGGCAGAAGAAATAATAAAATCGTTAAGCAAGGTGATTAAGACTTTAAAGAAATTACTTAAAATAACTGCAAAAATGTTTTTGCTGTCCCCAATCTGCCCCATAAATGTGTCCTACTAAGTGTCAAATAAATTTCATTCAGCATTTTGTCTGTTTTTACTAGTTCTCTGGCCACAGTCCCCTTTCTACTTTTAAATATGCAACGCTTGATCCTCTTTTCAGAAACCATGCTGGCAGTTGACCTATCCCTCTTCCCTGCAAACTATGAGCGCTTTTGTAAATTGACCTTTTTCATCCAGGATTTAAAAAAAACTTTTAATAACACAGCTGGTATTCTTCATGGGTAAAAATAATATCGGTGCTGTTAAGTGCCCTAAAATGAGAATGGAAATTTTCAAAGAGAAGGTTCTCTGAAGTGTCCTTATTTTACTGGGGTATGAAAGTAATGGTTACATTTTACAGTATGGTCATTAATAATGTAGACTGTATAGCTTTTCAGTAGATTTCTTCATTAGAGTTGGTCTAAGATACACAGTTCCATCTGCTTCAGTGTCTTTCAGTCAACATCTGCTTCCTTGCTTTATCTTCAATGGACATTACATGTGGGATTTGACAGGGTTCAGTTTTAGTTCTTGCTTTTTTTAAATGTTTAATCTCAGTTCGCTCCCTTTAAACTGAGAAATACTAAAAAAAATGAGCAGTTTTTAACTTTAAGTGATCTAGAAACACAACAGCAGAGACTACAGGTCACATCAACCCATCTTCACATTTATTACTTGTTAGTTTCATAATAATTCCATAATCCTACTGACTCCTTTCAGAGCACATACAGCTTTAATAACTTAAAGGCATGTCCTGTATGAGCAGGCGGAAGCCCTCAAGCTGGTTCCCTTTTTACACATTCCACAATGTGAATTGAAAACAACAGACTTTGATTGTTGTCATCAAACTTAAGAATATTGATGCCATTGTTACATGCTATGCATGCACATTACAAAACAGTACATGTTAGTTTAACTATAATCATAAACACAGAATTTCAAACATTTACCAAAACGTGAAGACTATTTAGAGCTAAAGCAATAACAGCAACATGTGCTATAATATTTTATTCATTATCTTTTAATCATAATTTTCATCCTGAGGCAAATCAAATTTATATTCAGTAATGTCCAGAACAATATTACAGCCTTCAGGTTTCCTTTAAAACACAAATAGTCATGAAAATCCAACTACAGCATGCAATGAATCCACATCAGTTGAAAAGACAGGTCATTTTGAAACTCAGTTAATATTTTCTTTCTCATCATTCATTCATTGAGTAGATTAAAAATAAAGAATTGCATGAATGATAAGTAGAAATTAAGCTGGGCAAATACAAGAACACCAGTTGAAGGCGTGATACAAGGTTATAAGAGTTACCCATAGCAACAGCCCTGAAGGCAATGTCAAATGATCACATATATGCATGGATCTCTAGTCAATCTCTGTTCCTAAGACTACATGTGACAGAATGCGGTGCTTAGGCAGTAAAAGTCACATGCTAGGAATGCAAATGTACTAATGGTTTACCCATCGGGACATGCAGGATTGACATTAGTGGACATGAAGGATCTATGTTTAGAATTCTAATTAATATACATGCCTGCTGTTGTGGCAGGTTTTCAGCCTCTCAAAAGATGTTCAAAGTGCAAGACACACACACATATACAGGCACAGACAAGGTCAGGTACATAAAAAAAATCTATAGGTTGGTACTTCTGTGAAAGTGCTGTGTCAGGTCATTCATGTGCTACTTCTGGAGTCAGTAGCACAATGCCTTTTACAGCACTAAAGTTGTTGCAGGAAAAGAATGCAGCGCTACTCAACCATATATCCTAGAAATGTTGTCCATTTTGTTTTAGCAGTTACATTTTAGGGATTATGTTTTCCTTCCACATATCAGACAATATGTTTAGTACCGTATGGTACTGTAAATATACAAAACATTCTCCGCCCGTGATTTTATAAGATTGATCCAAAAATATCCACTCATGTGAGTGAAGAAGTTAAAAGTTATAAAAAAGACAGTTATCATGCTTAAACTTAATGTTTTCAAAAATCTGTCCAAACTCTGCGAGAGACTTAAGCCATTTTAAGGAATATATAACATTCTTCAGTCGTTATCTATCTATCTATGAAGTGATGGATTTGTGTCATTCAGATATGACGTGACTTTAACATTAATGTTTCTTACACAACAAGTCCTTTTGTCCTTAAATGACAAAATACATAGTTTGTCCTCACCAACACACACAGAAGCCTTTTCTGATCTGACGCCCGTATCGGCATGAAAACATCATTTGTCTGTCCAAAACCGTTACAAATCACTGTTGAAGAATAAATCAGTTTAGTTAAGGTTTGGGTAGTTTTAAGCACAAAAATGACTTGGTTAGGTTAAGGGAAAGATCATGGTTTGGGTTAAAATAAGTAGTTTGTCAAGGTTAGGGAGACATCAATGTTAGGGTTAAAATGACTACCACGTTAAGGTTAGGTGACCTTGGTCGTCATGGTTACTATAATGAACATGTGCTTAAGGTTCAGGAATGATCCTGGTCATGCCTTTAATAAACAACGTTGACTAGGAAACAGACAGCGGTCTTCCATGTTAAAGTCTGAACACAGACTTTGTCGCTCAATAACAACTTCACCTGACTTTCTCCTTTGCTCCCATCATAATCAGTACGGCCGCTACAGGGCTTTGTCACTTTAGTGGAAACATAAGTTGTTTTTGGGGCACTTAAAACAACTGATGCTGTTACTCTTCTTCTAATTCAGACATAAAATAAAACTGCCATCACATTTATGTAAAGAAGTGCATGTCTGAAAGGGGCTTTAGACAGGAATCCAAATCCACAATAGTCACAAAATACAGTTTGTGGTAAAGGAAGGCATTTACAAAATTTGTGTCCGCAGCTTGTAATCAGTGTCAGGGTACATACTCATTTTACAATTAGATTACAAGCAAGGCCACGAATTGCCACTAATAGACAAAACCAAATCAGTACACACGTGCTGATCCAGTAGCAACTTATCCGCAATAAGATTTCTATAAGAAAGCTAAATTTGTTTAGTTAATGTATCTATCCCTAGAAGCTTAGCCAGATAAGAAAGCCTTTACGACACCTCACAATATTATTCCACTCCAATTTAAATATTCAAATCTTTTCAGTCATTTGCAGCATTGTAGGCTGCTGCTGCCCTCAGTTGCAAAATAGGTCACTGATGCTGAGAGCCACTGGCATGAGCCAACAGTGCACTGACTCACCAGCATCACATCGGTCATGGGTCAGTCTATGAATCTACCCTCTCTCCCAAATTACTGCTCCACTGTTTAATCGTTCAAAATTGAGACATACTGTATGTACTGAAAATAGAAGCTTCTCATCTCCATCCAGGCTTCATATTATAAATACCATGTTTTAGCAAATGTGGGGGTACCTAAAATGTTCCAGCAGGGAGTGCTTCTCGCTTGTTAGTCAGCACTAGGAAGATTGGAAAAGATTAAAACCTTCTCTGTCAGAGGCCTAATTAAAAATTTTCAGAAAGATTATCATCCCATGATTGTTCACATCTCAAAATGAGGCTTTCTTTTTTTTACACTGGCAGACATTTAGCTGACTCAAATAAATAAGTAATACTTTAGATTTGTTTGTAAACTTTTTACAGTAAGTGTGGAAGTCCAGAGTTAGACACATTTTTGAATCCATTCCTTATGAAATGCACATTGAAAATTAAGTTATATATCTAATTTGCTCATGACAAAAAAACTGGGGTTGTTTTAAATGCAAATAAATAAATGTAACAATAAAAATGTATTTTATTGTATCTCAAAAAATTGTTTTATATTGTTACATGCATTTTTTTTGTTTTTTGTTGCACTGAAATAATAATAAAGTATTAGAAGATTAAAAAAAATAATCACTCACACCGTTTGTGTGTTTCAGTCATGAAGATAGTCTTTCTTAGAGAGAGTTTAAACTTTCATGTTTATTATTCATGGCACAACGCACAAGTGCTGGGGCAAGTTTGTGACTCTAGTGCACTTGAACATGACTATCAGCATGACCAGATTTTTCAAATCTGATCCTCTCATGCCCTTTGACAGTGTGTTCCCCTCTACAACACACTGACTGTTGTACAGAGAAGTCCAAACTTCTTTTTAAGATGGGCTCAGTTTTTTTAAGATGTAAAATCCCCATCACAGTCTTATTCTGTCCATACCGACCCGAACCAATAATGAAAGAAGAAGATTCACACAGTACAGTTAATGTGTTGGCATTATTTTGTTGCTTTTCTTTATTTTTGTTTTCCACATTATGCTCCAAAGGCTGCACTCAGCAGTAGGTGAATGGCTATATTTACATGCATGCAATAATGCTACCAACTGGAAGTAAGGCAGATGTCTGCTAGAACTGGCAACTTCATACTTTGTAATTATACTTCGTATTATTTTGTTTGAATGATTTCATTTTACTTTTCAGTTGTTTGTTTGGGCTAAATCAATCAACAAATTATCAATCACATATCACAATGCCCTGCCACTTTCGAACTTTGCCAAAGCAATTGTTATCTTTTAGTTTTATTTTTTGATGAGAATACAGAGTTACTATCTCGAATCTCTTCGATGGATCTGTGAGAGCTATCAATGTGTAGCCTGGAAATCACTGTTGGTGCAGTGGCTACTGAACTGTAGAGCCCTGGAAGCTGCCAGAAGGCATGAGGCTAGAAGGAGATCATTCGCACAAGGGGCCCTGAGTGGATTGGGTATGTATTATTGTGTTGATATTGCACAAATGTGATCAATGGCTAAAACTCTGAAAATAAGGTTAAAGTTAAAAGTAACTGGACTGGAGTTTTCTTTAATACACTCTCTATACAGCATGATGAGCTGGGCACATGGTCAATGATGTTTACATGCAACTAATTTACAATGTTCATTGGCCAATGAAGGAAGTAGTGTGACATGTGCACAGTGAAAGAGTGTGGAGGTCAGGGTGTGCAAAAGAACTGGGTTAATGTGTTGACATTTGTCAAATCCAATCATGACTACAATAGTTTACTAATCTAAAACAAGACATTTTAGTGGCCACATTTATTTGGAGTTGTGTTCATGTACACCTAAAGAATGCATGTTCAATATTCTACTAGCTCTGATTTGGTCTCCACCATCTCCTGAAGGAAATATCTGGCTTGTTTACCATTTAGTCGTGAACTCTGTCTGTCTGCTGTTAAATGCTGGGCAGGTAGCATATAGTAGGTTTATCTTGTTTTTCTGAAAACAGCCTGCTGCACCTGCGATGATGCATCTGCGAGCAGCAAGAGTGAACGAGAACAGTAAAGTTGCGGGCCCTAAAACCAAAACAATGAGCCTTGGAGCTGAGGGGAACTGCATAGATGGGTTGTAATTCTCTGTGGGTTCATCACTACTAGCAACCCCTTTCACATTATACATAGTCATTTGATCCATTGTTAATATAGAAATATATAGATAAAAGCAGCATTAACAATAGCTTAATCATGCTTTAGTTGCCACAAGTGGATATTGTAGAATAAAACACTAACAAATGTCCACACTGAAGAATATACAAACATATGTTGGTTGTGAAGCTTTTGTAGATATGTTCAACATGTCAACATGTAAGATATATCAACATCATATGCTGATATAGAACATAATCCACACAGCATTACATTTCCCCTAACATGTTTTTATACCATGGCTACCCAGAAATTACCAAACAGATGAAGGTGGGAAAGAAAATCGGCACAAAAAAATGGCCAAATTCCAGCCACAGCTGCATTTCATCTCCATACAGATTGGCGCCCTAAGATAATTTTACCACTGAGAAGACTGTATTCTATTTAGAACACCTCAGACACAACTTCTAGACTGGGGCAGATCAAATGATATTGCTGGAGGGAACACGGGAGGCAACAGTGAAGCAAATTAAGTTAAAGGTTCTATGTGTAATCGCCAGCCAGTGCAGACGTCTATTGTTCAGCGATGTGAAAGGCTACAGCAAATCAAAGCATCCCTCTCCCTCACTCTCTCCTACTCACAGAAACAGGGGGCAGAAAATTCTAATGGGTGCACAACCAGAGCTATCACCAAGCCAGCCAAAGACCAAGGCAGTGTCGAGTATGATAAATTACTGTAGTTATTACTGTGTTTTCAGAGTTATTATATTTTTAAGGAGTAAAAACTGAGCTCCCTGGCAGTGCTTAATGACTTGGGGGTCAGATTTGTAGAGGCTCAATTCAGCATCACTTTTCTATCCAGTGTCTTCTACCTGGCAAGCATCAAATGTTAGGTCAAGATGCATAGTTTGCAGAGGACTGTGTGTGTTAACCAAATATGCAAGGTCTGCTTTTGCACATTTGAAAGCAGAAATCTTCAGAACAAGTATGTAAGGATGTTTTTTCTTTAATTGGTTTCACTCACAAACATTCAGCAATTACTGCTGATACATACTAGTCAAATCGCGCCGTCATACTAACAACATCAAGGTGATCAACCAATATTGTTTTCATTTTCGCGACCAATGTTAAACTGAATACACAAGAAAATGTTGCAAAAATTATAATTCCAGTACAAAACTCTGTAACCCGCAGCTCCTGCAAATAAACTTAATATTTAATGATTTTACATAACATCATATTCAGATTCATCAGCAGTCTGAAAGCAAGCCACAATAGGCTTTGCTTTCAGGAACTGAAAGTAATACATTTCTGTTTGCTTGTTAACTTTTGATGTGCAATTTATTTCTTGATTGTATCATAAAAAGGTGCTTATGTTCACTCACAACAACTCACAACATTCAGACTGCGGTCTCCTACTGTGAAGGGAAAGAGGAAGAGAAAGAGGGAGATACATAGAGACTGGACTGAGGCCACTGCATTCAGATGAGGAACTGTGTGTATTGAATGCCTAAATAGATTTTTAACAATAAAACTGACATTGTTGTGAGGATTTTCTGAGCCTGCTTTCAGCTCCCCTGAGGCTTCACACAGAGCACAAATTTTGTGGCTCCAGTAACTGACAAAGATGGTGAAGAGCAGTAGATCCAACTATGAATTTCAAAATGTTCCATCACAAAACTATGTTTTCTACAGTTTACGTGCTGTGCATGTGGTGAGAGGGTGTCACTCTACACAATGTTCAGATGAAGGTTTTTTTAAAAGCCATTGTAAAAACCTAAAACTAAATTCCCTTCAGGAATGGTTAATCAAGGCTTAACATGGTTTACATTTTTTGCTGCGCAAGAATGCACTTAACCACTTGTGATCTGCTACCAACTCTTTAATTATGAGCCTGCGTGGTGAGAATTCTTTTTGAATATCATACTGTACAAGCATGGTTAGACCCTTGTGGTCTTACGGGACTGATATCAGCAGCACATAGGTCAGACAGCCCCTAGTGGAGGTCAAATGATTCAGCTGCCTCTTCAAAATATTGTAAGCTCACCAGCACTTCTGTGAGATTTTGTCATATGTCGTTATGTGACCCTGTTGTTTGTTTCCAATAAAAACAGATTTTTTTTTCAAACCTCTTGGGAGGCAGCCTTCTGGCCACTACAGCTGCAGCCAGCACCCACATAAAACAATGTCGTGCCAATGCAAGAACACAAAGGGAGAGACAGAGAGGGAGAGAGAGAGCTGGTGTGTTCTGCCAATACAAGACTAGAACTGTTCTCTGTCCACTACAAAGACAGTGTGAAAATAATATCCTATCCACAAGACACTATACATAGAGTAGCTATCTGTGCAAAGGGTGAATGCATGAATTCTATCATCTATGCCTTCTAATTATGTTTATGGGTGTTTATTTCCATGCCTGTTAAGAATCACGGTCACATGCTTTGCACTACCAAGGTCTGTAAGAGGAACTCTGCTGCTGAATGTTCTCTTTTCAGTCCTTGAAAGCATCATCAACATTGGGTCATCTAAAGCCATGACACAAATATAGCTTTAAGCTACTGCTGGCATTTTCATTTTGGCAATGTGATGTGGAATGCTTTCCCTCTGAAAATGATTACATGTTGCCAGCGTTTGGCCATTGAAAAGGCCACCAGATTGAATGAGGCATACTGAATAAGGCAGCTTTTCTTCTGCAATTTCCGCTGCCAGTGCAATTTTCTGCACTGCACATTTGGATAAGCACACAGAACAGTATTGCAGGATGTATTGACGTGCTGTCAATATAATGTTAATTTCAAGCATTAAAGCTTCACTTAAAGTTCACATTCAGTATGCAGGATTATTCACAGCGGAGTGCCACACAGACAATTTTTCAACTTGCTCTTTAAAGGCTAAGCTATACAGTGTTTCAGTTATGTTAAGATCTTGCATTGTTCATTGTGGCCTATTCATATATATATATATATATATATATATATATATATATATATATATATATATATACATATTTTTTTTTTTTTTTTTTTTTGACGTAAGACTTATGCCTTGTGCTCTAAACCTGGCAATCATGAATGCATAAAGCGTATTTTTGGATATATTTGTTAATACTAAATGAATGTAGCTAATTAAGCCCGCTTTCCAAAAAGACACAATGACAAACAAAACAAGAATTGCAGTGGCAGTCATGGAAGTGCAGATAAATGCTTCCGGACCAATTTCAAACAGACGCCGCTTCTCTAATTTCATAGAGTTGGTATCAGTATCATACACAGTTATCTTGCCTTTAGCCACATAATGACACCTAGTGTAAAAGAGCATGAGCTCCCCTCGCAGTTAGTCAGTGGAACAGCAATCAAAGCAACTTGAGGGAGCACGGAACGGCAACTTTGCCTCACTAGTGACACACACACTCACACACACGCACGCTTGCACACATGCAACAAAACAAGCATGTACGTGCTTGCTTTCATGCACGCGCACTCTCATGCCACGTACAACTCAGACCAGCACGTACACATAAACACATATCCAGCTGACTATCTGCTTTCACAGAATTCATTACAGGCAGTAATTCATCCATAACATGGATTCTACAAAAAAAAAAAAATAACAATAATAATAATAACAGGAAGCATGACCGCAACTCATATCCAATATCCAAGCTGGGATGGCACTCACTTTTAGTTAATGGATAATGCAGTTTCCGGGATGAATTGATCAACATGGATGTAAAAAGCCACGACTGGACTGCAAACGGAATTAGCTTGAATACAAATATTGATGTCGACTGCACAGTGATCTGTAGGCCTGCAAATACACCTCCACTCTGAATGTTGCCCATGTAATGCCATTCATTGAAGCCGCGGCACGTCTGCGTAATATGCGAACCCCCAATTCTGAGATCATTGTTTCTCCCAATGTTTTATGCCCCTTTATATCCGCACTTCTGCAGCATCACCGCGGGAAGATGCTGTCTCACAACGTGCAGAGAGAATGCAGTCGAGTGCACATAATCGAGAGAATAACTGATTTGCATAATGTTTGGAGATGATGGGTTTATGAGATTATAAAACGCATGGTATTATTTTTAATAGCCTCCGAAAGCTCCGTCGACATTCAGTCCGGGCGAAGCTTGAAAGGACTTGCACACCGATTATTTAAAAGGTAGCTTCACAGTGAGAAGAACATATTGCCACCATCCCGGCCACCCCAGTAACATGCTGACCACGCAACATCGCCATAATTGTGCCACAATATAGCCCTGCCTACCAGACTACTACCTCGTGGTCAGTGATGGACAGAAAAAAATATATGTAAGATACCCTCGTATTATGTTAGAGGTCCAAGCCGGGATAGCCGTACTTACCTAAAACTGACTCTCCCCTCTTAGCTGTATTTGTGGTCCAAGATTTGTTAGTTCTCTAGCCAACAACTTCTGCTGGAGCATATGTATCCAGTGCTCATGCTGGTGGCTCAATCGGTGATGTTGGATTGCGGATGATTTGGCAATCCTTTTCATGCTCAAGGGAAAAAAATCCTTCGTTTCGGCGTGGTCTCGGGCATTGGCGCTCAGAGGAATAAAGTAATGAAGTCCGTCAGGAGGGAAAAGAGAAAAGGGAGCTCTGGATGTGAGATTTATGCCGACGTGTTTGAAACTGTTCTGTTCTCTTTTTTTTTCTCTCACCGTAGGAGCCGTTTGCGGGTGGAGAGGTGTGGGATGGATATCTAGGAAGGGAGGCTGGGATGCACAGACTGAGGGCGAGAAAGGGGAGGTACAAAGAATACAGTCTCATATTGTAGAGGACGGTCATGGCAGACAGTAAGGGGTGGGTCTGGACTGTATGAGGCGGAAGGCGAGGGAACTGAGGGAGGATGAGGATAAGAACCCGTGTCGTGACTTTTCTTTGCTGATAGGCACATATTTATACCAAGGCTATGGGTTGACCACCATAGATAGCTTGACCGTTTCTAATCAAGGGGGCAAAATTGGATCTAAGCATAGAGGCAGATAGGCTTCATTAATAGGAATGAGAAATTTTGAGAAAACTGAAACCGCAACAAAGTGAGAAGGCGGTGAGTTGCACAGAAGGTGCCACACTGTGCCACGTGTAGGCTGTGTACTTTGCATAAAATACAACGTGACTGTATGACTGTGTTAATGTAAACTTAGATGACTCGCAGTGAAACTCTCGCTTCTAAAAATCCCCCATAACTCAGGCTCTGTGGAGTCTGTTTAACTCAACCTAAAAGTAAAACACCGATGGTTGCTGTCCATGGTGCTGAAACCCAACCTAAGCGTGAAATGCTGGTGTTTGCTGTCCTTGGTACTGATACAAAACTCAAGAGTATAATTCAGGTGGTTGCTGTCCATGGTGCTGAAACACAACCTAGGAGTGAAATGCTGGTTGTTGCTGTCAATGATGCTGAAAGCAACTCAAGAGGCCTACCTATTGATGTAGATGTTATGTCAATTAACAATGTTAGGTCAGTGTGACAGGTGTACTGTCAGCTGCAGTATTCACTATGAACATATGAAGACTATAAACTCACTTCTTGGTTGTCTGGCAGGGCCATAGTTTTTGCATTGTTTCTTGGAATTGGGGGGGGGGGGGGGTGTTAATGATCTGGTTAGAAGTTTACGTTCACAAATTTCACATGGTGAGTTGTCAAGGTTGAAGTCCATATTCGTAATTCTTATTTGACTGTTCTAGGCTAAAGACAATTAGATACAATTGTTAATACAGAAAATGTGGGTAAAGTATTAATTAATAGCTTTTTGGTGACTAAGTCAAATTTGTTAGGGTGGTTGGGTTGCATTGGGGGACTCAGGACCCCCTGACATTAGTTTTTCAGCGTATTAGGTTGTGTTCTGTGTCTACTGTGTTAGACATTAATTCACAATTATATCAACTTGCATCTCCCTTGATCAGGATACCGCCAGCATTGTGCACAGGCTGCTTTTGTGTCTTTGATCTTATACAAGATGTGCATGATTAACTAATAATACCTGATCGTGGTAATGGCACACAGTTGCACGTGCAAGTTATGTGAATACCTGGCGTAATTTAAGCAATTTATGAATCATACATTAATCATTCATTTGTTGCTTAATGATATGCAAGCTACTAGCTTGTTAGTAGCTTAGTCATTACAAACCACTTGCTTGACTTAGGATGTCAAGCTTGCAAGGTGGAAATATTATAAGAATATTTTCTCCCACAGCTGCAGTTTGAAATAAATTAAATCCATATAAATCATCACACAGAACTAGAATCATTAGTAAAGCCCCAGTAACTTCAATTCTTGTGGGAGTAAAATTACTGTCTTCATTCTAAAGTTAATTCTAACTCATAGCCCACACATTGTGTGTGACAAGGATTATTACTATTCTTAAGTTATGCTTCACCTTTTGTAAATGCATAACAATGCAGCACACAATTACAAGAATCAGCAGCCTGATTCCAACATATGGGTGTTCAAGATTTTCAAGCACTTTGCAGTTTTTAACAGGATATTTTTGTTTGTTTGTTTTTTATGTTGTTATTGTTATTTGAGCAAATCCCTTTACAATAAACTATTATTACAACTGCTACAACTACTACTACTGATAATAATAATGATGATATTAATAATAAAAGTAATAATAACAATAACACTACTGTGGTAAGTTAATCACTTCCAGAGAATTTACAATGTGTGTGTGTTTGATGAGTGTATGGTGTGGACACATCTGTTGTTATCCATCTTAGTATGTAAAAATGATGTGCACACTGTCACTTGTTATTAAATATTTACTTCAGTGTTAAAACATGACACAAAAGGCAAGCTGTGTAACAAATCCTCCTCAGGTAATTATATAGCCCTCTAAGTTTAATCTTAATAATACCACCTGCTCCTTCATTTGATATTAGATACTCGAGATACTGTATTCCACAGCTGTGCTGTGTTATAGACCCTTAATAAAATATAAGGATGAACACGCAACTTAATATCAAGATGGTAGCATAGATTCCTCTAAAAAAATTCAGAGTAATTGGGTTTTTTGCTGCATTGACCAAATGATACAATAGGATGACAAGCACATGCTGTATATTAGTTTTATAGATTTCAATGCACTCCAACATATTCTTTAACATCACAATTAACATGACAGAACCCAGCGGTTATATGTTCATTTATCTTTATTGTTGTTCAAAGCCCAAGCATGTAGAAAAGAAAACTTTTGAACAATTGATTTTGACACCACTATATCCACAGTAGTCACAGACAGCTTTGCAACTCACTAGCTCTTCAATGGTCCACTTGCAGTCAAGTGTTTAAAGCATCCACCAATGGGCAAAGAACCTGGCGGGACCAGCATTGCATAGAACTCAATGAGGCTACATGGATAAATGGGGCCATTAGAGAGTCATTAGCCTGGAAGTGGTGGTGACACGTGCAATAGTAGACATAAAATACTCCAGGGATCATTGAAGTCATTACATTTCATAATTCTATTGGTCGTAGCTTTTAATTTGAAACTTTCCTTCAACTTCGTTCATCAGCATATTTTTTACTGTCACTGAGGGAAAGGAAAGTCTCCAGATACATTCAGTGTGGGTTTCTGCAAACATAGATGAATTACATCTGCAGCCATGTAACACCACATTGCCAAACAATTCACAGTTTTTGTGGTTGCCCTTATGATGGCCCTTAGGACAAAGTCACTGTCAGCCTATCTATGATAAATAAGCCACTATAAAAATAAACAATATTTTATAACAAACTATAAAATAAGGAAAGATTGGAATTTCAGTGAGACTGAAAGTGTGTTCGTGCATATATATGTCAGTCAAGGCTTCATCAAACACACCAAAGCAAGCAAAGTACTTCATGTGGATTTTTAGGTATAGGTTTTTTCATGTGTTACTGCAGCTGGTGCAGAAGTACTGGGAATAAAATGCTATGTGTGTTATGTGCATGCTGGTTGTGAATGCCATAGTGAACCATCAATACCACTGTTGCACTGGGTACACCTGTCTGATGCAATGTGTAGCACTGTGTGTGTGTGTGTGTGTGTGTGTGTGTGTGTGTGTGTGTGTGTGTGTGTGTGTGTGTGTGTGTGTGTGTGTGTGTGTGTGTGTGTGTGTGTGGTTGGGTGATGACAAGCAGAGTGTTGGTAGAATGCATATTTAAAATTTCTCCATCTCCAGAGGGGAAACTTGCTGGTGAGGAACTGCTGCCAAACTCCAAAGAAAGAGGAGGATTAAAAGAAGAGGCAAACAGAGTGGAAAGAAATAAAAATTGGCAAGAAAGGAAGGTCTGTTAATTATTTGAAAAATTTGATCCGAAGTCTATTGTGTAGCACATGATTTAAATCAAAATATCTTGTATTTCAAAGCCACCAACCCTTTCTGAACAGGTACCTACAGATTAGGAGCTCACGATCTTCCATTTCGATTGTTTGCGCTTGTCAATCGTTGGTGATGACAGAGACCTGGTAAGCAAACAGACTTCTTGGGCATTTGGCACAGCAGGTATTAGAGATAAAATGAGGAGTTCTGTTGTTCTGATTCTACGTCACTTTTCAGACGAATAAATTCAGGGAATGTGTGCCCCAGGCAGAGCCGACAGGACGGCAGTTTTACAGATATATGAAGGTCTTACTGGTGAATTTGGACAAGGACTAAAATCAAACTCTTGAAATCCAACTTGAAGTAGACTGCCCTGTTATTTTCAGCGGCAGCACACACCTAGGCTCTATAAATTCCATGTCCCGCTATCAGTGGGGTCTAAGTATTTTGGAAAAAATGTGTGAATGCTTCCAAGACAGACTTACAGGAGATTTTCCCCTTCTTCCCACTCTGCTGAAATTCTGCCAACATGGCTATAAGATAGTCAGCTTTAGCATATTGAACAGCTTTAAACCTTACCTGCAAATGTCGACGTTAGTCAGTTTAGATGCTAAATGGTGTGCTTCTTATTCTTCAGTAGGACTGCTAACAAACACTGTAAGCTACAGATACAATCACAAGTTTGTTTACATTGTGACTCAATGTCCCTCCCTGCCTCCTCACAGGTATGAAGGCTAAAGGACCTTTTTTTTTCTTCCTTTCAGAAATAAAAAATACTTTAAAATTATTTTGACAATGAATTTTGGCTGTAAAAACTGATTTCAGTTGCATTTTTAACAACCAGGATTGTTTGTCGAATCCATTAAAGACGCACATACAGAGAACAGATTTGTGATATTTGCAAGTGTTTGGACACTTAAGAAAACTAAAGCAACAGTACAAATATATGTGAAAGGACTACTTTGTCAAAGTATTACTTAGAAGAAAGAGTGAATCCCACAGAGATGGAATACTTCGGCAAGAGATGAGCTAAAACTGCTCATGTGTGACACAATGTTTTATTCTCGCTTAACACCTCTTTATGTAATTTTAGTCATATGTATTAAATTATTTTGAAACAGTCTTACCAAGATAGAGTATTTCTGATAGTAACACCATATTAGCTCCATAGCCATACTGTGCAAAGCATACTAAGAACCTAATTTATGCGCACTGACTTGCTTAATGACTTCTTATAAGGAGAATTAGGAGCAATATGCTAGCACGCATGCCATTCAGCATCTCATTATTGGTGAGAATGTGTTCCTTTATGTCAAATATTACCAAAGTTTGTAACTCACAGCCTTCTGGGAATACCACTGTCAAGTAAAAATATACTTTTATACTGTGCAGATTTGACTCCATTATCCACATAACTATAATAATTGTGCCATATTCAACACCCGCCCAGACACAATACCCTTACAGGAGCTAAATTTATCTGGACTGTAATGATCTCGCATCTACCTCCTTGTTGGAATCCATGGGCTAAATCTTCCTCCTAGCTGCCCAGAAGACTGTTAGCGCTCGCTAGATTGACAACCTACTAATGGCTGATCTCTAAGGCTTAGGCCACAGAGATGTTTCTACCCGGTGTTAGTACACGCTGTTGCGGAAGCCTGTCACACTGTACCCAGACCTCTCCCTGCCAGGGCTATGAAGGAGAAGACAGATGTCCAAATAGCCAGCAGGTCCATCAGTCATGAGGATTTTTTTCTTTCGCAGGGCGAGGGAGGGAGGGTCAAGTGGGAGAAACACAGATGAATGAAGATGACACCATTCTAGCCTCTCTGCTACTCTAATGAAAAACAAACTCATTTTCAGGAAGTTTTCTGGGTAATAAGACAGCCGGCCAGCCAGATCCAAACATAGAGACAACAACTTTTAAAAAGTATCACCTTACTATTGAGGCCACCATATGAATCTTCCACTTCAAGCCAAAAGACAACTCCTGAGTATTAGAAGAACAAATGGTTAATTGTCGATGTCGACATGTTTGAGGGTATTTGTTAACCAATGCATTAAAGCCAACAAAACACAGGAAACATAAATTCATGCAATTACTGTAAAAGAAGGAAAATACCAAGAAAAACAACAAGTCCAGTTTTATGATGACAAAGCTATAGTTAAGGTTTGGTTGGGTTTAGGCACAAATGCGACTTGGTTAGGTTTAGGAAAACATTGTCAGTTGGGTTAAAATGACTAAGGTTAAGGGAGCTTCATGGTCATGGTAACAATAATGGTTTGGGAACGATCGGGGTGATGCTTTAAAAAAAAAAAACAATTCTGACAGTCAGTTGGAAACAGGAAACGAACAGCCGTCTCCCGTGTTAAAGTCTGACATTTTGTCAAACCTATCTATCAACCCTGACCTCCTCCCTACGCAGACTTTGTCAGTCTTTAATAACGTCACCTGACTTCCTCCTTTGCTCCTGTCATAATTACTATGGCCGCTAAAGGAATTTGTCACTTGAACATAAACAGATGTAGTTTTGGGGTACTTGCTGAAACGACTGACGCTGCTGTTCTTCTTGGGAGGACAGCCTCTACAAAAGAAGGAGAGGAAATAATGGCATATTTAAAGGTACAGTCTAGGTATGCTAAATGGATACTGATACAGTATTCAGCAGCGACACATGGGGGGCTGTAGTGAAGCTCAGTCATGATTTCCAACTGATAACATCCAACGTTTGGCATATCTTTCCTTGTTACACATCCGTGTGAGACTGATTAAGGTGTCACATTGACAGATACACTACAGCATTTGATTTAATGCTGGTACAAAGAGTTCTAATCTCATTGGCAATAACCTTTATTTTAAATGATTGTGTATTTATTTTCTTTTAGTGAAACTATACTGTTTTAAATCACACATTAATAATCTGTGTAAGGCCTACAGTGCATTAAGTTCTTCAGGAAGTGGAATCTTGAAACCATCTCAAACTATTGATTTCAGACATGCAGCTTTTATCACTGAGAGATGGAAAAACTGCCAATCTAAATGAGATAACGTTAAAGAGTCTTGTAAATTGGTTTTAACACAATGTGCATGTCAAACAGTATATCAGAGAAGAATAAGGTTTTAGTAAAAGTACAATGACAGAATGTGATTACTGGACCCGTAATGTCTTTGTAGAAGCTTCCTGAGGACATTATGATAGTGTGACTAAACTGTTTAAAACCCGCTGTTACAAAATCACAGATGTCAGCTGTTCATCCTTGTTAGCTGTTGTGTACAATGCACAGAAAGTTTTAAGCTTACTGACAAGGACCTTGAAAGAGGTGTATATAATATGAGTGGTGTTACAGGTAATCTCACCGCATGTGGCAATGTTGCAGCCAGTGTGTAGGTGGCTGCTCAGCATGCAATAACCATATTTCTAATTGCCCATCTGGCACAAAAGCAAAGGGTTGAGCACACTGAGGGTGCACACCATATCACAAAGTTTAGCAGAGCATAAAAAAAAACAAGTTTGAGGACATATTTGAAAACATTCTTGAGTACTGGGTGAGATTCAACAATCTGCCAGGGTTTTTGAATGACTTTGCTGAATTCTTAACAGAGGAGAATACTTGACTGTTGCCTCTTGGGCTTGACATTCACTTCACCATCAAAGTATTATTTGGCTGTATCATTACATCCCCTTTTATGTGGTAACCTCTGCTTTAAAGTTAGTGTGTCAGGTAAGTCGCCCGACATACAAAGGATAAATCATAAGTACAGGTTGTATGTACATGGTGCCATTGAAAAACAGGTAAAGTTATAACCAGCGACTTTACGTGGAAGCTATCTCCTCTTGACATACCACTATGGCCAATTAGATATTTGGCAGATCTTAGATTACCAAATTTAACATATTTTTTTATTGATATCATATGTTAATGGTTAAGGTGTGGGACTAGCGGAATTTGGAAAGTGGTAGTCTATGCAGGATCTATTCATTTTGTTTTGGGGGTTTTTTCAGCCATACTAGTGGAATGGCTCTAGGGGTGGCAATGTCGGTCTGTCAGTCGGTCGGTTGGTCAGTCAGTCCACCACTTTGGTCCAGAATTAAATATCTTAACCACTTTTAGATGAGAGAATGTTTGCATGCATGTCAAAACCCTGCTGTGCCTATAGGTACAGCCTCACAGAGCCACTAGCATGGCTGTACAGTAGACTCTTAGTGGCCGAGAACAGCCCCCACAAGTAAAGCAACGCAAGTGGATGTGCTGGTGGGGGTGTGTTGCTTCAAGTACGGGTGAGAGGTAAAATACAATCCTAAAATTCCAGTTGGTATAATAGATCCATGAGTTTTGTTAGAGGAATTTTATGTTTTTCGAAGGATGAGAACAGAAAACTGCTGCTGCACTGCTCTCTGTAGGTTGAAACTTTCAAGTTTGTAAGACGTCTGGCCCTAATCAGTGAAGTCACAGCAGGTATTTTGTGATTAAGAGATAATTATGTATTATAGAACGTACACTCTATATTACCTATTGTCGAATACCTACACCGGTTAACCATTTATTCACCTACATAATGTGAGACTAACCATTATCACGTGGAATATCCAATAGAAATGTAGGCCAAATTAAGGAAGAATCTAACTCTTGCTACAGCTGACTATGGGGAGTTCTCTCTCCTCTTATTGCTCTTGGCAAACTATCTAATTTAAACAAAAAAATGTGGGCTTTGTTTGTTTCTCGTTCCAGACAGAAAGAGGAGAAAAAACATATGCAATAGGATTACAAAAGAAAGGAAAACAAAGCAGCCTTAAGAGTAGTTGTTCAGTCTAAATAATTAAGCGGTGATTAGGATGTGGCCAAAGGCTATCTGATGGGCTCAGTGGCATGCTGTGGACTGGGCTGAAGTGCTCCATTCGCAAAATATGCATTGTTGTAGCCAGCAGTGAGGAAATCTCATGCCTCACACTTTTCCATTTTCCACTTGACAGCAGCTCTTACTGTCCTTAGCATTCTCTTTCTCCCTCTAACTCCGTATCTAGATGTCTTTCTTCATTCCTTTTCAGATTAGATTTTGCTCCTCTGCCCTTTTCATGTGTGTACCCACTCATCATTTATGCATTCTACATAGCACTGTGAAGACTCGCATTTCTCAGCTCTGGGCACTTTTTGAAGCATATTACACTTATGGGACTTTGTTTTCACATTAATTTAATAATTTCGACATTTCATTTCATGCCCTGCTCTTTCATTTGTTAAAACCCTGTATATTTTTGTTTGCAGAGATTCCTGGCTGCTCCATTGTGAAATATCTGGCTTTGCTAATGAAGTGCTAATTTAAGCTGTGATGATATTTTAATCACCCAGAGCAAAAGGAGAGCTCGTAGATGCCTGGGCCTGGCAGGAGTTTAGCACATTACTGAAGCTTTGGCCCCAATAGTTTTACGAGATTTGCTAGTAAAAGATACATACACAATTCCCTGTCTCTATGTACCTGTTCATATTCCCAGATTGACAAACCACCACGAACACCTGTGTCTCATTACGAATCACAGCATGAAGGCAATCAGCAGAACTGTGCATTTGAGAAGAACATCTGAAAGCAACAAACGTGTTGACAGTGAAGAGGAACTGCAACATTACTGAATGTGAGGCTGAAACCTCAGGAAATGAATTAAAAACAAGAAAAATAATATTGTTTGAAAGATTGAGCTCTAGGATCTCTGATAAAATACATTGCAGAGTGACAGAAGGTCAGTGAGACTGTGGATTCTGGACGTTCAAAGATGTGCACTTTTAACAAGGTAAAGACAACCCTGTCTGATTGCAAAAGAGAGACTGGAAAACACATCAGCATACACAGAGCCAATTTCAAAGTAAGTTGGAAAGGTGAGGGAACTCTATTTAATTGACCAAAGTCAGTGGCATTGTGCCTGAAAAAAAGAGTGACACAAAGGCCCAACTGCAGGTGGAGTTGGGCAAGTGATTCTATGCCAAATTGATTACATTCACAAATCAAATAAATGGCAAAACAACATTCCATTGCATTTTCTTTTACAGTGTAAGACACTTTTTACATTTTTTGATTTAATTTATGACTTGTGTTAGGTTGACTGGTGGTGAAGGTGCGCCACAGTACAGGAAACCTGCCTGAAACTGACTGCCAGCAAAATGTCCTGGTCCACATGGATGGGATGTAGCAGGTGCAGTGTTGAGGATACAGAGGGAAACAACACAAGCTCTAGTGAGGCATCAAGGCACAGCAATCTCCCTCAAGGTCTGTTCAACTACAAAACAAGCCATATGTTTGGCAGTGTAGTGTGCCTACTCCATGGACTAAGGGTCTGTCACTGGAGTCATCATACACAGCTACACCTTTAAGTGTCTCCCTCATACTATAAAAAAAAACAACAGAATCAAACCATAATGTTTTGACCTCTGGCTTATGGCAAGAGAGGCTTGTAACTGGATTTCGGTTTGATCGCCAGTAAAATTTGGGTAGGGAAAGTGAAAAATAACAGCGCTTGCCCCTCCATCGTTACCTTGAGCAATTAAGGCCCTTTATCCCCAACTGCAAACAGATCAGACTGTGGTTGTACTGGGAAGCTTCCAGATGTGAATGTGTGTACAGTAACAGTGTGAGCATGAACAGGGCCTTCCTGAAAAAGAGCATTACTCTCAGGGAAGCGTCCCTGGATAAATAAAGGTTTTAAAATATGACAAATCGTTTACCTGTACAGAACACACTGAAAGGAAAATAAAATATTTGTCTTTAGTTAATATAAATTTGCTGGCTTTCTATTTTCTAATCATAATGCTCGGTGTGTGAATGTGCAAATATCTGCAGCAGATGTCTGAAGGAGAAAGAGTTCACACGTACCAGATAGCAAACAACGTGTCATAAATATTGACATCTCATTGTGACAGCTACAAACTCCTAAGTTCCTGTCTGTACCCCCTCAGCAAACACAGACATATACACAGACACAGGCAAACACATGCACACACTCACACGCACACACAAACCCCCTTTTGTGTCAACAGAGGGTTCTGAGTTGTGTTGAAAGCTTGTACAGTAGTAAGAGCGACACTCTGTCTTCTAGGGAAAATACTGACTGCCACAAAGAGATGCTGGATTCGCTTTCTGGGACCTGTTTGAGCTGCCTGGTACTCCTGGAGCTCACCGTGCCAAGCATCTGGAGCAGAATATAGTGCAGAAAATAAACAGAATGGTATTGCATGATGATGAGAACGTTGTAAAGATATTTAAATAGCATGGGAGAAAAGTCTAATTTGCAGTGTGTAACGGCAAAAACTAGTTATCTACAGTGTATGTTTGCTGTGTAAAAAAGCATGAAGACAATACATTTACATTCTATTCACAGACATGTATGGCCTGAATTATGTTCTTGTTAGTTGACCATTTCTTTTACCTGATCTTTGTCTAATTTGATTAACTCACTCAATAACATCCTACTCATCTCCTGCTGCCCCATCGCACCACTTGTGTTGGTAAGGGTCTGTAACATAGCGACTAAAGCAGCATCTTAAATGTGAGTGATGTCCGGATGACAGCTCAATCTCATAAACAGCTGGGATGGGCTTGAAGTTATTGAGCACGGCCGGTAGGGCTGTGCATGGCCAAATCACTTCATCACATGTGCCAATCTTCCACCAGCTCTAATGTAATTAGCGTGGATCTCCTCTGCCTGCTCTGGCCTTTTGTTGTTTGTTAAATGTAATTAGATAAAATGAGCATCAGTAAGCTATGGCCTCAGTAGTCTGAAAAATGTGACAAGAAAGTCATTGTCATTAACAAAGTGGCTGAAAATGTGCTCAGCTCACTTCTCCTTGAAGTGAGGTTAAAATTCCATGTACCCACACACACACACACACACACACACAGGTCTGAATGTTTCCAAATGGTTGACAGAAAATCCGAATATAAGATAAAACTAAATTTCTGTACCCATATTCTCACATAAGGTTGCTAAAATATTATCTGGCTCCAAACTCCTACATTTTTAACCCTTTCTGAGACAAGAATCACATATTACTGGCCACTTCATATAATTCTTTAATCGCCTTCATTAAACCTGAAATAACTGATCTTTTTTGCCACTTGGGAGCAGCATTCATTTGGATTTGTGTTTCTGGCCAACTGATTCATTCTCTTTCTAGCTCTGTTTTGCTCTCCACCAACTCCTGAGGGAAATATCTAGCTCTTTAGCTGCTAAATGCATAACTGTGTAGCTAGTCGCAAACTTTGTAAGTCTGCCATTTTTTGGTTCTGGGCAGGTTTATCGTACAATTAGGTGAAGATGCTAAATCACTCTGTAGAGCTGAGGGGAAATGTCGGTTGAAAATTCTCTGAGGTTTCATCACTACAGCGAGCGACCCCTTTCACATTACACATAGTCATTTGATCCCATTTCTTTTTATTTTAAAAAACATATTCTATTATAGCAGCTTTAAAGCGAGGTAGTTCAAATCTCAAACAAAAACAATTTAATGCCTCATCTACTTCCAAACACAACATCAACAACCCTTCATTAGTCCAATTTCTTCTCTACATTTTTGGCCTGCCATGCCATTTCAAAGTCCTTATGCCATACCATGCAGGTCTCGTATAAATGTTTCATTTGTTGCATGTGCTTCATTATGATGCTGGAGAGTCTACTGGGAAGGCTGTACTTCATAGTAATTTACACAATGTATAACCATATGGATAGTATAGGCACTTTGGAAAATGAATGGAAAACCATATGGGTAGCTAATATATTTTTTGTCTCTAAATTTCTGCCAACAGAAGTCTGTTATTTCCCTCTGAATGACATTTTTCTTATGTGCATGTGCCAAATCCAACCGTGATACGGTACATTCAAAGCTGTTCATAAGGATTAATTTGACTGGGTGGATAAACCTGCCTGTGCAGTTGCACAGATAGCCAGCAGTGATGTTGGAGGGTAAACAGTGTGTGAGGGATGAACTCAAAGTGATCCCCAAGTAAGATAGCACAATTATATCCCATCAGAAATAATGCTATGCAGGATTTAGTTGGTAAAAAGGTTTATCCTTCAGTCTAACGCAAGCGGCGCTACATGATTAGCATTTGTGTGATCTCTGTATTAATACCATTTATTTCCTTTTTTTTTAAATGTTCTATATTTTCTAGATGTTTACTTATCTGTATTCACGCTTGGATTGGCAAAGTAGCAAAAAGCAAATCACACTGGCAAGGCTTATGAACACAATCACATGCAATTAAAGCAAACCTATTAAGAAAGAATACCTTTAACTATTTTTAACTCAAATTGTGGGTTGGTAAGCTCTTCAGTCTGGCTTTGAAGAAACTAAAGTAGAAAACACCTACTGTAGTTGTGTTAGCTTGTCTGGTAAAACATTGGAACACGCACTTAATTGAATCAATGACATCAAAGTGTGTCCATCTCTTAGTTTTATAAGTTCTTTAGTCTGTAAATTTTTTTCATCAAAGCCAATTTGGATCCTTACTTGAAGTAAACACCTTTTTTTCCTGTGACATTCCTCAAGGCACTGCACACAATTTATACCACTAACAAGCATAAATTACACTGGGGACTAAAAACCATTTGGCTCTCCATGAATTCCTGCTTTTGCAGTTTTGAAAAGAGAAAATTGCAGAAACATTTTCCTTAGTCATTTTGCATTTTGAAAGGTAACACTCAAGGATGCCAATGCCGTCAGCATCAAAAGACTGAGGCTTGGAATGTTGAATAGTCACATATGAGACACATCATTTCAATTCTCCACAAATAATGTGCGTAACAAGAGTGACAGATAATTCTCCATCTTCTGGAAGTCTTTCATGGGAAGACGGTTAGTCAGACCTAGCATTTAACCAATCCAGTGGCACGAAGATGAAAGAGGAGAACGCAGCAGGACAAAACAGTACTAATAACAGAGTAGAAAGATACTAAATGATTTTATCAATGATTATGGTATCTCTGACTCCTCCACAAGCTTGTGACACACCATATTGTAAAATATTTTTGAAAAAACATTACTGAACTAGCATAATGTCGAATTTATATACCGTTCCTCTTTAATCCAATGTTCACATCACACCCTTGTTTCATCTTTATTCCTCATCTTCCCTACAGTATATCTAAATCCCTCAAAGCCTTTGTGCTACCTGCCTGGTAGGAAGGCAAACATCCCATTCTTCCCATACTGTTTCACAAACTTTGCAAGTACTGCCTTTGTCGTCTTACGTGTGCAGAATTGGAACTCTGAGATAAGGGCTGGGGACATGAAATACTCAGTTCTGGCCTTGGCAAACATTTCATCCAAGTCTTTCCCAAATGCCCTCGGCATCTCTGCACATTGATCACATTTGATTGTCTGTGTGCAAGACTCTTGACCATCATAATGTGTTTGGGAAAGGAGTTTTTGAGAAAATTGACGACTACAAAAATGACTGACGACAATTTTAGAATAGTTATTAAAAATTAGAGGGTTAAGACTTTGAGACTTTGGTCGAGGGATGGTACTTAGCTCATCATTATGTTCAAGTATGAATTATGTGTTTAAGTACAGGTTGATTAACTGGTAAACAAATATAATATTCAAAGTCAGTAAACACTGAGTTTACTAGGGGTGTACTGAATTATCAGGGCATGATATTTTGCGATACAAAAACTTGACAATATATATCATGGAGCTGAAAAATGGATTGTAACATCAACTGAATCTTATCAGCTGGCTATGGGAGCTGTATGGCG
Organism: Macquaria australasica; assembly: GCA_005408345.1. Taxonomy (NCBI): domain Eukaryota; kingdom Metazoa; phylum Chordata; class Actinopteri; order Centrarchiformes; family Percichthyidae; genus Macquaria; species Macquaria australasica. The sequence continues at coordinate 949,958 of SEMN01000025.1, read as the reverse complement.
TGGGGGCAGAGCATCATGTGGTGCTTGTTTTGAGCGTCAGCGTTCTCTCTCAGTTCAAAACAACGAGCCAGCTGCATTTTATCCAATAAAGTGAAATAAAACAAGAAATTTTCAATTGTCATTTTTTGTATTTCAGTCTCTTTGTTTAAAGGATCATGAGTCCATCTAACTTTGAGCCCTTTATTGTGTAGCAAACTGAAACGAGAGCTGACTATATTGTTACACTCCAACAGCACACATACATATGTAACATTCTGAAATACACTTAAATTGAACAAAGTTTTCATCATCTCATTCACTGAAGTCTAAGCCAATATTGATATATATATGTTAAACCCCTGTATTATAAATGACAAAACAATCTTGTTACTGTTACTTAGTGGAGACATCTTTCAAATAATGATTAAATGGATGAAGGCTGGATTCACGAATCTTACCAGTGAACATTTGATGGTGAAAGAGTTTGTGTGTTTGTCCTAAAAGCACATTACGTTCATTTCCTAGGACTCTGTCATCACCATCGCCCTCCCACACAGCGTGATGTCAGGCCAGGTGGCAGAATGGTTCTCCATTGACAGCTTTGGAATAATTTTGGTCCTCATTCTCTGCATTAACAAGAAATGTCTGAGCAGCAGTATTGTGCTGTGGTACACACATCATCATTTACAATGACAATATTATTTTTGCACATTTCATGCTTCTCTATTACATATTCCTGCAATTACACTTGGTAATCACTAACCTATACACAGTGTATTCTTAAGCTGAAGTTAGTACTTTAGTTGCAATGAAGAGACTTACAGTACACAGTGTCTAATGGCGACCTTTTCTGCTGTCTCAGACACTCAACATGGTACCCCTCAAATCATCTGCAGCTGTCTGTGAGTACACACTGGACCAGTTGCCCTGCCTTGACTTTAGTGGCAGTAACAATCAATTTATATGATCCATCCTGCACACATGCCTCGCTGCAGAACCAGCCTTCATCATCCAGAAGTGCATGTTCCGGGTTTGTGCATGACAGATGAAAACCGGGAGCCTCGGCTGAAATTGCTGCAGCACTGCACCATAACCACCTCTCTATTTGAAATGAGAAAATGACAGAGATGATTTATGAGACAACATAATTGTTGCTGCATTACTTAAATTATATGTTGCATCACTGAGAAGCATCTTCATTTGAATCATCTCATATTTAATTGCAAAACCTACCTTGGGCCTCCCGCTTTTGCTGCGGCAGCTTAGATGTCCTCCATGTCTGGTAGCATATATGCGTCTGCACTCTGCTCTTCAATGGCAGTCAGCCATTTGTCAACTGTCCTCAACAGGAATATATTCAGCTGTTTATTCAGCCGTTTTGACCATGTGCAGTGTAGCATCATATATGGTACTCAAACTTGAGAGGGACTAATAATGATAAATTCATTTCAAGCCTGCTGATCATAATGCATGCTACATAGAGCAATTCATACTTTACATAGTTTAACATTGTGTAATACCTATGTACCTCAATGAAGATCCAGATATATTAAATTATATCATCAATGTTTATATGGAGTGGGTAGAAATGTCCTTTGTGAGCACTGGCAAGAGCCATTATTCCCAGAGATTTCTCTATCTATCCCTAGCAATGAGTGTTTGAAGGTAATAATGATTTGTCTGTTTACCTGCTGGAGGATAATTTCCTTCTGGAACTCAACTACAGCATCCACAAGCTGCTCCAAATGCAGAACAGGAGTTGCACCGTTGCATCTGGCATGAAAACAGTGGACCATCTCCACAACAGAGGACATGCTGCCGAACATTATGGACAACCAGCATGAATCCCTGGCATTCATCAATGATTTCTATAACTGCGGCAGTAGTACTGGGGTTTGACAAGACCACACCGAGGCTGTCCTGTTCAGGGAGGATAGGCCAGTGTGATTGAGGCATCTCAAGACAGAAAAAGCATGTTTTCAAGGTTGACAACTTTCCCAAAGGACCCATCTACGGTAGCTCAGCCATCATTTCCTTTGTAAAAAAAAAAAAAAAGTTGAATCATAGTACAGATAGAACTAGACTGTATGTAAATTAGGTAACTTTGCTGGCAAAGAATTCATTTTTAATACTCTAAATATCCTCCAAACTTGGAGGAGCAAATTAATTGATGACAACAACAAATAATATAGTTATGTTTAGGTATAAGATACAATGAAATTATATCAAGATGATAATGAATAAAATAAAGCTTACTTCTTTATTGATACACTTACAGGATACTTTAATGAAGTGATCTTTGACATTATACAATCTGAGGAACATCTGACCAAGTCGTCATGCGCTCTGGGTGTCTTCTGGATCCATAAGTGATCCATGAATTTTACTGGGCAAAATAGCTTTGGAACTGCCACCCACTCTGATCTCCTCCCTAAGGCCACATTCAGACAAAAAACATAGCCCCCCCACTAATTTGACTGGGACCACTCTATTAACACAGTAAGGGTGCCAACAAAGAGCGCTTTGGCAAAACAAACGCAGGGTCACCCGGTTGAACTTGGTTAAACTTTTGAATGTGATGATGAATCAGATATGTGCACGCGCACATCCTGGCAGATTACTTTGTACTATGAACAACAATTTTTACTGGTTACTTCACGATCGTGGCGACAAAAGATAAAATGAATGCCACCATGATAACTTTCCAGAGCAGTACAATCTTTCCTCATAATATTATAAACCGATGTCCAGTGTTTTTGTATCTGATAAGCCTTCAAACTCATGGATCTATTACTCCAACTGGACTTCCTGGATTGTATTCCATTGTCTCACTGGTACCTGAAACAACACATCCCCACCAACACAGCCCCTTTCATTTTTCAAAGGCCCTGAAAACCTATTTTCTCAAACAGCTTCTTACTCCGAGTCATGGGATCCTTCATGAACACATACTTTTCTGCCAAGGTCACAACAGTTTTGGTTATTTCACATGCCAGACTTCTGTGTTTTTTTGTTCTTCTCACTGGTTTGAAGTAGGCGGAGCTCAGTTGGAGGAAGATGATGTCACGTACTTCTGTGCACCAATAAAGATTTAGCAACATTTGAATGAAAATGTGATGACATTTGTAAGACACTGTCAATCTAGTCTTTTGCAGCACTACAACAACATCACACTACTTCTATCTTTGCTCCTGACAGACAACAGTCATTATTTGCACAACCATAAGGGGTTTTTGCCAGGAAAATGTAAACATAGGATGTTTTAAGTGTTTGAAGAAACAACCAGTGATGTTGTTTTTCTGGTGAGAACAGTCTCCCTAAGAGAGTTTTTTGGGACAGTGTATCCGTTACTAAATGTGTGTGCATGCTTTTACTGAGCAATCACGTTACTCACGTTATGTTCACTGGTTTGGCTGAACCAGTTCTAAAATCACAGCTAAGCAAAGTTTAACCTGTGTTTAATTACAGCCTCTGATTCATTCTTACACTCACATACAGATTAATTTGCTAGGACGAATGAAGGATCGACTGCCTGTTGTGTAAAAAGACAATGAAGCCTTTTACCTCAGCATATTAGAATATTTGAAAGACTGTATTACCCTGATATTGAGAGGCTATTTCAATTGCGTTGCATAAGCCCATTAGGTGACTAAATTATTTGTTTGTTTCACACCTGATTTTCTAAAAATCCAATAACTAAGGCATATAACTAAGCAGTAGTATCAGAATGTCACTGCCCACAAGAGATCTGCAGTATGAATTTGTTTAACTGCTCGATTAAAAAGAAATGTATGTTTTCTTGTTGTATTTGGGACCTACATAAACATATACCACTGTCTGGCTGAAAACTGAATAAATAAAAGGGGAGAGAATAGTCTGGATGTTAGACAGTACAGAGCAAATCCGTCCTGCAGACTCTGCTTCAGGGGTGCTTTGCAACAGAAGAACAGACATTTGTGATTACAACTGTGGAGGTTTTATGAGAATATGAATGCTTAGGGGTGAAAAAAAAATCTCCTTCTTGTTTTTATTGCATGTGCATGTGTGGATGTGTTTGGGTGGATGCATGACAGCAAGGATATGTGTGCATGTCTGTGTCTGAATATGACAGGCATATGTAAGTGTAAACATTTGGTTGCTGGCAGCAGGAAAGAATCCATGTTGACAATTGTGAAAGCTTAGGGTATTGTGGTTAGGTATTCCCTTCAACACTCAGGAGAACTTGTGTGGTTTCAAACCCAGTGCAGTAATGCATTTTCAAGAGAAGCATCTGTCATAAAATTTATATCTCACTGCGACTGCGGCCCATTGAGCAACATCTCTGCACCACAGCTTGATCCATGGTCATCCCTCCCCCTTTCTGCTCCCAGTCCATTTCCCCCTCCCCATTTCTCCACACCTGCCCCTCCAATCATGGATGATCCTGGTTGATGGTGACTTCACCAAGGCCAGTATCGAATGCATTACTCTTAAGGTCAGAGCCTAGGGAGTTTTGGATGATCAGATATCGGCTTCAAGTAAAATAGTGCATCTTACTGCTTCTTAAAAAGAAAAAGACATTGCAGTTGTTCATGGAAAATGGCAGATTTTTAAAAGTGAAAGGCAATGTAAGTCGTGGATCCACTGTGACGTTTCATTATCCCTTTGAGAAATATCACAGTAATGAAAACACTTTTTCATGACAGAATAACATGGCTGGAGCATTTTCCTATTTCACATTTTAAATACATATACCTTATGCTTGGATTTAAGAGCACATTCCTATTCTGCATAATTATCAGGCGTAACCTTTAGATAATACTGGATGACCTTTAGCATACTGGAAAGCCTCACTCTCTGGGTAATCTAACCCATCAACATTAAAATAATTTACCAGGTGGGGGGCTGATAAAGCTTACGTAGCTTTGATGATACCACAAGGGCAGCAGCAATTTGCAGATACAAATCAGAAAATGATTTTGCATTAGCAATCATCCCTGGGTGTTTGCAATTGCCTTGGGGGAAGTGTAGGAAAAATATGATTATATGCCATATACTGCACTTCAGTCAGTTTTTAATTGAGGGAAAACTGGCATTTAATTAACAATTGACCAAAAGGAAATGAGTTTTATTGATTTGTTTGCTAAGGGACAACATTCATCTATGCATGTGCAGCTCACTAGTTCAGTCCTTGGAGGGAACAGACAGAGACTGAGTTGTTTATCAGCAAATATTGTAGCCAACACTTTGAATTCTATGGTGAACATTCAATATGCGGACACGTGCCTTCAGGGAAAGGAATGAGTGTCCTGAAGAATGGGTGAAATTACAACAAATTTATATATTTAATATCCTGACACCTACTAGGATAACCACGTCTTGCAAATTTAAGTCCTGCTCTTATTGAAAACGGATACAAATTTTATAATTTCATATTTCATATTTCATATTACATGTTGCATGATCTAAAAAGAAGACAAAAAAACAATTATTTAATATTTGATGATTATAATCTGAAATAGAAGTATGAACATCACTTGCTCATAATCTTAAACAACATTCAGTATTTTGTTGCTGAATTGTGCTCCTGCTTTTCATCAGCAGCGGCAGATACGGAAACCACGTGGTCAGCAATAGCTCTGAGGACTCAAGGTCAAACAGGTCCCGATAAGTTTGCTATATTTTGACAATTCAAACCGGTTCTATGTTTACTGCAGTCACAGCTATGGTATGTTAAAGCATTATGATCTGATTTTTTTTTTTTTTTACCTGGAACTAAATTTATGCATTTTAATTAGGACTGAGAGGCAACCTAGCAACAGTGTGAGAGAGAAACAGAAATGATTTGAGTGAATAAAACAATGAAAATGCCTTTTGTAATAGGCCTCTGTCTCCTCCATCAGGAACATGCAGTTATATTTGTTGTTGTTTTTTTATTATATAACATATGAAGTGATATCAGGAATGGGCACAATTGCCTTGTTTGAAATTGAAAAAGTAAAATAAAATTTTGCTTGGGCCAGATTAATGACAGTAATGACCTACATACCGTACATCTTAATTATTACTGTGGGGGTTTTTTTTTGTTTTTTGTTTTTTGTTTTCAATTTTAACACCTGGTTTGTTTCATTTCCCAAGAATAAGTAATATACCTGTACTTTTAGTGTGTATACTAGATGTAATTTGTACAAATTACATGCAATTTTTATGTGTAAAACATTTATGAATTATGGCAAATTACAGAAATTCACATAACCCTCTAGGTAAAGGCACTGTGTAAAAAAAAAAGGTGGACACAAAATAGTGAGCCAGTCGGCAGCTGCAACAGTGTGAAGCCAGAGGGCAAAGTTGAGACATAGAAACACTGGGTAAAACTGCAATTTCAAATGTGCTTTAACTTTTGGGGTAAAAGTGGTACGACTGCGGAGAAAACCACTTAATTGCTCGTGCTAGTTGGACATTTTGGGCAGATCAACAAATAGTTTTTTGATTACTGCATTTCAACAAACACACACACAAACACGTCTCCCAACTACTTGTTAGAAGGCGGCTAGGTGGGTGGTAGGGATGGTTCATTCCAGATCTCTTCACCAGCAGAGCTGTGTGGGTGGAGGAGCATGTCTGGAGTATGAAAACAGTGCCAAGGTTGTAGCTCATAACACTGGGTAAACACATGGTGGTGACACACAAGCACATTATACACACACACACTCATGGGGACACAAACTGCCCCTGAACATAAAAAAAACACACACACACACATACACCTTGCCTTGTTCATTTCCATGTGCTGGCAAGATGCCTGCCTTAACCAAATGGACAAGAGCATTTCACCACCACCATCCAGCCCCAGGTCAGATTATTACAGTCAAAATTAACTTACCATCCCATGGCCCCAAACCTCCTGTTTATCCTCCCTTTAATTTCTTTTACCCCCTCTCTATCTCTGCCCTGTCTAAAGTGCTGTGAGCTACACTGAAGTAAGGGTCGTGGGCTAGAATAGAGTTGAAGTGATAATAAACCTCTTAGCGCTTTCTCTCATTTTACTACCTTGGCCGCGTTTCATGACATTAATATGTTATCTGTTGTGCAGGATAAAATAAAAACACCCAAAGGAGAGAGAGAATAAATACAGCAAATTAAAAGTAAGTCTCTCTCTTGATGGGTCTTGAGCTTGTGCTGACTGCTGATTAGACTGACAGAGCCATTCTGACTCTGACTCACTGAACTGGTTTTCAAAGCAGCCTGTGTGTGCAGGGTGTTGTGTGTGTGTGTGTGTGGGTGTGTGTGTGTGTGTGTGTGTGTATGTGTGTGCTTGGGTGCTTGTCTTTTTATGTATGAGTGTGTGCGTGTTTGCATAAATGAGCAGTCCAGTCATTCATCACGGTTTCATTTCTCAGCTTCATGAATAATGTCAGTGTGTATGCATCTATTTGATGTCCCCCAGTATAGAACTGCAGTGCAGCTTCGGAGATCTCTATTCATTGTAAATCAAAATTAACCAATTAAACTGAATAAATTCACTGCACCAAATGCCATGTATATTTTGCGTATCCCACTAATAAGGAAACCATCAAGCATGTGTTAGAACACATATAAATATATCAGGACAACTGTTGCCAAATATTTGAATCTTCTTTACTCATACTCATGTAAGGGTAATGGGGTGAAACTACTAAAAATGTGCATTTTGAATTGAATTTTAAGTGAAGCATCTGAGTTCTTCTGAACAGTTGGGTTTTAACAGTAATTTAACTGGCAAATATCTCTGTCTTACTAGGTGGAAACAATGCTAATCGTAGGCACAAATAACATCTGGTGTAATAGAAATATCTCAGTGATCTAGCCTAGATATGGGCCAAGCAATAAACAAGGCAAAACATGAATAAATAAAGCAAGTCCCTTGTTGAATGGCGAGACCTAAAGACCTGCCAGGGCAATTAGAGAACAAAGCATACTGGAGCTGAAACAATTACTTTATTGAGTCCATTGAAAGAAAATTAATTGGCAACTATTTGGATAATCGATTTATCATTTAAGTCATTTGTTGAGCAAAATGTCAAACATTCTCTGTTTCCAGCTTCTAATATGTGAAGACTTTGCTGCATTTCTTTGTCTTACATGATAGCTTACCAAATCTTTTGGGGGTTTTGGCGTGTTGGCTTGCCAAAACAGGACATTTGAAGATGTCACCTGGGGCTTTTGGAAACATTTTTCATTAGCTATTTTATATACTGAGCATTTATCTTTCCAATTATTTTAATGTAGACTAGAGCTGCAACTACCAATTATTTTCATTATTGATTAATCTGTCTTTTTCTTAAATTAATAGATTAAATATTTAGTCTATAAAATGCGAGAAATATGCACATCACAGTTTCCCACTGCCTATGGTGCCATCTTTATATTGCTGGTTTTGTCCAACAAACAGACCTAAACACAATGCTATTCTATTTAAATGATCTAAGACATACTGTATAAAAACACCAAATCTTTTTTTGTTTGTTTGTTTTGCTTGATAAATGACTTTAATGATCAATCAATTAACATAATTGCTGGTGATTAGATTTCTGTCGATTGACTAATCAATGAGTTAACTAATCGTTTCAGCGCTAATGAAGACAACATACATCTACATTTACAATAGGGCTGAACGATTATTTTAGAGGAAATCGTAATTTTTGCATTTCATTTTCACTGAAAATAATCTAAAAATGATAACGATGTGATTTTTGCTCGGGTCTGCACCAAACGAGCATCTTTCTTTACGTCTGGTTAATATGATTTGTAGGCCGGGGCATTTCTGTAGCACCACAATGCTTCATTTATAATTGTTTGTTTTGACACATTTTACCTTTATCAAAAAATTGCAGCTCCTGCAATTTGGATATTGCATTTGGCCAAATTTTGATTTTGATAATATGTCGATTCATTGTTCAGCCCTAATTTACAACTTGCAAAGTTTGCTTTATTACTATGCTGTAACATACATTTTTCATATTATTTTCTATAATGAACACAGACAAGGGATGACTTTTTTAGTAACAACTCACAGAGGATAAGTCTCGACATGGCACCAATTTGGCCACTTTACTTCACCAGCCCAGAATAGCGTTGCACTCATTCAAGACACGGCAAGTCAAATGTCAGCTCTATTGGAAGGAAAACTTCCTACTTTTCCCTCAAACACTGGTGTCTGTCACCACTGAGACAGGATAAAGATTGAAAGCATTTGAAAGAGGCAAAGTTTCCATATGTCCTAAGCAAAGAACAATACCTCAACTTTGAAAACAGCTCTAGCTCAAAGCGAACAACATTCGCTCAAAAGACTCAAAAACAAGACAACCAATGTCCCTGCAATATCAGGATAAAGAAACGACAGACAGATGACAGCCCTCAGCTGCTTTCAGATCCCAGTTTTCCTACATCCATGAGTTTGACACCACAGAAAAGGGACAAAAAAGATGGATGGAGTTCAAGGATGTCTGACAGATGGATAGTAGAGATGCAGGGCTAGCCCCTAGCAGTCGTAATTAAGTTGCGTAATTGCACAGATAATGAGTCAGTCTGCCTTCAAGTCAAAACACTCCATGACACACAGCAGAGAAGACTTTGTCATTTGCCTGCCTTACTGCAAATGTCATTCTGCAAAAAAAAAATGTTTTAGTGGTGTCTGCAACCAATGAATCAAGACTTTACCAAAGCAGTGGCAGACTTCATTGTTAGGCTGGTGGATGATACAGTCCCCGCGGTTACCACTGCTGCTTTTCACCAGAGAAATCCATCCCCAATGCTCTGAAGGTTTATACTCTGCCTGTAACTCAGGGTTTGTATTAGAGTACATAGACCATTATAAAAAAACAGCCTCCTAAAACTTATGGAGAGCAGTCAGGGAGTGTAAAGGCTGTTTTATAGACACTTGCCTCACAAGACGACAAAACAGGCACTACACTTAAAGCTATCCACTTAAAGGCCAACACCCTAAAACACATAAGGAATGAGGGTTTATCATTTGTGGAGCTGTCAAACAGAAAACCACAAGCAAGAAATATGGATTTGTTCAGTGCAGTTAAATTTGTTAACTGTGCATAATACATTGCCTTGCATTGAGACACAGCACGCAGAGACTTATTTTACTACACTTAGGGTTCTTTCTGATTCCACTGTCGATGCCAGGCAGGTGCAAGCTGTCAAGGCAAGAGATACATGAACACTAAATCCTTGTCTGGATTTGTAGTTTATTAAGCTGACAGAATGGCACAGATGAAAAATCTGAACTCATGAGAATAATTTACAGTACTATCGATGATGTGCAAGAAGAAATGTGTGCGGTGGAGAGTAATGTGGCAAGCTCATTAGCGCACTGGCTGCATCAAACCCAGAGGCCGCAAAAAGACTGTCCGTCAAAACCTCTACTAAGATAACCTGGCAATGAACTCTTCAAATCTGAATATGATGTTGTTTTTACTAGTGAAAAGGATGATGGAGACAGTGAGTTTCCCTAAAGATAAAAAAACTGACTATAGCCAACATTCAGGGTGTACTCCACTATGCACTTCAGGCCATACCACCTGCACTCACAGCTTTCACCCTCGTCTCTGTGATGGAGGTAGCCACTGAAACATGCAAGAACTCATTCTCAACTCTTCAAAGCATTTGGCTCCAAGCACCACATCACATGTTGCTCAAAACATAGGGGCCATCTCATCCAGCTTGCCTTCAAAAAGGCACTCAAACACAAGCTGAAAGATGAATGGACATTTTGATAAAGACTCAATGCCCAGCAACAGAACCTTCAGCTTTACTGAGCAGGAAAGTCCAGCATAAGTTTAGGTTTATTATTCATTCATCATTAATTCATCTTTCAGGTGGTCTTTGCCTTTGGCTGTTTGTTGTTAATGACATTATACTATATCTCATTTGCAAGCGCACCTTGCAAATGAGATATAGTATAATGTGGAGCCAAACTTGTCACAGTAGCCGTAAACATATTTTATTTTCTAAAGCCCATCAGTCATCAAAGTGCAAATGATTCGTCAACCCAGGGTTCTGTTGCCATCTCTGCCAGATGTTTTCTTTTGTGAGTCATGTTTCACATTTTTTATTTTCTTCCTGACTTAAACCTAACTTTAAGTTAGCCATTGTCATTGTAGTTACGTCACTGTAACTCTGTAGTTTGAACTTTTAAACAGTCAGCTGACCATTTCATGTGAATTAAAATGTTCCATTTCTATTAATTCAGAATTGATGGAAAACAGAACACACTCTTCGATCCAGACGTTCTTAGCATCCTGTAAATTGTGCAGTGTTTGAACCAAAATGCATGCAGTGAACTGTTGGTATTCTTTCATAAATGTGCTCTAACAAGCATTGGATCTGACATCAGTGACAATGGCCATACATCCTCTCTCTCAGTAAAGACAGAGAAAGAAGTCAGAGACTCCCCAGAGGACACATTTGCTGCCTAGGCTTCAGACTGAGCATGTATCAGGATAACAAATGACTGGAAGTCCTCAGTCTCTCATCTTGACACTCATGCAAGGCATACTGTATATATGTTTACGATATACTGGAGGTAGACAGACACCATGTATGGGCTTTTAGCAGGTCTGTGACTTTTTCAGTGCTTGTCTTTTGCCTTGCTGCCTGTACCTATCTTATTCAAGATCTTGATTTTTGTTTTCATTTGATTAACTTAGGAGCCTCAGCCCCATCAACAACCTCAATACAGCTAGGACAAAAACTGTCTAATTAGTGTCCTCACCATTAAAAGTGGTGCGGCCCCTAAGGATTTCATTGGATATGTTCCAGATGAGTCATAAAGTACAGCTACGGGGGAGGTATGATTGGGGGTAGACAAAAAAGTCTACAAAGCAAAAATATAAACAAGGCATCATTAGAATCATAGTCGATTGCAGTTTGTATTCTCCTATTCAACTACATTTGAACAGATATTTTGTAAAAGCATTTTTATTAGAAGCAGTTATACAAACTTCTCTCCATTCCTCATGGATGGTTGTAGGTAGAATAAGGATTTCTATTTTTATTTCCACATTTTGTACACATGAAATCTTAGTCTTTGGCTTAAATGCCTTTCCATTTTATATATTTGTAAGATACGGCATGTAGAATATTAAACGTAAATGTTGTCATTTGATGTATTTGATTTTACATGAGTGAGCTTAGAGTTAAAAATACAATTGTATTCTGTTCACTATCAGGAATTTTTACAGCAACCTTTTCTGCAACTTTAGACATTATTGCTAAAATGTATGAATAAAAGTATGTAACACCAAGCAACCCTATATGTGTTGGACCATTAACACAGCCTGTTGCTAAAACAATTGGTCAGAATACATTCAACGTGTTGTATTATTATACAATATGAGGCAACTGTCAATTCCAATCTTTCACTTGCAGGTGAAAATGAACATACGGAGTTTGCACACACAGACTTCATTTAGTACTCTTTGTGAACAAAAACAGTGGGTATTGAGCTACAACATGAGTGAGTGCTGACATGGGATTATACTAATGATGCAATGCCTGAGGCATACTGACAGGTCTGCTGTAGGGGGCCAGGGCAGAACTCCAGGCTGCTGATGCTTACTGCTGACAGATATTGACTTCTTCTGAAGCAAGGCCTTGTGTGGATGTGTTGGTGATTACCATGTACTGCTTGCTGACATGTGGGAGTGTGTCAGGCATATTTGAATTTGAGGCCCCACACCATGACACTCTGAAGATGTCTTACAGACTAAATATGTCTTAGTTAGAAATGGGTTTCTTTCTTGGATTTTATTTTTCCCAAAATCTATGTGCCTTGGCTCGATTATATGTTCTTGTTTCCTTCAGAGCTAACAGTGTGAACTCTGTCACCCATCCTCTATTCTTTTATTCTCGACTCCCTCTTAGCTTCACCCCTAGCTACTTTACTTGTTCCTGCTTTCCTTGATTGTCCAATTAGTCAAAAGCCTCTTGGTTTGAATCATTCAATTGGTTTTCCCTGTCTTTCTAGGAAACTAGACAATGGATGGGTAAATTGTTGTCCAATAACTGGGTTTTACTGCATAATTAGCCATTATCGTAAAATGGGGCCAACTCTATCCGATATACAACAAATGTGTTTTGGCTAATTTTAGAAGGGAAGTGATGTCACTCTGTTTACATTTTTTTATCAATGAAACATACATTGAACATAAATGTAAAGCATTTGCTGCCAATGTTGCAAACATGCAGAGTCAAGTCATGGGACAAACTCTGGTCAGGTCAACCTGGACTTTAACTCAGCAGTTTGCTCTTTTTCCCATCCTGCCTCATCCTGTTATTTTCCCATGCAATCTGACTGTAAGGAAAAGTTCACTCACATACATAGTACATAGTGAGAGTACATTATTGTATATTGTGAGAGTACATTACAGTTATTTCATATAGACAAACTAACAGTTATTAGATAAACTAACAGTTAACACAATTAATTTCCCACTTCCACACAAAAAACACTGCTTGGCTAAAACCGGTCTGGGTAAACTGAAACTTGATATACATAAAACATTTTAAAACATTCACACACTTCTTCGTGTCGGCCAAAACAAACATACTGCTGTATCACTAAGCCTGGGTCAGAAAGCCATTCAGGCCAAGCTGCCCAATGCAGAAAATATCACACAAAGAAGATTTTGACTCAGATATTGCATGCAGCAGTTAGTTCAACTAAGAACAAATAAAAAAGAACAAAAATAGGAAATATTATTTCCACAAAGCACTTCAGTCTGCTTAGTTCACCCACTCAAGAGTTTTATGCTCAACCACCTACCACTCCAGAATTCCAACAAAGAAATCATAAAAATGATCAGTCAAATAATAGTTTTGTTTAATTAACTTGAAAGAAAAAGAACTTTGGTCTTACCTGCACATCTGTCAGCAGTAGTTAGTGCCTGGTCAGGTTGTGTTATTCATTATCCAGGGATATTCCCTAAGTTTATGAGTTAAGTTTATGAGGTACACAGGCTCTTCCCTGTGGTCAGTCTCGCCATCATACCTACGGCTGCACCATACCTGTGGACGAAGTATCAGCACAGGTAAGTGGATGTCTAGTTGGAAGAATGAGTGGGTGTGTAACGTTGCTGACTGAAATGGGTGTATAGCAGGAAATATGAATGACCTTGGCAGATCACACTAACTTACAGACACAACCTGATACAGACATTTCTTTCTATATAGATCATGGCTGTATTACTCTGTGGAAACGACATGTAGCATACTGTAGCTAGAGAACTGCTGCACACTTAATTGCAAGCCGTTTTGCCTTCTTCTCTGAGTCCTAACTCAGTATTTCTGATGTCCATTGAGGATAAACATCCATAAATCCATTTCGAAATCATATAAAAAGAAACTCCTTATAACTTCAAATCTTGCCTCAAAATCATCATTTCGTTTCTTATCTTTTTCTTTTTTTCATTTTACACTATCATAACATTTACAAGTACTAGTTGAAAGAAAACACCACTAATATGGTTCTTATATCCCTAGACCACAGTCATTTCCTTCACCATTCATATCTGCTGTGTGGTGAAAACATTTAAAAAACCTACTGACATGTCAAATAATGGCATTAATAAGTAGCTAACTTATCCTAAAAATGACAAAATATGGCATGTGCCTAGCTGAGACATAGTGAATATGCCATACATCTGTTAATAAAAGAAGTGAAAACAGCTCATTTATCAACTGCAGAGTATTGTATTTTATATTTTCTTCCACAAATAAAATAAAAGTTGGATTTAAGGCAAGCAGGCCCTCCTGCTATGGGACTTGCTCTTTATTTAATTCCAAAGGTGAAGTGAGAACTTGTGATAATGACTTCTTCCCGATATAGTATAGCTTTGGGGCTTCTCAACATTGATGCTTCCTTGACACTGACACCTTTGTAAAATAAATGCCTTCCAGTTCTTCCAAAGTGACTACTTTAATGTCAGTAATACTGTGTTTTCTCTCAGTTTAGTAGAGAGGAGTTGTCATACTATGTGTAGGGCTGCAAGGATGATTTTCATTATCAATTAATCTACTGTTTCTTATCAATATATTGAAGATTTTTTTAGTATCTCTTAATCTATAAAATGGTAATAAACAATTGACACATTATTGAAAAATGTGCCGAACACAAGCCTAAAAAACATCAAAAGTTAGGGTCAGTGATAATATCCATACAGTGTGTTATGATCCCAAGGACTCTGGTGTGGACTTGTGTTTTTTTGGTCTTGTTGTTTCCTGTTTTATTTTGAAATTACTGTTCTTGTTTCCTTGTGTGCTTGTCGGCTCTTCATGTCGTGTTCCTGGTGTTTCCCTGCATATCAGTACCTGAGCTTTGTAAATTTATTTTTGTAGTTAATAAACCTTTGAGTTGCTTCAGTCTCCTCGCCTGTCTGCATTTGGGTCCTTCCCCTGCTGCCTCCATATGGCTCATCGTGACACAGTGATTAAAGCTGTCAGCTATACTAAGGCCTTTTTAAGTGAACTCACTCTTTTACATCTTTATACAAAGCATTGCTATAATCAAATCAATTAGCAATAATTTAAGTATCACCTTTAATATTACCATCATTTTACTGCTTATTATCAGTTTTGTTAATGAGGGTGGGCAAAATATTAAAAACACCTTTCAACACGATGCATTACAGCTCAACAGTATGGCAAATTACAGCTTCTACAATGACCATATAGAATTACAGTAACACATTATCAACACAAAAAACTAATTAAAAGGATACAGTAATATGTTTCTAATATTTAATCCAGGGCTAATTTATAGTAGAAGATTTAGCTATATAAGCTGGCAACTATATCTAATCTGGCAGTAAATTAATAATATAAGAGAGAAAGACAAAAATATTTACCAGCATAAAACAACACCTGTCAGATTTTCAATTTGACCTGCACACCAATAGACAGATAATACAAATATGTGTTTTAAGTGATGAACCTGCCTTGGATTTCATGCCTCCAGAAAACGTATCCAGTGATAACAGGCTGGAGAAATTAATGGGATTTGTATGCAAAAGAAGGATGAAAGATATCTTTTCTCAGAGACATACACAAAGGGTATTAAAGAGGTTAAGATAAGAGGTCAGATACTGAAGCCAAAAAGCACATCCAGCAAAGCTCTCTGCGGAATCAGTCTGTGATCTGAGCTCCATTCCCAGTTGTGGCTTAATGACACTTGAGAACAAATACTGGGGTGGTTAACCATGAACAAAAGGTGCCATATGTAACAGTCATCATGAAAATTCTAGGCTTTGTTACATAGGGAGGTGTATATTGACAACATATATGCTTGCCCACTGTGGTGTTCAGTAAAAAGTATATTTTCAGCCATAATAATGACATTGAGAATATAATTTTAAAGATGTAACTGAAAGTTCAGTTATAAACATTTAAAAAGAACTGTGAAAGGCTCAATCCAGGAACATATATAGTCAGCACTGATGGTAAAGGTCAACTGAGCCAGAGTTGCAATTACTCTGCTGGAAAACCTGTAAAGTGGAACCAATGTACAGTACAGTATGTGACTGCACTGCTCACTGTAGAGCAGCACAATCTTACTCCAAATATACACAAAAACACTCAAAACACACAAGCTCAGGAGTTTTTATTTCCAGTTCCCACTTCAGAGAGAATTTTGTGTCTAGCATCTCAGCTCACCTCAGGGATTACAATAGTGTGCAGTCAAAGTAAACAAGTGCACTGTAGCATCTTAGATCCCAGACAGACAGGAAGGAAAGAAGGAAGAAGATAGATAGATAGATAGATAGATAGATAGATAGATAGATAGATAGATAGATAGATAGATAGATAGATAGATAGATAGATAGATAGATAGATAGATAGATAGATAGATAGATAGATAGATAGATAGATAGATAGAATTACAATATGATATCTGAAACTCAACACAAAATAAAGAAATTTTGAAGGGTAAATACAGAACTGTATGTAGGACACAGGCGGCAAATTGGAAGAAGTGACAGATAATCGCCTTGCAAAAGAAACCGAGTTGACACATTTATCTTGAATTCATAAATAAATACAAGTAGTGGCTGTAATGATATAAGCAGCTACAAGGGTCCAAAACTTTGTGCACAGTAGTGGCAAATATTGCATTTCCAGTTCTCTGATTAGTTTTTAATGTGAGGAATGATGGTGATGCAAAAACCTCATCAGTGAGACAGCGGTTGCTCGAGAAACATATCCAAGGCCTTTGTCACCATATCATTTCTCTGTCTAGAAGTCCTGATCTGGAGCATTGTCACGTCTCATCAGTATGCCCTGATGTTATCACTTACCACTGCTTGAGGACAATACACAACAGTGCAGATTAGCAGAGTTTTAAAAAAAATTCCAATTAATCAGGAGTTTACTGGGAAAGAGTTTCAATTTAATCTCCCAAAGGAGGAGGCTTCATGTACCTCATTGAAGCATGTCAGAGTTCAGGGGTTTAAGGGATTGTGGCACAGGCTTACCGCGTCTGGACAGGGACAGTTATTGAGTGCACTCGTCCTTGGGGTCGGACAAGGGCTTACGTGCAAGTGATGAGAGTGACAATGGCAGTTGTCCCTGATTGTGTCCTATAGTGTATGGTTTTGCAAAGGAAATGAAAAGGAACCAAAGGAGGGGGAGGAAAGGTGCATTCAGCGACTGCTGAAACGATTAGCGTTCATTGAATTCAATTAGTGCTTAAAAGGATTAGTTGATTAATCAAATAGTTAGTCGACAGAAAATGAATGGACAATTAATGAATCGTTTAAGCCATTCGACAAGCAAAAAGGCTGCACATCCTCAGGTTGCGGTTTCTCAAATGTGAGGATTTTGCTGCTTTTCTCTGCTTCATGTTGTTGTTAATTGAATATCTTTGGGTTTTGATTGGACAAAAGAAGAAATCTGAAGATGTCGCGTCAGCTCTGGGAAATTGTGACGGGGACCTTTCTCCGTATTCTCACATTTTTTAGACTAAATGACTGATCAGTTGAAGCAGACAGGCTCATTTGAGGAACACTATTTCTGTTCAAAACTCACCAACTGCATTTTTTTTGTTATTCTGTTCTTGTTTAACCAAATTTAAGAATCCATATCCACATTCTTGCCACTAAGTCAAGTGTGGTCTCAGTTCCTTCTCCGGGTGGTTTGTAGTCAGCTGTGTCAAGTCTGAGGCCACAATACTCTGGCAGAACTAAGTGGCTTGCCCCCAACTCACCACCCAGCTGGGATTGAGTTGTTGCCCCACATGAGGAATTTAAGTATCTCAGGGTCTTGCTCACGAGTAAGACTGATTGATCGTAGACTTTATTTTTGCTTTGGAGTCAGCCAACAACCACTTGGCTGGACTCCTGGTTGTGTTGATTAAGATTCAAGAGTCATGCATATTTTTGTCATTTTACGCTTAAAATCTTCACTGCGTTACCCGCTTTTGCTCCATGGCTGTGAAGGACACAGCTCTGAATATTTGTTACTCGTCATCATCAAAATTCTGCTCATGCCAGTCCATCAGGTTAATTAATTCAGGGCTGATGAAAGGGGCTCTCTCCATATGTTCACCTGTGTAAGCCAATGTAACCAAATACAGTTCAGATTGTACTCCACAGATTCACTCCTGCTGTTGAATATAGCAAATCTAAATGTGACATTGGGCACAGAGTTAGCAATAACAGAATTGCCCCTTGCACTTTTATTTTTACTTATATTGCGGATCTAACTTTACTTGACATTTATATGCAATGGGTTCTGTTGAACATTCATGCTCTGGTATGTTATGTAACATGCTCTTCCAGTCACAGTAGCTTGCCATAAAAGTGATCTCTTTTTGGAGAACTATTGAAAATGAATAACACTGTGGAGATCCTGTTTTATTATGTCCTGTTGTTTTGTTTTTTTTCAGTGTGGCTTGGTGTGTTAAAAGAAAAATTACCCCACAAAAGGGAATTTGTTGTACTGGGTCGGACAAATGGCACACTAGCCTGTCCTTACTGATATCATCCGTCAACCCAAACAGGTCAGGCCCTCTCTCCTCTCCCTTGCTTCTCATCTGACCTACACTCCATTAGGGTGGTACTCTGTGCAGAAGTTCAGGTTCAGCTGATGAATCGGTAATGTCCATGCTCCTCCAACAACGTTAACTTAGTGTTGATTATTCAAGTTCTTCAGATCAGAATCCCTCTTTGTACTTTTGTGCAATTCAATATTTCACTTCATTGCCTCTCTCCTCCTACTTTTGTCCTTTTACTCTATTCTCTTTCTTTTACACTTGAGACTGAGAATTTTTACTCAGACATTTTTAACTTGGTTGCACACATACAATTACTCGTCAGTAAAAGTAATTGAACCAGACAATGTATGTCCTCCTACATGGCTCATGTTGAAACCGTAAATAATATACTTTTAAAATTTTCTTTGTACCATAATTTTATAGCTTATTGTTGTTATTATTTTTATCCACACATTAATCTCCTATATGGATGTTCAGTATTGAGAGGGGCTAAGCCTATCCCAGGATGCATTGGAAAGGTCTGGACAAGTCACCAGTCTATCACAGGGCCAACACATATAGACAGACAAAAAAACACTCACACTTGCTCTTGTTTACTTCCAGTAAGTCTTTGATGCTCACACAGGTACAGCTCATATAAATGTTATTGTGCTGTAGGCTTAAATGGTGCTGTGGGTGTGGAAAAGGAATCATCAGTAAAAATTATCTGTAAGAATGGATCATAAATGTGTTCATTTTTATTTGCTGCTGCTCCTTTGCTTCTTTTTCCTTTTCACATTATCAAGGGGAAAATGCATACACATGCAGCTGTTCCCCAATAAACTCTCATATGTTTGAACTGATCAAGATTAAATGAAAATGTTATTGCTATATAAATGCATGCACCCATACACACAAACTTTTTTGTGTGTGTAATCTAAAAAGATTGTGTGTTTGAAAACCCGAAGGGGGTTGCTCCTTGGGATTTTCATTTTCAGGCAAACGATTTTTGCTGGCTCTGCAGTAGGCACACAGTCATGATTGAGTGGTTTTCCTTGGATCAATAATAGTGAACTATGCAGTATCAAGGACAACAACAGATTCCTAGATCTCCGCCATCCTTCTCCAACACCTGCAACAAGCCCTTCATTTTGAAGACATGGTCCCATGGTTAAACGACAGACACAATGCACAGTCACGATTAAGCACTACACCCAGAGAGCCAAGGCAACGGTGGTAAAACAAGTTCTCATTAGTCACCCATTCCCTATTCTGCTATCTTGCCTGGAGCTACTCTACGTGCACATGCTTTGAATATATTCACATCTCGCATGCATGTTCAAATTCTAATTCAAAAATATATTTGAAATGGAATTTGATTTAATTTTAATAACATGCTTTACGAGACTACTGGACATCTCCTGAATAATTACACAGAGCTGTATCATATAAATGCTTATTTGTAATCTGCTTTGGTGTAGCCCTTAGCTGGTCTTCCTGACTAGCTAACTGGCTGGTTGAGATGGATTTTATGCAAGCCGCGTGGGAGGTTTACATATTATCAAACTGCCTCCATGGCCTGCAGTTCATCTGCTTGCTTGTTTATCTGTTTATCCCTTGCCATTACTGTAATTAGGTCTTTGTACTAGAAGCCACAGCAGTCATAACAAGAACTCAGAACAGCATGTGAAGACAGAATGATGGTAAATAGGGCAAAAGCAAAATGGACTATGTGTACACCGCACTCTCTGAAGAGAAATAAGTCAGGGCCCTGGCAGCAGTGAATGCTGTAATTGCTCCCTTCAAAGAGCCCCTGCCTTGCCAGGACACAATGGAATGACCTTTTTGTGATTGCAAACCTCTATTAGTGGTGAACCATAGTGGTCAGAGCCATGGCCACTGTCCCTCGCTGTTGTCATTCTAATTATGTAATTCAAGTGTTTTTACAGCATCAACATTTTCTCATTTATTTTAAGGGGCAGCAATCTTTGTTATTTCAATTGAAACAAGACTCACTTTTGTTTTGTTTCTTGCTGTTCAAGCTCTGTCCTTGTTTGAGTCATTTTGGTGAAGAAGAACACACTCCCTGGCCGTCAGCTCAGAGATTCACCATCTGGCTGTTCTTTGAAAGAGTGACAGTTTTCGACACGGTTGTTTGAATTACTAATTTGCTGTGGAAGTCCTTCTGTGACGTAAGGGTCCACAGGAAATGTAATTTTAATGCACAACTGCAGCACTCACTGTTTGTCATTATGTGTTTGAAGGTTATACACATGAGTTGTTGTTTGAGCTCTAATTATAACTTTTTAATTAATGAACCGTCACACAAATGTACTGTACTAGCAGGTAATGACGCTTAAAATAAACTTACTGACTGTTCCACTGTAATATTTTTCATCTCTAAAAGTAATTGCACAAAGACAAAGGACCTCATCAATACCCAGGTCAAGGGGAACATGCTAAGCAATAATGTATTGCTCAGAAATAAGGTCCAGTTACTAGTCTTTCTAAGTTTTTTTTAAGTAATTAGATTATAAAAACTATCATCAATCATCCTAATGTAACAAAGTGGACACCTGTGATATTATCAGTTTTGAGAAAGGGTAAAGCATGCAACAGATGACGCTTCAGCAAGGTTGAGACAGTGCTACTCATTCATTTTCACCACCCATTCTTTCAGCCAGTGAAATCATTCAAGAGCCAATATGCTAAGAATGTCAAGCTATTAAGTTTGCCAACATGCCTTGGACTACACTGAACACCAGATGCCACCTAGAGAAACTGCTAAATCAATGGCGTGGTTAAATGAGGGAGAAGTGGAGAGAAAAAAGTATTGTTTGCTCAAATCTATATCTAACTTGACAGGACAGGACCGAGCAATATTTCCAGAGGAGACTTAATTTTGTGTCTTAATATAGGGGCTTCCTCTGCATTTCAAGACTGAATACATCATAATGAGTCCACAAAGCTGTTCCAAAGGCTCCTCCATATGCGGTTGAGAAATGCAGCCCTGTGTTGCCCAAATCTGAAGGACACACACAAATCCATTCTTTACTGACTTGGTCACTTTAAATTGGTGCTTTTGTTCACAGCAGACTTGTAAGGCAATCCACACAGATTCAGAATGTGAAAATAATTGGGAGTATAGGAGGGCACTTTCTTAGCTTTAAGAAAGATATCAGGACATTGTAAGCAAAATTTAAAATACCATCAATCAAAATCTTTTACTTGCTAGAACAGATGCAAATGGATAGCAGCTAATACTGATACAACGCATTTCTTATACATTCTTAAGATTTTATTTATTTATTTATTTGTCCCTTACAATTGCATTTAATGAAAACTTATGTAAAAAATTTGACAGTAATAATGATGAAATAATGATATTGTGTTCTAAAATGACTTTTTTGTGCCCTGGCAAAGGCAAAATGCAGTATTTGGTAGTTTTACTTGCATTCAGTAAGTTATTGTCTATATATACATATCCACAGTAATGTGACCATTGCTAATACGGTGCTCAGAACTGCATAAACTGAGAACCCCCAATAATAATCCATTTCCAGGACTTAAGTACTTATTTTGGTTTTCAGAGAGAATTGTCGAAAGTCGACTTGTGGCAGACTGATGCCAAGCAACAAGCTATAAACAGAGCTGCATAGATCCTGCGAGGAAGCATCACTCGAAAGTGACGGATCTAATTATAAATGTGTGTAAGCTTTTTGCATTACAGGATTAAAATTACACCACAACCTATTTGCCTACAAAATGTCTTATGTTTTATATAAATGTCAAAATGCACTGTACATCTGATCAGTAGACCAGTACAGTATGAAGCATACTGTACCTGCCTGCCAATCACACACCCCATCAAACTGTCAGTCAGTCAGTCCCCTCCAGGACGGGTCCAGCTGGTGCTTCTGTTTGAGCCAGGAATTACCCTGCAACCCAAATGCAATACATTAACATTGCACCAATACAGGATATAATACATATATAATGTATTTATCACTTGCTGGGGAACATCTGTGAATCACATGTTATGCGTTTGGGATTTTTTCCCCCCTGAAAACTTGTTAAAAAGTAATGCACTTTCCATTCAAAGCAGTGAGTCAAACCTGAATTACAAGTTGTCACCAAGTCACCCACTGGAACTCTAACTCTAACATATCCTGACACACACTGGTCAGCAAAGCACTGGTTTTAGTGATAGAGAGAGCTGTTGGCTGTTGGCAAAGCATCAAAACAATATTCAAATCCATGGCTTTGACTACATCTGCTCTATCTGACACAGGATGAGGATCTGAGTCATCCTGGTCTTTAGTTCTTTCTTTTAATGTTCCAAGTTGAACAGAAAGCACTTTCCCTGACAATTGGTAACTAGGCAGCACATACTTTAAAAATCACTGGAATAGAAAAAGTAGTGGCTAATTAGGGTGCACTAAGCGTAACTTGCACAGGTCAGTTGATTTTTTCTTTGGGGATTGGAGTTTTCAGCCCAGGCAGCCCAGATCAAATCAACCCAGTTCAATTTCCATGATGTGAATGGGCAACAGATACTCCAAGTGGCAGTATACGCTCCCTTTTGTGCTGGAAAGGATGTTTACATCTTGGCGTCTTCAACATTTTCCAGTTCCTTCCACCATTTTTGTGATTTGTGTAGTTTACCAACCATCAACATCTCCTCTTCAGCTCCAAAGATGTTGTCTGTCTGCAGGCACAATGTAAAATTGGGCTTGTTGGGAGACCAACCTCTTAAGTATCAACAAATCCAGGAAGCATAATGTCCCAGAGTATGTGATGAAGATAAATCTGGAAAAAAAAAGGTTAAATATTACAATGAATGATCCACATCAAAATCAACCGTGAACTACTTGCAGAAAAACAAGAGATTAAGGTCTTGCATTGGCCTTCACAGTCCCCAGATTCTTACTGAATATCTGTGATTATAATCTCAATGGTGCAGCGCATTAAAATTACCTATGAATATTTCTGAACTAGAGATGTTCTGCAGGGAAATGTGGAGAAAAAACCCTGAAGTAAAAATGGATAGGTGGCTACAAGGAACGACGAGGCAATGGTTACTGACATAGCAGGGGTATGTTGTGTTCAAGAACTGTTCCCTGCAGAGGTTGAATTAACTGCTTTTCATTTAGAAAATCAAAAAAATCAACAATTGTCCAAGGTGACCAAACTTTTATATGAATTGATATTTATTTCCTGAGCTACTGTGTACCTGCATTTGCATTGTGTCTGCATTCTTTGTATGCCTTCCTTTTTGCCGCTGCTGCTTATGTGCACTCAGTGGCTTTACTCCAAATAGGACGGCTACCCCCCAACGCTAGTCATCCCCTCTATTTTCTGCATGTTACGTGAGTAGCATTGATGTAACATCCCAAGACAATGCCCTGGGTTTCTTATTCAGAAGGTATAGGGCCTCTAAGTAGCCATCTATCAGAAAATCAGTGCCCCAAAACCAGTTCTAATTGTGCTCAGACTCTCTGGTGACCACTGCCAATGCTGCATCAGATTAAGTGTGTATGACCAACCCATTAATTTCCAATCCATTGTTTCGTGAGCGCTGTAGCCTCAGTGAACGTGAGTGTTGTTTGTTTTCAACCCTTCAACCCTACTTTGTTTCTTTCCCTTGCTTTCTCTCTAACTTTGTTAGTCTCCCTACTCTAACTTCTTATTCGTCCCCTTTTTTTGCCTCAGCTTCGAGCTTGGATACATGAAAGCAGCAGGGCAGCTAGCCAGTCGCAGCCACGCTGTAGGACATGCTTGTTTGTCATGGATGCCTCTCAATGGGCGAAGAGAAGAACAGCAGACAGTGTTGCTCAGGGCAACACAGCCCCCCTTGGGTATGGTGACTTGAGTCACTGGGTACATCTGTCTTTATGTCTGTCATAAGTGCTTTCAAGTGCAATGGCTACACTGGCAGATTGATCAGGTTTACCTCCTAAACTGCTCATTATTGCAAATGCGCATTGAGTGGCCAACCATTGTTCAGACCAACATAACTGGACTTTAATTTCCAGTCTAGGTCATGATGTTTCAAAATAATCATGGCTCGGCAGAATTATAAGAAAATTGTATATGAAATTAAGAATAAAAGAATGGCATCCTGGGTTTTACTGTTTAAGCCTTTTTTGTTTCTTTTTTTACTCTTGCTTTTTAAATGTTTTTGTTTCTCCTACAGTCTATCCTGTATAGTTTTATGTTCTGCCTGTTGTATTTATACCAATTTTTGACCTCTAGAGGAGAGAAAGACTTCAAAACAATGTCACAGCAACTTAGCCCCAGAATATTTTAGGCTTTTCAAGGTCATATGGCTCACAACATATTACAAATTCAGCAGAAACAGAAACATGGGCATCCCTTTGTAGTCTTTTGTATTTTTCTGACCAATATTCCCTCAACTTTAAGCTGTGGTTTGGTCCACCAACTCATGAGAAAAAACTAATGTTTAGCTCACATTTAGCTTTCTTTGTTTGCCATTTCGCACTGGGCAGGTACCATAAACTCAGCTTGTCTGAGCTTGTGTGCTGGAAATGGGTGCCTATATAGAGGGTCGATAAAAGCCAATAGGGAACAACCATACAGTCTGAATATACCACCAACAACCAACCAACCCAAACAATTACCTACATGCTGCTATGTGTTGATTCTTTGTAGGTTTGGCAGTCGCCTACAAGCAACCAATCCACATTACAGAGACAGTTTAATTCCACAGACATTTATTTAATGTTAATATAGCTTAATGGAACTTTAATTATGCCCCTCCTCCACCAGTCATTCTTAATGTGTATAAGGTTGTAGCTTCCTTCCTCTACTTCAGGTCCTGTGCCTTGATGTCTTTTTGCCTCTGTCACTCTGCCCTGCTTCCCTCCACAGCCCACCTTCCTCTACCTCTCTCTCTTGATACCTCCAGCAATATTCCACATCTTTGTAACTCCCACTTTGCATTTTTTAGCTCTCCCTTTCCTTTCCCCTAGCTTTTCTATCCCCTCTCTTTCCCTTTGAGAAGTGGCTGCCATGAGATGAAAAGCTAATTTTTGTGTTTCTTTCCTCTCACTCAGTACATTACCCTGTCTATTTGACTGCCTTTCTCCTTTCTGCTCTCTCTGCCCCCTCTCACTTCCATCCTAAATCAAGCAGAGAGGCACAGTCAGGAACTGTTCAAACAAAATGCTAATGGTCCGCTAATGGATCCCTGCTTTCCATAGCTTTGCCTTGTAGCTGGCAAACTATAGTCTGCGCAGGAGTTTACACTATGCAATGAGACAAAAGCCCAGCCTGTAGACCTACATTCATAGCCACCTTTTTAGGTACACCTGCTTTCTACAGAGTGAAGAGGTGCTATTGCAGTTTAACTAAACATTAGATTACTCAAGACATGTGGTCTAAGCATATTTGAATGGTATGATGCCAGTGGCAGATATGGCAGCTCAAGCACTGAGGAACAGTTGCTGTTCTGGGGATTTTGACACACTACTCTTTTCACTACTCTTATGTAACATACAGATGGGTGATAAATTAAAGAAAAAAACTACATAAAGGGTCTTACTAAGGTGTTGGACCACCACGAGCTACCAGCTTCAAGGCCCCTTTGACATAGATTCTACAAGTCTCTGAAACTCTGGACCTCTAAACTCTGGAGCATGGTCGGTCCAAGGTCTTCCTTCGGAGGTATGGCTATTTGACACCAGCCTGTGTCTCAACATGTCAGAGAATGCTGCACAACAAGCACACATTTTTACTTCTCACTAGCTTTCGTCTTGCTGACTCTTTCAAAATGTAAATCAAAGTTTTTTATTCTGGGTTGGTAAGGTAATAAATGAAGAGACAGCAAATTTGCAGGAAGTATGTCTGCTAATGTTTGATAAATCTCCACTTTAATGTGCTTTTAGGTTTTAAAATTTCCCCAGGTTTTCTACAGGCAAAGATGCCTCCAAACACTTTGGCCAGAAAACACCCCTGATAAAGCCTTGGGTGCTCCATGCATCCTGCCATCCATTTTCAAGCCAGGCATCCCAGTAAGCATTACTTTTCACACAGAGCAACCACATTAACCCCAACATTTTTTTTTTCTGTAGCTCCTTCTCCCAACTCCTACTGTGGGCTCTCTAAGTGCTCCTTCCAGCAGGTGCTTTACAAGGTTGTCCTCTCTTTTGATAGTGCCTGGAATTCTTGAAAAACAAATTCATCCACAACAGTTGCCCAAACAACCTTTTCTGGCTCTTCTCATTGTAGAGCAGCAAATCGCTTGACTCCATGGTCCCTCCAGATCATTGGTGTCCTCATCCTTTGGTTGTTGCAACATGGTTAATTACATTTTAGCACTAATAAATAGTGCAAAATTACATCAAAAATACAATTTTAATTAGAACTGCATGATTATGTTATAATTATCTAGTAATGTGAAAATTAAGTGCTATCCAGTTATTTGTCAGTATTCAATTCCAAGAAATAAGTAGAAATTAAAAAAAAGGATAGATTCATTCAGCATGCGTGTGTAATCATTTGTATGCAGTGTGGTCTCTATGCCATTTATAGTGTGTGTATGTGTGTGTGTGTTAGACTGGCAAAAAGAAAGAAAACAACTGCCTTAATAAAGTTTCATTTTGAGTGCATATGCAGGATACTGCATAAGGCATCTGCGTGTACAAGTATACAAACGCTGTATCTTATAAGTAACTTGATGGGCCTGAGAGTAACTACAAACTATACCAATTTGTTTGCTCAGCTATATTCTGTGAATACATTACACAAAGATGAGAATGCAAATCTGCAGTCAATGGAAAAACCATTTGAGCCGACCTATCACACTTGAGAATGCAAACAGGCAGGACATTTTCAGGAGTGCATCACGAGAAGAGATGTCAGGTATGAAGAGTGGGTACTGCGATTCTTGATTAACCTGTCGTAAAATACATAAGAAGGCAGGCCCAGGTTGTGCTGTAAACAGAAGAAACCTTTTACCCAAGGTGGGCACTCAGTCCTTCGAAAGCCATTTCTCAGCATTATCGATTCATTCCCTGCTCGGTGAACTGAATTACATTCGATCCAATTTGGTTTCCCACCTTTTCTCCTCTGCAGGACAGAAGACTTATTTGCATGAAGTTGCAATTGAGGCATGGTGGGTAGAGACATGAGAACAAGGGAGAAGAGTTTAGACACGGCGGTAAAGCCAGAATCTGAATCATTGCTGCCAATTCGCTTTTTTTTTAAATATATTATCTCGTCAAATAGAGAGAAAAAAATGTGTTTCAAATTCACACAGTTTTGCTGAGGCACAAACTGTGAACACATAATTAACTAAAGCATTATAGCCGTTTGTGTTTTAGCCATTGCAGCTGACAGCCATACTATCCAAACAGCAACAGAATCTGGTTTCAAACATTAACAGTCCTTGGTAGTCATCTATTGTATGAGAGAGGGTTGTCTTGGTAACTTTTAAATTAGAGACATTCCTGGGTGGAGAAGAAGCTCTGTGGGATCCAGTTTCTCAGTCACACAGGTCACACATGTAACAGTCTAGATATGCCAGTTAGCACATTCAGTCTTGTTTCTTGTTTCCTAAATCACACTTCAGCATTGCTGCATGTTTGCTTAGGACAGCCCAACAGTATTACTGTATAATGATGTGTGGACACCCTTGCCACATTTCCCTCTTTTCAGTAGAACACATCTGGTAAAGCCAGGGGCTGCTGACAGGACAGCAGGCTTATTAATGATTACCTTCAGCAGGTGTCCCATCGTACTGTATCCTCTGACCTTTCCCTCTGAAGAAAACAGTCGATGGACTGCAACAGTGCCCAGTCAGATGCCCTTCCTCCTCCTCCTTATGCCCCGTCAACCATGTTAGAAAGCCATACAGGCTCAAGCAAGGAAGGAAGAAAATACGTGTTACTTTCAAAGCCTTCTTCATTTTAATATTGGTTTTAAAAGTCGGCTGTTTGAAGTGCATCATTACTTTCTGGGGGAAAAAAGCAGGTTTTTGAGGATATCATTCTGAGTGTGAATTTGTGTTTTTATTTCTTTCTAAATCTTTTTTTTATCTCCTTTCCTTTTTCTTCTCCTTCCCCGCAGAGGTGCTTTTTCAAAACACTGCATTCTGTACTTTATGCCACACAATTATGCACAAATGTGGGTCAACATATCCCTGGGATGAAAACTCAGAATTGATTACATATCTTGACAAACACTCCAGCTATGCCATTATCAAATATTGCCTAGAATCCCTAAGCAGTGCTTAGGGGGGAATGAATAAATTCATCCTTCATTTTTGAAGACAGTCAAATGGGTTAGCTATCCCCACATCACCTTTGTTTTATGCTGACAAAAACACATTAATGACAGGTCTTAACGATGCCTCATCTGTTTTGTACCTGTGTGAAAAGTGAGGTGTTATCTAACGCCCCAGCTCCCCACCAAAGAGAAAAGCATTACCCCAAGAGTATCTTTTTTTAATTTCTTGTGCTGTGTGTTCAGAAGAGATATCATGGGTGCCACCGCCTCTGTCTTTGCTCCTGTTTGAAGCTACTGACAGGCTATATAGCCTGAATCTTCCTTCTGGGAAACCAGCAGGACATTCCTCAGATAGAGACCCTTTAAAGGATTCCAGTGGTTAGGGCTCTGAGTGAGAGCAGCAGAAGCTCCTATTAGTGTTTCCATTTCACTCAGAGTCCATCTGAGCTGAGGGTAATTAAGACATTTTCCATTTCTGACTGAAAAAAGCACAAAAACATGTCTTGCTAATTGGGTGAACATCTTCAATTGATTTGATTCGTGCATTGTCTTATTTTTACCTCAAATACTCCATTTTGTCCAAAATAAATGATGGATGTAAAAAAAATTTGTCTCACTTACTGATAGCAAGAATTGCTGTAGTTACATTTATAAGTCTTTTAGGTAGGCATTTTCACGTCATAGCAGGAAAGGCTCAGGTGTAATCACCATGTGACATTAACAATGGCTGCATGCCATTTAGGTTTCCCAGTTTCAGGGCCCTGCTATTGTACATGTTTGTTTAGGGGCACAGCTCATTAGGACGCTCAAATGGAATGGAAGCGTCATTAATGTTATTAGCTGCACTTTTGTTTTCCTGCTATCAGAGTCAAAATGTCTGCTATGAAAAAGCATGCTACAGTAATAAGTGAGACACAGTTGAATGCAAATTAGCATAATGTGTCAGGGTTAACAGGTCAGACAATTACTATTTTGTTGAGTGAGTTTGAGGGCCATATTCGGTAACTTATGGTACAGAAAGGCCAGACAGTTATTTTTTTTCTCATATATTGCTGGATCATTGGTCGCAACTACAAAATTACGTAATGTGTCAAGTGCTAATTCCAGGAATACTGCACTGGCAAAGATAAACAGTGCTGACAATTAGACCCACAGCAACCCTGACTGAAGGACACTTACTGGTCTATTTGCTTTGCAACAGCACAAACTATGGCCTCATAATTTACCAACGTTGAATCAACATCTACCTGACAAAGTATCAACAACAAGTTGAACATTTTAAGTTTCACAACAGTTGTATTTGTTATGGTGTTATTGCGTGGCATTACAGTATACTGTAATGTGCTCTTATTATCCATCCCATGTATGTGCATCGCCATCCTGAGGGAGTCCACACTTAGCCTGTCATCCAATTAGGACTAAATCTGATTTCACTAAAAGGCTCCATCATTTACGAGGTCTTTTAGGGAGCACGCACTGAGATGCATTACAACTGGGGGATTGTTTGCATTCATTTTCACAGCAGTTAGCACATTCTGCTTCAGCTCTTTAGCAAATCTCTTACTTCCTCATGTCTGCGAGGAACAGCTGGCAGATACAGACAGATAGGTCTATAGTCAGAACATCACATGCTTAAAGCGGCTATAATCAATATTTTTATAATAATGTATCAAATGACAATGTGATAACAATGAAACAGTGTGAAAGGGGCACTCAAGCTCCCCCCGGCTTTACGGAGTTTTAGCTGACTGGCATGCAGCTTTACAGTTTCACTCCCACCGCTCTCATTGTGCCGTTTTCAGCCTCAGCAGGCAGCTGTTTTCAGTGACAAATCTATAAAAAGCCACTGTGCACCAAAGAGCAGACAGACACAGTTAGCGACTAGCTGGTGAACACAGTAAAGCAATTGCCGGCTAAAGAGCCAGATACTTCTCTCGGGAGTTGGTAGAGACCAAAAACAGAGCTAAAAGAGAGTAAATATTGGACTTACATTCATCAGGTGCCCAGAAACACGACTCCAAATGGATGATAATGTTGTTCCGTAACGTAAATAAGCAATTTGCTAACAAGTTCGCCATTACAATTAAAAATGTGATGATATGTCAATATTCACAACTTGTTTACGCTCTCTCCAAGGGGCCAAAAAAAAAAATACTTATTGCAGGTTTAACCAGACCTTAAAGCTGTGTCTTTTTCCATTAGCAATGCTGCAGGTGTGGTTTCAGATGGAAAAGAAGCAGGTTTTGACAACAGTGAGGTCAAATGTAACTTCTGTCTCAGAAATTATTCAAGCGCTCTGCTAATCTTTCTTCTAAACGTAACCTTTTCAAAATGACTGACCTACAACTTTGAAAAATGAAAAGAACTCATTATAAATTAATTAAAAGGCATATTTACTTAAAAGAAAGCTTGCTTTAGCTGAAAGGCAGTGCTTTAATACACATCACAAAGCCTAAAAAAGTTTATTCAACCACTTCCAATGGTGAGGCAAGTGTCAGGGTAAAGTGTAGTGGTAGCAGTAACTTAAGCAACCAGAGATGGATTTGAACTCAAGACCTTTGGGTGGGATGGCAGTTGAGTTAGAGCATCTGTCAGAGAAACTGCTTCTCACAAGCTTAAGGTTTTCTGAGGATAGGTCTAATTAGCCACACATCTGTGTGAGCTGGATAGTCTTCTGACAGCAGAAAGTTGCGTCAAATCAACCAGCTTCACTTATCAGGACAGTGCTTTGGCAAGGGTTGCTTTCAGAAGCATCTTTAACAACCAACAGAAAGTTTGGCCACACTAAGGACAAACAGGGACCTTTTTATAGTGAGGCCACAGGGCTAACCACTGACCCGACATACCTCCCAGGCAAGGCAACCTCTACAAGCACACACTTTCCTGAGGAGAAGGCTAATTAGCCAAATGCCATACACCTGTGTGGGATGTATAGTCTATTTTAAGGAGGACATGGAAAATTAAAGCCCTCAATTCAGACAATACGTCCCCAAAAATTAGAACCGTCAGCTCTAGATTTTTTACACTGTGAGTGGGAACAGGAGTATATTATATAATCTTATATAGCATTTAAGTGAGAATCAGTCAGAAAAGGAGAAAGGTTCAGCCTTCCATTTCACTGGCAGTACATGTATATGAGAGTCTGACAGTCATCTACCCATCAATTAAGCATTAAAGATCGAAAATTGTAACTCCTGTGGGTTAGAGTTTTATATTTTGAGAGAGGGGAGGCTTGTGTATAATTTGTATAGATGTATAATTTGTGTATGAAAAGTGAAAACTGTGAGCAGTTAAAAAAAAAAGTCTTAAATGCAACAGCTTCTCCCTATGATGATCTTACAATCCATAGACTTTAATTGGAGCAAAAATAAAGAGAAAATGGAAAAATGGATCAAGTTAAATATCTCAACAACTAAAACAATTATCAAAAAAAAATCAACATTTCGAAGTGAATTTCAAAGTTTCTAGGTGAAAGTATGTGTGGCTAGTTAGGTGCAAAAATGTAAAGAAATATCTGAGAACATGAATGTGCTTTGCTGAAGCACACATTATCGCTGTTGCAACTTCCACCAGTAAACTACTTGCCACATTTTTTCGGATTGGGAGTGTAGTAGTACTTGTAAATCATAACCTTTTAAGCTAAATTAAGTAGCCATCTGTGAAAAAGTTTTTATTACTTGTAGTATTTAACTCTTGCTTAATGGCTTCTAGTTGCTAAAACAATACTCTACAATACAAATGCATCTGTTTGACTGAGCAGAGCACCCTATTACAGTCTATTGGCTGAAAGAGAGCATTTCAATCTCCCACTCTGTGGTGATTTCTATGTTGTAGCAACCGTTAAACACATTGCAGTGCTGTCTTCATCTTCAGAGCTTGCCTGCTCTGAAGTCTTTTGACCAGCAAGTGCCTACACCACGTGAAATTAATCTGTTTTCAATGCAAATGCCTGGAAAGCCCCATTTCATCAAGAAAGCTTTTTTGTTTGTTTTTTATTAATTAATGGAATCACAAACTTCCTGAATTGTTCAATCCCTACATTAACCTGTGAGCCTTAAACAGACAAAAAGACTGTGCAAATATCTCCCATACAGTCTTGTGGGATTTTGTGGGATTTTTTTCACAGCCCCACTGGCTCTACATTAAAAGTTGCTTACTTATTCCTAGGTTTTTCTATTTGTGATCATTTAACATTATGTACTATGACCTGAAAGATGGAAAAGTACGGTATTTTTTAAAATAATTCTTCCACAAGTTGGTATTTTAACTGCACTGAATGTGAGTTTCACTGAAAGCAGCACAGTTATCCATTCTTTTATAAAACACCCCAAACAAAGACATATTTTGCTATATTTTCATCCAGACGATTTTGACATGTTAAGGGTTGGTCTTTACGATCTGGTGGACGTAGCCTGACTTTGACCTTCAGGAAGATGACTGACACTTTTATATGCTACAAACAATTATCCAAATTGACTTGGATTTGCAAAAAGGCCAAGAATGTCAATATGCATCAACTATATTGAGAAGGTGAATTTATAATAAACAGTTTGGGGGGTTACAAAAAAATCAATGTAATTTATTTAATGGTGAAACGTGAGAAGATATATTCTTGTATCAGGAGCTGGCAGGGATAAAGAAGAGACTGGCACAGGTGTCAGTTTCACCAATATCTTATAAGATGGTCTCTCAGCAGCACAGTATCAACTATTACTATCGTAAGCCCTCCGTGAACAGGAAATTTAAAACATGATTCATTGTGGTATTTCCAGTAATATTGCATGACTTGCAGAGCAGATGCAGTTGTGTGTTAATGCCTACAACAATATTGGGCATTATGTATACATAGGTAAGAAGGTATAAGGAAAAATGGCACTTTAATATCTCAGGAGGAAACCTGAGATATCTATACAAAGATAGCCGTAATTGCAATATGTTAAGGAACTACAACCAAGGCCTGTAATAGAAATCACAAACTCAATAACAGTGGAGCGAATTGTTGCAGTGTTGGCTGTTTCAGACACAGGGTTTGAGAAGAGAAAATAGGCCTGAGCAAATTATCTCAAAGTGTACAAAACTTCAATTTGCTTTCCCAGTATCTATCTTAAAGACTGTTTTGTGGTGCTATATTGGTGGATTTGGTAACACCTGCAGTGCCTGATGGTCACATCAATGTTTCACACTTTCATCTGGAACAAAATATAGTATTGACAGAGGGAGCGGCAATATGCCTTGCAGCATCTACTCTGCCTGGAGATTCATTAGTAGCAGAAGATAAACACATTTGTACAGCAAACCACCAAGTGTTTTATTTAAAAGGTGTGTCAGTGGTAGATTGGCTTCTTTCTTATAGTATTCTGCTACTGTCTCATTAGCCATTAGAATAGTCTCCACTTGCTCCTCTCTTCTGTGTTTGACAGTATTGCATATTTGTTTATGAATCGTTCCCTGTGCGTGCATCAAATTTACATATTTGCTGGGACCCACTAGCACCCAAGACGACTAACATATACAGTACAGGAAGCACTTACAGAATGCAAATACTGCATCAGCCTGAGTATAACCATCATTATAAGACTCATTATAATGTAGAAAGATACATAGTATTAAACATCTTTTACATGTATTGTCACATTTAAATAAAAGTTCAAAAAGAAACAAACAAATAGCCAACAAAAATAAAGTAACAGCCCATCTCAAAGACAACTAGGGATTCAGCTGTTTGATGATTTCCACAGCTTTCAGCTGAATAACGGCTCCGGTGGTTGGCATTCTTCATTCTATATTTCAATCACATATTCTCTACCATCAAGTTCTTGGAGGCAGCTGGTTTTGGGGCCACAGAGAGATTTCCTCTGACTGTATTTTTAAGACTGTCTTTAAGGATTTGCCTTCTTCTAATGTGACGTTCTGTGACAGCATATTTCTTAGCCAGTCCATTTCTGTGGAGAAGACTTCGGGAGATACTTTCTAATACTTGGGAATTCTAGACAAAGTATTGAGTTTGGAACCTCAGTTTTTTATGATAACAGGCTGAAAACCATTGCTTTTCTGGCATCTAGCAGCAGAAATTTTGACACGCCAGAAAGGATGTACAACTCTGCAATTTGACGATACTGTTTGGTGTAGTCAAGAGTTGAAAGCATCAGAAAAAGAGGATGGAGATAGAGCTTGTGCTTAAAGACCTGAACACCTGCCAGAACCCTAGGATGAGGCCTGACTTATGCCCTCATATTTTATTACCTCTTGATGAGCAAGCCTGTGGTGCCATTAATCAAACGTGACATGGCAAGCATATCCTCTTAAGCCTGGGTCAGGCTCAGCTCCATCTTCTATCCCTCAGAGGCACCAACCTCCATTCTGCATTTTCTGCAGAAATGCAAAGTAATTTCTGCATTAAATTACTTCACAAGTTGGTCCATTAATATGACGGGCTACCAAGGCCAAGCATGGTAATCAATGCCTTGGCACATCAACAAGCAATATTTCTTGCTACATGCCTTGCTACTGTTGAAAGCTACTCAAAGGCAGAATTTAAAGTCCCACAATTCCATTCAGTATAACAGAAGAAACTATTAATTCAGAAAACAGCCTTCTACAAGAAAACTCCTGTGCAGCTATAGACCTACAGAAGACAAATGCAGGGAAGGAAGCACATAAAGGTATAATGGAATTCCTGCAAATGTGTTGTCATTGCCTTACCTGAACCCAACAAGAAAGGTCAACCTGTCCAAGATGCACATTCCTCTGGTGAAGCATGGCCACCATACATCCCATCCAACACACCTTTTTATACAACAATCATCTTCATTGATCTTAAAATTGGCATTCATGTCCAAAAGCTGCTTTTTTTTTTTTTTTTTTTTAAAAAGCATTTTCATCATATCTCATCCACAACATCAGACACAGTGCTCTGATGCAAAATGGCCTTTCTACAGTGAGTTTCTCTGCTGCCTCAGCTCTTGTCAATACATCTTGCTGACCTCCATATAGTGGCATCTCATCCCCATCTCATTAAAGACCCCCATTCTTCTCTTCTACAATCCAGCACTGCTGAGTGAATTGAAATTTCTTTGTTGTGAGATTTTCTTTTAGCTCAGAACTGGTAAAACTGCAAGACTCTGGACATGTCAAAAAGTAAAAAGGCATCTGTTATCCATTTTGCATGTGAAAAATTGTTTAAAAAACCTTTTTAAGACATCCACAGTATCCTAATTTAAGATGCAAGGCCTGAGCCACCAGCTCTGAAAAAGAGCAAATGACAAAGGAGATAATAGAAAAACCTGATGAGAGGAACTAGTGGCAGGGAAGCTGTAGCAACAGGTGTTGCCTGTCCAGATGATTTCATAAAACCAGTGTGGTTGTGGCAAACCAAGTGTGACATGTAACACTCTTGAGTTTGTGGTTTCTTTATTTGATTTCTACAGGAGTGTTCTACAAAGGCATCTGACTAAGGCTGAAACAGCCCATTGTCAGGATGAATAGTCATGAACAGTCACTCAGACATCGACTAGTCCTGACCTATGTGTCATTCCTGACTTCTCTCATTTAGTCCAACTCAGGAGGATGCTAAGCTGTTTGAATCCCTCCCTTACAGGGTGCTGTGGTTAATCTAAATTAAATAGATAATACATCCCACATGGCCATTCAACACTCACTGATTTTGCTGCTGCAAATGTCTGCATGAACCTGGTAGATCAGTGGTCGATTATGGAAAACGTCCATAATTATGCTGAGCCGCAGTATGCACAGGTAAAACGTGCTCTCTTACAATAACGCAGACTATTATTAGTCTGCTATTAATTAAACATTGCTTTCATTAACATGGGCACACACAGGCACTCACAAATTGGCAGTACAATGTTGCTAGATATGTAGTCCATAGCATACTGAGCTTGCTACCGCTTTGCCGTAGTTTTGCGAAAGCTGAATAACGTAATACATGGGGTAAAGCAAAAGTGCATTATGGGAAATGTAGCTTTTACAACTATTACACAGTCTGCTAATCCAGATGATCCAGTCCATGGACTACAGGGAGTTTTAACAGTAGTTTAAAATGTCTGTGTGCATCCAACTATGAGTTTTAGGTGTCAGTTAAACTGGGAGGGAAATTAAATATCAGCTCAGAAAATCACCCAACGCTGGCTCCTGGTTTCCAAGGTCCCAAGTCACCAAATTCTTCACACATCTATAAACTGCTAAAAGATACATCATAAAATCCCTCACGAGCTGCAGCAGTATATCTGCTGATATGTGAGGTTTGGTGTATGGCGGCCAAATAAAATGACCCTTATAAATTTGTGTATCTGAACACAAAACATGCACAAAGAACATTGCCTACGTTAATGCACATAATACAATATTCCTATTTCATTCCCAGGTCTAGCTGAAATACAGATACATGGATGTTATAACAGCGCTGTATGCAGCAGGCAGGTATTATTGCAGTCCCCTTTTCCTGCTCAGTGAGGGTTTCTCAAGTTTCACATACACATATACTCCTTGTCTAAGCTGTGTACATTTTGTCCTCAAAACTGTGTGTCTTATACTGTTCTTGACCTGAGTCCTGATCTGATGTGTTTGTTCTTCTATGGCTGTCAGTCAGTTTTAAAGTGATTGCTTTTTCCACCGTTGAGTTTTGATTCTTAGGCGGCCTAAACCTTTGTTTACGTTTGGATCACAGGGGGCAACTTTAAAAGCAGTCTGTGGTGGAGTTGAATGGGTGTGACATGATGGATGCTCGGGGCCAGTGTTGTGGAAAACGTGGTTCCACTTCACACCTAATGGACTGGCAAGCCATCCCCTAGACTGCTAGAGTTCCTAAATAAAGGCCCAGATATTTTGCCAAGCTGACAACACTGCTGACATCAAATTAAAGCTTTACTATCTATCTCAGCTGGCATGGTCAGACAAACACTCTCAACATGTTCTATAACAAGTATAGATAGCCTACATGTGCTGAAATCAGAATCCTTTGGTTGCAAAAATTCTAAAATATATAATTAGTCTATAATCTATAATAGATTATTATATAATATATAATCTAGAATATATTTCAGAACTTGTATAAACCCTGCAGAAATGTAACAGCTTTTGTGATGCATTTAAGTCTGAATCAGGCAAAACAACAGAATCTTCCTCCAGTTATTCAGTGGTTGCAAACAAAATGACAGCAAATACAGAATCTAGTCTTACTTCTATTTGAGAATTGTAACATCACAAGGCTTTAAGCCTCAAACAGAGCCACATTTCATATCTTATCTCAATGCAGTGGGCTTTACACAAGCACACATAAACACATGGACACAGAGAGAGAAACAGACGTAGGCAGAAAGACAGTGAGACAAAACACCATGCTGCTTTTAACCTTTTCTTAAAAACTCTCCAACCCTGGGTATTTAGGCATCACAAACATAAAAGAGAGCAGTGGGCAAACAGGGAGGCTGCCCTGGTCTGACCTCACTAGAAATGGGATAACTTTGATATTCCCTGGGCACACGACACAAGGTACTCAGATTAAAAGCCTT
The DNA here is from genome assembly GCA_005408345.1 of Macquaria australasica. Taxonomy (NCBI): domain Eukaryota; kingdom Metazoa; phylum Chordata; class Actinopteri; order Centrarchiformes; family Percichthyidae; genus Macquaria; species Macquaria australasica. The sequence goes on along the minus strand of SEMN01000025.1, from coordinate 911,207 downwards.
TTATTCACCATGACCTTTCCCTTGCCGTCTTTCCTCAGAGAAATCTTCCCCCCTTCTACTGCCATCTCAGTGACAGGCTATCCCCACCAAAACAAAAGGCCAAGTGGTACGGCTGACACAAAGTCAATATGGGCGACTTGTTCGTGTTTGAACACATCACACAGTAACCTCTGTGTTATTGTTGTTTATATAGCACACGTATAGGGGAGAGAATGCAACCTGAGATGGGACATGTTGATTAATCACCATTGTTCTGTGCCTGATGCATTTCTAACAAAATGTAGATTAACTGTATTCATTAATGTCAAATGTTGGTTGTAAACATTTTGTGTTTATCAGATTTTTCATCTACCTCCTTAAAACTTTAAATTAACATTTTCACTCTTTTGTTTCTTGGTTTTGTTTTAATCATTTGCATTTAACAATAGGTGCTCTATCATCCAGTCTTCTATGGTTGACAAGATTTGGTGTGACACATACCTGATTGAGTTCCAGTCTCCATCTTTGTCCCAAACATTGGTCATTATCACCTTCTCTATGTGGACGTGACCTCTCAGCCTCAATATGTCATGTCTAGAGGTGGACATGGAACTGATGCTTTCCTCAGTCTTAGATTTTGACGCTTTATGGTGCTGCTACTGCTGCTATGAGGTTTTGACAGCCCACCTATGTCAAAGGTTTGTGACAGGTGTAGTTGTTGACTGCTGGACTAACAAATAAGCTTTTTAGAATGATTGATTAAAAGAATGCTAAAAAAAAAACTTCTTTATGAAGCTATAACAGAGGCTAGCAAGGACATTGGCTGAACTGTGGCACTGTATTTAGTGGTATTTAGTCACAAGTCCAGCTCAAATTAAATTGTTTTTTTTCTGCTACAGCGTACATATCTGCTCTGTAAATCATTTGTCCTGTTTTCCCCTTTGAGAAGAAATCTGAAACCAAAAAGAAGAAATTTCTATTTTATATTTTTAGGTATCATGATGGTTTTGCATTAATTTGACGGAATACTGTTAGGTATCCGTCTACGTAGATGGAGACCTTATTTCGATACAGCCAATCAAATCTTGTATGAGGCAGTAACGTCAGCGTTCTATCATAGGCAGATCAGACGGTCACACTGAGGCCAGACAGCAGCTACACAACACAAGAACCACAGACTCTGAACACCTTAGCTGCACCTTAGCTTGTTGAACGAGCAACCAAACAAACATTCACAGAGGAAAAGTGCACTGCTAACTTCAGTTTGCAGGCTAGCTAGCTAATTAGCTGCTCAGCTGCAGCACATTAAATGGCATGTAAACTGACCTGCAAATGTCACTCGGGTCTGGCCCTTATTCTTTAATACCACTAACAGCATGCTGTCTGCCTATGACATGTAGGCTATAGCGCAAGTTTGTTTACTTTGTCTCTCATTCCTTACGGTGTAACACCGGCACTCTGGCAGCCTGCCAGCTGTCAATCAAATACAGACACCGATACGCCCCTCAAGCAGGCTGAGTTCCTGCTCAGCATTTCTGATATTTCCCCAAATGCCTCTTTTCTATCTTTTTAATAATAAAATACAATTTAAAAAAAAAAAAGGTTGACATTATTTTTGACTACAAAAAGGATGACTGAATGTGATTTCAGTTGGGGGGATCCTGTCTTTAAGGTAAACCAACAGAAATTCTAGGGTGTTTAAAAAGAAAGGGGACAAATGAAAGAAAGAAAAAAACCCTAGTAAACATAAAAAACATCTTGTCATGTTTAATCACACTGTCACAAATCAAGGTAATGTTGTGACAGTCCCCTTCATATAAAAGTTACTTAAGTTAAACATACTTATGGCATCAGATGAAGAATTATTACCCAACTCTGCCTTTTGGGGAGAAAAACCCAAACAAAACAAAACAAAAAACACTTGCATTATGTATGAATAAATCCCATTAAGTTGTCTTGCACTTGAGCAGCAGCAGCACCTTACAGATTTGAAGCTGATGACATCTTACACTCACTTTACAACCTTTGACCTGAACTCAGAACAGACCCAAAACATATTAATAATGGGAGACAGGTAGTGGTACGTAGCACATTCAAGCACATAGTGAGTGAAATTGTACAAATAAAACTCAGGAGTAGACACAGAAAGTAGTGTTTTTATGATGCAGTCAAGTTATGAAATGTATAGTTAGGAGGTATTTGAAAAATGTTGCCTGGAAACTTCACTGTAATAGGTAATTTTCATTTTATGATGTAATCTGATATACACTGGTTGCAAATCTTATGGCCAACAATCTGTTCCCCTTGCTGTTATGTTTAACACGTGGTGAAGCGCCTCAAGTAGGACTTCAATGCCTAATATTAGTCTGCAAAAACAAATCACAACTGCAAATGCACACCCACATACTCACATAAAACCATCATCTCTCTCTCGAACACACACACAGTTCCTCTCTCTTTAGTGTATAGATAAAACATGGAATATAATCATAATAATTCGATTTTAACACACATTAACATGTATGTTGTTCCCCTAAATTCATTACGGCTGCACTTTTGGCTTGAGGCTTTGTTTGTCATTGTCCAATTGGTCTGTGCCACCCGCCAGTAACTTTATCTCTCAGTCCAGCTCTCCATCCACCGTGGCCAATTCCTCTCTCCCTCCACCCACAAAAAACTGTCCTCTTTGCACAAGGCCCCCTCATTCATTCTAATTAAGCCAACTGAAACTAAATAGCAGAAGCTTTGTTTACAAGGGGCTAGCTGTGCTCAGCATTCTGTGCACGGAGGCACTTGTCTGTACAGCCAGTCAGGGGTTTATCTAGAGCTACACTTACTGCTTACACTAATTTACATTTGTGTTTCCTTTCCACTTATTTCCATATCTGCCACTGTGGGGTAGCCTTCACAGAGGAAATATATCAATTACATTTAAACTATAACTAACACAAGCAGTTTCAGCACCACAAAACCATAGGCACACACTCAGTTTGGAGAGAATGAATGGTGATGCAATAGCATCATCACCAGCAAGGAAAACAGTAATGCCAGACGAGGTCAATAATGATTTTGGTCTTAACAGAAAAAAAGGAAAATAACATTGCTATGAAAAAAAAATCAAATTAAAGAATGCCAGGCAAGTTCAAAGAAAATGTAAAATCCTGAAAATCGTCTTGACAACTTCACATAGTTGATAAGAGATCAAACACCAAACAGCATGGCACAATGCATTCTGTGCCACCCTACACTGATCAAGTAAGAGAGGGCTTTGCAAAGGGTTACGAAAACAGAGAATTGAGATGAGTATGAAGACCATATCTCTTATAATTTCATTTGACAAACAAGACACAAGACTGTTTGTCAGAGCCAGATATGTCCCTCAGGAGTTGGTAGAGACCAAAAACAGAGCTAAAACGTAGTGAATATTGCACTTACATTCACCAGGTGGCCAGAAACACGCCTCCGAATGAAATATGTTTCTCCGTAACTGCTTGATGTGTTTGCTAACAAGATTGCCATATTGACTGAAAAGGTAATGATATGTCAACGTTGTGTTCACAACTTGTTTCCTTGTTTCCTTCACAATTTCTTGCACATGTGGCTACTTAACGTACATATGCTCCCTGTGTGAACATACAGGTACTAGTGTTGTGACCTATTTAAATGCTATTGAGAAGTGTAACAAGTGGATATAATGCATTTTACAATGCTAAATTGATCATATAATGTAAAATAGTGCACTTGGGCAAACAAGATGGCTATCAGTTGTGCTGAATCAACTTGTGATCTTTAAAAGTGTGCTGGGTCTGAGCCAACTGTGGCGAGTCAACTGTATGACTGACCAGTATATTCTGTTACAATCCACGTACATATTTTGACTGTTTAACATTGCCAGTTCATGAGATATGCCTGAGTGTGCCGAGTCTGAGCCGACCATGCATCATTCCTCCACCCAACAAAACACAACGTAGAGTCAAGGGGTTGCTTAACTAGCCAGCAGTGTCTGGCTGAGTTTAGTTACATCAAGTTACATGTGAAATGCAGAAACACCGCCTCATCTGTTGCACTTAGTAAGTCTGGTTACCGTGCTCAGCCCATTTTCAGTAGAAGTGGTAAAAATGAAAAGTGCTCTCTGAGAGACCAGGATTAGGAGTTAACAGAGAGAGCTACAGAATGAGAAAACTATAATCTGTTGTGGCAGTAAGCAGAGAGCCAACTCTGAAGAGAAACAAAACCCAATACCTGTAAAGCATTTAGCTGTGGCCAATTACACATCAACTGGATCACCAGGCAAGAAGCTCAAGGAGAAAATGTTCAGTACCCTCGATCTTACTCCAACAGTCGATTCTTAAAGGAGAAACATTACTCGTGTAGAATATTGAAAACAAAGGTGGGGTGGGGTGGGGTTGTGGAAGAGCAGTGCTTACCTTATTCTGGCAGTGCAATGCGACAGTGTAGCATTTCCTATATAAAATCCATCAAGTACTAATACAAAGCAAGTATGCTGTCAGCTAATGTTATGCCAGGCAGCCAGCAAGCTAGCAAACCGCGATCGAGACAATTCCTTACATTATGTTATTACCAGTTTTTTCAAGAAGCAAATGTATAAGGAACAGGTTACAGTGACCTAGATTTCTCCTGAAATTAACTACAGATTAGGTGACTGGTTACTTGTGGCTGAATTGGTACAATAAAGATGCCATCTTTTCCTCCTTTGGAAAAACATCTCTGCAAGTTTTTCCCTGTATAAAAGACAGCAGCATTTCATATCATGCTGCTATATTGACTCAATCAATACACTTAACAGTCATGCCTTTGCTCTGTCGCACATGAGGATGTCTGTCAGAGCCATAGACCTACTGTTATGGCAGTTAAAAATGCACTGCTTCAGGCACCACTTTTGGGTATCTCATTTGAAAGAATGACTGAGCTCCCCCTGACAACCTGGCAATTTTAGATGAAGAAGAAGAGCGAAGCAAGGATATGTGGAGGTAAAACTGTATGACCTGTTGCCCACTCCCATCCAACTGAGGCTGTTCAAGCTTCTGGTAAGGATCTCCCTGGGCGGCACCCTTTGGAGGTGTTCTTAGCACAAGTGAGGAGACCATGGGGAAGTCTGGGGACATGCTGGGGGGTTTACTTCTCTCAGCATGGTGTTGAAACAATTGTGGATCCCCAATTGGGTGAATGAATGGATTGACATGTGTACTGGACTTTAAATTCACAGTAGTTAGGAGGTAGAAGTGTCTTTTTCCAAAATACCAAAAATGTACAGGGCTACCTTGTTTGCATTCATATTGCCCTCTAGTGTGCACCTCTAGTGTTAATTTTGATGCAAGTGATGTTAATGTAATCACAAAAAGGAAACAGGCAAGAAAACCATCCACCTGTTGCTCATGAAATTTACTTTTCCTGACCTATAATATCTGTAATAACTTTTTTTTTATTTTGTGAAAACTAACACACTAAATTGTTCTTGTCATAACAAATCTGCATATGTAATTATATATTAGGTCCTGTGTGTTGTTACCACATAAGAGAGAACTGTCACATATCCAGCCTGCAAAAAGTGTTAAAATTACAAGCAATTATAATAATAATAACTCATTGTAGACTAGACATTTTTATTAAATGATACATGTTCAATATTTTTTTGGGGGGGGGTTTTTTGTTTTGTTTTTTGTGCATGTAGGAGAGCAAAGAGTGGAGCAAAAGGAGCAAACATAAAAGAGTACAAACCCGTGTTATATCGCCTCTGAGGTGTTTGGGCCACACATCAGCTCCAGAGGTGTCTGCATTTTGAAGGAATGGGATTTGCTTCGAGCACACAGCACTGCCTGTAAGTTAGAGGATTACCGTGGTCCAGGCTGTGGATACTCACTGAGGTGTGGGCAAGTATATGGGTGCTTGTGAGAGAGTGAATGTCTGAGTGTGGGTGAGAGATGGGGAGTGAGGCTGAGCCTGTACACAGCCTCGCTGTGTGTAAACAACCTTGTGTGCAGCACAGCGCCTCAGGGCGTGAAAGTCTGAGGGAGAGGCAGCTTACTCCGAGTAGCTCACATGTAGCTTCCCGAATTCAACATTCCCTCAAGGCTTTACAGGCTTCATGTCACGATCAGTCACAGATTTGTTAACCTGATTTTAAGAAAGGTATTTAAATGTAGATAGATGATAATGTGAACCGCAAACAATGTGTAAAAATAGGAATGCTCAGTCCAAATCAGATCATGTCCATGGCACTGTTTATACGTGGTGGCAAAAATGTATTATATAAAGGCAACAATGCATGATGTTACAATGCAAAGTTTTCATTGCTTCCACTCTGCATTGCTTCATTACATTCATTACTGATTTCATTCAATTATTTCTCAGCAAATTTGCTCAGTACTTTGCTTGACAATGAGGCTCATTGTCTTCTTCTGTTCATAGGCAATAGGCATAGACAATCAGTGTATTCAGAGAAAATAAAAAAATATAGCACCATCTGGTGGTGGTCAGTGGTAATCCATTCATCAGAGTAATTAAATGTAATGGGACGTTTCCCTGCAGCCACTCATTATGCAGTGTTACCAGTAAATCTAACGCTATAATGAAAGCTGTACTGAGATAGTTTGTCTTTTTAATTTCATCATAGTTGCCAGTCAACTCTACACAATTGATGGTATGTTGAGTACTTATGCAGCGCTTAGGGACACACAATTGAACACTTGACCTTTACTGTGTATGGAACCATATCAGGGTCATTGTAAAATCAGGAAATGTATTTCCTATAACTCACATTTTCTCCCACTTGCATATTCTTACATTTTACTGACTTATTTCTTATTTGTGCTGTATATTTTAGGATTATAGGATATTATTGCACAGGAGGTTGAGAGATAGATATTTATTTGATTTAATAGGGGAATTTGAGTAATTAATAACGATTAAGATAGTTAATTAATATCAATCATAATAATATGATTTTTTTTATCAATATACCAAATCTTCAAAATCCACAAAAAACTGAGATCTGTAAACATGTGTCTGTTTTCACCCTTGACAGCAGCAACAAGTCATTCAAATGATGATTGAACCACAAAAAAAGTAGGCAGAACATCCAGAGGCGATGTTGCCGCTTTGGCTACTGTTTAGTAAACTCATGTTATTATGTTAGTGATGAAAACACATGGCAAGTAAAAGTAATTACCTTTGACACAGTGTTCAGAAGACACATGGACACTACAGCTGCAACAAAGTCCCATAATAATTGTGAACGTTTTTGAATATGCAGTGGGTTGACAGAAAAAGTGGAAAAAATAAAGTGTACTCAAAGATGTCAGTATGCTTAATGATTTTGCTTGTTTTTTTAGTGTGCTGTTGCCACACAGTGCAATGCGCATAGGAAATGAAAGAGCTACTGCTGCTGAGGGGGGAAAAAAGTGGATGATAAGAAAGCTCCAGAAACATCTCAGAAAACAGAAACAATGAGGTATTAAATCTTAGGACAAACATTTTGCTTGCTTTTGTTGAGGTCTCCAATTCTACATTGCAACTTGTTTAGCAATCTCAATTAACATTTTTCATTATCAGGTAAGGCTACGAGCTAACCAACATCATTAACAATTACCATCTACAGTACATTACTTATTAAACTCATCTTAGTTGACTGAACAAGAAGTTGTTTTTCTAATGGTGTGACTATTGTATAACACTAATGTGTTACAGACTCTGCTGCCCTTGAGAGCTTAGCAACACACTACGATGTACATTATATGGTTGGGAAGCAATTCCTTGGCAACAATAGCACAGTATCTTTTCTCCTTTTTCTTCTGGAAATCTGTCTTTTACATTCAATTTGCAGCGACAGAAGGTTTTAAAAAGAAATATCCTCAAAGCTCACAGCTCTGCACAATACTGACACCTGTTTCTTTATTCTCGTATAAACACACAGACAGACGCCGCCAAGAGAAAAGGAAAATCCTTCTCTCTTACCGACTCACACCTTAATTTTTAAAAACAGAGCTATGAAGAACTGGTTTTGCCCCGAGGTCATTGTTGCATGCTTTATGCACAGATAACAAACACATTTCAGCCCAGTTTTGCAGAAAAGAACAGATTTGTCCTGAGACATAAACAACCCAGAAGAGGCAAGCAAGAAAGCACACACACATAGAGGCGCGCACACACACACACAGACACACACGTCACATAATGTATCCTGTGCAAGGCCAAATGGTTCCATGGTCATATTCGGAGATGATGGCAGACCATAAACATGTATTGTGTGCCTTGGCTCCAGTCCTGAAAACACGATTGAATTTGTATATAAAAAGGAAGACCTGAAACCTCAAGAAAGGCCATAGATAGAAGAAAACAACATTATTTTCATCATTTCACCCAACAATAAAGGTTATATATATGACTCATAACACCATTATAGTATGACGTTTTCGATTCTTTAAGCTCATTGTGTTTCGGGTCAGTCGCAAGTCAAGCTCTGCTGAATCGAATGAAAATAATAAGACATAAAGACATAATCGGCATTATTATGTGATTTGAATAAACACAATTTCACAAGGAAGAACAGGTGCCACACTCAGTTTTCAACCACCAATCTGTGAGAAAATCTCAGAAAATGATGACATTAAAAAATAGATACAGGCCACTTTATACTTCTGTTTCATTACACCTCAGAGTGAAATACACCGATAAGCCATAACATTATGACCACTGACAGGTGAAGTGAAGAACATTGATTATCTTGTTACAATGACACCTGTCAGTGGGTGGGATATATTAGACAGCAAGTGAACATTTTGTCCTCAAAGTTGATGTGTTGGAAGCAGGAAAAATGGGCAAGCGTAAGGATGTCAGCGACTTTGACAAGGGCCAAATTGTGACGACTAGATGACTGGGTCAGAGCATCTCCAAAACTGCAGCTCTTGTGGGGTGTTCCCGGTCTGCAGTGGTCAGTACCTACCAAAAGTGGTCCAAGGAAGGAAAACCGGTGAACCAGCGACAGGGTCATGTGCGGGCAAGGCTCATTGATGCATGTGGGGAGCGAAGGCTGGCACGTGTGGTCCGATCCAACAGAAGAGCTACTGTAGCTAAAATTGCTGAAAAAGTTAATGCTGGTTCTGATAGAAAGGTGTCAGAACACACAGTTTGCATCACAGTTTGTTGCGTATGGGGTTGCTTAGCCGCAGGCCGGTCAGGGTGCCCATGCTGACCCCTGTCCACCGCCGAAAGCGCCTACAATGGGCACGTGAGCATCAGAACTGGACCACGGAGCAATGGGAGAAGGTGGCCTGGTCTGATGAATCACGTTTTCTTTTGCATCATGTGGATGGCCGGGTGCGTGTGTGTCGCTTACCTGGGAAAGACATGGCACCAGGATGCACTATGGGAAGAAGGCAAGCCATGTGTGATGCTTTGGGCAATGTTCTGCTGTGAAACCTTGGGTCCTGCCATTCATGTGGATGTTACTTTGACATGTACCACCTACCTAAACATTGATGCAGACCAAGTACACCCGTTCATGGAAACGGTATTCCCTAATGGCAGTGGCCTCTTTCAGCAGGATAACACGCCCTGCCACACTGCAAAAATGGTTCAGGAATGGTTTGAGGAACACAACAACGAGTTCAAGGTGTTGACTTGGCCTCCAAATTCCCCAGATCTCAATCCAATCGAGCATCTGTGGGATGTGCTGGACAAACAAGTCCGATCCATTGAGGCCCCACCTCGCAATTTACAGGACTTAAAGGATCTGTTGCTAACGTCTTGGTGCCAGATACCACAGCACATCTTCAGAGGAATAGTGGAGTCCATGCCTCGACGGGTCAGGGCTATTTTGGTGGCAAAAGGGGGACCTACACAATATTAGGCAGGTGGTCATAATGTTATGGCTGATCGGTGTACATTTTACATTCATTTAAGAGCTGCAGTTAGTTATTTGCAGATGATGCTATTAAATATAATATTATAAAATTAGCTCCATCTCAGCCAGCTCCAACATTAAAGGCTGCTTACACATTAATGCATGACTAATCCAATAATATAATATATATTTAATAATATAACACTGACAGGGGACATTTTTCTGTATAACAAGTACTTTTACATTAATAGTGTCTTTCTGTCTTTTTTACTGCTATACTTGTGTATGTACTTAAATAGCATTTTGAATGCAGGACTTTTAGTTGTAATTGAGTTTTTTTACATTGTGGTGTTGAAACCTGACTAGTTGATGCGGTGTGAAAAATGCTACAGTCTGTGATCACTGATTTAGATTTAAGCATATGCAAAGATTGTAATTATTATTACAGTCCATGTTTTCAAGATCTTTAAATATTCTAATATTATCTTTTGAGTCAGAACCATTCAAATCTTGTCTCCTGTAGTGTGGGCTAAATACACCACTGGAATCTGGATTTAAAGTGTTAAACTGTGCTCAACTATGAGCTCTCCTGTTAATTGTTGTTATGCCAAACCATACATGTCCACTCCTCGGATTGAAGGTAACTTTTCCTCTCTGTTGCTAATTTTAAGCAAATAATATAAAAATAAGTGTTATCAAATCAGGAACAGAAAAGTCAACCGAAGAAGCTCTAACCTACAGTAGATATGACAAATGTGAAATGTGAAAATGTCACAGCAATATTACAATAATATTTATATTAAACCCAAAGACAAATACAGCTTAAATACAGTATTGCTCTGCCATATTGACTTTATTAAGATAATTTCAGACAAAACATATATTTCTTCAGAGACAACATAGAATTACATGACATCAGTTGAGTACTGTCTCAACAAATGGACCCATTTTAAATGGTAAAAGGCTGCCCACTCTAGCACAGAAATAACACTACATCTTATACTCGATAAAATCAAAGCAGACATTCTGACATGTCATTAAGGCTTCCGATTTTTTTGGGAAAAATTCAGTATTTGGACATTGTTAAGAGAGTGGAGGAAGAATCCACTCACATAAATGTAGGCATAGTTTCTTTTGTGCACCTACAGATGCACACACACACACACACACACACATATACAGTGTATGCACACACAGACACACACATATTTCATTAACTGTGGAGTGTGTCTGAGGAGGAGGAAGTTGTTGTCAGAGGTAACGAAGGGCTGTGCAGGGTTAACAGGTGAATTAACTGACAGCCTGTCTGATCAGACAGAACCTGGCCGGGGGTTTAACACAGGTGCAGAATACCTGACATTTAGGAAAGAAAAAAAAAGGTCAAATATTGCAGCCATTTTCTAAAATTAAATGAAAAAACTTCTCTCTAACTGCCACATTTCCACTGTTTTAAGTTTGAATGTTTCCTGCAAAAGACAAGTTCGTGAGTGTTTTAATTTAACTGGGATGCTTCTCTGTGGTGAGACACTCCGTCTTTCAGAATGTACTTCCCCATCACACCCACTGAAGACAGTACAATGAACACAATACAATGTCAGGATGTCAGTATCAGCCGAGATTTGCCGTGTTTTTGGACAGCAGGGTGAATCTTAGGGGTAGGGCAAAAGTTAAACAGCTCTATAAAAATAAAACCAATGAACCAAATGTACTATCTTTGACATGTGATATGAAACACACATCTGTGGCTACAATGTAATCGAAACTCGGATCTATATGAGAATAAAAAACACAGATAACTATACAAAACAAATCTTGTGCATTTAATAAGTGCCTTGATTAGGAATTGTCCCAGTTCTCCAAATATGTAAAAGAACAAAGCAGGTTAAGAAAATGGTTCAAAGTAAGAATATCATACAACACTTACAAAAAAAAAACATGGTAAAAAACTACATATAGACATTAAATACAAGTTTACCTCATCATATTGCACAAATACTCAAGTGACGATTTGTACTGGCCCTCTTTGTTCTCTGCCTCTACACAAATACACAAAGAAAATCCGGCATGCACAGAAAAATGTACACGCACGCACACACTGAGGGGTAATAAGCTACATAGCCCACATACAATGAGGAGGCATTTTACAAATGCAGTTGGTTTGGAAAACACTGAATACTTTTGAGATTAGGTTTGAAGGTGAATAAATTATTTTAACAATCCAAATCAGAAGGTGAGCAACTACTGGGAGTGTGAATATATATGCGTCAGTAAATCAATGTGTATAAAGAATATCACAATTTTGATGCTTGTGTCAAAGCTATGTACTGTGGATACAAATTGCTTACTTACACCACAAGACTTCACGTGTGATGGGAATATTTTTTAAGAGGTGGCAATAAAAATATAAAATACATTTACATTTGTACACTGAAAAAAATAGCGGGTTCACGGATCAACCGTCACTCTACAGTTGTAGCCCTCATGGAAGTCCCCATAACGGCATCCATGCAGCTTCTGTCTAGCATTAGCACTGCAGTGGCTGATGCAGCCTATCAAATGTAGAGAGCAGAAGTTAATCATTTTAACAAGAAACCCATCTCTCTCAAATGACAGTTTCCATAACCTTAGGCATGCCATGTGACAGCTGGAAATAAAACTAGGGTGGCATTTTTAAAGCAGTCTTCATGGGGTTGAAGCACAACTGATTGACTATTATATTGCTGCAAACAGTACACACAAGATGTGGTGCTATTCTATTGTTACTATTGATTATACAAGTCCAAATAGGCTGTATTCAGAGCTGATGACTTATATGGGAAGTTTAAGTTCAAAAGTTAGGAAAAAGTGGAGGGGGAGGTTGCAGGTTTTTAACTTTGTTTGGGGGGGAAATTTAAATATATCAAAATTACATACGTAAAGTTCACACGTCTGAGTTTGCCAGTTTTCACCTGAAAATCGGGTTTTCTGGCCCATTCGTTTAAAACAAACATTTGCTTTGAATCTCACAGATTTCATTTCCTTCTGCCTCCAAAAACCTAATTAAATGTGAATTTAATTATGGAGTATTTTAGCCTATTGTTTGTACTTCAAGTTCCCCCCCACAAGGAATAAAAGTCTTAAGGAGTTTGATCACATCCAGGCGCCAAATCTTCAAGATGTAGAACGGATCAAGGATGGCTTGTTTGTCAAAGCCAAATCTCTGAATGCGCTGGTGATCCATAACATCCATTAGAGGTCTAAAAAGTCTTTTCCCTCCTGTGCAATCATCTCCAATCACAAGATAGAGCAGAACATTAGTGGCTGGCTACATTTTGAATGAAAATACATTGAATATGAGCAAGCAGGATGGACAGTTTATACAAGCTTAATGTCAAGTCTTGATCTTCAAATATAGGAAGAGTAATGGTGTATACACCATAAACAGCTGCATCTAAGTCCATGGGGTGATGATTAAACAGGCCTGAAAAAACTTTAATGCAATATATAAAGGTCTTTTTCTATGTATGTGTTTGTGTGTGTTACCACAGACATGACATTTATGCTGAAAAAGTGTGGTTACAACAAATTGTCAGGCAGTGGTGATAGACGTATTACAGATTCTGGTGAGAATGGACATAGTGCAATGGAAAAGTACTGGAATTTCACCTCCAGACAGTCTATTTTGGGGAAACTCCACCCTGTGGGTGTAGCTGTATGAGTGGCGCTTAGGTCCACATATAAGTCTGAGGTCTGATAACTGATGTGCAAAGTTTTGGTACAAACTCCTCATTGTGGGCACATTACTCAGCTCTGAATACAGCCATGTATCTCTGCCTGCTGTACTGTACATTACAAGAATAATTATTTCTAAGCTCACATAAATGAAAGTACTTTTTTCTTAATGGTTCATAATTTATTGCTACCTTTGGGCCATAAATATGATTTAGGATTGGTTTTGTTGAGTTATGAGGAAATCAAGTATATTTCTCTGTAATTTCCAATAAACACTGAATAAAATAAAACCTGACTTTGATATGAAGGCCCTGACACAGCTATTTGATAGCATGAAAATGGCACCATAACTTTGTTTTCGTGAGCTACAAATGACCCAGAGGTCAAGTAAAAGATTCACCTAAAGTGACACAGAATAAAACAAAAGTTGAAAATAAGATCAATTCACCAGAGAAATCTAGTGCTAAGTTTAAACTTAGCTCCAGACTTCTAAATAATAGGAGGTAGCTGTTAATCATTGACCTCGAACTCCAATTAAGACAAATACCCCTTGAAAGTGAGCATTTCATTGACTGGTTTGAGATCCTAACATGTTGAGCTTTTCAGTCCCCGAGATGTTGTTGATAACTTTTTGGACTGACTTCACTAAAAGCCCTTCGTATTTTTGTAGCTTAGATGTGAATGCAAAACAGCTTTTCATCTGTTTTTCAAAGTCTGTCTTTTGACTGGTTTGTCTCCTGTCTAACTATTATTGTGCTGCCATCACACAAGCACAATTCATTGAAAGGAATGCAGTGAATTTCCTGTTAGCTCTTGGGGGGATATGGTTTGTTTTTCCTGTTGCTGGGAGCCAATTTATTTTTTTTTCTCTTGCCCTCTTTAACTTCCTGTCTAGGAGCTTGACTCTACAGAGAGGCTGCAGAGGTGAGCGTCAGAAGCCATTGATTAGACTGCTGTTATCCGTCACCCAGCGCCCCCCACCCCCTCCCATCCAACTTTACAAACTCCCAGATCACATCCATTTCAGGCTTGGTGTGTCAAAGATGTGGGTTGTGCTTTTTCATGAGAATTTGAAGGGGGAAGGGAAGGGAAAATGCTTTTTAAGCATTATAAAGAAAACAAAAGCACGAAACCCATATAGGTGACTTTGAAAGGACATGGTGGCCCTGCTGGTGGTGGAGATTACCATAATCTCATGCCATGCTGCTGGTTGGTGTGCTCTGGGTGCTTCCAATGCTAGCGTTGGCGCTGCTGTTCTCAGAGGGGGAAGGGTTGGTAGAAACCGGTTGTCGTTTTGCTCCTGAGCAGGGACATCCTGAAGAAGGACGAGAGAGAAGTCAATAAGAACCCGATGACAAGAAAAGAAATGATAAACAGAAAAGAAAAAATCCTTACCAGGAAGATTTGCTGCAGTTGAGCTAATGTCCAGTCCTGTTGGGTACCCTGAATTAAGCAGAATGTGACCATTTCAAATCCAGACAAATATCAATTCAGATCTTTATTCAACCAGAAACATTATATCATTAGTCATACCTGTTTTAATTTTGATAAACCACAGTGCTCCAATAAGTAATACTCCAATCAGGAACCCTCCAAACGCAATTCCCAGAACACCAGGCAGGCCGAAATCAAAGCATGGCGGGGCTGAAACATACATGAAAAAAACAATGTATAAAAGCTTCAGTTGAACAACAGCAATCACAACAACCACAAATCAAAACTCACCGTTCGTGCCAACACAGTATGAATATAAATTAGCAGAGACTTGAAATGTTCTTGATATACAGTAGGTGGTCAGTCACAGTGAACATTCTCATATCATTTTGTATCTTTGTCACACTGGCATTATTTTCATGCGATGATGCAGTTGCAAGTTGTCGATGCAACTGAGGTGAGATATAATGGTGTATTTCAAAGAGTTTCCAGAGATATTTAATATAATATGTTTCACTTGGGTAACAGCAAAAGGTTCAAGGATTTCAGCAACCTGATCCGATTGGCTGATTTCTCCAGAGAACCCTAGCAAACAAGAAGTCAAAGTGCAGTTCTTGCAGTTTAACAGAACACCCAAAAAGTAGTTGTACTATTGAGTCTAGTTTTTCAATTCAAGATGCAGGAGTTTCCTGACATGCACCAATAAAGGTGTGTTTTTAAAAAAAACATTCTACTTTCAACTACATAACCAATGAATTTTTGACCCCAAAAGAAGAGACGACTACATGTTTACTTTGATGGAAAGTTACTTTGCGAGTTTTAAGTCTCTACAAGTTGATTTTCATCCTGGCACAAGCTGAAACCAACAGCTGCCTCAAAGTTGAATTGAAAGATTGATGGTATAGATTCTAAAATGACCAACAGTAATGTCAAATATGTGCAATTTGTACTAGCCACAGTATGGTCCCTTAATAATACTCTTTGCCTGATCCTTGTTACCATGACAATACAAGCAAAGCTCATGCAGTAAATATAACAGGCATTACTTTTGCAGGGTTAGACCTCAGGCTAATTGAAATAAAAAAGTAAATATGTGCTCTATCATTTTCTCAGTTTTAATTTAATGATACAAATTTCAATTTACAATCAAGTTTGGCATTGGTGATGTTCTCTGGGCAGGCTGTGTGCTGACTTCCCCCACACAACGTGCTTCACTGCTAACAAACTTAATAGAAAATATAAAACCCTTAGCCAGCAGCAATAAAAAATAATTTTCCTTCAAATCAGCTCTGAAAGGCAAACAGTAAAACTCGCTCAAGCCTCTGACATACAGTGCTGTGGCACAGACATGCTGTACTAGACAGGCAAGGCCATCCCAAAGGTTTGCTTCACTCCTTGTTGTCTGGCAAGGCCACGAATGGATTACCTTGATACATACGTCATTTCAAGAAGGCTGTATAATAGATCATTGACAGTTATCCTCTTCACTCAGACATCACCTTAAACTCTTCTAAAACCGGTTGTACAAACTAACTACTCACTGGGCATTGGTCTTTGCTTGCGATTTTCTTAAATCCTTGAAAAACTTCTGTAAAACTTTCCACCAAGCTCAGTTTTCAATATATTTTGATATAGAACGCAGTTTTGCAGTTTTAAAAAGTCATGATTATGATCTAAACTTTGACTGCTTCAGTCTGCTCTGTATCTGACCGGGCCGAATTGATGGTCAAATTGTTTGCAGACTTGAATTTTGTACCAAAATCTGAACTTCGGAATGTAGTGTGGCTCTGCAAGGCTGCACACACACACAACTTTGTCTGAAACCATGCGAATAAGCTGTCAGAACCTAAAATAGCCAGTGTGTGCATGCTATGTATTGCGTGCAAACACATGCTTTTCCTTCTGCCCTTCTTCTGCTACCTGTAGAGATCCTCCCACAAGTATCCAGAACATTTGGAAGAAACTAATTGTCGCCTTTGCACGAGTTTCTCTCACCTGCCTCTGCTGCCTCCTGCCTCCTGGTGGAATGTGCTAGGCTAAGAATTATACTGGGCTTCATACATTACAGTTCTCCTTTCCTGAAGTACATTAAAGAGAGGACATGAAGGACAGAAGACAGCAGGTTTGTTTTGTAGGAACTTGCAACCCCTCTCTGCATCATGTGTATTGGAATAAGTGTTGTGTGCAGTGCAAGCAGAACAATCAGAACTTTTCATTTCAACTGAATTGCATGGACAGTATAGGAAAGTACAAAGCCCGATATTGTACATGTGACTCCATGAGGTTTCATTTAATTTTTTAAATTAAAATAAAGACTACATTAAATATTACCATCCTGATGTCTGATTAAACAAAATACTAAATGTCAGCTGAATTAAATATGACCCAGAGCACTGAAACAGTGACATCTTGTGGGAATTCGGGCTGACTGCATCCCAGACAGCCAACCCAGTTTTGTCGATCTGTCAGCGAGGGACATTACTTGACCCCGAATGGGCCAGAAACATCACAGCAACAAGAGCAGGCTTTCTCTTGAGACTTTTTTCTTTCTGTGTTCAGTTTCTGTGTTAGTTTGTATACGTGAGGCTTTGACAGCAAAGCTGAATAAACAGGAGCAGGAAGCAGAAGCTCTAGTGCAGGTGGAGAGGAGGAGACAGACAGCAGTCCTGTGCTGTGACTCCCTGGAGCCTTCTGTATGAAAAACAGGAATGATTGCTGAATGGAGCACTCAGCCCTGCCCAGTGAAGGATCGCTACAGAATGCAGTCTGCGAGTCCTGCTGATATAACCCTTGTATCTCTGACACTGGCTAATGAATGGAACCACATAAACAGACCTACCAAAGCAGCATGTTCCTTTACAACTAGTTCCATTCCTGTATTTCAGTAGGTCCAAGTCTCCAGAAAAACATTTCTAATTACGCAAGTTAAAGCAAAACAGCAAAGAGGAGGACAAACAGGACACAGGAAAGCTTGGATGAGTATTTTTGTCAGCTTCCCCAACACACACAGTGTGACTTTATCTTTCTCCTCAAGAAGGAAATGGAGGATAAAGGAAGCTTAAGGAATAAATAAATCTATTCAGTTTTACAAAAGAAGTCTGACAAACTCCAGGTGATCCCCCATTTAATAAACATCTACTTCATCGTGTCTTTTTGCTCAGAAATGGAGTCATCACGGGATTTTCCTAGAAATTAATCATCAGTCCATTTTTTCTTTGAAGAAAGATATCTTTCCTTGTTTGAGTCAACTGTGTTGAATGATTCGACAATAGCATAAGGCTCAGTGGCTGTGTTTAGACAGCAACACAGTCAGACCCCCTTGGAAACACAAAGGACTTCACCCCCCTCCCCTGAGAGCCATTACTTCTGATTGTGGCCACAAGGTCAGCCTGCAGACCTTCCTAAAGGACGAGGGCCCTGCCCCGCAATCCCTTACTGGCTTCACTGCATATCCTGAGTTCAGTGCTATGACAACCGCCCGCGCAGCATTTGTTGTGCGCTGAAAGCAACAATAGGAATGAAAAGTATAGCAGAAAGCAGCAATTCACTGGCTGAGCACCAGACTAGCAATTAAGTCCTGAAGTCAAAAAAAGAAATTTAAAGGTTTTACAGTTTAAAAGCTTCTGAGAGTTCAGGGAGTTTTTTGTTAGAGAATTAAATGTGAAACATCCATCTTCATAGTAAGGGTTTGTCAAGAAATGACACCATCAGGACACCTTTCATCCCAATTTTGTGTGGATCATTTTGGAGACTGGACCTGTCTCCTTTGTTGTGTTTGGTGCATTTTAATTAATGGGAAAGCAAGTAGTTGTTGTTGTTGTTGTTTTTTTTGCTTGTTTGTTTATAGTAATTAATCATAAAATCAGGATGAAGACACAGACTGAAAAATGGCCGCATGGTCGCAACAGTCGCTGGTTGGTTCCAGCCAGTGACCTTTGTTGCATGTCATACCCCTCTCTCTCCCCATTTCCTGTCTACCTCTTCACCTGTCACTATCAAATAAAAGAAAAAGATCACACACTTAGTGTTGCAAATGTTTCAGTATAGTTGTTGTGAAATGTCTTGTTCTACTGAACTGCCATTATTATTAAGGGACCACACTGTCCGAATAAACTATCACATGTCCTACTCGACTGCTTGACAACATTTTATGTTTTTTCTTTCTGGAAAGTCAGTTTTAGTGAGTAAGGAAAAGAAAAAAGAGAGAAGAGAAAGAAAGAGAAAATCAGCAAAACCAATAGACTGGGGCCTAGTCCCTAATTGGGATTTGTGTGTAGACACTGCAATAATCCTGAGCAGAAATCATTAGTTTTATTTAAAAGTGGAGACAAGAGCACTGTATTTAGAAGATCATAAGAATACTGGAGAAGGATGCATGTGAAAAAAGACCCATGATAAAGAATATGAATGAACTGATCCATATTTTGGAGTTTAAACTGAACTCACTTGGTGGTTGCAGACACGGCTGGGTAACCTCCAGATTCCTTTTCACTCTTCCTCCATCTCCACATTTCTAGTGAGGTGGTGAAAGGAAAAAACATCAATCAACAAAACCCAAAAGGTCACTATGTCACAAGTTTGTCATAAACTGCATTTGAGCCTCATTATTTTGATCAAATCCTGTCAAGGAAAGTTGTAACACAGGTTAGATTTTTTTAATGCTTTACTAATTTTACTCCTACCTCACTGTAGCAAATTTTGACGGAGCATTCCAGGTCCCATGTGGT
Organism: Macquaria australasica; assembly: GCA_005408345.1. NCBI lineage: Eukaryota > Metazoa > Chordata > Actinopteri > Centrarchiformes > Percichthyidae > Macquaria > Macquaria australasica. Next base: position 891,494 of record SEMN01000025.1, on the reverse strand, counting down.
GGACGTCAGCTCTTGGAGCTGATCTAAGGAGAAGCTGAGTCGGGTGCTGTTGGGACAAGAATTTAAGGAGCAGGCCTCTGGTATGAAGGGTAGCTCTTTCACTACAGGGCATGAGCCCTTGGAGTGCACGAAGCAGCTGATCACCTTGATGGTCAAGACAATGTCTCCAAAAGTGTGCCCTGAAATCTAACAGAGAGAAACAGAGAAAAGATCAAATCCACTGCAACAGAATGGAAAAAGCACAAGAATCTGTCAAATGGGTATCAGCTGATTATGGCAAGATATTACATATGCAATGAGTATAAAACTGTGAGTTTTAATAGAAATACAGTATTGTACATAAGCCCAATAAAGTGCTTTTGAAATGTTTGGGACAGACTGACCTATATATATTATATATTAACTGCTGGTAAACAACAAGCCTTTTTACTGCTATCCCACATTGTCCACTGTTTATTTAGCTATTTATGAGCAGGAGTTGAGTAAGGAGACGTGGAGTGCAGCTTAGAAGGTGAATGATTTCTTACCTCTGCATAAATTCTCTTGTCACTCTGCACCTTGGTGTTAGGGTCCAGGGGAGAACGGTAGTCTGGGGAGGTGTATAGCTGCATCAGCAGAGGCATCTGATGGGGGGCAGTAGTCGTAATGGCTGGTTCTGGTACTGTTTCTGTAACAGAGAGAGAAATGGTTAAAATAAAAAACAATCTACAAAAGATTAACCATATGCACCCATTTTTTACACTGTTGTGTACTTTCCTGAATTTCTATTGAACTTAATACAGATAGTTGTCCTTTCGTGTGCACACTATACTGTTCTATGCTGTTCTCCTCCAATCATCAAAGTTTTTAGGATTTAGCGAAAACACTTTTAAGGAGAACTTAAAATCGTTCAAATCGGTTGCATAGCACACTGTGTATGTAAACTAATACACTGAATGTGATAATGATAATGATGATGGTGAATATTACTTCTACCATTATTAAAGCAGTCATTATCCACCTAATTTCTCATCTCACTGCTGGCATTGTGTAACATGAATTACGTGTGGGCTATGGCTTTTTGCAGTAATCCATCTACTCTCTTTGTAGAAAATGCCTCAAAGTTGAAAACAAAAGTTTACCTTCCATCATCTTACCTGCAGAGTTGTTTTTTGTTCCAAGAACCAGTAAAACCAAAGGGTCCTCTGCTCTGAGCTCAGTATAGCTGGTGAAAGTAGTGGCTTTAAAATGATCTAAAGCCTTCCTTTGCACATCTTCTGCATTGTCACTCTTCAATGTAACTAAAGGCGGGATTCTGTGCGTGATGGTGGGCAGCAGGATGTCATTGTTAGACTGCAGAAAGAGAAGACGAGTTCAAATAAATCAACGATGACGAAGAGACTGTCTTGTACAAGTACTCACTCAATAATAAGCACATTTTCACAGGCATGGGAAAGCTTATTATGTGTAAGAAATCATTTAGCACTGTTATTAAGTGAGCTATATCATGCTATTGACAAAAGTGTAATCATACAGAGTGGAGTCTTTGTCCTCTTAATAAATCCTATCAAACATGTGGTTGTAGGACAGTAAATATGCTAACTGTGTGTATGTGTAAGCTTACACCAAACTGGGTGAGCTGTGGGTTGAGGAAGGTCCATGTGGTCCCCTGAGGGCCTCTCAGGAACACGCTGATCTTCTTAGTGTCCACGCGAAGTGATACATTGCTGCAATACGAAGAATCAAAACATTACAAGAGAAACGTGTAAAGATAGCAAAACAATACATAACATGCCATGTCTTGTGAATCTCAAGGTTTACCGTATGCTGGCATTCTCTGGGATGTTTATGATATGAAGCTCATCACCGGGGTTCTGTTGCTGTGGTGAGCAGGATTTGAACGAGGAAGCCAAGGGTGCTGTTTCAATCTTCATAAAGTGCTTCTCTAATGCATCTTCATTTTTAAGTATGCAGTAACGAGAGCCCGGTTTGGTTCCTGTAAAACCAGAAATATTCATTTTCCGTCATTGTTCATTCATTGTTTGCAAAACAAATATGACATTCCAGGGGACAATTATAAGTAATAAAATTATTTCTGCATGCATAATCCAATATAATAAAGAAGACAACAGCTCCAAAAAATGGACTGCCAGCACTTTGCCAGCACAACACTGAAATACTTAATTGTGGCAGCAATAATAAACAATCACAAATAAATTAAAGCCTATTTTTTATATTTATTTTATAGGGTAGTTTCACTGAGAGTGATGCTCTGAGAGACTATTTCTGTTCAGTGTGGCTGGTAACAGAACTGACAGTTTACAGTGTTTTACTCGGTGGCCAGCACTGGGGGACCATAGCCAAGTCTGCTGCAGAAGGCCAAACTGCTGGGACGCATTAGGACCTTGCCTTCCCCCTGCTATGGAAGATGTTCCAGGAGCAGTCTCATGAGAGTACACTATGCTCAGCATTTGACCAAATAATGGTGACGGATGGTTTACAGGTGCACCCTGGGGAGCAGTTCTCAAATTGCTGCGCACGTTTTGTTTCAAAACACCATGCTGGAAATGGGGGTGATATACGTTTCCCACAGCACCTCATATAGCCTCATCAGTATGAGTGTCTGGAATATATTGAGCACATGGATGTGGACACTGCAGAGAAGAAGTGAATTATGCTACAGGCGTGGTTTGAGAATTTTTTTCCACTACAAGGATTTGTTACCATTAGAGTACATTGAGAGCTGAATTCCTCCTTGCACCAGCTGTTAATAACAACGTTCTTTCGGGCCTACAAGGGGGGAAGTATTTGCGACTAGAATGATTTTGAGTGCAGAATCACTTCAAGCTACTTTCAGTTATTTCAACCTGACTGGCTTGTAGCTGGGCAACTAGACTTTAAAAGCTTCCTTAACATTGCTTAACACATTTCTTTTGGCAATAGCATGACGTGAATTTCATCACATTGAGACATTCAAGAAATCTGAAGGACATGTTCATATTTTCTCCTCAACGAGCCTTCAACTTGGCAACACACTGTTGTGTAGTCATAGCACAGACTTTTCAAACGCCTACAACAAGGCCTACACATGTTCACCTAACACCCCATTACGGGCCAAGGGATACAATAAAATAGCAATATAAAATGTTCCACTGCTTGAGTAATGGTAATGCCCTTGTGGACTATGAGTCAGTAAAAACACCAGCTAAAACTGAGAGTGGCTGAAAACACAGCATTTCATCACAATTTAATCAACACATTTAAAACGGGAAAAGAGCAGACAGAGATGTTAACCCATCACCTATTGTAACACCCTATTGTTGATAGACCTGGAGAAGGACAGTCATAAAGAGAGACATTAAAACTTAATTAATCCAAAATACTGTAAAAGACACTAGACATAAAAGCAGCCACCACTATTGCAGCGTCACCACACTTCTTTCTAAACCCATGTCAGAGCTCTGCTTTGGCTCAGACTGCCTTAAGGAGGCTTTGTTAGGAAATAATTGTGCTTGCATCGAGCATCCCGCTGCCACTGCTGCTGGCACTAGCAGCCAATAATATTCCTAATGTCCAGCATTTGCTCAGCCTTGAAAGCTCACTTTAAATCATGGTGTTTTTGTGCCTCCATCTTCAGCAGCGGTGGCCATTTGTCTACAGATTCCCTTTCCAAATGTTTTGTCATATGCAACGACGCCCTGCCAACACTGAGAATGTTGCGCTCAGTCCCCAGCACGTTCCCAAGCTAAGGATTTGCATTGCACTACTTGAGATTTTAATGGTAAAATAAATACAACTTTTCCGAGGTAGGTTTGTTTTAAGTCTACACACATCCTCTAGTTATTAAATTCTGTTTTGCTGCTGTTATTGCTCATGCTGTTGTTTAGCTCACTGCTGTATATGATAAAGCATTAGTAGGTACATAAAGCATTCCCCTGGAAATTTCTAGAATGGTCACACATGAGACTTGTCCAAATGAGTATGGGCTTTCTTGGTATATACATATAAAAAAGTAAAAAAGTATGAGTATGCATACAACATGGATGGAAATATTAAGTGAGGAGCTACCCTAAATGATCAAATGCAACTTGTCAGTCATGTAGAAATATATGGTCAGGAGGCATTTTCTTAACAATACAACAAGGCTGGAATGGCAGCCCCAGATACATGTTACGATGATGCAGTTTTAAGATTTATTAAATTATTTTTTAATAGAGCAGAAGAGCCTCATTGAAGAGAGACAGTGTTTCTCTTCAGGTGTTATTAGGGGGTGCTTCCGCTTGGACACGCAGGATAGGATTGTTAGAATTGTATTCAGTATCTTGTGACAGAGCTATGTATTTCAGTAGCCTGTATTTTCCCTCATTGGTTTAAGGTACTTTTCGTAGGAGAATGGCCATGTGGCAGTTGGTGCTTGGCCTACACACAGAAGATTATAAATATGAAAACAGCATGGGGTCTGGTTCTGTATGTAATGCATCTTTGGGGGCAGGTGTTGTTGTCACTCTCTCAGTCAACTCTGTACAAAGTCATCATCTGATCTGGTTTATAAAACAAAAATGCCCAAAGCAACATATTTAATCTCTTTTAATTTATTTATGCATGGTTGAAAAATCTGTCCATGTTGCACTATTATTATATTATTAAGAGAATCGGTGCATAGCAAGTGTAGTGATATAAATGTGAAATAAATGTGTTGATGACATACATTAATAGAATTTCTTTCAATCACAAAAGTGAGGTCGAATATGCAGGCATTGCTTTTTTTAATGCAATGTGTTCTTCAACACAGCACAGTGTTTTCTCAGTGATTTCATTGGAAAGGGTTTTTGTACACACTTAAGATAAGAGGAGGTTAGTAGGCAGAGAGCGAGCTCTGGAAACAACACTGCATCCATTCTTGATTACTGTACTGCAGACTCGCTGCTGAGTTATGTAAGCTGGAGCTGTATGTTGTGCCGACTGTAATTACTTTGCTCTCTTCAGCACCAAACAAAGATGCAGATAGCATATTCCAGATAAAAATCACAGGTTGATAAATCTGAAACCCTTTTAGGCAGGCGGAAAGTCCTTTACGGTACTGCGGCAATTTGATGGAATCCTGCAACGCTGTCTCACATGCATCCTCATCTCATATGTTGTCATGTTACCAGCCCTTGTAACTGATATCAGCCAGGTTACACAAATAGTTCTCACCTTTTGTTCCTGTCGATGTGATTGTTTTCAGATTTCGGATTGTGGTGAATGAAGTCACACCCCCAAATTTCTGTCTTGCCCACTTGACCAGCTCCTCATCTTGAGTGGGGAAGTCTTCATTGTGGACGTTGTTTTCATGCTGATTACCATGTAGGACGATTGTGGAGTCATTGTTGATCTGGAAAGGTAGAGGCCAAGTCATGCCAATCAGTTTCATTAAAATACTACTTTCAGAAAGAACAGTCAGAATCACCTACGTCCTAAAAGGCATGAGTCTGTCTGTTACCCAATGCTACAATAACACAGAACTGAGTGAGTCAGCTTCATATTTATTTATATTTACCCCATGCCTGCTCACATTTGTCATATCATCCCTCTCATTCTCCTGTATTACTTTTTGTTACCCTCCACCCAACTCTTCCTCTATTCTCTGAGCAGGGTCCTGTTAAAAAGAAATGTTTATTATGGTTAAGTGTCCACGAGCCCAGTTGCACAACCCTGTTGGAGCCATGGTCTTTCCTTTACTTCCTGAGTGGGGCCAGGAAATGGGACCTTTTTTAGCTTTGTGCGTCACCACAGTCGGCTGGAATCTGGCTCCATACAAGGTATAAATATATACATCCATCCCATCGACTAGACACTGCTGTTTCCTCGTCTGGGCCAATGGGAAATAATGGAGTTTACATTAAGCTATGAATGAATAAGAAGGCAGGGGAAGGCGTTCGGAATAGAGGAGTGGAGATTGTCTACAGCAGTCTTCTGTTAGACATGTGTAAAAATGCACTCAATAAATAACAACATGTGCTTCAGTTTTATTCTGGGCTCAATCCTCAATGGATTTTAATCTAGGCTGATTTGTCCTTCGCAACTTCAGCGGTCCAAAGACTGAAATGGAAAATAAAATGCTGTATAAGTACTGCACCTCTTCTTTTTTTAAACACTTATGCCCAATGACTTATGCCCTACTTTTATAGGATGCGATTTCAAGTGCAATTTTAAACTCAAATTAACTGAGCTGCATACAGTTTAGCTCATGTTTCACTGTGCTTTTTGTGCTTTAATTATTTCATTAATTTATTCTTCTTACTGGATTCTGACTCATCAATTATTCAGCCTCCTTCGTCTCATCAGTGTTTTCACATCAGTGCAACTGCCATACAGATGGATATTTGGACTAGGCAACAAATGTTTTATAGCTCATAGCATTTCCCCAAAATGAGGGGAAAGTAAAACAAAAATAGAAGAGTGGTGGTGTGCTGAGTAATTTTAGAAACAACTGTATTTTCTGTAAATAATCCCATTAATGTTTATCAAGTATGAGTATGCTTGTTTAAATAATAAAAATCCCTCTCCTGACCTGTCTAGTATGTTTGACTGTGTGTGTGTGGGTGTGAGTGTGTCCTTGCGTCACGCAGCGAGACAGAGAAAAATGGTGAAAGCCAAGTAAGCCTGAGGGAGTCATTGGTCTTTCTACATGAATATTTGATTGACGCGAGATCAAAAATAGCGTGAAGGGAAACTACAAAAATAAAAGAGGGAAAGCCAGTCACGACAGAAGCAGGCAGACGGGGGAAGGCCTGAGAAGACGGACGGGAAGAAAAAGGGAAATAACAATGGCAGTCGTTCCAATGATTACAGCGGAATTTAACTTAGATTAGTCTCTGTGAAATCTGTTTGATATTCTGCAGGCTCACAGCAAAGTTCAAGGAACCCAAAGATGTTTGGAGAGAAACGTGCATCTCTATCTACAAGATATTACAGAAAGTTCTCATGATACTTTCCCATCAGTCTGCCTTGGGATGGATGTTGGCGTTTTAGATGCTGGTGATCTATTTAATGGTTTTAAGTATGTTAAGTATATTACAAGTATAATATACTGCATAATGTGTGAAATGCAGTCAAACACCTGCTTTTGGGACTAACAAACTGTTAAATAACAAACTGAAAAAGTATGAAGACTCACAAGACTTTATAGACAAAAATCTTGCTGTCCCCATGTTTTTTAACAACCCTATCTACTCAGGTCAGCTGTGGGAGGCCAACAAGAGCTGTGATTGTGACACTGAGCCAAGCTGTCAAGCTGGTGACGTACTTTGTCAGACGCAGAACAGATGCTGTTTCTCTCACACTGCAATCTGCAGTAAAACACTATTATCCCCCAGTGATACTGCTCATCCCACGAAAACATCCTGCAGTCACAGGCAATGTTGTCCAGGCTCACGACAGGACATGATACAGGATGTGGTATCACACTGCTGTCAGCATATCACTAACTGATGACATTCCTGTAAACATTTCATCACATTGGTCCGCTGTGATTTTTACTTTATTTATTTTTGTATTTCTTTTTTAGGTGTTAGCCTGCTCTACATCTGCTAATAATTTACAATACTGCTGACCATTTTTTAAGCATATCATAGCCTTTTAAAGCATTTTGCCTGTCTTCTAGTTGTTTAAATTCATGTCAGAATGAAAGTACATTGACATATAGGTTATAAACACAGTAAACATTAATTCTTCTTTACTTTTTTGTCAACATGAAATTATTTTTGTGTGCTGGAGCAGATAGAAAAAGAAGGCTCTAAAAAAAAGTCTTCCAAGTGATGCATTCATGTGCAGGAGGAAAGCTCTGACATGAGAGAGTCAGCTGCCAAACGGCTTTGCACTTATGAGCTATTAAGTCATAAGCTCAAACATGGAAGACAACCAGCTAGCTGTCACTTTGTGATAGAGACAATGTGAATTTAGGAGCTTCTTATGTTTTAAAGTGTCCCCAAGATGACAATTTTTCAAACAATCCAAGATTGCACAATGAGAATGGAAGTTTGTGGAAAGAAATAAAGCAGATAAAATGTTCACGGTGATTCTTCCTCTCTAGGAAGTTTTAAAATCTCAATTCAACTGCCATGCTGTACTGATATCAACTGACACTGCCTCTAAGGTAAGAAAAACACATTAATCAGTGGACAAAAGTACAACTTTGACAAAGGAAACTGACACTGAAAACAAAAAAAAAGTGTAATATGGAGTTGACACATAGGCTTAAACTGCTTGCTTCAATGGCCGATATGTTTTGGAAAATGTTCAGCAATAATGTAACCTATAGAACCTATAGATGATTTGTAGTTGGTTTCTTTAACACCTGGAGATGCTTCATGGTTTAAATATTGGTTTAATCAAAGCTATTATAATTTTCCATGAGGATATCTACAGAAATGTCTCAACCAAAACTGGAACTAATCAGTGTTTTTCATTGAGAAATTAGGTGTTTCATCAGTAACATACTTTTAATTAATCCAGTTTGAGGCAGTGTCGTTTATTTAGACACCTCAGTCCTTTTTAATATAATTTCCTGTTTACGACAGGCTATTGAGTTTGGTGATAAAAGAGTGTCACACATTCTAAGAAGACTTTTCTGTCAAAACCAAAATTTAAACACTCAGTGGGTTGTTTCAATAACATTTTTGCATTTGATTCACCTTGTTAGGTTCATCACCAATGGCAATTTAAATACCAAAATAGGCTGACACACTAATATAACCAAACTGTGTCAACCGCTGCACTTGGTCCACATAACAGTATTATCCGTCTATTTAATTAGACACTCGAGCAGCTGAATAAAAGTTGTTTTGCGGCCTCCCTACATTGAATTCACGGACAGAACAGTGTGTAAAAGTCAGAATCCCCAGTTTAATTGGAACATTAATTCTACAGCCAAGCCATCAGCCCCTCGTGTTGCTGGACAGTCTAAAACTTCTCGTAGCGATTTTATAGTTTGGATAATAAAAACATAAAAACACAAACTGCCTCGTAGAAAGCAGCCACTGGGTGAATTTCTATGGAAAACCAACATAGTTCACTGTCTCTCTTAACAGGCTCAGAGAGCTGCACAGCTGTGGCAGTTTGACTGTATGTATAACAGCTGGCACTCGACAGCAGTTAAGTACATCTGGAGAAATTTGAAAATTATACAATACTGAAAAAATAAACACTGGTGTCCCCACAACCTGTTCATTTTTCATGATTAGTTAGCACTTGTTAAATTATCTATTGTATCAATAGCAGGCTGAGCAATGGAATCACATACAGCAGAGTAACACAGGAAAGAAATGTGGTGGTATGCTGCATGATCAGCATTTTATTTTCCCTCCATAACAAGTGCTCTGCACACATCAACCCATCCTGCACCCAGGGAAATTCTAGGTGTGAGCACAGCCTGAATGCTGACACAGAAAAACAAGGTGACATTACTCACATAAATGTTAACGTCTGCGTTGATTTTGCATAGACAGTAAGCCTTTTCTGGCGATGTGAGGATAAGGTTCATTGGCTTGGCGTTGGTCATCTCGAGAGAGAACATCTTGCCATCCTGAGAGGAAACAGAAGTAAAACATGTGTTACTCAAAAATAGAAAATGACAATATTCCAACTCAGTTACTTTTAAAATAATCCCAATGTATTGCATCTACTTTTACTTCAAACTGTACATTTAAACATTTACAGTGTCACTTATTTAGCTGCAAATTCAGTACTGCTCAACAATGTAACCTCTAATTCTGTGTGAAAGCCACAAAGTTTGGAGTTTATGATTGTGTTGCAGACGGAGAAAGTTTGGCGGCGGTGTAAATCTCCAGGTGGAACAGTGGGACTGATTAGGAACACAAAGAAATCGAGTGGCATATATATTCCCTCACACTGTGAAGCCACCCATATGGGAACTACTATGCTGCCTATAATGACTTTGTTGGTAAGTGTACCATGCTGAGTGTGTGCTGTGTTACACAAACAAAGCAGTAAAATAAAAAAAAATAAAAATAACTTCATGAAATGTTTCGAGTACTCCAAACAATGCCTCTTGCTCCTATTACATAATTAACTGTGTTATCATACAGCACAGTGTAGGGATGCATTTATCCGTGCAGTCTTGTCAACTGGAAACACATGACAGGTTCCATTAACATGTAATATTTTGCTGAGATTCATACTTTACTGACTAGATTAAAAATGAAAAACAGTATAACTATGTGAATCAAGCATTTCATGTTTCAAGTGTGAGAATTTTGGAGCCATATGTCACAAAAAAATATAGAGTTGACAAAATGAACAGTAATTATTATGCCAATATGCCAACTTCAAGCCAGCATTTGTTTTCTGTGTAAAAGGGGATATAACTATTCCCCAACTTGCATACCTCCCCATCTGGCATGGAGTGTCATTAAATGAACAGACCTCAAGTTGACGGAGTCGAGAGACATTTTGCTCGCAGCACCAAGTTTAAAAATAGTTCCAACTGCAGTTTAATTCTACACAAGTTTGATTCCATTTCTACCCTATTGCAGAAATCAGTGGGGGATATGACAATTATCCTTGTTTTCACAACTATGAAATGTCAACACACGCATCTCTCCAGAAAAAGCAGTGCCAGTCATTTGAGGAGGGCTCGACGTCAGACAAGAAGCTGTCTTTGCCTTCTGCCTTCGTATTGTCACAGACATTAATGAGGTAATGCAGCTTGGTTCTATTCTTACATCTATATGCAGTGCAAGTCAACAAGGGGGGAAAAGTCAAAAGCAAATCAAAAGCTATGAGAATTATGTATTTACCTGACGTGCAATAAGCTGCATTTTTTTAAATTATGCTGTATGTCTTTGTAACATTAAAACTGTGGGAAATAGGAAGAAGAATAGGAAACCTACTGTGTTAATTATTTAAGGTACAGTATTTTTATTATCAATTGATGTATTTCTTATAATTTGCAACCCTGCCACACATGGCTGATCCTGGTGGCAGTTATACACTGTATATAAAACACCATTAACATGATTTAACACATAATGTAATACCTCATTAACCATATTTTCAGCTGAGGGTAACACAATGGTGATGTGATTCGCTAATCACCACCACAGTCACTGTATGAATCAGCCTTAATTACCATGCTCCACATGTGCGTAGGGTAAAGCTGGTACCGCTGAGTTTTGTGGATATAAGTGGTGGTGAGTAAACCTTTTCACTGTCGAATAATAAGTCTGAGTTCACAGACATTTTTTTTCTTCCAAGACTGACTTAATTCCAATAAATCCTACTTATAATTGCTTCTACTTCTGCAATAGCCCCAAGATAACTGGGTATAGAAAAGTGAAAGAGTCATGGATTTGAAATCAGTTCAGTTTTATGACTCAATGTATTAGAAATGGACAACAGCTTTAAAAAAAAAAAGCTCTCCAGTGTGAGGCTTTTCTGGGAATTTAACATTCATAAATACAAATTTCTGCTTTCATCCATCTGTGATGGCTTTTGACACCAAATACTTTATTCTGTTATATCATGTTTATTTGAAGGTAGATTGTTTTCAGAGTCGGGCCTGCTGGGGAGACAATAAGCATGCTGGGGAAACAGTGTGAATCCCTAATATTAGATTCATTTACTTGCTACCTGATGTTGCCAGAGCGTGATCCAAGAGAATTGTGATGAGCTCAGGCCTGAGCTATGGAAATTCTCAGACCCGTACAGAACAAATTAGGTCTAAGGAGACCATCAACAAATTGCCTAGGAGCAAAACACAGATGCATTGGAAAGAGAGGCTTGCATGCTGAGTGCAATGGGCAGAGGGATCTGTCATCACACACACACACACAGACACACAGACACACAACGTTTCATCAATGTCTTGTGCAGAGTGGGTTTTGCATAATGGCTGCTGCACCTCATAAATGTGTTGAGTCCCTTCTTTTTTTTAAATTGGCAAAAGGGGGCACTGCAATCCCAGGTGAAAACATGGTGACATTTGTTACTGAATGGACCAGGAGTCCGGATCACCTGTGAAAAAGACTGTTGCCTTGCTTTTTGTTGTTGTTTTAACATTTTGATAAGACACTTGCTTTCCATATATAGAATATAGCTTGATTGCCCTGAAGACAGAGGGAACATAAGAGGGACTGAGTTATTATAACATGAGTCTCCACTTATCACAGACAGAGATGAGACTTTGAACTGTAGTAACACAATGTCTTCCCAGAAATACCACTTTGTATTTACCTGAATCGCGTTGCACGCACATTACAGTAAATGAATGAATGGCATTTCTGACTGAGTTCATTGTGCTTCATACAGAGATAACTCAGTGGTGTTTTCCTTAAATACTCCTTCCTAATGAGCTTCATTGTCTCTCTGTCTAGTTTCCTTCCCTTCATCCTTTTGTGACTTTCATTCTTTCATTTCGACCTCTGAATCATGACTGTTGCTGACCCTGATCACTCACCTTTGCTACTTTTGTTCCTGTGCTTTCAAGATACAATTGTTTTCCTTTTCAGACTTTTTTTTTTTTCTCGAGAGCATTTTTCGAAGGGCCGTTGCTGATGCAGTTTCCAGTTATTCTTTTGACTCTCTCCCTTAACTTGAATTGGCTCCATTGGTCTAGTCTCGGCCCTGTGCCAAGACCCTGACTACCCAAGCCAGTGTGTGACATCAATAGGCCCTGTACAAGCAGCTCCTCCCTATGAATTCTCCTGGCCGGTGCAGCCCCTTGATTCTCCCTTTATAATTCTCTGTGCGGTCAAACTGTGAGAGTCAACTGTCTCTGGCAGGTTGTAAATCAGTATGAAAAACAAAAGGGATAGGGAAGAAGGTGATAAGAAAATTTAAAGGACAAAGAAAGGGGGAGGCAAGAGCAAACCTCCCATCTGACTGGACAGTTTGGCAAGACATGAAGACGTTCCCCTTCCTCAGTGTTTACAAGAAAAATCTGTTCTGAACCGGCAGTGAAGCACAGATAAGGGGTCTGTGTTTGGAGATCTTATGTCCACTTTCTTTTTCATTTGATAAGACATCCACTCATAGTCTACGAGAAAGCAGGATATGCTAACTGTGCAATGTCCATTGCATCACACAGATCCCGAGCCAAATTCCTTGTGTGAACTCCCACAAACCCCACACCAATTTATACTTTTTCGTAAGACAACTTGCACCATTCTTTGTACAAACTATTTTGCAATGAAATGTGTCTGTTCTTATTCTCCCACACATTCTCTCTTATGGCCTAATAATATGACTGAGAGAAGCATTTCCTTCTTAATATACTTTAAATCTGTTTTGTCATCAAACTGCGTTTTTCTTCTGATTTCCAGTCCATTAAATTTGCTGTAACGCTGCAGTCCATTAAAAGAGACTAAAGACTTGGCAAAAGAGTTCAGCAACACTTATGCCAGTAACCCAGTCTTTGAGGCAAAGACAATCATCTGCTTGCACAATGTTAGCACTCTTACTTAAAATAAAACTAAGTAAAGAAACACACCTCTTACAGGCCTGGGCGTCTGTGAGGCTTACCAGTTTCACTGCTAAGACACTTGTGTTAATGTGTCTTTGTGTAACATCAAAACTAAACTTCAATATCTTCACACATCATATTCAAAAGAATTCATTCAGAAGAAAAGCACTCATACTGTACAAGTCAGCTTATCTTCCTGGTGAAGAAATGATGACAGGATTCTCTATAGCTTTCCTAGAAGCAACTGAAGGATTTATAGAGGTGATGGATTCAGGCAGGCTTTGTGTTGCACTATCCTGTGATGGTGCCTTAGCTAGACTGCACATAGCACATCTGCTTCCCCCCTCATAATCACAACCAAATGAGAAAGAATGACCAACAGAGAGAAAAATAAAAAAGAGACAATAAATAAACAGCAGTTGCTTAACACAAGTTATGTGAGAGTACTACATAAAGAACTCTGTGAGAACAAACAGAAGAAGCAAACTGATAAAGAAATGACTAATGTGAGCTGACCGACAATGTTGGACAGTGAAAAATGGAGCCTGGCACAGCAATAACAACATATAGATTAAAAGTTTTCTGGAGTTACTTTCTGTGTGTCATTCCCTAAAGCGTAAAGTTTTACAGCCAAAATGACCTAATGCACTATCTGCAATTAGGGTGTGTGTTTGTTTAGCTGAAAAAGGAATTTTTTTAAACACATAGCCAAACTTGCAGAGCTGGGTTGTCATAAGACCCTGTTTAGTGCTAAACAATAAATAAATAGCAGCATGTTGGGAAACCCTATTTTTGTGTTTCTGTTAAGTGTTATTTAGATGATAAAAGTTGGACATGGAGTGTGTGTGTGTGTGTGTGTGTGTGTGTGTGTGTGTGTGTGTGTGTGTGTGTGTGTGTGTGTGTGTGTGTTTACATTATAGTGTGGCAAGACATTTTATGGGGGGGGTTATTTATTTAAAAGTTAGGGTTAGAATTTGTACAACAAAAACACCAACCAAAATAAAGTTAAAAGAGCATTAATGTAGCACTGCATTTCTATAACATTGTCAGAGATTAAAATCAAAATCAATGCAGCAGAACCAAAGATATTACCTTTTTTATTCCACACATCCTTCTTCCTTGTCAAAACCTGGCGCCTATGATACCCACAATGCAACTTAACCCGCTGACAGTTCAAGCAGAGAATCAGGTGTGTTATGCTAGTGCTAATGTAGATGAGGAGCGGGCTACAGAGGTCTGGTAAACTTACTTATATCTAACTCCACACCCCAAGATTTTTATATTTTCATTTTTAATCAGATTTCGCAAAGCTTCCTCTGGAGCCACAAAAGGCTTTGTACGATTTTATAATATTGCATGCATACAATCTGACAGAAACTCTAATGGTGTAAATAAAAGTACAATTGAATTCAAACTGATTGCCTGTGTTTTTAACAATGAGTGACACATTCTATTATCTGAAAGGTGTAAAATGCATACAAGGTGAGCACGTGTGTGTAATGCATAGACTTGCACACTGCTTCTGACGTATCGTACTGTCCACTGAAATGGATGATTAATTAGCAGATGATAACATACCCATGGCAGGCCATGGTATTGTATTTAAGTGACAAGTAAGCTGACTTGTCAGCTTGATAGATACAGTAGCTATAGTGTTGATTGTGCAGCAGTTTCACTTTCTATGTTCTGTTGCAGTTGCAGTAATCTGGTCTTCAAGGTTTCATTTGCCTGCTGAATTTTACTGCTACTATACATGTTCAGCATGTAGTAAGTAAGTGTATTTTTTCCATTATAATACTGTGTGTTTACTAGCATAGTGTTTTACATTTTACTCCTGGTCAAGCAGATTTTTCCCTTGTTCACATTTACATAATTAGCACTAGTTGCTCAGCATCTCATTTGTATAACCTTGACATGCTTACCATGGCGGAAAAGTTCAGGTTAAGGATGTGGACCTCTGCCTTGTCGTCTCTGACGAAGCTGGTCCAACAGCCAATTAGCATCTCACTCACATGGACCCATGGGTTGTCATTAACCTCCATTGGCTCACATGTCTGGCTTGAGGCTGAAAGAAATCATGTACAAATGGTTAAGCAGTGTCAGCAGCATATAATCAAGTTGCATTAAATAATCTCTTGCCTCAAACATTAATTGAGTCCTGCATTATCTAGTCTTGTGTGTGAAATGCCAGGTAGTTTGAGACGACATCTCTATCCACAACAGTTCTGTCATATTTGGACATCAACAGCACAAGACTGAAGACCTATTTGTGTGAAAGCCAAAAAGCCATTATTTAACAGATAGATGAATCAAGCAATGTTACAGATCCCTTGTCTGAAAGAGGCTAAATTTG
The DNA here is from genome assembly GCA_005408345.1 of Macquaria australasica. Classification (NCBI taxonomy): domain Eukaryota; kingdom Metazoa; phylum Chordata; class Actinopteri; order Centrarchiformes; family Percichthyidae; genus Macquaria; species Macquaria australasica. Next base: position 875,700 of record SEMN01000025.1, on the reverse strand, counting down.
TTATTAGTCACTCTGAAAGCTTTTCCCTGGTCTCGGAGTATGGATGTTAAATGTGTAGGTAGGACTACATTGTTTAAAAACGAATCTGCCCGTTCACGTTTATCAGACGTGTCAGGATATCGGGCTGCAGTCATCCATCAAGCCTGCTCACTCTGCTCTCTGCTATGAGCCTGCTGTTTAACCTGGGGATCCGTGTCTCTGGAGGCTGAATTAATCGAGCCGAGGCTGTGCGGTCATGGATGAGGTTGGGTATAAACGCCTGGTGTTTGACCTGGGCTATGTGTGTGTGTGTGTGTGTGTGTGTGTTCTATTGTGTTAGATTAGAGTGAATATACACGTGCACATGCTCACTCTAAAGTTAGCAGGGAGAAAATATTCTCCAGCAAACCTCCTCTTTCCTCAGGAGGAACAGTGGAGAATATAATGTAGAGGGTCAGATGTCTTTTCCAACTCAATCAGGGACCTCTTTCCTAGCTCACCTCCCACCTTTTACTGATTAGAGATAAAAGGGTGAGACTGGGGCATTATGGGAGATCCTGCAGCATTGCAGTCTTGGTGGCAACCACCATGGCTGAGATAGTCTCTAATCTGGATTTACTCCTCAGGACAAAGCCTTAAAGCCACCCACCTTCACTATGGAGTGGGCTCTCATGGGATCAATTTGAACTACCCTGTCCTGCGCCTAACCATTAGATAAGCATATCTACAGTAAGATGAATATAAGCAATATACGCCTAAGCATCCACTATACGCGCCTCATTCACCCCCAAAACAGCTGGTGCTGAAGCGAGCAAGTGTGATATCATAACAGAAGCAGCTAATTTAGTAAGCAAATGCTGCATGACATACCGCTCCACTGACTTTTGTGATGTATTTGGTCTGTTTACCCATTAGGCCACAATCCCTCAGAGAGGAGATATGGTGTAAAAGAAGTGAGATGAGAAAGAAAGAGGAACAGAGAGGAAAGGGTTTATAGGAAATTGCAAAGTTTGGAAGGTCAACAGGATGAGCCTTATTTAGAAAGCAATAAGCACTAATCAAAGACCTTGGTTGAGGCAATGTCATCGCTTTTGGTGGAGGAGAATGGAAAGAGATAGATATGAAATGGGATAGAAAGGGATTAATGCAATGAAAAACAGCACAAAAAAGTGGGAGCTAGAACTTTTACATAATCGGCTCTTTCTCCTGTTTTTGTTGTCATCCCCACAATGAGATTGGGTTGGTATTATGGACTCTTATTCATCTGTTGAATTCATTTATTTGATCATAACATCTCTGACCCACAATATCAAAAGAGTCACTGATGACATTTTGATTTGATCACAGTTACATAATTTTTAGAATAAGCTTGTCACACACAACATCTCAGATGCTGCTTATTGATGACATTTTTGGAAATTATACATCTTTTGTTTGTGTCCCATGAAAACCTACCACTGCCCTTTAGTCATATTTTAAGGTCAAATCAAGGACACATTCGGCGCTAATTAGGGGACTGGAGGGAGGTATATCCTTCGTGGAACAATGTCTTCACTGTTTGCTCAGCTTTGGACTGCAGCTTTTCTTGCAAATCAAGATGGAGAGCCACCCATGCTCCTTTGCCATCTCTTTTTCCTCCCTCACCCTAGAGGTCAAGGCTGGTTTCCTGTTATTCTGGCCCTCTGCGTTAATGTCTGTTGCTCAATATCCACAACCATAAAGTTATTTCTCTCTTGTTCTGCTGTGACAGAGTCAACAGCCCGTGACTGTCGCCCGGGAGGTCTTGGTATAAATCACACTGACTGCGTAAGACTGTGCGCGCATGTGTGTGTGTGTGTGTGTGTGCATGCATGTGTCACTGTTCTCCTTTTTACGAGTCACCATAGGATATGAAGAACATTAATTTTGCCCCCTTGACCCCGGAAATGCCAATGGCCTCGCTAAGTGGTTTGCTGGTAAATGAGGTATAGAAGAACCATTCCATTCCCTGTCCTCTTTATCTACTTATATCAGTCCCCTCCATTTCCCATTCCATGAGAAGACATGTTTATGGATGCTGGTGATTTCCATTTAGATGTTAGGTATGAGGGGGAGATGTGAATAGAAAACATTAGGGAACATTAGGGAGGACAGAAAATGGGCTCAATTCATGAAAAGCCCATATAATCAGATTTGATCTTAAAGTTTAATTCTTTTCAGTAGTTACACATGTCATATTAAATGGGTATCAATGAATTTGTATACCTGAACAGACTACTGTTAATTACCATATTAGCAACACTATATGGCCAAATTACCAGACTTAATAAGCACTTTTATTTAACTGGAAACATATTAAACATATTATAGCAAACTGATCGAATGCTTATTAAAGTAAGACCAACGAGTGTGCAGCCAAAATCGATAATGGCCAATTTGCTGTTGAAGCAGTGGAGCAGCCTTTGGGGAAAGCACATTTTTGTGGACTGTGCCAATATCTGGAAGTGATGAACAACTTATAATATGATCCACTTTAAACTGCCCTCAGTAGTTCTGTTGGAGGTCTGGAGCTCCCTGGAGCCACAACTAACAAGGAGAACAAAAGCTCCCACCTGGTAACTTCACATGTCCAGGGTCTATCTCCTCTTTCTTTCCTAACCTCCAGGGCATTCCAGAAAAAGACAGGAGACTAGATCACCAAATCACAGACATCCGTTTTCCGCATGTGTTCAATTGTGCATAATACCATTAAGACAGCACCACTACTGTGACCATTTTAGGGCATCTCAGGATCAGCTTGGCATTAACTATGTTCTAGCTATAGCCAGTTCAGGTTAACTTTGTGCTTTATGCAAATATGTTATCATGCTAACATTAGCATATTAGCAAAAGTGTCAACTATGCACAGTAGAATCTGTGTAGTCTTATGAATATGGAGCTAAGCCTCACAAAGCAGAGCTTAGACTGATAAAGTAGAGTCCAGTCTAGAGCTGAGCCTTACAATTTGAGCTTAAGATGTACGTGCGTTGAACATTGTATTTTATGTTGTATTAATTATAGTCATTCCTGTAGTTTTCAGGACATAGTCAACTAAAAGATTTATAAACTACAACTACCTTGACCAACAACATCCCAGTAAAGTGTTATCCCCATTGTTTAAAGATTTAAATTAAAACACTCTATATTAAAACACTAATTTAGGATGTCAAACTGAACCTCCTACATTAAGTTTCATTGTCCATAATCATGCAGAGTGCACCATAGCTGCACTGAGTCCAGTAGCTGTGCATGGGCGTTACTGGAGACTTTGAGGTGATTTATCAATATTAGGAATCAAAGTAGGCCTACACAGTGTTGACATCCTGTATTTCTCCTTCTTCTGTTGCTTTTTGTCAGAATTGTTTGACTCCAAAAGCACTGAGTCCCTGACAGCACGTATCGTGGCATGCTAATGGAGCACATGCACCACCCTACCGACTTCTCTAAAAGACTTTAACAATGATGAAACACAGACGACTAACTGTCCAATCCTCACAAAATTTACTATAAATGTTAATTAGCGTTCATAAAGGCAAAAAAGAACATATCAAAATTGGGTGGACCAAATGGCATTATATTGTTATGAGTGCTCTAGGAAATAAGTTTCCATATTGTAGGCGCCCATAGAGGCATTAGCAAGGCCAAAAAGGCATTGCAGGGTATGTGAGCAGTGCACTCACGGCTCTATCCTACAAGCATTACATTATGCTAACAGCCCATAATCCAACTTTAGGGTAGCATTCACTGCATTGTTACACACTATGCAACTACACAACATTATGGTGATAAGAAGAAAAAAAAAAACAATCTGTTTCAACACATCCTATGGAGCAAACTGGAATGAGTTTTCTCTTAGTGTGAGTGGAGAGAAAGTGGAGAGTAGAAAACCTGGAGTGGCTGGGAGTGGAGTGATGACAGAAGGCCTTGAGCAAGGAGATGAAATTGTCGCTCCACTCATTTACATGAGCGATACCTCACCATACAAGCAACTTATATGTCCTGGAAATGGCACACTGTGGCTCCTGACTGTCTACAACTGCACAGAAAGCAGAAGTACCTACATGTAACACAGTTTATTTTTCAGTTACTGTAAATCTGACTGACTAGATTATCACTTCTTCTATTGAACATGTTCTGAAGTGTCAGCATCTCATTGGTCAGCAGTAATTAATATGACCTTAACTAAATTTAAAAATGACTGAACTCTGGTGGTGGGGTAATAATCAAAATCTGGAAACCTGCCAACAAGAAGTCACTTCTTGGAAGAATGTCTTCAATAAGCTTCTTAGAAAAATCTAAGTACTAAGACATTTCATTTGATGGATTCAGATAAATGTTTCCTTGAACTAACAGATTTTTTGCTGAGGTTATGCTTTCCATATTTCCAATGTTTTTCTAAATATAGCACATGTGCAAATGGCAGATTTGGTGTAAATGGTGGATAAGGTTTGTTGCTAGTGCTACTGCCAGTGGTGTTTAAATTAAAGATCTCAGGAGCTGCCCGCCTGTCTGTAACACTGTTGCCTCAACCTGAGCATCCGTGCTGTGCAGACATTGCAGAGTACTGATGGGCAGTGGCGAGCCCTTGAATTTAAAATTTCACCATCACACCTTAACTAAATGTTGATTTAGATTCAAGGGATTGAGTACCTGTGGCCCAATAACTAGCTGCCTTTTCACTCACCTCAGGCGAGCAGGCAGGCATGCCCTGTCTTTCATGCCTTCCCTCATTCTAAGTCACTGTGGAAAAGAGCATCAGCTACTTGCCCAGAGTTTAGATGCAAAAGTATGACTTGTAGAACTTGAATCTACAGTGCATGGCTGCATTTGAAAGACAGAAAGGGGAAAAAAAACAGAAGGGGAAACCCTTACAGCAGACAACGTCAAGACCAACTGTCTCCCTTGGTCCCTCGGGGTAGAGTAAACTGTTTGTGTCCAGGGTCGGGGCGACGGAGTCATGATGGGTAAGGGGGAGGGAGGGGTCAGCGGTCCTATCAGAGTTAGTCGGAGAGGGAAAGGGGAGCTTCAAGGCTGGCTCAAGTTTCTCTCTCGACTCCACATACACACACAGACACACACACACACACACATATACACACACCTATTGTCCCGGCGTTTCCGCAACTGCAGATTGAGGCCTGACCATCCACAGGAAGGTAAACAAGCTCTTATCAGTGCTCTGCAGGGGCCTGTACTGTCCCCTGGCCTCTCACCCCGGCATACTACACATTACACACACTCCATACACAACACACAAGCTTCCTGACCATCTCACCTCCCTCTCCTCAAGTCCTGAAATTCTATCACAAAACATTTGCTGATCATTCTTGTCAGTTTAATGGCTTAAGACTTTTCATGTGTGTGCCAAGCCCTGCGTCCAGTGTTTGCTGGAGAGGAACTGACGATGTGATAGCGGGTCTGGAGACAGCCTGTCTTCACACTAGCTCTGTTTACACCTCTGGGGGCCATTCGTCCGTCGTCTCATCGTTGTCGGAAGCCAGCGGAACAACAAGTCCAACAGTGGCGTATGGAAGGTCTATGGCTCACTTCCTCCGTTGTTCCCTTTACTCACTTTATGCCCTGTCTGCTGCTAGTAATTAGCCATTCCATATTCTTTGATGCAGATAAATCTGATCGTATGGATTGTGGTCCTTTGTAAACAAGCAGCAGCTGCAGGCATGAAAAATGTACCACTGTTTTTATGTTGATGCTCATATATACTGTCGGGTGATCTGTTATTTTCCAGACACTGTCAGTTACTGGGTATAGTACGTCTTTTCCATTCACTTAGGTGGTTAGCTTTTCCCCCCAATACATCGAAAGAGCACTAGCAAAACACAATTAATCATCTGAGTGTTAATTGCTGGATAGACAGACTAATTTAGCAAGTTTCATGCTAACTGCGAGCAACCAAAGCAGATTGAAGCGTTAGAGATTCATTGCACAGTGGTTGCTCCCAATCATTCAGGATTAATGTAGCTTTGCACAACATATGCTTCGTGGAGAACCAACAGAGATTAGCTCGTTTTTCATGACTGATTTTTGCCAGTAAATATTAATGCTTTCCGATATGAGGGCGGCATACTAATGAAGGCTGTGTTGTTTTTTAAACATATTTAAAGCGAGTGAAGTCAAAGGTACAAGCCACGATCCAAGTGTAAACCAAAGAGTCGACAAACCACCAAAGTGGAATATGCAGGATCAGAGAAGCTATCACCAAACCAATTGACAGCTCTTTTAATATATATGCGTAGAGATACCTTTAAATGTGCATGGTCATGAAAAACTTACTGGACTCTAAGAAGGTTTTTGAATAATCTGATAGAGAGATATATGAGCTGGCTTCAAGTTTATGATTTCATTTTCACTATTTAACTAATGGAAGTGTCTGGACTAGGGAGAGCTGTTTGACAAGTGTAACTTTATTCCCTCCAGCATCTGTGAAAAGATTATTAAGTATCCCAAGTTTGATGGTTGAGTTTGTTGTAGTTACAGCATATGAGTAGATTAAAATAATCTGTCAGATGCCTCAAGGATTTTTCTTCGAGTCACATATTCTGCTTTCTGACATATCACAGAAATACGAGCAAATGAAAAAGCCTGTGTCCAAATCCAGTGAGGATTCTCTCATCACATCAAACATACACACATACTGCACACGCACACGCACACACACACACAGTCAGACATCAGAGAGAGATTTCAGCTGAATCAACAGGAAAACTACCCACCCAGTGCTTGAATCAAGAGGTTCTGCTATTATACCCCATGCAACTGCACATTGTACAGCACTGACCACATTAGAAATCAAGGTAAGTCTATGCAGAAAAAAATGGAAAAATGCTATGTCTTTAGTACAAAAAAGGTGCATTAACATTCTCTAAAATGCTATATTAGGGTTTGTTGGAATTTTCCATTAGGTTAAGAGAAAAGACTCTTCGTTGGTGCAAAAACATGACACGAAGCATTTTAGAACATTTTAGCTGAGAACATTTTGTTCATAGTTATTCTGCCAGGGAGAGATTAAGGGGCTGATTCTGCCCTGGATAACAGCACCCTCATTAATTAAAGTCACAAGTGAAAAACATTTTGGTGAAATGAAGACATATTATGTAAAATACTATTTGCCAGAGATCGGAAGCCCTCCCAGACGTTTGAGTACCTTTGACATAAAGTCACAGGTGAGTCAGCTGACCCACCAAGAGTTTTCCCTCCAAATTCTGTCCTGATATCCAGGTACATTTCCTGCGTTTGTGTAGACCCCAGGGTTGACCACGGGCAGACAGACCTAGAGATAAGAGTACATAATGCCATGCCTTATCTGCGCAGACAGCAGGCATGTTGACATGAGCAGAAGTGGTCGCCATGCTGACGAGGCGTTTATCTCGCCCACTACTAATGAGCCATTCAGTGCTCATGCAACTGCATAATGAAAAGTATTGGGCCGGAGGGCAAAAGTCCTTGTCGTCACACAGTGGTGATGTTCAGGAGAATTCAGACAAGATACGACAAAGAGCCTTAATCTGAAATCTATAATGATGATCATTATAGATTACTAAACTCTTTCTGTACTTAAATGATTTACAATCAGCCTTTTCTATGACTATTAAGGCAATGCTAGATTGCCATTAAGAATAAGAGTAAGTTATGTAACCGAGGTTAAAGACCAGGGACTATATACAGTATAAAAGGGTGATCGTTTTCAGCTTTTTCAGACTTTTACCCAAAAATCCTTTTTTTCTGTTTTCTGCATGAGCACACTGTTTAACACAAAGCCAGGGTCCTCTCATGGCTCATGGCAAGGCCAGCCTAAAACACAAAAGACCTGCTGTGTGTTCTGCAGATTAGCCTTCCATCCTTCCAAGTAATAAAAATAATAATAATACTAAAACTAGAGACTGCAGGATTAATTATTTTAATCTGATTTTAACTGTTTCCCGGAGTTATTTTCAAATTTAAAACAGAAAGAGAATGTCAGACACTGAAACAAATACCCCCTTAGCATCATATATCATGCATATCGCCAGTCAAAACTGAAAACAGACTTCAATTACATGCCATTCAATTCCAATTTTTTTTCTTTTAGGATTCCACAAATACCAGGAGTTATATGCCGCATTGCATGCTAGAACCAACTTGACAGTCAAGTGTTAGCTAATGAAAATCATGTGGGAACAAACAGAAGAGAGGAACGTGGCGTTAGTGAGGCTCTCTCACACTGCATTCTGTATTCAAACAGAGGAAAAGCAAGGCAGTCAGAAATGGATTGTTATTTGGGAGGGGCGTAACATTGGAGGAGATTGAAATCGGTCTGCGGCAGCGACAAGTGGTCGCGTCTCCCTGCCACCCAGTCTGACTGCAGGCAGAGCTGGCTCACTACAGTAAAACAGGGGAAGTGGACTGTTTTGACTCTCAACGCCATTTTTAACATGACGTTTTTGTTTGTTTTTTAGAGCATGCCTTCCGAGAAACCTTTGTCATCTCTTTCCATTTTTTTTTTTCTTTTTAAATTCCTGATACCCCATTTCTGTTGCTCATTAGTTTTGATTATTTTTCTTTCTCTTTTATCTAATTACTCAGTCTTTTATTTTCACTTTTTCTAACTTATAATTTAACTGGGTCTCCATATCTCCCCGTCTTTATCTCTGTCTTGTCCTTTTTTCCTATCTCTTTGTTATTTTAATCCCCTATTTACTTCTCTTTCGGTCACAAATATTTGACGCCCCACTCCCTTACTGTCTCCATGAATCAGTCTTTATGAATTATGTTATCTCTGTTTGTCTGTCTGTCTGTCTGTCTGGCCCTCTTTCCCTCTTTAAGATTCATTTTCAGACAGCCCTCCCTCCTTCTCCAGCGGCTCGCTAATCACTTTTGTACTTTTCCTTCAGTCCGTGGAGGGAGACTCTGGGGTAGGCAGAAAAGCAGCAGGAGGTCTAGCAATTTACATCATGATGCCTGGCTCCCACTGGGAAAGTTGTTGCAGCAGGGGGCATATTCAACACTACTTCCCTGCCAGGAAATGCCGGGGACACAGTGGATAAAATCACTAAATACAAAGACTTCAGTCAGATGCATAGATAATTGTTAATGTGTCCAACTGCTACAGTCAACTTAAGTGGATAGCGGTTTGTGCTTGCCATTATAAAGTGGTCTGGAAATAAACCTTTGAAAATCTGCTCATATGGAAGAGCTCTTATGTAATAAGCAGCTAAGTAGACGATATTTGAGAACTTCCATTTCTTTAAGTCCTTTAAAGGCCCATCAGCCTAGCAATGCTAGCTATGAAAAGTACGTGCTAAAATTCCAGGATTCAAAAGCCTTAAAGGGACACCAACTTTACACATTAAGATCAGTTTACTCATCATGGGGAGTACCAATTAGCTTGTGAAAACACTTGTATAATGTCTTCTATGTCTCTGGAGTTTTGTCAAGTGTGACAGAGCAACCATGATGGTGTCGTCAGGGTTACCTCAGCTTGGACTTGGGAGACTATGAATTTACAAACAGAAAGCCTGTTACAAACGGAGGTGGTGGGGTTTGTAAAACATGGGTGTTTACCAGGCAGAGAAGGTCTGATAAAAGACACTGTTGAGTTGCATTATGGGTAATGTAGCCATTTTTGGAGCACTTTTGGAGTCGAACCATAAAACAAACTAACAGTCAGAATATCTCGGCCTCTGCTGCTCGTATTTTGACCATTCTTTTTTAAACTGTCCTGCAACTTTATGGATGAGGAATGCTAAAGAAGTAAATTATGTACATGATATCACATCCAAATTAAATAAATTCATTAAATGCCTTTAAACAACACAGTTGCCAGAAAGTGTTGCAACTGCCTAGTAACAGTGCCCAAATACATTGAAATAAACAAGATTAACAAAAGGGTAAAGCCCAAACAAATGAAAACAGGCAACCCAATTAGAAGCCTGGGAGAAAAGAGCCTTTAGCATGTTTTGTTAAAAGGGAAGGACTCAGCTGACCAAACATAGACGGAGAATGAATTCCACTATTGCAAAGGCATCACCGTCTGTATGATCATGGCACAAACAAAATGCCCCCAGTTAAATGACTAAAGGGATTTAGACGAATTGTGGCACCACAGGCGCTCAGAGATAAACCCGTAGGCTGGACCATGTAGGGCCTCCAAAACAAACAGCAAAATTTTAAACACAATTAACCTCACAGGGAGGCAGTGTAGTGCAACTAAGACCAGTGTGATGTTTTCTGTTTTATTGGAGCCTGACAGAAGCCTATCCAGAGATTACGGATGAGCTGTAAACAAGAAAGAGGCCTGACTGATCCCAACATATAGGGAATTTTAATAATCAAGGTGTAAGGTGAAAGCAAGGACGATCTTTTCTGGGTTTGAAAGAGATAAGATAAGGGGACGATTTTTTTTATAAATAATCCAGTGCCGATGAAAACAGCATCTCATGACATAATTTATCTGTGTTTGTCAAATTTCAGGGTTAACAAATTAAGAGTTCTTTTAGATAGGCAGACAGAAAGTCAGTGTTGTAATACTTAACTTAATCCAGCATTTTCCATCAACTACAGCGTTTTTAAATTTTGCAGGATTGGTCAGATTGTTTGGGAGAAGAGCTGCAACACTGACATTTCCATCTGTTGGTAATAGAGCAACTCAAAAATGTTCCCCAGTGGGAACATTTAAAATTACGCAATGGTCTATAGCCGTGGAAGTATTATATTACTGACAAACTATTGCCATATAATGTGATAAGAGTTGAAACTGCACAACACCAATTACTCCATTAACAGGCCAGATCATACTGCATCTGTTCAAAAATTAATAAATGCATTGACAAGAGAACACAGGCCAGGGGGGTGCTCTAAGGCAGAATTTACGTTTCCAGTTTCAGGAAATGAAGTGGATAAGTAAGACTTAGACTTGGCAAGGTTATGAATCATGTATATATTATGTATCTATGATATACATACAGTAGATCTGGCCATGGAGTGTTTGGGTTACTTTAACTGTGAGCATAATAACTGCTGTACATTCAAACCATGTTTCAGACATCACAGAAGGACGTAATAAGGTTGATTTCGAGGAGCTCACTGAGGCTCAAACATATAAAAAGTTTCAATAACGCTAAAGCAAAACTGAGCTCAAGTAAAACACAATATACCATCGCCTGCAACTGGCCAAGAGTGTCGTGGGATTTGTTGCAGGCTGCAGGCTATTTTTGATTGACTTTTTCTGTGCTTACTTCTTCTTTTGAGGAACTTTCGCATCGTGTCTTCTCCCACAGTGACTTGCAGCTGGCGAGGAGGACGCTATTAAACAAATAGTCCCCAAATCACAGTGAATATATGGGTGCTGTTTTATTTCACCGTGCATTGTTCAGTCTGGGAATGTGCAAATTTGATTTTGTATACTGTTGACCTCAGTGTGTCACACCTGATGTTTGTGCTTCATTGGTTCAACAGCAACACAGTACTAAGCCCAGGAGACAACATCAGAGAAAATGACAAATTAATTTGACAATACTGGACTACATAATGACAAATAAACAATGCCTGAGATAGAGGAACTCATACATGTCACACCAATATTTTGATTAATGCTTCAACATTCGGTACACAGGGTCAGAGTGCCCCTCCATTCTGAGAACAGTGTCACAGCTCCCTCTGGGTCTTCTCCTAAAGTTGCTGTTACAGATGCAAAAATAAGAGGAAGTGAAAAAGAAAATCCTCTGAACCTCTTTCAAGAAAGGAAAAGAATGATAGCGAATCTAGAACTATGTGTCACGGAGGCAATTAAGGCTGAGCTAAACATCTTCTTACAGACTCCACCAGCAGACAGTGAGACTGATCCCCTGCGGTGGAAGCTACATGAGGTCAACTCTCCGCAAGTCTGCCAGTTGGCCAAAAAAAACCTCTGTATCCCTGCCACCAGCACCCCTGCTGAGAGGGTGTTTAGCACTTGTGGCAATATTGTGATTTGTCATACAGTAGGTCAGCAAAGGAGCCAGATTCAGCGAACAGGCTCGTTTTTCTGGCACATAATCTTAAAAATGATATATGCTTGCCAGGGCCATTTTGCCTTATGTATGTTTATAGACACAGAGTAAGAAAAAGGTTACTGATTGCTCTGAAGTGTTTGTTTCACCTTCAAGTGCAGCATTGAATCATGAATGCGGACAACCTTATTTTGATGACAGTTCATGTTAAAACTGCATGACAAATCAGCAGGGTGCATTATGCTTTTATTTATGTACTTTAGATATACATTCAGCAATTTAAAAAATGCTTGTAACAGACAGTGTATATATATTTTTTTATAGTTTTAACATGTTACAGTTTAGTACTGTCAGATAGTGAGCGCAGTTAGTCTGAAACTATAAAGTATGGGTTGAAAAAAACAGTTAATCTCTAACAGATTTAAAACTATATCTTCTACCTGGAAACAACATAATGCAGATTCAGTCAGATCAGTAGATTTAGAACATTATATTGAAGATATTTGCACAATAAGGAAATAAAAATCAAATAATAAACAATTTAGCACTTTCTTATTAATTGAAAACCATGTGGCCATGTGGCCAGCCCAAATGCCAGATTGCTGCAGGGAAGTGAGACCCAAACACCCCAAAGCAGCAGTGCAGAGCCCTGGTAAGAGTGTGAGGCTGTATTATGGCCTGAGGGCATGGAGGGGGTTTCAGATCCATTTGCCACCTTGTATGGATTACAGGTTTGAATTGAATATGGGCAGCCGCAGGCAGCTGGTGGAGGGAGTGTTAGAGGAGGCCAACAGTGGAGGATCACATAAAATCGATGAGCGTCCCACATGTTTTCTTGTTTCTTGTTCCGGGACTCTCTTTCAATAAAATATTCTTCATTAAAAACCTGAAAATCTACACAATCAGATGCTTCCCAAGATGATTCAGTGTTTCACTAGTCTGAATACCATTTGGAGGTACATTTATTTTGACTTGTGTTTTCATATCTATCTCCTTACTCAATTAAAATATTGTATCATCTTGGAGTTGCTGTAAGGATAAACTATCATTCAAGCCAAAAGACTTCACAACAACTATTTTGCACATAACCTCTCTCTACAGACCAGTTGTAAAATCCTGATTTAGCATGCAAGAAAAAAAACACCAGAGAAAATGATACACAGACTTTTATGTCTTAAAATGATGTCAGAACACAGGCGAGGACAAGATTAATATCTGCCTTTGAACTTTAGGTTAAAATATGCCATGTTGTCTAAGGTTATACCATTGGTTTTAGCATGAAATCCAGTAACAAAAGATCTAAATGCTGAAAATACTGAATATCAGCTTGTAGACTTACCAGAGGTTGCAACAGCGATGCACAGAAGCAGGGCAATCCACGCCACGTGACCCTCCATCTCTGACAAGTTTAAGTTTTTTGGGGGGTGTTGGTAGAAGCTGAGTCTGGGTCTCAGGGGTGTGAAGATACTCGGGCAGTGGCTGAGGTGTCCTTGTCAAGCGACAGAGCAGCAATGACTGTGGCAGCGGAAGAGCAGACAATTCCAGTCTTTAAAGGTCGAAAGGTCAGGAAAAAAGAATCAATGAGGAGATGTGACCGGTGATAAGGATGTAACCAACTGCCAATCTCACGAATGTCACTCTCATACTCAGCATACAATGTTAAAACATGTATTGTATGCACATCTATCTCCTGTTATCCAAGACTGTGTCATGAAAAGGTCATAACACAAATATATTCTCTGATGCTGAAACCCATATTGGTTAATGAATATTAAAAGTGCAGTTTACCCCTTATAAGATATTTGATTAAATGCTAGTTCCATGCAACAAAATAATTGAGAACACAAAGGGCATTGGTCATTTACACAACCTACTCAACACTGACAGTGAAGGAAAAGTTTAAATTTCTTCAGCGGGATGACAGGATTTTCCTCCCGAGACAATCCCACAATATTTCTGCTCGTCTTCCTGGCGCACAATGAGGCTCTGAACCCAAGGGTTATCTGGTGGTCACTAACCTCTGGCCGACTGTTTCAGGAAGCACTACGGCATCGTTTTCTTTAAATAATACCACAATGCCGCGATCAGATAAGAAGGAGACTGCTCTTGTTATATGATTCATATAGAGGGAAAGGAAGAGCCTGTGTAAACTGTTTATGCACGTCCAAAGGAAAACAGAAAGCCACTGGACTTCTTACTGTAAGAGAAAAAGGTCCTTAAATAGCAACATCATTTCTAAACGTGCGCTTCAGAAATAAATAACATAGGCTTAATTGGTGAAACGAGGACTTGAGTCCACTAATAAACATTAATACTAATTAACACTAATAACTCCTTATTTTCACAACTCTAATATTTAGCACTTTCTACCGTTATTTGACCTTAGCATCGGCTAACGTTAGTCATTTCAAAACCGACATTTAACACGGACTGGTCGAGGATTAAGGAAAGAGTATGGCTAAGTAGCTGCCCTCAATGCTACCAGGGAAATAAAATAGACCACACATCCCCGAGACAATATGAAAGTGAAAACAAAGTTATGAATCACAAAAACTTACTTTTTTAATGTAGGGTAGCTTTCTTGAATACGGCAGGCTTTATAATCCACGGGAGAGGATGTGGCTGCATTCAGCGATGCAACGATGTCAGGACTTTCCAAACTTTTTGTGCTGCCTGGGCGGTGCAGATTTACTTTTGTACCCCTCCCACCGGCCTTTTTTTTTTTTTATTATTTGTCTTTTCCAAGTCAGTGCTGCCCCTGTCATATTCTTATCTGATCAACACAGAGTCTATTAAAAATACGTGTAAATCTCAACTCAGTCAGTGCTGTGATTTATAGCATAGAATTGTATTTTATATTTAATAACAGGCCCTCTAACTCTTTAGCTAGCATTTATCTGAAGGCCAACCTTTTTGGGGCCAGCACCCCCCTATCCATTATCCAGGTCCCTTACCGCCCCCCATCAAATAAAATGTAGGCAAATTGTCTTCCCTGAATATTAATGTTGATTACTTTTCTGTGTTATATCATTAAAAACCATGTCAATGAATGCCAAATAATAATGATTAGTATTGTGACTATTATTTATATTATTTATTATATTTATACTAACGGTTAGAAATTTGACATTCAAACTTTAATTAGGCTAGTTAACCAATCAGAAATGCCAAACAAGAGCATTCTTATTAACTGTTCCAACGGAAAACAAGAGCAGCCTACTGAGGAAAAAGTCTGAGGCTACTGGGGGAAAAAACACAAGGATTTATCTTAACTTTCAAAGGTAATCAGCACTGCAGGTTGCAGAGACGCGACTGCGGTGGAGGACCTGGCTGAATCCCTGCTCAGCTATAAGTTGTTGGGAAAGCAAGAAGCAACATAGTCTTCTCCCAGAGAGCCGGGTCGCTGGGCATATTTGACCCGCATGCTGCCCCAGCCAGAGGTGCGTAAAGTAGCCTAGGCCTTGTTGTCACACTGAATGTCGTCATTTTCTGTCGCGCTAACAAATCATTTTCACTTTTCTGTATACACGACACGTTAATGCATCATTTTCTGTCGCCTTAACGTGTCACTTCCACTTTTCTGTGTACATGATGTGTTAACGCGTCATTTTCTGACTCCTTAACGTGTCATGTAGACAGAAAAGTGAAAATGACGCGGTACTGCGGCAGAAATGTCTCATTTGTTTATGTAAATCTGTACAAAAACCGAAAAAAACCAGTTGTTTGTGCGTTCAGTGCTAAATTGTTTTCTTGGCCCGGCGCAGTGTCTTCCTAGGGTCTTGTCGTCACCTTGAGGTTACCAGGCAACCAGAGGAGGCTCCTGTAAAACCCCAATTTGTCATTTTTACATATTGTTTTTTTGTATGGATCAAACAAAGGAAATATAAATGAATGAATGTCAGTTAGTGAGCTTTTGAGGTGCTGGTAGGTGATTTTTTTTAAATTTATGCTAGCTTTATGCTAAATTAAGCTGACGGTCTCCTGGCTGTACTCTTCTCATCTACGTCTTGGCAAGAAAACATATTAACACATAGCATATTTTCTATTATTACTATTCCTTTAAACTGATATTCACAAAGCGTGTTGTCCCACAGTGGACATTAATGTATTTAAACCATCTTGTGTAGGACATGGTTGTATTAAAAAACGAGAAAACAAATGTCATACTTTTAATATTAATGCTAAAATTGACAGAAAAATGATAATAATGACGTATGAAAATACTAATTTATCTTGTTTTCTCTGAATACATTCTCATGTGCCAAATTGTGGTTGTACTTTCCGAAGTGGACTAACATTAGGATTTTTAGACAACGGGTGGAGAAAATAACAAAAGTTTTACCACAGAGGAGATGAATTTTGTGAAAATGAGTCATAACAGTTTGATTTGGCAGAAGAGAACATCAGTCACCTATATTAGTAATATCCTAACATTGTTAATTATAGGCTCAGTGTGATGGAATTTGACATGTCAAGTACAATACTGTTGTAGTTTGGCTACCTGTTTAAGTTAGACATTTTTTATTTAAATTCCACACAGTATTTCCACAGGAGCAGTTGTAGTCCTTACAGTGAAGGGTGAACTCAGCTTGAGCAGGAAACTTCAAGGGAAATACCACCTTTTTTGTTTGATTTTGTTGTGTTCCTTTCTGTTCTGTATCTGTATCATTATTATATGTTATTAAATGTGATTGAAATGTGTCATTTTCTTAAGTGTGTGTGTGTGATGTGTTCCCTTCTGTTTGACTGTAGTTTGGCGTTGTTTTGGGGTATAATGTGATTGTTATGTGGCTAACCACACAAATACAATAGCATTGGAAAATATACCCCCTACAGAGAACACAATTGTATGTACATGTTCACAGAACCCTTTCCAGCTCTCCACATGCACAGAACACGTGACATATCTACAATCTCATGCTACTCTACTCTACATCTGCTACATAACAGTGTTACACGTGTCTGTCTTTGCTGTGTTGTAAAATTAAACGACGACAGCACTGATATTGATGAGAACAGCAAGCTCGATGAGTATGTCATGTTGTCATTACTGTCTCATGCTGTCACTTCTTTTGTTGCAGGTTCAGATGTTGACTTAAATGTTACCGTTTTTCCTCTCCAGATCGATTTTTAATCAAGTTCAAGCTGTCCTGAGCTGATAGGCTACCATGATGCATCACTGTGAAAGAAACATGCTTGATTTTTCTGCTCATTTTGTGATATGAACTTTCATTTTTCATTTCTCAACATACATTCAAATAAAATCTAATGTAGAAGTGAGTTTTTGTATGCCTCTGGGAGGCAATTTCAGTGTAATTACAGTGCTATGGAAATTATCATTAAAGGTCAATGTTATATTTTATGGCCTATACTTAGGAAACAGATGCATAATTTAAAAATAGTAAATCCATTTTAGCGATAATTATCTTAGCACATTACAAGTGCTATTCTTTGGTGATTAATGTGTAAATAAAGAAATTAATTCATTGTTTCTGACTTTCTTGTTAGCTTTAAAATACTACTTGTGAGAATGTTTTCTGTCCATATGCAAACCTGCAATTTCTCAAATGTGTCTGAATTTGTTCTTTGGAAACAACACAACTATGTAAACCACTTGATTATAATTTTTTCTTACATTATACTATTGTAGCCATGCACAGGATTGCTGCATACTTTATTATTACCATATCAGCTGGAAGCCAAACAAGTAACAGTTGTCACCACATATTGTATGCTAGTGGAAGGCTTGATTCTTATTTTAGTGAAATTTCTCAGTGTGTGTTCAGTCGGGATTTAACTTAAAGTGGACCCTTAAATTAGACTGAAACATGTAGACTGAACCTTTGAAATCTTAATTTTTCTGCCCCATGCAATTATTGTGATTGCTGTTTTTGAGATGAAAAAGCATTAAACTCATTGAATTTTACAATGACCCGTTAATAACAGCGCATTTGAGTCTACAACAATTCAGTGATTATTGAACCATAAACATGGCTTTTATTTAAGACCCTTCACACTCACAGAGGTGTTCTCATTTATTCTGATTAGACCTCTGCCTAGTTTGAAGTTGGGTGGAGCTAGAGTATGCAGAGAATCGTGAGATTAGGTTGGTTGTTGGTTGTGTTTGAAATCACTCCTTATGTGTTATAGTGCACTAAATTTACCCTCTGCCATTTTATTTGAGTGTCAGTGATGACACAAAATGACTCATAAGTGTCTGAAGTCTTGATTTATTGCTCACTGTGGAGTTAACTATTTAGTGCCTTTTATATTTGGAGTGGTGAAAGAGTGAACGAGGGAGTGATTTCGGACACAGTTCTACTCAACTAAATGCAATGTCTTTTTTTAATGTTATTAATCACTCCTGTGCTTTTCTTAATATGCCATGCCAAAATGTTTTCCTTGAAACAGGTCTATCAAGCTCAGTCTGTACATGCCCACACAGTCCTGAGAGGAGGTCTAATCAACCAAAATAAGTGAAAACACCTGTGTGCATGTACTGTGGGTGTATTGGCTGACTACTGACAGTCAGAGCCACACACAATTACAAAATAGATTTGTGCATTTACTGTAAAAGCACTTTTGCTAGTGGTTTGTTACTAGTGGTATGTGTTGTGAACTGTACAATCTGCCTAACAACCCCTCACCGGGAGCACTGGGAGATTAAGAAATTAGTTTATCCTGAAACCTAAGAATGAGAAAAAGCAAAAGCTTCTCTTGGAGGAACAGCATTTATCTCGGCTACTGCACCACTAGTACTTTGTGAGGAAGAATAGACTGGAGCAAAGAGTAGACACAACATCCTTTCTGTGCTGAGCAGACTCAGAGGAGTCATCTTTCCGTCAAATCAACTCTCCACACAAAGTCTATTGGCAGAGCAGCAGAACAGACTAGACTACACTTCAACAATGCTGTAAAAGCATTTAGAATAATTACAAAACTGCTGTAGCAAACAAAACTTCACATACAGCAAGTCTGTTAATCTCTCTGTTTTGGCTCCATGTGTGTGTCCTGTGTTGTCCTTATTAACTGCAGTACTGGTACACAGCAGGAGAGCAGAAACAAGCTCTATCCTCTTCCATTTTGCTATTCAGAGAGAAAAGCCAGTCAGGCTATTTTCAGTTAAATTTATATCCTAATCCTGATATTTAAAAAAAAAAAAAAAAAAAAGTTGAAAGGA
The DNA here is from genome assembly GCA_005408345.1 of Macquaria australasica. NCBI lineage: Eukaryota > Metazoa > Chordata > Actinopteri > Centrarchiformes > Percichthyidae > Macquaria > Macquaria australasica. The sequence continues at coordinate 856,539 of SEMN01000025.1, read as the reverse complement.
GAGTTTGAAGTGAAGCGTGCATCTCCTTTCCCATATATGGAATTTGTTATTCAGGAAACATACTGTATCTGCACATCACAGGGACGACGTGCAGCTGCTTGTTACAGATTTAGCGCAGACAAGCCTCAAATATTGTAAATGCACGTCTTCAAGGTGACAGTAAAGGCCTGCAAAGTGATGTGAAACGTTGTCACAACTAGTGTGATTGCTCTGATTTGAACTCTTTATTGACATTATCTACCAGGATAAATATTTCTTAGTAGCAGAAACGTGAGAATGTCTCCACCCACTGTAAATTAAACATCAGTGATGCCCACTTCAATTAAGCAGTAAACTGCTTCATTTAAACCTTAGTTAACAGTTCACATGCGCAATAAAAAAAAAATATATATATATGCCTCAATAATTTTAAATTGAGTTTAACGTGCACTTGAACTGTAGACAATCAACAGGCCTAATCTAGTTAATCCATGATTGCAGATCACAAGCGCTTAATGACTAATTAGACTAATTGGCATGTTAGAGTGCAAAAATCCCACAGTGCATTAACAATAGTCGTACGCAGAGCCTTGTTTTCTGAGACTAGTTGATATTCTGCTCATTGACTCTGTGAACTCGCCTTGACCTCATTCCTTCAGGCAGCATGAACAAAGAAATGCACATGGGATACTACACTGAGCAGAGACCATTTCAGTCTACTTGTACTCTGTGTTACTTAAATGATTGCAATCCTCTAGCAGTGGACATGACTTGGATTTAGTTGCTGAGGCATATGTCACTGTTGGCACTCATAAAAGGCACTCCATCCCATCTGAGGCTGGCCAAAGGACACTTCTACAGTAGCACTCTCCTTCAATGGCTTTCCTTTTTATTGGAGCCTACCCCTACCCCCCCTTCTCCACCCCCACCCATGAGTAGTGTTTCAATAACAGGAAACAATCGGCCATCGTCTTTCATCACGGGTTGACGTTGGTTCCCGCACGGTGCCACTGGGTCTCTGTGGTGCCAGCCAGCCAGCCAGTCCGCCACAGAACATAGCAGAGGAGAGAGGGAGAATAAAGTGTATGCGCCGGCTTACTCGTTTCCTTATCGTCCTCCAAGGGGGGATCTGACGCATGGCCTTGTAGCGGTAATATCCGAGACTGATACTAGCTGAACAGAAGCCCGTCAGCCTTACAAAGTCATAGAATGTACATCTACAGTCCCATAAAGCAGCTAATTGACGGGGTCTTCATTATTGGGATAGACTTCCCATTTGCAAAATCATATCTCACTTTTGAATGTAATTCAGGGTTTTTGCTGGAAGTGCAATTGGGATTCAGTTAAGTGAGTGGTCCTGGATAATTTTACATTGGAGCCACAAAGCCGCATGTAATTGTCTGTGACAGACACAAAAGGGGGTTCTTTTCTGAGCAAGATAGCCATGTTTAAATCTGTATATGTACCCGTATCACCCTTGGATAGATAACTGATTGGTAGCCCACATGATTTGTATGAGATACTGCATGACCAGGTTACATTAAGCCTACCAGCCTTTCTTTAGAATTCATGAGCTACTCATGAAGTTCATTTCTGGGCTATTGGCTTTTCTATTTTAGCACAGACATCTGACAACAGAAACAAAAGTATCATGTTTGCATGCATATACTGCATTATGCATGTACCCATATAGTATGCATGCATAAAGTATGTCTGTGACAAGCTTTGATTTTTTTTGAGCTGCAGTACATTTTCCATCTGATTCATTTTAGTATTACCAGCCTAATTCAAAAATGACCTTTTTTTCTTTTTCCTTGCAATTATGTTAGACTCTGCAGCTACAGTAAGTGCACACAACTATATACACACAGTTTTTAGGTTAATCTTATTTGCCTTAGTGGAAGCCTTAGACAGAAGGTTACATTTGCAAATTTGCAATTTGCTTATTAAACCATTTCTATGGCCATTAAGCTTATTTTTTTAGGATTTCACCATTAGTTCTGCAGTAAGTTGAAGAATAAATTATTTTGTTGGCACCTACATGTCATGACTTAATAAATGCTCCTCACGTCATTGAATACAGGATTTTTCTCCATGTGGTCGATAATATTACTTTAGTGAATGCATTTATCATCTACTATTATTGCCTTTATTGTAGGCCTTTGCATTGCTTCTTTATTTCTGATTTGATCATACAGGAAAGATGACTAGATGTGGTGAGGTTTGAGATGACTGGATTATATACCAAGTTGAAAATGGTGTAGCCCAGTGCTGTCTGCCTTACGACCACAGGAGGTCAGAAATGTTCAAATCCTACACATTGGGCCTTTAAGTAAATTGGCACTTGTCTTGAATGCTCAAATGTTCTGTACTTGGCAGTTCAAGGGGTCGTCTTCAGACTTAATTTATAATACGTTAACTAAGGTTGTGATCCCTGTTGTGTGATACATCGGCGCAGTTTCACCTCTCCCCCACATTCACAGACATGTCTCTTTCTATCTCTCTCTGCTGTACGTGATAAATGCCACTGCCACCTCCTTTCTTCCCCGTTGTTTTGTACCTTTATGAGGTAAGAGCAGCATTCCTAGCATTCAAGCAGCATCCTCAGTGACTTTATGAACGTGCTTGCAGACGCCTTTTCTTGATTGACTTTCCGATGGACACATCCTGTCCCCCCTCAGAAGCCGCTTTCCTCTTCCTCATCCCTACAGCGCAGAGTCATGATCAGAGCTGTCCTTGGAGGATAGTCCGGATACCTGTTGCAGTGTTTGCTTGGCCAGCTGGAGTGTTTGTGTGTGTGTGTGTGTGTGTGTGTGTGTGTGTGTGTGTGTGTGTGTGTGTGTGTGTGTGTGTGTGTGTGTGTGTGTGTGTGTGTGTGTGTGGAAGGTGAGAGGTAAAGGAAGACCTGTTGGTCATCACAGGCTCAAAGGAAAAGTTATAACAACAGTAGTGAACTATGGCTGTAGCATCGTGTCCTGTATCCTGTTGTGTCTACATGCTCCAGCACCTTGACCATGTTTTTTGAATAGAAAAGCATTTCCTCTTTTCAACTTTGTAGCATTGTCAAAGTCCCTCGTTTATGTGTGTGTATTTGGTTGTCCAGGATTACTCACAATGTCAGTCTGCATACTATTGAATAGTAGGAATATAGATATGGATTGCATGTCACTGGAAAGTGCATCTTTTAAATATTCAAACACAGTCACTGCAATATATACTTTAATTTTCTTTTTTTTTACATATACCACTTTATAGACACCCATGTTACATGTGTATATCTTGATGAAAAAACTAGATTGTTTCTGTGCTTTAAATATAGCTGCAAATGTATGAAGTCCATGGTGGTTGAAAAAAGTCATTTAAAAGTTCTGTCAATGTACATGTATGCAGAATTTCACCAGCTTGTGCACAGTGGGTGATCTCTGCCATTGTTCAATGGCACAGCCATAAAGGACACTATTATTTTCCCATGAACTCTGGACTCTATATTTAAGGATTAAAAAGGGGGGGGGGGAAGACTGTGTAAAGTGCAGGTTTGCCCCAAAGTAAGCATGGTGCCTTAAAGGTAAGCAGATGTTTGACACCTCCTGTATACAGTACCTTTTGAGATGTCAGTTGGATACATCCACATACATGTTCAGCACAGAATGGAAGCAAGACTTGTATAAAGATAAACATGGATTTCTAGATGCTGCTTTAAACAGTTTCACTGTTGTGTGAGCTTAAAACTGTAGATTCCTATTGCTGGAGTAGGAGTAGAGTTAAGGCATCTTTGATTCTTAATGGCCTTCAGTTTTTTTTTTAACCAAGATGAGTGGGAAGGGTATTATTTTTGATGTTGTTCATGTTTTGTCCTTATGAAATTGATACAGAAAATTAAAAAAATAAAACAACAACCAGACGCAACTCATCTAGTTGTTTTACTACAGTGCATCAATAGCCTTGGCGACCTGGCTGAAGACCTCATCCACTGGCAGCTCTGAGTCAACCTAGGCAAAGCAAGATGTGTAAGAATATATGTTAGATTTCACACACGATTCACATTTTGTTTTTCAAGTTTCACTATCATAGCAGGCATACGCACCTTCCTGACAATGCCACGGCTCTCATAGAAGGCAATGACTGGCTCAGTTGCTTTGTAATACAAGTCCAGGCGCTTCTTGATGGTCTCCTCGTTATCATCAGAACGGCCGCTGGTCTCACCGCGCTTCAAAAGCCTCTTGACCATGGTGTCTCCTTTTGCATCCACGTACAGCAGCAGGCAGGGTTTGCCGATCTGGGATCAAAGACAGTTTGCTCGTTTAAGGTTTTTTCCATCATTGCCGGGATGAATTATTAACCAGCATCTCGTGCCCTCTCCTACCTTCTTCTCAAACTCCTCGCCCTGCTTCACCTCACGGGGGTAGCCATCAATAAGGAAGCCCTTGGAGACATCAGCCTTGGCGATCATGGCATCCTTAATCATGTCTAAGACTGTATCCTGAGAGCAGACCCAAGACATTACGATCAACCTTCACAATGACATTGCACTTCTGATAGAAAATCCACTCAGTTGCCAGTTTATTATTCCGACAGGTGCTTCTATTATTTTGTCCTCCCCATTAATATCAATGAGGGTAGGCTAAATAACAAAAACACCTCTCTGTTTAATGCAATACAGTCCAACAACACCACAAGCTACATCCTCCAAAGTGACCATAAAGTTGAATCAACACCTCACTCTCAACAAAAGCTGAACATTACAGCCTTCATGAAGGTAGGATTTATTGCAGCACTGTTGTATTAGACTGCATTAGTTTGGTATTGCACACGTATATAAGGAAAGCAATCCTTGCTTATTAGTAAAAGTTGCAAAAGATAGCAATACTTTTTTCAAAAATGATTAAATTGAATTATAAGTCCCACTCTCTTACCAGGGGCACAAGCTCTCCCTTCTGCATGATGGCCTGGAGCTGCTTGCCCCTCTCAGAGCCAGAAGCCACCTCAGCACGGAGCAGATCCCCAGATGACAGGTGGGTGTAGCCATACTTTGCAACTATCTTCTCACACTGGGTGCCCTTTCCAGAGCCAGGTCCACCTGAAAAAGAACGACAAAAAGCATCGGTATAGCATGAGAAGGAGGATAGCTGTTAGTGGTTAAATGTGTTGTGTGGTGCAAATGAGACAAAATTCCAACTGAGTGTACTCACCCACGACAAAGATGATCTTGGCATCTTTAATTTTGTCTGAAATGAGCATGTAAAAAAGAGGTTATGAGTCCATATGTGTGATATGGCAAAGCTTTCTTCTTACCAAAAAAATAATAAAGTCACTACTAGGTGAAGGAAAATATTTTTGTAACAAACCATTTTGACAAAGGCCTTCAGTGGAATCAGCAGTACACGTATTTCCCATTTTGTAGTTGCAGGGCAGTGTCGCCTAGTCCACTAGGCTGTTTTGACTGTGCTTGCTTTGGTGTAGGTTTGTGCTATTACTCAAACAGTGTTGCCATGGCAACTGTTGTCACCTAATAATGTTATGCAGCCAGGTGTAACTGTTCACAGGGAACTACAGGAATGGTCTGATTTATAAATCTAACTGAGCAAAAAATGAAAACACAAAATTTGGGCTTGTTCTTAACTATATTGTAAGGATATGTGTGCAACTATATCATATTCTAATTCAATTATTATACAATGTTGTGTTATTAATTAAATATAATATCATAACAATCTATTTTTCAATAAAAGTAGAATATCATATCTGAGTGCTGGCTGTATCTTTAAATGTAAAATGTAAGACCTCCACTGTATTCTCAAAAATCACCAGAAGAGGGCAGTAGAGTCTAAGAAAACACAACAAGACTGCCACTGCCTCATTTTTTAATGCCATAAGATTAATAATAAAAATAGAAATTCACATTTTCCACATCATTAATCAATCGTACATGATATTTACCTGCCATTGTGTTGCGTTAGATGAATGTTTTCCTTCAACTACAACACAGGAAAGGACATAGAAAAGTAAATAAGTTCACTACAGCAGATATTTTGACAAAGGCAGACAGTCTAATAGGTTACAGTTTATTTAGGGAGTCCATCGTTGTATGACAAACTGACATTCCGTATTTTGTGAAAAGTGGTTAAAAAGTGTTACAAGTTAATTTTAAGGCAAGTTGATGTCACACAGTCAGAAAAGACAAGTGACACTTTGTTGCTCATGTTTTTATCATTTTATACTTTATCAAATATTAACTTTGGATTCTCCAAATAAATTGCTTCCTATTGTAAATCCCAAAGGATAGTCCCAACTTCTTCTGTTACTTATTTATATTGTTGAAGCAGCATAATCAAGGTCATACAATTATTTCCCCAAAAGCATTTCCTTTAAGTGATACACAACTGTTGACAGAATCAGTATTGCTGTATTTAAAACATTCTTTATTTTTATGGTCTATCTGCTGTTACCGAGGAACCCATTTCTTTGGCAGTAGCCTGCTCTTAGTAGACTGGGTACCCTTCAATTCCAGACTCTTCAACTCACTTCCACCTCACAAACACATAAGAACATCTGCAGAACTAGTTGTACTGGTAACAGAATTAGTATTGCTGGTAATGCTAGTGTCTGTGTTCACATATGCGTCTCTCCAAATATTTCAAGGTTGAGTAATTGGAGCATATTTTTTGTAATGTAAATAATGAAGAATCAATTTTCAGTGTTTTTATTAATAGAGACTTTACAATGTAGTCACACTTAACTTATATAGAGCATTACAATACTAAATAGCTATTACAGTACGTCTCATCACAGTGTTTGGTTGCACCCTTTGACAGCAACAGTACAGTTCAGAAGAAGACCACAACAAATTCTAGTCCCTCAACATTTGACTGAGACAGGAAATGCTTATTAGTTCTGCATTATCAGTAGTGAATACATCTAAAGAAGACAAGAGCAGCATGGTTTCCTGTTTACACTTCTCTTTTAGCTGTCATAGAGACAGAAAGCAGAAGAATGAGGAAGGAGGATGTGTAAAAAGATACAGTATCGTCAGCTAGATACTTGCCTGTGTCATGTGCCTCGGGTTGAAAATGGGTGCGTTTGAAAGAACTGACTTTAAATAACTTTAAATAAGATTTGGCTCAACAGGTATTGCCTATGCCAAAATAATCACCTCGTTTTGCATCTGCTTTGACTATAGAGCTACAGCTACTTCCCACTGATGTTTGGAATTAATTTGGAGTCAGAATGCCACCGTATGCCACCTGTAAATGTGCAGTATATGGATTAAATCTATTATTATGTTACAGTGATATTCACCTTCCTTTACAATTATGCATTCTGTGTGCACTATGGTCATCAAGTAACCTGAGAAGTTGCTGGTCTGAGTTTTGTGAAACCAGATCTGTGAAAAAGGGCAAAGGGCTGATTTCTTAGGTTACATGGTGAGGTCCAAGCTTAGATTAAAGTGTCTTGGTGTGGTCACCAGGGAGAAAAGAACATAGTGCACACAAAAGAACATTATAATTATAAACATCTTTATAGGGAGAGTATTGAATATGTTGAGTATAATCATGGAATTTTAATTTACACAGACAATAAAAAACAAAAAATGAATTAGAACAGGATGAGATAAATATTATATATAATATATTTGAATTTGTCTATCTGTGAAGACTTATTCTCTAAGTCTACATATACACATAATACTCTACATATTTTTTAGCCATATTTTGCAAAATATATGAATTGGGGGAGTGACATTAGATTAGATTTAACAGGACTTGAATTTGACCTTGTGACAATGTGGCTGTTTGTTCAGTGGCACATGCCTGCTATTCAAACAAATCTGTCTCTATAGTGTCAGATAAGCTTTAAGGAATGTAGGGTATTAGAAATGAGTGATATGTGATATGAGTTGTTTCACTGTAGCTACACTACAGCAGAGAGAAAAAAAATAGTTATACAATACTGCACATGGTCCAAATGACAGATTGTTATATTTCTAGATGTAACGCGTGTTTCCTGGTTCACCATAAAGATATACTTTAGCAGAGTATACACCAAAGCTGCAAATGCTAGCAGCTTGTTCACTGATTCTCACATGCAACACTTCTCAGTACTGGTGGTTCTGCTTCTCAGGTGTCCAGTTTTATGTCAGCGGTCGACCTGTGGTCTGTGTAAATGTCACTTGGAGGCTGGCCTCTGAGTCAGCACAGAGCCTGTTTGGGAAACCCTCTCTGGCCTATTATGGTGCCATCTTCTGGGTCCCCTGCTTCTTTGGCATGTCAGACTGGTTCTGATACAGTGCAAACAACATTACATGATGGTTCTCATGCTGTGGGAATTACACTCAACACTGCATGGGATTAAGGAATAGAAACCTGCTATGCAGTGAAGTATTTTTTGAAGTACATTTCCCAACAGAGGCTGTATCAGTACTGGAGATGTGGCAAGAAGTTTGAACTGGACTTGAACCTGTGAATGTTGCACTAGGATTGGATCCATGTTGTTTCCCTTAAAATGCATGAATCTCTTAGAATTGCATACATAATGTAATACCATGCAACTGAGTGCGCTGATGTAAGAGTGCTTTAGAGAACCTGATATATGGACACATTTGAACATGTGATTTCTGTAATACCATCCTTGGATTGAACTATAGAGATCTTGGGCTCAGCACAACTGGGCAGTCCGTCTTGCCTGTCCCGCCCTCATGTCTTATTACTGTTTTTTAACATTCAGCCCTGCTAAAAAAAGACTCAGTCAGTCTGCAGCTGTTAAGGGATAGCGTGTCAAGCGTTCTCAAAAAGCACATGGGGATGAAGCTTTCACTGACTGCCACTAGAAGCAACAGGAGGGAAAACAAAGTACTGAGCACATGATCTATTAGTGCATTCTCTCCATGTACTGTTGGTTACTAAGGCACTCTGCAAATTAATTGAGTGCGCTGTCCCTTTAAGGGAGAACAGGGGACCCTTTGACGTCAGTGCAGTGGGAAATATTCCATAGTGTTTGTGAAAGGATGGAGCGAGATCATTTCAGTGTTCGCTGTTGTGGAACGTGTTTGTGTTCCAAATTGCGAGCTTTGGTTCACTTTAATGTGCACCATCCACTCACAAGAATCAATACTCAGCCCCTAATCAGTTGTTAATGACCATTACAGGGGCTAGAAGCATGGCAGTGGAATAAAAAGGCTATAGCAGCTTGTATGAAAATGCCCTTTAATGGGTGTAGGTGGAGGACAATGTTAACATGTTATTAGTGTGAAGGCAAACCATCTGCAATGAAATTTCAGAGCAAATGTCTGGAGGACAAAATAAGAATCAATGATGGCAATACATATTTTTTTAGCATAAAAATTATGACATCCATTGAGTGCCATCACTGTGAATGACACACAAGAGCTACATGCCTTTGCAATATGCAGAAATGCTTGATCTTCAGACAATGTCAACCATTTTAAAGTGTGACTAACCAAAGTGTCTCAAGAAACCAGATGACAGTTCACCATTACACTCTCTGTTATTCTCACTCTCCATCCCACCAAACAGCCCTGCCCACTCTGCCTGACAACATTCTTTCTCTCTGACATCTATCAGTTCGCCAGTCCCTCTGACAAAGTTAGACCCAGTCCCTGTCATTTCATGCTTGCTCTTCCTCTATGGAGCCTTTGTCCTCTGTACTGACCTCTCTTTCACGCTGTGGCTCTAGATCCCAGTGCAAGGGGCTGCTGTCCCTGGATCCCCGTGTGCGTGTGTCTGCACAGTTCCTGCTGCACGGCAGCCCTCCCTCCCCCATGCTATGCCTTTTTATAGCTCAGCTGAGCCTGCTCAGCCTGCGCTGCATTCTGGGTAAGAGGGAGGAAGAACAGACAAGGAGAGGGAGGGAGGGAGGGAAAGGATGATGAACAGGAGGAAGCAAGGGTGAAATTAGAGGCAGAGGGAGAGGAGGGGAGGGCTGTGGTAGAATGCACGACTGGCTGCACGACTTTGTCTCTGCAGCCTTCATTTAAACTTAAGATTTTGTGCTTCACTTATTATTCAGGCCCAGCAGAATATTGGAAAATTCAAATATTATGTCATGCCATGGGTGTCATAATCATAATATTATAAGTGTTTGTTATTAATGGTGATAAAACTGGAATTTATTGTTGTTATGAAATAATTGGCATATGTACATTGGAAAGTGTCCTGTTTGTCAGAGAAAAACAGAAGCTGAATAAATATCTTTGTGTTTTAATAAATTATTTACATCCTCACTGAATCTTGGCTTTGCAACCAAACTGGAAGTTAACCCTTTGTGATCCACCAAAGATTACAGCTTGGGAAATCCAATTCAATTGTGTTGTCCTCAGTAGGTCTAGGACTCATTTTCCATTGTATTGAATGTGATGTTATATATAGAGGTCAGTATCACTCATGTAATTTTCTCAATTGATGTGTGCAATCTTTACAAAAAGCTACCCTGTTCATTATATAGCCAAAACTACATGAAAATAGAGCCTACTAAAAACATCTGAAACATTTTATTAAAAGCATGAGGGGACATATTCATGTCCTCAAATGGAACATAAATACAAAATATATTTACACGTACAAATTATGGCAGAGACAAATAGAAGCGTACCAGGTACTTTCTAAAAATGTTAATTCACAAAAAAACAGAAAATGAAAACATTAACTTGCTCCCAATGTGTTGTTTATCAAAGATAGATTAATCAAAAATAACCACTATGAACTTGGTACATGATCCATCCTGGTCCAGAATATTTCTAAGGTTCATAAGATTTGAGGTACAAAAATGAGGTATGCACTACTTCTGAATAAAAAGCATAGGTAAGGTCAAATACTTTTTGTACAGTACCATTATACAGATGCTATGTAAAGCAAAATGTTTCAAACTCTTAGCCAATTAAAATTTCCTTTCTGCAGTTTGAACCTCTCCTGGTGATTTTGGAACTTTCATAGCAACTAATGGATAGAAATGCTGTACCTGATTTTGATTATAGACTGAATGAAATGATAACTGATGAAATGCTTTGCAAAACTCTACACTTACAGTATAAGTTGGCAAAACTTTGTTGCTGAAACCAGAGGGAAGTTCTCAGAATCGTCATACTTGTACTGTATCACAATATTATTATTACAATGTTGTCAAATATTCAAGAGTAGACAACGCCTGTTATCCCCAATAGACTGCACTCTGTATTTGACAGAGGTAATACAGGATTTTGACCACAGGGAGGCAGCACACCAGCAGCACAATTAGAATTAGTGTGTCACTATTGTTCATGGTATTAGATTCTTCAAATTCTATTTCTAGATAAGAAATAATAATAATGGCAGTAAGCAGTAGTCTGTTATCAGATGTTGAGAACGTTATGGGCAGCAGATAGCATTACTTTAAAAGCTAAGCAGAAACATTAATTGGAGCTTGAATAATCACACAACTCTAATTTTGAATCTATAAAATAAGCAGCTATTTCTTATCATTTGCCCAGTAACCTCGGTTACTGCATACTGTGTGAAGAGATGCATTTTTTTTATAAATGCACAAATAACATTTACGTGGAAAACCACTTTTCAGCAAGTCTGTCAATTTTAATGAATCATATTATTTTGTCTGAGTCAGAAAAATACGAAGTGTGGTTATCAATCAGTGGAAAGTTCAAACTGACCGAAGCAGTTTGTTTAACACTGGTCCGCCATCCCTAACACTGTTACTGCACAAATAACACCAGTTTTCTATGAGCGGTGGGAACGACAAAAATTGGATGATAAAAGCAGCATTGTCCGAGTATAATTCAACTGATGCATTTTGTCGAAAATTCAACTTGTTTGATAAAGACAGTTGGTTACACTATCAGTCATGTCTTTATAAAACTAGTTTAAATCTGTCATTTCTCCGATGTTTTTGTCAACTGTGTTTCTATCATTAAATCTTTTTCTCGACTCATCCTTTAGGTCTCCACATTAAAATCGCCCACATTACACTGTATGCCCATCATGTGCTTCGACAAAACACATCTGACACCAGGGAATACAATCTTGAGTCTGAAAAAAATGCTGATTAAGGCATTAGATTGAGTACGTATTGTCATGTTATCATGTTACCACAAACTTATTTTCTTCTTCCTCACACCACCAAGCTTAAATTATGCTTGTTTTCCTGTTATATTTACACACATTTAGAACATAATACATCGAGCAACATTTGACAGAGCACCACCTATTGCACATGGAATTTGTCTTGTTATTAAAAAAAAAATCTTGTTAGTTCACCCTTCAGTGCCGTCTTTAAATGTTGGCTCATCCTTCTTTCGTTTCTTTCGCTTTCATTTTCTTTGACATGAAGTTGTGCAGCGCTGTTCACCAAGTCCTAGCTGGGAAAGCCACCAGGTGGCTCTGGATCAGGGGACGGAGGGCTGTCCTGGTCGTCTTCTGGCAGCTGGACGCGCTGCTCGTCCATACGCTTGGCCTGCACCCTCTGGATTAGACTGAAGAAGTCTTCATCAGGCACTGTGGGCGCGTGGGGGCCTGCTTCTGGTGGGGAGCACCGCTGATCGTCAATCCTAGAGGACTACAGTCAGAAATAATTAAACATAATTATCTGGGCAACTTCTTCTATTCCCTACACAAAAATCTCCAAAATCTATAAGACTAATAATTAAGAATCTAATCATATGTGAATTGTGGCCTTACCTGGCACTTGATAAGCATGTTGAAGAAGTCATCGCTGGGCTCTTGATGATCTCCCTCACCGACAAGGTGTCCCAGATTGTTATGGGTGATCCTCAGGCCTGGAAGGTTCCCAACATTAACCCGCTGGTCATCAAGACGGCGGCTCTGAGAGCTAGCAATCAAATCAAACAGCTCCTCAGTCTGGGGGGAAGTGGTAATTGAAGGATCTAGGAGAAGAGAAGAGCCCAGTGAGTGCAAATGTATGGTAGTAGTCACATAATAGGTATGTGAATACCGTTCTCAACCAACCTATCATCTCGTTCAGGGATGGCACGGAGTTTGCAGCACCTTCTCCGTTGTCTCCGTTCTGTGGCTCATCAAGATGGCAGCGCTGGTCATCCATGCGGCTGCTCTGGAACTTGCTAAGGAGGTCAAAGAAGCAGTCTTCATCTGAGGGGTCACGGCCCAGCTTCTGAAAGAAAAATGACAAGTTAGTAAAAAAAGTATTGGTCCGGCATATCTCTTGAAATCCTGTCATTTAATTACTTACCTTTACTGGAATCAAGATTCCCTTAGGTGATTAAATATTCTCTACTAATATGGATATTATAGGAGAAATTCTGCCCTGTTTCCAACCTAGTCTCTGTGAGAAAATGCATAGAGGAATAGGGGCAAGTGGAACAGAGGTTTTTATTTCACTGCTCTTTCTGAAAAGCTGAGACATGATCCTGAGGCCAGCCCAGCACAACTGAAGTGTTTCAAGTTGATGAAAGAGAATGTGGTTCACTACGTTTTTACTGGACTACCTCATTACGTTGAACTGTTCCTACATCCAAGAAACATGATGTGCAGATAAATTAATTACACTCGATGCCAGTATGAGTCGCACGAGGATGAGGATTTTCAAGACGGCCGGCTTGTGGAAGAGAAAAATAATCTGATTAACTCACAAGGGATGGCCTTCCTGGTGAGACTACCTTGGCCTAGATACTGAAGGTGCTTCAATATCATAAAATGTCATGTAAAAATAAACAACCCATTTGTATTTAAGTAAAATGGCCTACATAGTGTCACCCTGTAAAATCATATGGAAGCATCAACAGATATAGCTGTAGTCGCCATAGGCTGCTGTGGAATTTTATGGAAGTTTATGCATGTTGATCAGTTATAACTTGTATACGATAGAGCATTAATATATGTAGCATCACTTTGTACAGTTTAAGGCAAATGTAACAAGTTATTTTAAAAGGTTTTCATTGGTTTGAGGAACTGTTAAACACCAACAGTCCTTGGTTTCAGATTCAGTTGGCAGTGCTGGAAATGAGCATATAGCTCTAAGGCCATATTCAGACCAAATCAGGCACTGCAGCGATAACGCTGGTCCTCCCATTCATATGAATGGGGGAAGTGTGTTCAGTCTGCGGCAGTGAGGACCGCAGGGGGTGCCGAAATAAACCGCAGCGGCCCTACGGCGAAAAGTTAAAACAGAATCAACTTTTGGAGAAACGCAACAGATGTCACGCTGCGGTGGCCAATCATGTCGGCAATCAGACCAGAAGACGCCCAGGTGAAGAAGAACTTTGTTTACCACGTAGCATTGCAGCATTCCGCTGTTTACCGAGCAACTGTGAAGATGGAAGATTGACTGATCGATCGGCGCCGTGATGATTGTACATCAGTTGTTCAACCAAAGATCATTAATTTATTTGCTGTGCAGTCGCTTGGCGTTGTATCGCTCTTCAAGTTGGGATTGCTACAATCAGCATGGCCAGGTAGTAACACTCCCACACCGCCACACAAGCCTGCGCCAATCACCACAGCACCCAATTTGGTCTGAATACGGCCTAATCAATGCTCAGCCGATCAATGATTCAACCACTGATTAACTAAATGCTATTGATGTGTTACATCCTCACTGCTTTGTGAGCCTGTGACAGTTCTATTTCCACTGTTTGTTTGGAGATAACACAAAGAGGTGCTCTCTTACATCATACTGAATGATGCTCCCTCTCCCAGTGTCACCGTCTAGCTAATGTGTTTAAGCTTAGCAACTGAAGTGGATAATATATGCATGAAAAATGTTTCAGCTACATATACACTGAGCCAGCAAAGCAGATGTGGAATTTATCATGTTTAACCAGTGTTACTGAAATGTTCTGGCAATCAAACTGTGATGTTATGACACTGAATGAGAACTCTTCTACTGGACAGCAGCAATAAAATGAGTTGTACACAATAACGCTGAGCCTAAAATAAAAATTCAGCTGCTGGCCCAAATAAACCTTTCGGCTGTATCTTTAAACATACTTTAAAAGTACTACAATAGGCTTAATTGTCCTTCTACAGATATCTGGATAACCCTGCAGAGTAAAATCTATCTGGAACATGAACTGTTTCAAAGAGACCTGTTCTGACTCAGTAAACCTAACCAGATAAATAATTAAAACTGTCTCTTTCAGTTTCCTGATCACGTTTTTCCTTTAAGTTTTAAAACTGGGAAAATCAGTCAAGAGTTTTGTCTTTAACACCGTGCATCTCAAAGCAAGGAGTCATAATCTCCATAATATAGGTGGTGGCCAAAAACTTTCAAATGGACCAATAAAATGTCACAATTAATTTTCAACTAGTTAAAATACAGTTACCTAGGTTGAAATTGCTAGAAAAAGGCAGATTGTTTAAGCATTAATAACTGAACAACTTAAGAGTTACTATAACATACTATATAAATTATGAATGTGATAAATATGTTTAAAAAAAACATATGCGAGAGTTAAAGAAGTAATTTCTTACATTCTTTCAAAATTATTGAAAGACAAACAAAAAATTACACAACACTATACAAATCAGTTCACAGCGAAATATCATAGTGGCATATTGTTTTGTAACAAATTATGCGTCTTCTTAAACGTTAAACTGAGCTAAACGTTAATTATGATGGATAACAACAAAATGTCCCACAGCATGTTAATGGGAGACGAGGTACAAGTAAGGATCACAGATCGAAAACAGTCTGATAAAAACTTCTGACTATACTTCTCTCCCCCGCCTCAACAACCAACCCCCAATACCTTTAACACCAACTAGTGGATGAAATTAAAAATGTTTGCCTTACAGCAATATGTGAAGTAGGTCAGCGTCAGCAAACACCTGATTTCACTCAGCTCTGTTCTAGGAATCTTTTCTTTTACACTGCAGCTTTTGTATTGAAAAAAAAAATCTAACTATGCTTCAGACAAAACAGAACTTTCACAATTTATCAGAAAAAAAGTTCTTCACTTACACTGCATCAACTGCAGTTAAACATCCGTACATACAGAAAAAACACACAAACTGCAAATACATACACGATCATGTGTCAAAAATCTAAAAACAAAGTTAATAACCTTCGTGTTGTTATTCAAGCTGTACAACATAAATGAAACATCTTACCAGCAGCACCTCTTCTTTGTCCTCTATCTATCCCCCTCTCTCTCTCATTTCTCTCTGAGCTCTCTTTCCCTCACGCTGTCCACACTTCTCCCCTACTTTCACCCACCACTTCACATCACTCTCACTCTCTCTCTCTTTGCTCCCCTGCTGTACTCAACTCCCTCCCTCTAAATTTCTCTCCTCTTGTATCCCTCCATTCCAGCCTTCTTTGAATCTCTACCATCCAACTTCCTCCTCCTCCTCCATGTCTCCCTCTCTTTTTCGTTCTGTCTCACTCTCCCTCTCCCTCTCCGCGGCTGTCCTGCAGGCCATTTTTGTCCCGTTCACCCACTGTGGGAAAACAACTCATTATGGGAAGCAGGGGGGTTGACCCTGTGGGGAGGGTAGCAGTTCTGTGATCAAGGTCACATTATCAGCAGAGAGGGAGAGCTGGGGGGGGGGCAACCACCCTCAAATGACAAGAACCACCAATGTCAGCACTCAGCTCTTCAAAAACTCACATGATAAAGCTCTACATTGCACATAAAAACAAGTCTTCCAAGTGATTGTTATGTATTAGCTCTTTACACACGAATCAGCTATGACTTATAGGAGTTTCTGTCCTCTGTCCTTGGCCCCATGGTCTCTGCGTGGATCTACTCACTTCCCTCTCTGTATTGTCCAATTAATCAAGTAGGCCAAAGGGACAGAACAAGAGAGAAAGGAACACGTGATGATGATGAGTGAGAAAGAAAAAAGGGGTAAGAGAATGAGAAGAAGTAGGGAAATGAAAGGAGGAGAGGCAGTTCTTCCTAGATTATATCACCATTGTTCATATGTACTACATTACAGATGAAGAATAAAGAAAAATTTAAAGTTTTAAAAACGAAATTAAACCTAAAACGACTGTCTGCTAACCTGCTCACTTTCTCCCCGAACAGCGACTGTCTAATCGTAGCTTTATCCTTATCAAACTTAAAATACTAGGACCAACTAGCTCTGCAATACAAGAACAGCGCCGTTTCTTTATTTTCTTTATTTTGTTTTCTACGTGGGTCATCAACTGGTGAGAATGCCGACTTTTTGCCTGGGACGTGCAGCTTTAGCATCAGTTTTTTAGCTTTTTTTTTTTTTTTTTAGAATATTATGTATGTAGCCATCCACTGTATATTTAAGACCCTTTAACAGGGTTCTCATTTTTAAAATGAGTCAGCTGTAGAAGGTATTTTCAACCAACTCGGGGAACTAACGTTAGCTTAATCAGCTAGGTAGATACAGCTACCGACAAAATCGACCGCTGCCGGCTAGCAATGAGAAGCTTGCTTTTGTCTACCTCAGTCATTTTTGATACAATGCATTCTTGATTTCAGACAAAGAGTTTGAGTGGTATATCTGCCACTGTTATCACTGTAAACTGCATATGAGAACGGAAAGCTTGACAGGTGTAGCAACAATAACTAAAGGGGACGTAGCTTAGCTAACAGCCAATTGCAAACCACTGGACCTAACGCTAAAAACCAAATCAACCATCCAATCATAATCTTGGAACACAGTAATGAACATCTGTCTGTTCAATTTTTAAGCCAATAAGATGTTGTAGGTTGTTACACCCAAACATGATTTCAATTTCCAGTTTTAGGAAAGAGTGGTCCAAGTTTTGCTTTAAAAGACTGGCAGATTTGAAAAAAGGGTGTGCTTCAGTGTCAACAGGATTACCAACATTTAGCTCTGGATGCTATTTCTAGGCCCTTGTGATGAACAATCATCATGCAGCCCAGTAATTTTCACTTTTTTCTAGCATGTCAGCTTGGTGATTATAACAATTAGCGTTGTCACAGAAAAAAGGCATGATTAAGTGCTGTGGGGACACAGAATTTTAGGGGTACAACAGCTGCAAAAAGGCATATTCATTAAGAATCTAGTTCAAACCAAATGGAGCACTGTTGGCATTTAATGAGAAGACACCTTTACACTGTATCTGACTTCTTACATCACACTGCATACTGTATCCTCATGGGAAATTAAGGGAAATGTTCCCAATTTAATCTCTCTAATTTCTCTTTAAAAGCAGAAGCCCTGAAGACATTTTAGACAGGGGATGAACAGACAAGAATGGTAAAAGTAGTTAAGAGAATTCAGCAGTCAGTATTTCAGGTCCCCTTGATGCTTTCTATGAGAAATATTACACCCATCTTTTCTCAGGTGGGCTCTCAGTGATTGAATTAAAAAGGTGGAAGGCATATCTTAGATTTATGGCGAACTAGTGACAATTATTACACATTTTGGAGGTCTGCTTAAAACTCTGAGGCATGAGGTAAAATGTAGAGCTTCAGCAGGATTTTTTTTTCTGTTGTCAGCAAAAAATAAAGAGGAAAATACCAACATTCAATTCTTTATCCTTAGGCTTTTTTTTTTTTTTTTTAAATCAACTAATGCTGCAATAACTAAGTCTCAAAAGTAAGAAGTATTTGAATTTTGACACTTGCTTTACTGGAATCACAGTTTCAGTTATTATACATAATTTCCAATTGATTAAACGATATGGGAAAAACTTTTCAGAATATGCAACACTTCAGGGGGCTGAAGTGTCAAAAATGATAAGGCTGAAGCCAAAAATAGATGTTTACAAGAATCTTTAAAGGAATCGATCAATATTTTGGGAAATACGCTTTCCTGCCAAGAGATAGATGAGAAGAATGATACCACTCTCGTATCTGTATGGTAAATATGAAGCTACCGCCACCAGACGGTTAGCTTAGCTTAGCATAAAGGCTGGAAACGAGGAAACAGCTAGCCTGGCTCTGTCTGGAAGTAAGCTTACACCTGGCACCACATAAGGAGCATAACTGGATCAGAGTAAGAAGCCAATAAGAAAATAAAGCTACAGCTACTCACAGGCACTGGAGGCGGGACTTGCACAGTGATGTCATCAGTGTCTACAGGAGAGTCCAACCACGGCCTTTCATCCGATGACTGACTGTCAGGATAGCCTTTTCTTTTGCCTGGCTGCGACTGTTGACTCTTGGATCTCCTGGGTATACTTTCTAAGTCCTGGTTCTCACCATTCTGCAGTAAAAGAACACATTGTTGGAGTGGGATTGGTAACTCTTTGGGGAGAGGTGTGTGGGCAGATTTCTCCCCGGAGTGTTGTACTGAAATGTGAGAAAGAGAAATCACCTTATCCGAAGAGTACTTCCACAGTTCTACACTGTCCATGCTGTTTCTCTTGGTGAATTTGGGTCTTGCTCCTACAGAAAAAAAAAAATACATTAGTAAATAAATGTTGCTACATAATGTATCAGTAAAACAAAATATCTCACAACTGTAGAATCTCTCAAACAGTTTTATCTAAAATCAAACCAGGCATGCAAGGCTCTCTTTGTGTTTCCCCTGCAGCAGCCTGCCATGTCAGCATTGGTCCCGTGATGTTCAGTGTGGATATGAGGCTTAGGCAGACAACAGAGCAAACAATCTGAATAAGAGTCTGTTTGCCAGCTCTGCACCAGAGAGGGAAATTTAGGACATGGGCGTGAGTTTCTGCCCAGAGGAGGCTTCATGAAAGCAAACACACAAATGCCAGGGTGACTGTACAGATCACCAGATCGTACAGTTTCTCCACGCTTCATTTTATATGTTTCAAATGCCCCCACTAATGTGAGCTGAGGGAAATCTATAATCATAATCAAAGCTAATATTTTGAGGATAATGTTGAAAACAGAAACAAACCATCTTCCTGAGACTGGGGGTAAAGACAAGAATCTTCATCTTACCCCAGAAATGTACACACCCTTTGCTTTCTCTCACATTTAGCCTCAGCTCAGACATAACACAGACACTGTCGGTCTGTCATGTCCATCTCACCTTAAGTTAGTTTTACATTTAAATGGCCACCTTGTGTACACATACGGCGCTACAGATAGCTTACTCAAACCCACACACATTATTTTTGTCAAACACTGAATTTAAAAGAGCAGAATCTAAATACGATTTAAAAATAGATTTTAAAGTCTGTTATCTGTAGTTTAAAGGTGATGGATAAATGCACATTTACTAAACCCTTCAGTCAAGTTTCTACATTTAAAACTCTTGATATACTCAGTTTCCTAGAGATTGATGGTCATTATTTTTTGTTCCCATTTCTGTGAAATGGGAAGGCAAGTACAGCTCCAAGACAGCTTCCCCCAACCACAGTTTGCAAAATGCAAACAGACAGGTCTGTTTTACATTAAACACACACACACACACACAGAGTTCGGCTTTTTCATCTGCCACACCCTTTACCTAGCCAAGACTAAGGAAACAGAGTAACTTGCTTACACAACGTTAAAGAGATCAGGTTAATTAAGTTCATGTAAAACACTGGTGGAGAAGACAACAATGGCCCAAAGTGAACTAAAGTCTGCAGTTGAGCCAATTGAGTCTCCATTTCGTTTGTTTGTTATACCAAACCTATGATTGTATACAAATTTTAACATTCTACATGCAACATCGACAGCAGAATAAATCATAAAGAGAATTATACAGAATTCAATTTACAGCAAACCTAAAATCAGTGGACCTTTGACACCAGCTTCAAGTGTTACGTACAAACTAAATTATTACTTTATAAAGACATAGTACTTGTACAATGGTTTTGCATATGTTTCCCAGGTGAAATCCTAAGCTAATGCTCACATTGTTTTTAAATGGTAACCGATTTACCTGACAAATAGATTTAATAGATACTAATTTTACTGTTAAAAACAAGCTCTACTGTTACATAAGCTCTTCACAATATGCAATAAAAGCTCTTCAGTACACACTAAAGGACAAAGACCCCAACTCTGTCACATTTAGTCTGATATGTGTAAATTAAACTGACACTGCCTGTCTGCCCATCTCATTAACAACTATAATTAGTGGGAACAGTGACAATGTAATGTTTTAATGACATAGTAATAATAAGAGGTTCCAGTGTCATTCCATTACTAACATTCAATAGAGTCTATATGACAAACATACAGTCAATTAAAGGCTCTCTTAAATCAGACTCTCACACTCTGTGTATAAAGTGTGTATACACTTTTGGGAAATACACATATTTGCTTTCTTGCCGAGAGTTAGATGAGGAAGGGTAAAAAAAAATTTTTTTTAAGTACAAAAAGGTAAAAAAAAATAAAAAAATAAAAAATAAAAAATAAAA
The DNA here is from genome assembly GCA_005408345.1 of Macquaria australasica. NCBI lineage: Eukaryota > Metazoa > Chordata > Actinopteri > Centrarchiformes > Percichthyidae > Macquaria > Macquaria australasica. The sequence continues at coordinate 835,311 of SEMN01000025.1, read as the reverse complement.
ACTTACCTTGCATCTCAAACTCTGAACTAGAGGGTGAAAGGTCACTCTCATTGACCCCCAGAGCCTCCATCAGCTGCTCCACATTCATTCTGGCTGTCAGTTCCCCATTTCTGTCTCCAATCTGAGGAAGAAATGAGGAGGCAGGGACAAAGAGACAACGGAGCCAGACGAGTCAAATTAGGTTGAATACAAGAAGCCTTAACTTTACCAAAAGGTGCATTTTTTAAGAATGACTGTTTGTAAAAAAATGTCTCACTTCTTTAGAGATGTCCAGGTGTTTTCGGGCATAGTGGAGAGCTTGTTTGTGGTTCCCTAAAGACACGTATGCATTTCCCAGACTCCAGCAGGCCCGGCCCTCACCAACTCTAATGAGACATGAACGTACAGACAAATGTTTAAAAAAAATATTCCTGTGCTCATGCATGTTTGTGAGTACGCATTAGATATTGCTCCTGCTCATTGTACCTATCAGTAAGCTCCTGGGCTATGTACAAATGTTTCAGGTGGTAGTCTATGGCCCTCTCATACTGCTGCAAAAGAGTGTAGGTGTTTCCAAGGCTGTAACAGGCCTGAGCCTCCATCACCTGGTCCCTCAGCTGCCTGGACAGCTGCAAAGTTTTCCTATAGAAAAAGAAACAGAGGGATAAAGTCAGTGAAGGAAACACTGAAGAGTTCTTGTGTCATGCATCAGAATCATTTTTTTTATATTCAATTTGTACTTCAGTCACATTTTCACTTTTGCAGAAATTGGTTCATTTCACCTTCCCTCCACTAGATGTCAGGCTCCCTTCTTTCCTCACCTGTAGTACTCCGTGGCTGTGTTGAACTGGCCCAGGAATATCAAGGCATTGCCTAGGTTACTGTAGGCTCGCCGTTCTGCCGCTTTGTCCCCAAATTCTTTGGCTATGGATAATCGCTGTGAATCACAGAGCAGAAAGGTCAAGTCAAAGCAAATTAACACAATATTTTCAATCTGCCTCTTAATTTTAGCAGCTAAATGGCATAAAATGTTAACTTCTCATGTCATTTTACCTTACTGTGCTTTGTTTTGTTTTTTTTACCCAATGTACAAGCACAGGCAATTACACAAGTTCAAGTTGCAAGCTCTGTTGGGCACATGATTCCATGAAAAGATGTGCTGCTGCAGCAAATCAGCTCCTCTTGATTCCCTTTAAAAAGCAGCTTGCTCCCCTACATGGCACAATGATAGATTTGTAATGGGAAAGAGAGGTGAGACCGGCCTCTCCTATGAGGAAACAAGTGGTTTACAATGGAGAGTGACAGATAACACGGGCTTGCCAGTGATTCACCAAGAAACCAATTTCCCCATTTTCTTTCTCTATGAGAGGCCATCAGTCTCTGCACACTGTGTGCTGGTTCAGCGTGAGTTGGATCGTGATCCACTGAAAAACTCACCAAAGTGATATTTACTCTAAAAAAAAAAGTAGGACCAGCATGACTGGCTATGTAACACTATATTGTCTTTAGCCTCCATCCCTATCCTTGCACTCACTGCCACCCATGCCATCTCTTCTACTCTGCTGTTTGTATTAAATCAGACTGACTTGTCTCACAATGACAAAAGTAATAACATCTTGAATGAGAGGTCAGTCCCCCCTTCACTCTCAAACTGGCTGTGCATTGGCGAGTCTTTCTATTTTGCATGTAAAATTTTGGTCAGACTTGAAGTCTGTGAAAGGCAAACTATCTTTTCTCAACTAGAAGCAAATGCATATAGCCTGCTTCTTCACTGAGACAAACAGCCGTGTAGTCTGACTACACCTATGAGCTAAAAGCTAAAAGGAATGCCAACATGTTTGATAAAAACGCAACAGTAAATCAAATTTTGTGGTAACCACTTGTTTGCTTCTGGGCTGCAAATGACAGAAGCAAGCACAAGAGGCTGAACATGATGACAACCACACCCTGCAAATGTATCATGTGGCTCTGTGACTGCATAGAGGACACTCAAAGATCCCTGGCTAGGACGCCATGGCCACACAGCATGTGCACAAGCCACCAGAACACCCCCCAAACCACATCTTAATGTGTATGTTAATGGTTTGGACAAGGCAAACCAAACATACTGTACATAAAAAGGGAAGATGTGTTTGGGTTTATGTTCACAGTATTTGTGAGACCTGCTCTAAATAAAGGGAGATAAGAATTCATTGTATTAACTGTGTCTCTTGATTTGTATTTCCACTCCTGTCAAGTGCATTCCAGTGCAATATCATGGCGAGCCACAAAGTTACTGAATAGCTGCAAGGTGAACGACCTTGTGTCAGAAGCAAAGTCAGGCTGTTGCTCTGGCAATGCAAGGTCAACTGTTCTGTTCTGGCACAACAATAAGGCTGATAACTCTTATCTATGCACTAGTAGTATTAACATGATGCTGGTAAACATTTTGAATTTCTCACCTGACGGTGGAACTTGATCGCTTCGACAAAGTTTCCCAGCAGATAGTGGGTGTTGCCCAGGTTCCCATAGGCCCTCCCCTGAGCAGCTCGGTCTCCAAGTTCTTTTACCAAACACAAGTTCATCCTACAGAGGACAGCAAATTATGTTAAAGTAGATTGTTAGTATATATGTCCCATAACCCATTGACATTAGACAACAGCTAGAAATATACTACATAAGTCTGTAGTATATTTCTAAATATTGGTGTAAAACAATCCTATGTTTACATTTTGCTTATGCTTTTTTGCATATGATAATAAAAATGACTAATTGAGCCTTTAATATGTACCTTATAGTCATGTATGAATCCTCTCTTTCACCTTTGACAGTTTGTCACTGATGATAATTGCTCCATTGTTTAAAATTTGGCTTTAATTGCGCCTAGATAATTGCCCTGTGAGATGAGCCATTATTATGGGTTTATTATGTTTGATTTATCCAGGCAACACCAAATGTGCATGCTATTTTTCAGCACCAGCCTGCTTCACATTTGTGGAGCTACACACATTCCCACCAGCGAGTTGCTTTTATCTAGTGCACCTTCAAAACGTATTCAACACTGACACTTTTTCTTCATGTTGCTGCACTTTAACAGCTTTAATTTAAAACTGATTATGTCTTAACACTGATCCTGAACAATGACACACATAGAACCACAAAAATAAAGTGTAATATATTGATTGCTCTTATTTCCCGATATATAATTTATTCAGTAACGTTTTCTCTTCTTTGCAGAGGCACTCCAAAATTGACACTAACTGCATTCAATTTCCTTAAAATATCACTGAGAGTGTACCTGAGACCAATTCAACTGAAAGACCACAATTTCAAAAGAAATGTAGTATATCTAGATAAACTTAAATGTCAGAGCGGAAACTCTACTATGAAGTTCAAAGAACTGTACACAGAATTCAGATAATGGCGTGGAGATAAAATATGTGTATAATTTTTCGTAAGTGTAAACTGCAGAGCTCTTTAGCTGTGAGGGAAGATCTTGTCAAAAGAACAGCAGTCAGTGTATTTCACACGAGGCAGACTGGCCTGAAGGAACCGCTTTAAACAGAGAGGCAAGCATGAGCCTGGATTTTGCCAGAAGGCCTGTGAAACACTGAAAGCTGGTAGTAAATTATTCTGCAGTCTGATGAAAATAACCTGAAATATTCAGCAACAATGAAAAGTAACATTCTGTTGAAAACTGACACAACTTGTCATCAATTCTCACAGCACCCCAATTGTATAGTATGACAGAGGCAGCATTATGTGGGGTTGCTTTTAAGCATCAGGGAGTGAGGGGATTGTGAGAATAAATGGTGCAATGAATAGTGGCAAATTCAAGTAAATGTTATTCTGTACATGAGTGAGCAAGACGCAGCCAAATCAAGTCTGGTTTGCTGCTTCCTGACAAGAACTGTGAAATTGTGAACGGTCGGTGCGGCCAAGACAAGACTGAAATATCAGTGAAAGTCTGTGTACTGTTTTTAAGTTAGCTTTTTCCCCCTCACAGATGCTCGCCATCCACATTAATTAAATTTACCAGTAATTAAAATTAAATCTGCATGTAAAAATAACAGAAAAACACGAATCCAGATGTGCCATGCAGGCACAGATGTATTCAAGAATAGCTGGTAACAACTGTCTGCAAGTAATTTTGGAAACGCAGAATATTCTGAATGTCCATTTTGACACCACAACTCACTTGTCGAGGCTACCACTGTGATTTTGATTTTCTGTCGTATACATCCATCTGTTGTATGTGTTTATTACTCAACAATGCATACTCATAAAAACCAGTAGCCCTTTGTAGTGTGTCTCTGACATCAGGAGGCAGGTCCCCTGGTTCCTGGGTGCAGCCCCATAACTGCTGCTTGCCCTTCGCATGAAACACGTTCCCTACATTATACAGGGCTCTGGCTTCTCCAACCTGCAACCAGACAATAAGACATACAGAAAAGAAAGGTTAAAAGAAGGATGCAGAAACACATATGCCTACAGTAATGTGCTCAAGCATTTAAAAATAATTTGTAATAATGATACATTTAATTCGTGCAACATCTTTCATGATGCTCGGAAATAAACTGGAGGTATAAAAGTATATACATGTAAAATGTCTCAAATATTAAATTAAGATTCTGTAGGACAGGTTTCAGTTGGTCAAAGGAGCAAATAAACAATACAGACGGCAAACTTCTGAATGTATTGTAGCTTTTCGGAGGACTTTTAAAGAGATGCTGTAAAAAAAAAAATTTTTTTTAAAAACATGCTCGTTACCTTGTCGCCCTGTTCTTGAGAAATATCCAGATGTCTTTGACAGCACACAACAGCCTCATCAAAGCGCCCCAACACTTTTAATGTGTTACCAAGGTTGCCACTGGCTTTTCCTTCTCCAATTCTGTCTCCTATTGTTCTGAGAAAGTGATGTTCAGTGATGGGAGCAAAGATTCATGTAATTTAGTTAAACAATAGCCATTAAGGTACTGTAACAAGATTTAATTGGTAGATGCTGTAGTACATTTTTAATTGGTTGCTTTTTCCTAAGGCCAGGTCCCAGTGGCCCCGGTGAGACTGTAATGTAGCAAGGTAAATCTCGCCAGGGTCTTTGATCGCTTCCCTGCTGAAGTACCAGCTGCACTCACTGCAGGGGAGCGGATTACTCATACAAGCTAAACATCCAGCTGGTAGTTGTTGACTGTTACTATATGAAAGTCCACTCACTTTTTCTTGGAATTTTCATTGTCTAACTCAGTGTCAACATAAAAAAATCCCTGAGGCTCCTCATGGTTCCAATAAAGTAAATCGAATCTGTCAGGGATGGCAACTTGAATCCTTCTCTTCTGCGACTGTCTGGACATCAAATAGCAGAACTATTAGCATATCATTCCTCCTATATACTGTATATATGATCTTAGAGGGTTCCTTTTTAATTGAATTGCAATCAGGCTTCGGAGATGGCCACAGTGGAATTCTGTGTTTTCACTTGTTATAAATTACATTGTTTCATCTGCTACAGTCAGTGAAAACTCATGTAACTGGTAACACGAAGTACCTCTCCAACATTTCATGATTATCAATATAAAGTCTGGTTTTTAAATAAGACAAAAAAGCACCATCAGGTTAATGACTGAAATCATTTTTCAAGTTTATATCAATCTATAGGTTCCCTTAGTATGAAGCTGATACCATACTCTATTTTAGTACCTGTTAAGTGCTTTAAGCCACCAACAAACAACAAAAAGTATGCATTCAGTGCCTCGCAAACTACACTTTTTGTATGGGTTCCGTCTGGTTTTGAATTCTGGGATAAATATATACAAGCTTTTAAAGTTTTTTTTTTTTTTTTTTTTTTTTTTTACAAGCTATTAAAAAAAAAGGTACAATGCTCACCTGGCCAAAGTAAGGTCATGTTTGTGGTATTCCAAGGCTTTGCCGTACTCCTTGAGGTAGAAATAGGCATTGCCCAGCTGGCTGTAGATGGCACTGAGGGTCTTCAGGTCTTCTGTGCCGACCTGCACGGCTGCCTCAAAGAACGCTGTCCCCCCTTTAAAGTCCCCAGCCTTGCACAGCCGCTCTCCTTCCAAGGCCAACTCCAAGCAGGAGGCCTCCATCCTAAGTGGTGCACGCACACACACACACAGACAAAAAACAGTACTGACACTATCAGAGATAGAATAATGTATAGTAATATGGACACTTATTACAGTGGCAGTGCAACATCGGTGACGAACAAATTGCCAGTATCACCATGACAACAAGGTCTGTAGCCATATCTGTGGACTGTTGCCTTAGCAACTGAGTCTAAGGCTCTAAGATGAGCACCTTGAAAGGGTGTTGCACTTTCCGCTCATTAATGCTCATATCCGCCTGTTTTCTAGAGTCTGATTTATGAAGACATGTAAAGACAAGTTCTCTTGCATTATTGGTTGGCTATATCAATCTGATAAAGCTGCTTGCCTTTCCACACTTTTGGAGTGTATGAGATTAAAATCAACTTTGCATTTTGTGCATAGTAATGCTTTCTATGACAAAATATTAGAGCAATTCATGAGCTGATATTGTTTATAGTCCATGTGAACAAGGAAAAATCAGCAAATTAATAATGTTGGTCATTCCTGTGTCAACACGTGATGATCCAAGTGTATCTCGTGTAGCTCTCCTACACAGCTAAGCTGAAATATAATAGAAGCAACATGTTCCAGAAATAACTATCAAAAGCTAAGTCAAGAGGAGTCTTCCTACCACTTCTACAATGCAGTGGTTACTATGGCAACTGCTGGATCAATGACGCTGACTCAGGGAATGTAAAATTAATATTAACTTTGTGTCTCGTTAAGGGGACATTTCAATCAAATGCTAAGGTATTTGATGGAACCTATTTTAATCATTTGAAAAGTAAGCATCTTACGGCTCTACGATGCGGTGTACATTATACATAGACCAGGTGTAATGTGAGGGGACTTTCAAGAGACAAAATAATCATGTACCAAAATATTGATGTATCATGCCATAAGTGTGTGTGTGTGGTCATAAGAAATGTGAGTGTACTACCATAGGGTAGGTAACAGGGCCTCGTCAGTGAGTTGTATCCCGAAAGTATACACCCCAGATTCATTGTATAATCCAGGATAAACTAAAGACCAGCCAATTTGGTTGCAGCTCTAAATTCCAGATAAGGTACTAGAATGTAGAGTTAAGCAAGGATTATCCTTGACTCTAATCTGTTTTACAAATGGCACTATTCTAAAGTATACGAAAGAGATGTGTGCCATATGTAGTTTCGCCTGCAGGTTTAGTAGAAAAGTGTCGTTCATTTGTTTCATGGGTGGTATTCAAGAAACACTTCATGTCCTGCACCTCTTTACACTCCTCCTCTCCCATAAAGTATCTCTCAGTTATTTATTTTCTATTAACACAGTTCCATACCTGTTCCCCTCTTCTTCATATTGCCATGTTGCAATTCACCACCATACATGATTACGTTAGGGACACAGGCATGTTTACATCATTTCACTTGCACTCAAACTACTACTTTGACTTGTTGGTCATCTTACATTTAATGAAGCACAATTTAACAATTCACTCAGCACAAGCCTTTTGCATTTTGCAGCCCTTTCGCACTCTGAAATGTAGATGCAAATGTCTCCTCTGTCTTCCTTTCTCAACTTGTCCTGATCTAGAATCGGTGTGCTCACCAAGGTAATTTGGTTTGCAAAACCTTGCTTGCCAAGCAACAAAATGACCACAGAACTGGTCCTTCTCAGTGTTGTAAAACTCAATTTTGAGTCGTATACATATGCCACCAGACAGGCAACAGAAGGTTGGTTTTCACTCCCTAAGGCAAACACTAATTACCTTAAACGCTCAGTAATATATAGAGCAATGAAAACATGGAATTCTTTACCACCATTATTGACTAAATTAACACAGAAATCAAAGTTTAAAAATCAAATAAGGAAACACCTTGGAATATCATATTTGTAGGATGCTATGTATATGGGGATTTGTAGCTTTTTATTTGTTTTTAAAATTCTACATGAATGTAAACAGTGTTGATTGGTTTAAATTGTATATTGATCTGTGCTCAATTCATGTTTGTCATGTAATGTGCTATATATTGCATGTAAGGTGTGGACCCCAGGAAGACTAGCTGATAGCTATGGAATCAGCTAATGGGGATCCTTTACATAAACAAATAAACAAGTAGCAATACCTGTGTTTTTGCTTGGTTCGTGTTTTGTCCACATACAACTGTAGTTCCAAGTGTAAAGGCCTTAGCATAGCTTGGGGTCGGGGTCCATGGTGGACCAGTCTACACATAGCTCTCTCAGCTCCAGTCAGAGGGCAAGACTCAGAAGCCATGAGGGTTAAGGATTGACAAGACTATGTCAAAATAAAATTGAGCAACTCTTTACATAGAGCTTGCAGTTCATTCAAGCAGTGCACTTATCACTGATAATGCAATGCTCAGACTTTTAGTGAAATTTCCAGTTTCTAAGTCCATATTGTCCATGGAATTAATTCATAAGAATCCACAATGTCAGCAATGTTGCAGCAAACCTGGACCCAATCCAGCTGGAATTTCTACACACAGTCCCAGACTAGCCGAGAGTCACATCTGCTTTTCAAGTCCTCGAGAACGTTCCAAAAACGGTGAACCCTCTGCTCCCACAGCCAAGCCAGTCAGGAGGGAATTGTAGAAAATCCCGCGAAAGAGCAGTTCTAGTTACTATTGTATTTCTTAGCAAAAACATGTTGATTTAAAAGTCTACAAAGGGCATGTTTCTCCAACCCAGCTGAATTGATTCAAGAAGTTGAGATGTCCGTTGCTGTAATGTCATTCAGTTCTTACTATCCCCAACAGAAATGTGTCCTCTCTATTGATCCTCTTCAACCTGTGCTCAGCTGTGACAGCGAGATCCATTGTTCTGCCTTGCCGTTACGAGTCACGCTTTAAAAGAGGGAGGGTGTAATGTAAGGAACATTCTCCAGGTGAGAGCAGGGGGACAGTCAGTGACGACAAAGTGAGTGCAATACTTTCTAAGCATGACCACTGCCCCAATGAGAGACAGAAAGGAAGGAGAGAGAGAGAGAGAGAGAGAGAGAGAGAGAGAGAGAGAGAGAGAGAGAGAGAGAGAGAGAGAGAGAGAGAGAGAGAGAGACAATCGTTAATCCAGGGACCTGCACCTCCTTGGTAGAGACCACACAGTGCACTGATTGGCCCAGACTAATCCAACTGTCTGCTGACACTGGCAGAAATATTATTAGGTCACCAGCCAAGACAAATAAGACTGTGAGTAAAGAGGAGGTACTAAATGTCACGACTGAGTGCATACATTTTCAATTATTTTTACAAAAAAAAACAAAAAAAATGTATGTATGGATGAGAACTTAATTTATGTTCACGTTATTTGTCTGTTTTTTTTGTTTTGTAAAAATCTTTAAAATTTACTGAAACTACTACAAAACTTACATAATGTTTAAATTGCATGCAGATTCTTCTGCGTAAATGGGTTTCTGGACTGATAAAGTTGAGTTTAGCTGGGTGGATCCACAACTTGTAAATATACTATGATCTGCATTAAATTATGTCTCTCACACCTCCCACTGCCCTTCATTTCCACACAACCAATAGCAATGTTGTATGTGTGGAAAATGCACTAAATATTGGTAAGCATAATGGCGTGTCTACACAGAAAGCGTTTCAGTCGTGTTTTTCAGTCACCATCTCACGTAGGTCTGACAGAACAGATGCGCTCCTGTTTTAATCAATCCAGCTGTCTACACACAGGCCACGTATTAGAAGCGGATTTTTACGCTGCCAAAATGCGGGTGACCCACACTCAATTCTGTGCCTGAATGCATCCTGTGTAGACAAACACGGAGCAGTGAAACTGCTGCTGCTCTGCTAGCGTGCTGCTCATGCTACGCCTCCTGTGTCATGGCCATGGAAACGTCATACATGCATCAACAAGCTTGCCACAGGGGTTACTACACTAACACTGGCTCTGTTCCATTTAGATACGTCAGTATACACCATGACAGCATGCACAATACCCAGGTCCTTCCCCTGAAATACCTAAATGGAATGCAGCCACTAATCATTTTATTAATCACATCTGTGCGTTTCCTGCCATGACATGTAAATGCCTGCCAGGAAAAAGGTGTATTGAATATGCGGCAACATATGTGAAAAAAATGTATCTTAATTACAAAGTTTACTAATTCAGTGAGATTACCACAATACTGGAATAAATGGAGTATTTTATTCCCCTTACAAGGACCCACAATTTTGCCTGCTTTTTAGACATTTCCTTGTGTCTGCCATCTCCCTTCTCTCGGTCACTTACAGTGCACACACTGTCTCAATACCAGAGTTACCCCATTGGCCACAGGCCTTTCTCACAGCAGACAGTTTGACTTGTCACAGTAGGAAAAGCACAGGTGTTACTAATAACATTAACAATGGCTCCGCTCTATTCAAGCGTCCCAGAAAGCCATGACAGTGGCAGTGAGCAGTGAGCCAGCATGCACAATACCAGGACCCTGAAACCAAAGCAGCTAAATGGAATTCACCCATCATTAATTTTATTATGTACACATGTGCTTTTGTTACTGTGACTTATTAAAATGTCTTCTGCGAAAAAGGCTTATGTGCTGACCTCTCCAAAACAGATGCTGATCCTGCAGGCTGAGATCATAACAAAAGAGAAGCATATCCTCTTTGATTCGACAAAAAAATCGTTTGACCTTGGGAGTGATTCACCATTGCCATGTCCACCAGATGGTCTTTTTGTATTTATTTTTTTTACCTTGTTGCTTATATCACTCTCTAGCAGTGGGCGATATGAAAAGAAATCCTCTGTCCCTGTATATGTAATTTTATGTTGTAGTGAACTGAATTGCAACATAGCCCACAATGGCCTTCTTCAGCCAGAGATATGAAAAGGGATAGACATCATGACAAAGGTGACAAATTTAGGCTATATCATCTCATGATATATATTATCATATTGGCCAAACTTTTAACTCTCTCAGTCTTTAATAGTACTATATTATCAGTATGTTTTAAACAGCAAGGCTTTGTGTGATAACCTAACAAATACAAACATTAAAAATATGTGACATCATAAAACTACTACTACTACTACTACTGAATTTTAACAAATGGACATTTTTTTAGGGCAAGAATAAAAATTAGGCCATCTGAACCATTCAGCCCCCTAAATCAAAGGGTGATCTGAAGTGACCAAACTCTCTTCCTTGCTCATAACAAATTAATCTTGCTATTGTTGAAGCAACATATCCAAGCCCTAGTGCGAAAGCACTCCATACGTATTTTAGCTGGGCTGGCAATAACAGATGAAAGTCATCAGTCTGGAAAGTGGATGGAACTGGTTACCACAGTAGAGAACAGTCCTTTAAAATGTGCAAGGTCAACAACTACTTCTGCAGCAGTGGGGATATCAGTCCACCTCTGAAACCTCCTCCTTCAGTGGGAAAAAGCTCAGAAATGTTGATAATTCCAGTAACTATCTTTGAACAAGCCATCAAAGGAGGGCCCACAAAGTTGTAGATTGCGCCATGTCCACTCTTCAGTGCAAACAGGAAAGGGGAGCAGGCACTAATAGCAGTAGCCAGAGGGATGAAAGGTACAAGGTTAATGCAGTTACAAAAGATCGCAGACGGAATATAACTGAGCCATCTAAATGTAGTTAACCAGTGGTATGGCACTGAGCAAGCCTAATACTGCACACAAGGTTTCAGCATGTCCTCAAGAGGCTCACAGATGTACTAGATGTGAAGGAGATGTTGCTTTCCTTTGTCTCTCTTGCTTTTCATACAATCAACTTTGTCTGACAAAAGGCAGGAGGATACAAACAAATGGCCATGAAGAGAATTTTCATAATTGGCAAGGACTGTGTCTTGTGCAGTGCCTGATGAAAGGATGTTCAGAATGGAGTATACAATACAAGAGAAATGGACTGTTGCCATCTGACAACAAGGTTTCAAGGAGGTAGGATAGAAACCGAGCATCTACTAAGGAGTAAAGTTGAAGCAGGTAACTACAGAGATGCTGAATGGTGCCAAAGATGAGGAGGAAGACACAGCTGCAGATGGTGCAGGGGCCTCTGGAAACCACGACCGAATTGTAAAACCCTGAATTGTAAAACAGATTGCGGAAAAAGGGTGCAACCTTAAGAACACCTGGCGACATGGTTAAATAACTGTGCAGTTGTAAAGTTAGAGGCCACAATACAATCATCACTCATCTTGATCAAAGTCAGTACACTAAAAGTACTGCATGAGAGCATGCTTGAGGGCTAACTGACAGACAGAAAGAAGGATAAAAGAAAAAGAGACCAAGAGTGAGAAAAAGACATTAATGGACAAATAAACAACAAGACAAAGACAAAAAAAAAGGATTATTCTCCATGAGAGGATTTTCACAAAGTGACTTTCATTCTTGCCATCGTTGTGGTTGGCGCAAGAATGGATCTGTGCAGTACAGTCTGCCATTCGCTCCTATGATTACCACTCTAATTGGTCTGTTTGGGAGACTCTCATCCCATAATAGCCTGCCTGTGGTCTAAGAGAGACAGTCTCCCAGTGCTGTTACCATGGCAGCACAGAGCGCATGTAACATATTGGACAGGTTTCAGGGAGTAAGTTAAGGAGGTTGAAGTGAGAAGTTTGTGTGTAAGCTGAACTACGTCGTGTCGAAGGTTTGTTCTTTCAGTGGCAAACAGCAGAATTTGAACAATGAAGCTCTGTCAAATCATGAATCACAATTTATTCACTGTTGACGAGAAGATCATGTTCTTCTGCCAAAGAAAGGTTATACTGCCAAAGATAACTGAAATAAAAGAGGGAGACAAACTTAAGGCTAGGGTTAGGTTCAGGCATCTAAAAGTTTAGTTTAGGCAATAGTTCAGTAGCAGATACCTATTTAGCTGAACATATGAACTGAAAACCCCAGTATTAACCCACAGTAGTAAAAAATATATAATATCAAATGAAATCTAGAGAAATATAAGCTTGCTCAGATGTAGGACAGGCACATTATTAGAGCTGTTTAACCCAAGCACACCACAGTGACAAGGCTAGATTAGCTGGACTAAGATAGTACCTGGCACGAACATTAGAACAAACCACAACCTATTCATGACATTATGCCCATAAATGATTCTGCACTGTACCCATTTTCACATAATGTAGGTTGTAGATGATACTGTACTATCTTTCTGAAAGACAATGAGACGTAAAAAAAGATTTGGGGCAATGTTGCGTGCACTAAAACAGGTCGTGTGCATTTCAAGCAGCTTGGAATATTCATTAGTAAATAAAGTAGACTCTGTTCCATATGATACAACCAGAGCTGAACCAATTAATCAATTAATCTATTAGTTGATTGACAGAAAATTAATCAGCAACTATACTATACCTTTTTCCAGCTTCTCAAATGTGAGGATTTGCTGCTTTTCTCAGTTTGAGATCTGCAACGATTAATCAATTAATTGATTAGTCGATCGACAGAAAATTAATGTAAACTATTTTGAAAATCGAATAATCATTTGAATCATTTTTCAAGCAAAGATGCCAACCATTTGCTGGATCTAGCTTCTCTAATGTCAGTATTTCTTTGTTATATGATAGTAAACTGAATTTCTTTGGGTTTTGGACTGTTGGTTGAATGAAACAAGCTATCAAAATAGAACACCTTGGGCTTTGATAAATTTTAGGGTATTTTCCCTATTTTCTTATATCTTATAGACAAAACCATTAATTGATTAATAGTGAACATAATCAGCAGATTAATCGATCATGAAAATTACAGTTACTTGCAGCCCAACTCTGTAAACTTACTATCTTTGGGGTTTGGATTGTTCGGTGGACAAAACAAGAAAGCTGAAATGGGTACCTTAGGCTTTAGGAAGTTGTTGGGCATTTTTCACTATTTCCTGACATCTTATAGGCCAAACAATTAATCGACAAAATAAAAAGCAGATTCATCGGTAATGAAAATAATCAGTTGCAGCCCTGGATACAACTTTTACAACCTAAATACTTGTAAACAAATGCTGCAATATACACCTGCTACACACTGTACACCACTTCTTCCATTATATTTTATATGAAGGAAAATCCAAGTCAACATTGGCCATGTACGCCATCTTGGCAATGGGCTAAATAATAAAACTTAAAAAACTTACTGGAATGGCACACTATCTCAACATGACTATGTAAGGCTCTGTAAGCTCTTCCTTTATTCCCGAATCCTTGTTCCATATTCTGGGTTTTACACTACTGTCCCCATTATTCTTGGCTTAGTTAAGAAACTCTGTGCGCAGAGTAGTAATCCAGCCATAATTACAGAGTGCCACGACTAGTTGTCAGGGAAACCAAAGAGAAACTCTCTAGGAATGTTTTTTCCTCTTGCAGTGCTTGTCTCTTTCAGTTAGAGCCGAGCTGTCTCCTTCTTTCTTGATTTTCCTTGATTCTGTTTCTCTTAACCCTGTTGTCTGTGGCAATATAAATAGGGCAGTATCATGTAATACGGCCCTAGAAAACACAGAGAAAATAACACAGCATAACATTTACGAAAGAATAACTGTAATATTCCTAGGTTCGTGCAGCATTTGCCTTAAAAATTAGTCAATTTAAATTTAGGTTAAATAGTTATGAGTAATTTTTGTATTCTTTTCATAAGCAGTAATTCTTAAGATTCTTGATATGATCTCTGTGAAGAACAGGACGTGGATCAAATGACTTGCCCATTTCAAGTGTCAGGCATTTATCCTTTCACAGTGGAGTGACATTTAAGGACACCTCCTTTTGAGTGATAGTTATTATGTTCTGCAGCTGATTGATAACACTTCATGTGTAAATTAGGAGACCAGAAAACATATCTGATGCAATGTAAGTAGAAGTTTAAGCTTTGAAATACTTCTTTCAGAGTTGATTCTATCCATAGCCTAACATTGTTTTCATTTTGGCAATATCCAGTAAGTACAATTAATGTCTGAAACCAAAGTCCTAACAAAACAAAACCATTTTACAGGAATTGTTTGTTGGCAGAGACTCCACAGAATATCCTTTTGTATGCGTTTCCTTTGAAGCTACAGACAAAAAAAAGCATACACACACACACACACACACACACACAACCCTCATTGTAGAAAGGTCATGTATCGGCTTTATCTGTTTGTAAAATAGAGGGAAAGAAATCAGGGGGGTAGACCTGGCCATATGACCATAACCAGCACTGAGTCACTCTATGTATTTATCTTGTGTGTGTGTGTGTGTGTGTGTTCGTTTGTCAGGGGCATGTCAACCTTGCAGGGCTTATGAATGTCACTTCACAACTCAGCAGTTATTAACACTCCCAGCAGTCCACAAGTTTTACCACAATCTGATCAGTGGTATCTAAGATATGGCGTGACACAAGGGCAAACAACAGATAAAACTGTCCCATGGGCCAATCAATGTAACTGTCAAAAAATATTAATAAGTAGCACTGAAACAATTAGTCAATTAATTGATTAGTAGATTAGATTAGTAGAAAAAAATTAGTGGAAACTTTTTTGACAGATGACAATCTTTTAAATCATTTTTCAAGCAAAAAATGCCAAACGTGATTTGCTTTCAGCTTCTCAAAAGTGAGGATTTGATGCTTTTCTTTGTAAAATATGATAGCAAACTGTATATCTTTGGGTTTGAGACTCTTGGCCTGACAAAACAATGAATCTGAATACATCATAATGTGCATTTTTCAATATTTTCTGACAGTTTATAGGCAGATGAGTAATCTATTCATCAAGAAGAAATCGGTAATGAAAATAATGATAGCTGCAGACCTAGTAATAAGTATAAACATATAGTCAGTCAGTTGTCTATGTTTTGTCAAAACTGAACCACAGTGTGGGATATTGCTTAACTATTGATATTTCTTAATTGGAGGCATTGAAAGACAGGTAAACTGTTGTATGGCATGCAAATATTGCAATGGTACAGACAGTCCTGAGGCAAGGAGAGACAGAAAATTTGCAAATGAGTGGGAACATGGTTATCACATATACACCAAGTATGCAAATATGGGGTTAAACTGGTAACATTTTGTGCATGTTTCATCCATGTGATCTACTGACCCTGTAGCCTACATATGGTGTGATTCTGCACTCACATGGCACGTATAAACCAAAGCCATGTGTAACTTTACTGTCAAAGTGTCCAACCTGGACACAGACACTCCTTGCTACAGTATATTCCTCCTACGTCCACATCTTATGAGGCTCCTCTCAGTCTGTACATTCCAGCCACAGCAGCTCAACGACCCGAGCCAGGAATGAGGCTTGGAACTGGGCTCTGGCTGCAAACTGTGGCTGGGTCTTGGGCACTGAATCAGTGAAAGCTGGCTGGTCAAGTTCCGCCTGCCTGGCTCCTCCTTAGCAGGCAGCCTCTATTATTCTCCGTTATTATCATTTCTGTCCCTTCAGCCGCTCCCTCCCGTTTCTACTTTCTCCTTATCCTGACAGACATTCAAAGACAGGCTACAAGGCTGACCCCCCGCCTGTTTGCCGATGTACCCCCTTAGGGTCCTACCTTGAGTGCAGCCTCTTGCTGGCTAGATTCTGGTCCACACCGTTAGCAGCCGACTGAGCCATAGAACCGCTGCTAATCTGTCTGCCTCCTAGCTTGCTTCCTCCCGCTATGAGGCCCCTTCACTATTATTTCCTCCAGAGGCAGCTACGCTTTTCTTCTTCCTTGAGCCGTTCCGCTTCTCTGTCACTCCCTCCCCCCTTTTTTTCTCTCGTTCTTTGCCACTGTCTCTGTCTCTCTCTCCCCCCCCTCTTTTGCTCATACACCACAGAAATGGCAGGCAGCTGCTGAGGAAGTGAGGCGCAAATAAACCATAAAAACACATAGCCCCTCCCCCAAAATGACGTGCGGGCAAAAAAAGGAAGGGCGAACTGTGTGTGTTGTGAAAACACATTTCATGCATACTTAAACAATGTGTTTTTATTTTCTCACAATGTTTTATTGTTGCTGTCCCTTCTCCGAAATGTGTTTCTGTCTTTGAAAAATAACTTTAAAAGACTAACTGCTGCTGAAAAACAGCGTTTCACCATCTTCTCTGGTGGAAGGTTTCAAGCCTGTTTTACATCTGACAGCACCAAAGTTGGGTGTGGCTGGGTGTGGTCAGAGGTGAGGCCTGCTTTGTTTCACCTGAATCCACGCTCAGCAGTGACGTCACCAGATCCTGGAGTACACCTGCGCAATCACTGCAGCAAGGTGAGAAGTTTCAGGGGGTGTTAATTACTCATTAAGGATTTTTATTTACAGCCACTCATTCAGTGTATCCAGTACCAATAAAACATCTAAACACTCCAAGCCTCCTTGCTCCTTTTATATTACAGGGTACTTTTGCTTTTACTTATTTAGCCTACTAAAGTTTGAAGTTTAATAATTCTATATAGTAACCCAGCATCAGGGCCTAAGTCAAGAGTTTGGAAATAATGAAAGAAATTCGGATTTCCCATATTTTAAGTTAACTGTTTTAACTTTATTGTTTATCAAAGCCTCATGTGGGAAATACTGACTACTTTACTTTTCCTTTCAGTTATTATGGTGTGTTCACACCAAAACTGAATAGAATTTTTCTCAGGGTGAGATTACATACAAAGTCAACGCAAAGAATTAGCAAAATTCGCATCATTTGCGTATAGAGACAGAGCACATTTAAGTCCCACCCACACCGGAGAGGAAAACAATTCATCGCTCTCCGTTGACTTTGTATTGCGTAAAGGTGCCTCCTTGTCATTTCGGTCTGCTAACAAACAAAAGAAAAATGCCTAAAAGCTACTGTATGGTAGGATGCACTACCAACAGGGTACAGAACCCAGAACTAAGTTTTTAGAAGCTGCCAAACCAAAAAAAAACTGAGCTTTTAAGAAGACAAATGTGGATACAGACGTGAGGCAGGAAGAATGGGAAAGCTGGGATTCTGACACTCAGTATGCCTTTGTGTGCAGCAAGCATTTCGTCACTGGTCAGTCAAATATCCAAATGTCAGTTTTAGGCTACCTATATGGCTGTAAGTTCAGCTAAAGCATTCTGACAGTATGCAGCTTGTGTAGTGGAATGTGGCTGAATCAGAAAGCTATGCAGTTTTATGTTTGCAAGTGCCTTAGCTAACTGCAGTAACTTAGCTTGAAAAGTAAGCGAGGAAGTTGGTCTACCTGGTAAGTTCTGAAAATACGTGTCTGTTACTTGATTGCAGCTATCGGTTGTACTTTACTATGAGCCAAGTCACTAGCCCTGATCATACTTTCTACGAATCGGCATCACGATGTAGTTATTTCGGCATCCTTTTGATCCGTTTATTGCAATTAAATCACAGCAAAATGTGTTTATTTTTGATTCATGCCGCTGTAGTAGTAAATCCTGGCACCGATCAAACTGGGCACTGGTCAGTCGTGGCGAAAATTAGCTTCGGTTTTGGTGGGAATACAATAACTTTGGCAGGAAATTTTGTGTCAGATCATGTCAGACCCCATTGCTCATAATAAGAAACTGATAGGGGAATAAAAGGTTTTCAGGGGCTTTAAACAAAATGTGAATGTATTGCAGGTACTGTAAATCCCACTGAGAATACACTCACTCTTACACTCACTGTTTTGTCTTTATGGTCTTTCAGAGTTCACCTTCATCTCAGGTTGAGTCCCTCCCCCGACCACCTGACTGTGGGCAAGCTTCTCCCAACTCACTCACACAAATCAGCTGTAGACTACACTATCGGATGGTCAGTTATGGCTTACCTACAGAATATACAGCGGTTATGCTGCTCCTACTACTAACACAGCATGTTAGCCACACATACTGCATAATGCTGACTAGCGTTTCTCACTGTGCCACTTCTGATATATTGTCGGTACACAGCTATACAGCTACTGTCATCTGCCACATTAGCAAAGTCAATAGTCCCAAACTGCAAGCACAGCAACTTTCAACTTGCCTGACAATCCTGAACTTTCTCATAGTGCTATCTGCATCTCATAGACTTGCTCCTTGTCATTCAGATTTGTCTCACAACCTTAGTAGATCTATGACGGGCATCTCTCTGGAACTGTCAGCCATGCAGAGCCTTGGAACAAGTTTTAGAGATGCACCAAATGCAGGTGATGCTTTCAAAAGTATTTTCATTTCTTTAATACATTTCATTACCTTATAGTTACTTGATTGTACATCCTTCCATTTTTGTTTACATGTGTTTATCTCATTGCAATCTAATATTATTTCATACAGATATTAATTTATAACATTGCTATATGGAGTTAGTTATTCACATATTAATTGCAAAATGTATCCCTCATAATACACAGCATATAGTTTCATTGTCAACTTGTCATAAAAGCTGTTCAGCCATGTTGTTTTTGTTTTATCTAACCATATTAACATTATATATTTATGTCACTCTGAGCATCACATAATTAAGAGGCCTCTGCAGTACCTAAGGTTCACCGTAGGAGTGCAGCATTGCACTAGTGAATGACAAGCTTAAAGGAACAACATTTGCTTCCTATGCAGGAGCATGTCAGAGAGACAGGAATAAATGAAAGGAACTACAGAGGGTGGACACAATAACAATTTATTTTCAACTCCTTATAATGCCTTTTTAATAAGACATAAAATCTGCATTAAATAAAGCTCCTTTGTCTGATACAGCGGTTACATAAGTTTCAAAATATTCATGATCGAATGCTATAAGGCCACTTGCAAGTGTGGTCAAGGCTCTACAGCTTTAAATTCTTACTTTTATTTAGTTTTTTCTGATATTTGACTCTTAGTTACTTATTTTTGATTATTTATTCTCATTTTGTTTTGTGTTACTTAATTCTAGCAGTAATTGTTCCCTTTTTTTGAATTCTTATGACTGGGCATATCTCAGTATTTATATTCATCTTCTACTGTTGTATTACTGCTCTACATCATTGGCTTGTTACTGTATTTGTTTGAAATAAAATGTTAACCTATTGCACTTCACATGTATATGGACCAGTGCTGGCACACATAACCATCGATGCATATACAATAATAAGTAACTTGATATTATTTTTCTATAAAACTAATTTCATATGTAATTAATTAATTATTTGTATATAAACATTTTTGTATGTGATATAAGTTTTGTAAGATGATATCACATTCTTTGCTTAGACTTCTCATCAAGGGATTTTCTGTCACTTTGAGATACGGCACATACAGTTAGACTCCAAGCTGTTGTGCTGCGATGTTGACAATCGTGTTGTTTTGGTTGCAGTGTATCAGGTCTTGTGGCTTTTCAGCACTCCTCAGTGCTCCTCTTATATGGCATTAATATGCTGATAGCAACCTGACAATGTATAATGAGATTCAGATATGTGAAAATGCTATTAGTGTATGCACTTCCCAGCCTCTCCCACCAGAACAGGAAAAGTGTTCCCCACTAAACAGAGGATAAGACAGAATAAATATGTTTAATACACATCGTAAATGCAGGTTTGTGAATTTTAAACTTTGATGCAAGAAAAATTATAAAAGAAAACAAAGCCAAAATTCTTAATACACTGTATATCACACTGTTCTAAACTAATTTGATATTATCCATTATATGTTTTATTTTCATTGTACTCATCATTTCACTGACAAACTATTTCTATGATCACAATTAGAAAATATTCATAATGGCACTAAATCACACTATTTACAGTGTAAATGTTGTATATATATATATATATATATATATATATATATATATATATATATATATATATATATATATATATGTGTGTGTGTGTGTGTGTGTGTGTGTGTGTGTGTGTACATATATTAACTAAATTAATGTCAATTTAATGTTATGTAAAAAAAAATCTTTATTATTCAGAACTCCTGCTTTGACAAATGAAGGATAATAAGAAAAAAACGACCAGCCACTAATCTTCAGAGTTCTGTGTGTTTATAATGTATTTGTTTTTGTCTGCTATTATATTATTGAAATGGAAACCACTTATTTTGATGGAATTCCACTTGTACATTTGAAATAATAAGCTCCTCAAAGCAGCCACTTCATACTCTTATATTCTGCCTGTTTTCTCTCTTTTCCCTGGTCTCTTGCTTTACGTTTTGTTGTGTTTTTGCCTTAATCCTCCAGCCGTATATCTGTTGGATCTTATGCACGGCAGCACTCGCAACAGCTCATTACAGACAACAAGGAACCACAAAAGCAAAATGAGATTGAGGTAAGCTGATTTCAGATTTAAACTGAGCAAGTCAAATTTGTTTCTCTTTTGTGAGGCAGCCCATTTTACAAAAACAAAACCATCTGCCTGCCATCTATTAGGTACTCTTCAAAATGTTGCATTATTTTTCACAGGGTTATAGGAACTGTCAAAAGGCATTAATTTCCCTTACTCCATCTGGATATTGCAGCATTTATGTGAAATAAAATTAAAAAAAACAGTAAAAGACATCATGGTATAGTTTTGTCATTGTCATTTTGTTTTGGGTTTTAAGTACATCATTGACCGTGAGTGACAATGGTCACATTTTTATTCTCTTTTGATATTTTTTCTTAAACCATTTAGACACGATTTGATCCAGAGAAAACAAGTTATAGATTATTTCTAAAGCACCTAAAGAATGTGCTTTGACCGTGGCCTGTTCACAATAAGTTTCTGTTGTCTCCGAATCCTGCCCAGTTTGAGGGTTGGGCTTGGATCAGGAATGCATCTTCCAGATTACCACCTTTCACAGACATGAAAGATTAGAAATAAAGATTTTATATATTTCTGATTGGTCTACCTGAAAATGTGCAGGTGCACAGATGGACAGACATTCTCTCTGAATAATTGCTGCATTATGACATTTCACCACTGAAAAGAACATCCACAGAAGTTCTTGTTTTGGCTTCAATTATTAGGACTGTGAGACATTGGGTTGAGGAAAATGTGTTTGTGGCAGCAATTGTGTGACTGTTGCCGTTAGGAGGTGGTCTTCAGCATCTGGGGATTAGTTGGTGCCAGCTTCTCATTTAATACTTGTCTACTTGCTGCTGCTGTCCTTAAGCGACCAAACAGTCCTCACTCTGGTGGTGCTGATAATCCAGAGGTGGAAGCATCCTTGTCATCTTATCACAGCTCCAGCTGCATAAGCACTCGTTATACCAGCAACACAGCACCAACACAACCAGGAGGACAAACCATGGTGTTCTTGATGCTGCTGTTGTTGACCGTGGCCTGAACCAGCATCCCTCAAGACTGGAACTTCAGTACTCTGTAAAGCTTTTCTAGGTGCCAGCTTTTATTTTCCCTGTCGATGAAAAAGATATTAAAGATAGCTTTTAGAAAGAAAAAAAACAGGTGCACCAATTCGGGGGGAAATGTACCTTGCCTATTTATAATGTTTATATTATCGGCCACAAAAGGGACAGAGAATGTATCTAGTGAGACAATTGTAGACAGAGATAAAAGATGAAAGCTGATTGTAAACAAGGAGTAAGACATTTATGGCTGCACCCACATCATTGTCTCTGTTCCAAATACAGCTTATTTTTAATAGGTACAAAAGGACAGAAAATAATTAATTGTATTTTACTTACAGTAGGTGTAAAGTGTGCCCTTCAAAATGTGCCAACTGCTAATTATGTAAAGCATGGGTTTATCATATGGTATATACATGAATTAAGCCAGTTTAAGACCACTTGTTCTCCCATGTGAGGCAGTCTGAAGATTACTTTCAATCTGTGCCCTCACTGATTTAATCAGTGGGATTTACATTTTTCTAAAGAAATGCATATAAACATTTTAACTTTAATTTTCCATTTTTTGCTGTTTTAAATTTTTCATTTTTTGCATTCCATATATTCAGAACCATGTACTCATGTTGTCAACTTCTAGTGAATTTGGGGGGATTAAATAAAGTAGTATACTGTAAATGCACTCAGTGCTTGGGTTACCGTTTATTATAGGATTATCATCTTAATCATCACATCCATCCAAGTTTCAAAACAACCAGCCAGGCATTGGCATAAAACCCAAGAGAGTGTTCTTTATTGTCATGTCAAAATATACAGCAATACCAATCCAATCAAGCTGCAAATTCATGATTTTTGGCAGGCAATGGCACCAGTGATGTGACTTTTATTTATTTTTTTAAATGTAAATTAATAAATAAAACTAAAACTAATTGGAGCTTATGCTTTACAATTGTTGTGTTCAAATCATACTGATATATGCAACAGATATCCATGAACTGTAGGTGCAGGATTACCTGGTGAACACCTGATGAATCCATTACAATTGCATCTTTTCTCTTACAGTGTTGTTTCTCTTGGCAGCACGATCACCTATCAAACATCTGGGCTTTCTAATTTCCTAAAGCAGGGCAACAGGCTGCTTTGTTGGCTCGTTGTCATACGCTACATTAAAAGCTGGCTATTTTATGTGCAGTTTGGTACTAATGATAAAGCTCTCAACAAAACTAAGTGATGACAGGGGGCCGGGAAGGAGAAAACAATTTGCATAATGGAAAAATCAGACCTAATCTTCTCCAGAACTCAGCCTGGAAGCTTGGAGAGGAGATGAAGGGAGGGAAGGGGAAAAGCAATGGATGAGCCTTTAAATCTGAGAGTCCAACCAGACTGGACTGTAGGTGACAGATTACATATACCATACAAATACCTTTCTATTTTAAAATGTTATTCCAAATTGTACCTGCATTTGTCATACTGTCTATACGGTTATATACAGTATGTTAGTGTATTTTGACTATTGTAAACTCAACATGTATGGTAGATTTTCTCCTGATGACCAAAGGGTGGCAGTGTTGTTTACTCCTCTCTGGCATGAGTTTACTCAAGATGGGCTATTGTTTAAGGTGAAGATTATAAAGTACATTAACAGGCAGTAAGGAAAAGGTAGCATGAAATTGAATCAGGAAATCTTAAAACAATATTCACATGTATGTAGATTTTATACTTTCTTTTGTCACTATAATTGTTCTTCCTATCCTTACAGGCTCTACAAAACTGTTCCCAATGTGATTATAATGTAAGTGATCCACAGTCTCTGTTCTGTGATATGTCCTCTTTGGTATGGGGACACAAAGAGAAAATGTTGTACTAAAATGACTGTAACTTTGGATGATACTGTCTGAACTAAGGAATGCAATTTTGCACAAAACAAGCAACATGGATTGTATCCCCCATGACTTGCTGTACATTGGAATCACATGTGGAAGAGATCACAGTGATGACAGCAACCAAAAACTGTGTCTGTGTACATATGGCCATTTGAGTGTTATTTTGTGGCAGACTTTAAAAAATGTGAACCTATCCTTTAAGCAGAAAATTGTGAAGACTTAATGTTAACACCTGAAGATGTTCCATTTATGTGCTTTGCATGCTAAGCCATTGGTCTGAAATTGGAATGAAGTTGCCATATCCACTAATATACAAGTCTTTAAGGCTGATTGATTGATAAAGAATCTAACATGTTAAGCAAGTTCGTTAAATTGACCTCTTGATTTCAGCTACAATTGTTACTTTCAGCTGTGTATTTTTGTCAGTGAGGGGACCACTATGCACATGTTTACATCAAGAATTACCTCATCTTCATACTGTCCGAGGCTGACATGTCTTTTAGTTACACCTGTCATTATGGCAACGCAAGTTTCCATGGGGATGGTCCCTGTTGTTAAATGTGCAGCAAAACTCCTCACCTTCACCAAGCCTTTTCAAGCTGGCATTTCACGTGTTCTTCCACAGCTTTTTGACCTAAAGTATTATCTGCACAAGCTTACAGGTTTGCTGAAAACAGCATATGTGTGATTTAGAAAATTATTGATTTGAGCTCACAGCTTATACTCTGTCCCTCCTGCCATACTGAAAACAGGGTGTTATCTCCCATTAAGCTGCTGTACAATCAAAGAAAGTTATTATCTAATCAGGAGAAATGGAGAATACACACACTGGAGTGAAGCTGATCCATTTTCCCTTCCAATGGCCAAGTCAAACATTTAAAAGTGACTGCTGAAGAATAGGAAAGGAGGCTATGGCTAAAGACAGTACTGCAGGAGTTGTGCGTGTGTTATTCAGCATTGTGTAAGGAGTGCAAGAGAGAAACCATGGAAGCAAGTGCGGATGATTTTCAGGTTAGCCTCTGGGTGTATGTGTATGTCAGCTTGTCGCGTGTGTGTCTATACTGTACTGTATGTCAGCTTATACATCATCTGTCCATGTGTCCATCTGTGTGTATGTGCATGTGCCAACGGGTGTGTCACGCTTGTCTGTCTGTCTGCCAGCGTGATAATGCTGAGCCCTCGTGAAGCCGCTTGCATCTCTGTTGTGGCTCCTTGTTCTTGGCCTACTTTGGGAGAGGTGAATTGAGGGCAACTCGAGTCTATGGGTAAGGGGATTAGGTCTCCAAACATGCTCCTCTCCAGTTTGGGATTTTGCCCCGATGCCAGACACTTAAAGTCTGCCAGGGATTAAGATAAAGAGAAGTAAGAGCGGCGTGTATTGTGGTGCGCTTGGGGAGATGTTTTCAACAACAAACAAAAAAGGAAGAGGAGGGGTGGGTGGTGGTTAAGAAAAAAAAAAAAGATGTATGGTGGTGGTGATATGATCTAATACATCAATGCAGCATTTGTTGACCTATTTGAATGTGGCTCGTGCCACGATGTCGGTCAGTATGTTTTCAAGGGATAAGACACAATAATGCAGAAGCTGTTCTTTTAATTTCCTTTGTATTAATGTATGATCTCTGCTTAATTCAGTGGTTTAATTAGGAAATGGCTTTGGTCTTTACTTAATATTATTGGTATCACAGTTTCCTGATTTAGGAAACAAAAGCAGAGTCTTTACATTGCACAAGGGCATCAAGTGTTAACAGGCATCCCAAGAAGAATCATAGTCCATCAGACATAAAGGCCAAGCTTAAAAAGTCATATTTGCCACTTTGTTCCACAGACTCAATTTTGAATCCTCCAGTAAAATAGAGCATCATCTGCATAAAATTACATTTTTGGAAGTCAAAGGTTTTCTGAAATACTGTAGCATCTATAAGGAATCTCAAGCACAACAACAGGTGCAATCAAGAATGAATGAAGCCCCCGACTAACAGATATTTTGCACTGAGAACAAAGTGGCACTTCCCCTGAATTATTTATTAGATAGAATGATAAGAGCATCAGGTTGAGGTATTAGTGTTCCTGAACCTCTTATTTGGCTTTCAGGAGTCTTGACAAGAGTCTGTCTTTTCCTTTGTCTTGACAGAGTAGGGGGGGTTCCTCCACCCCTCCACCCTGCGTCTGGAGGCTCCTCCTGGGTAAGAGGCTGCTGCTCCATCACACTCCTCCAAGAAAGTGGGTCATGAGTCTGAGACTGTGGGATTACCGACCGTCAGGCAGGCGTGTGCCGGGCCGCCTCTTATCCGTAATGTTTAGACTCCTCCACCCCCCCACCCTCAACCCCTCATTTAGTAGAAAAGAAAGGCAAAAAAAAAACACATGCCCCCACCACCCGCTTGTACACAAACATCCATCTTTAGCCATAAGCCTGTTAGTCTAAGACAATTCGGAACTGACTCCCAATGCACAATGGTCATCTCTGATGGAATAATTAAGGAAAAAGTACAGCATGTTGCAACTGCTCAACTTTTTTAAAAGTCGTTGTAATACATATTGACAGCAATTACAACATGGTATTGTTACTAATTAAACAAATAGAAAAAAACTGTTGGCATGTCACCCTAGGATGTGTGATTTGTACAGCATCCCCAATAAACTGTTTTATAATTTACCGAATCCCAACCAGCTCAGCAGTAATGACATCTAATAGCGACACCATGATAAATGCCAGCTTTTAAACAGCTGACCCCGTGATACTAATGGCAGGCTGGTTGTCTGGTAAGCTCTGACGTGGAGTGTGATTAATCAGCAAATAAATTACTGATAATAAATACATTCATTTTGCAGCGGAATGATTACATCCATCATTCGAGGTCACTGTTGCCTTGTACAGTCGCTAATCAGTGTCCCTCTCTCTACTTTCCACCTGCTGGTGGCGTAAGAAAGGGATACATCAACGAGGGACTGCTGAGACTTTGAAAGGTGGCTACAAAGTTAGAGCTGGGAAAAGAAAGATGGGGTAGCGGTATTTGGTGGATGTAAGAGAGGTTTAAAATTAAGTAAAGAACCAAAACAATATTTTTTTTGTGTTTTGGCATTGGGCCTGTTTCATGCTGCAGAGAGGGAATTGTAATTCATCGTGCTCATCTCATTGTTTGGTCCAGATTGGGGGTCTAGCTCACTCTGTGTCTGGGAGGGTTCATTAGAGAGAGAGAGAGCGAGAGAGAGAGAGAGGGGCGGGACAGAGATTTCAATTAGAGTTCAATTATAAGCACTCACTGCCACACATGACCTCCTTAAAAATCCCATCACAACATTAAATTGAGCCATGGTGTCTCATTCAACTGATTAAGTATTTTTTTTGTCACACTAGCAGTTTTTTGTTAGGCCTCATAAAGGTATGGACATACATAAATAAAAATATGTATCAACAAAATTACATTATGACATGGTACCATACACACACTTACAAGACAGAAACAGTTTGGTTTCTCTCTGGCACTTGGATGTTAGGTTGGATGTTGGATGTTTTCAAATTTGCATTTTAAGTTGTGAAACAAACTAATAACATTACAACATTCCAATGCCAAACGCCTTGGTTTTGTCCATGCTGGCTCAGTGGTCATCATCATTGTTACTAGTTACACCTGTGCTTTTACAGCTACGACAAATCAAAATATCCACCATGAGAAAGGTCTCCTGAGCTGTGGACTGATTACTGTTCATCTACGATGCTGATAGAGCATATTATGAACATCTCAGATATTAATATTATGATTAAAAGCACACCACCTGTCAGGATTTCTTATGGTCCTGAACACAATTCTGTAAAATAAAAAATGATGTTTAAGATGCAGACTGCAACATCAGAGCATTAACTAGGATTTTAGAAATGAATAAAATCTTTATTTTAATTGCTGATACTTTACTGTTAGTTTTAATTTAATTTAAATTTTATTTCCTAAAGCTTGTTTTCAAAGACTTCTTGACTTCTCCATACTGGACAGGAATAAAGATTTGGAGGGAAAATACTGAATACTTAAGATTTTATTTATTGTCCTAAAAGTAGTCAAATTTATATTTTGACTCAAAAAATACTGGATTCTGGCAAACAACTCCCCCCCAGGTTGCTAAAAGAAAAAGAAATTCCCAGAGAAAATACAGAGGACATAACCACAAGTGTCCTTGATGGTAGCTATGGCAACATCACCTAGCTGTTAGACAACTAGGTGTGTGGAAAAGCTAGCCTTTTTTAACAACAGCAGAATCCAACAAGATAATTGGAATGAAGAAAATTTAGTTAGCAAAGACATATATCAATAAAAATTAAGAATAATGCAGCAATTTTTATATATTTGATTCTGTTAAATGGTCTGCCACAAACCCTTGGCCATGGACAGCATCTTGGCTACACAGATGCCTCTTTCTGATCAAAACATGTCACTGTGCAACACAATAAAAATATCCTATCAAGCCTTCCAAAGCTGATTCGGTCTCTATAACTTACTTTAACCCAGTCCACGGGTGTAAAGCTCATATCACTGGTAAGATCTTTAGGATTCTTTATTTTCTCTATTAAGTATTTCCACCAAAACATACCACCTGCAAACCAGATCGACCCCACAGCAGGCCAACATCTGTAATGACAAGCTAGGTCAAGCCTCAGCTCTGGCTGAAAGGTTTGAACTCTGACCTCTCAGGCATTATGGCTCTGGGGTGGCTCATCATTGCTCTAAAAAGCTGATATTTCCCACCCTGGACAAAGACGGGTAAAACACACCGTAACCGGTCAAGTCCCCAGACGGTGTGTCGGAACTGAATAACAGCATTCCCCATATAAATGGATGGACAGTTGTTGGCCTGTATTGTCTGAGCATGAAACCAGGGACACATGTTGGGTGGTAAAAGTGTCAAGGCGTGACTGAAGGGCCATTGTATTGGTTTCCAGTCGTAGCAGTCAGGCTTTGTTCCCTGTGTTGTTCATCATTAGCATATCAATATTCAAAGGGGCTGATGCTGGGCAGAGGTGGCAGCCTTTTTAGCCTAGAGTAGACCCTCATGCACAAATAATGAAACCTGCATTCGACTCTTAAGGGCCAGCTGTTGAGTTAAGCCCATAATGATAAGAAGTGTGATGAATCATAACTGACCTAAAAGTGGAGCTGACTTTGAATCGCAGCTTAGAGAATTTGTGCATTTTTGTCCTTTCCTTGAAATCTCCAAAGATCATTTCAAATGTCTTACAGTGGAGATGAAACACATTTGCGCCATTTCTCCAGTTCTCTTGAGTGAATAACAAAGGCCTAAATGGTGTCACCCATTCTACCCCGCACCACCCCTCCAGCATACTTCACCCCCCTTCCTCGACTCAGGCCAGCTGACCCCAAGACTGGTAGGCCGGGGGACAGTTAGCCTTGTGTGTTATTGTGTGTGTGTGTGTGTGTGGGGCAAAGCCACCAGAGAGTGTCGGTTACTCCGAGGGCCAAGCGGAAAAGCAGTTGGGCAGTTTAGCCAGCTGCTGGGGGAGCGAGCCACGGCTGGCCTGGTCAGTGAAACCTTGCCAGATGGAGCCATTTCAAAACAATGAGAGCTGCTTGCTATGGTTGAAAACTAGAGGCTGGTTGCTCAGGGAACGCAGAGGGTTGGCCTTTATCTACAGTAAACGACGGGTGGTTGGGTTTGCAAAATCTAGAAATATTCTTTAGGTCAACAACTTATACCTTAAGGTTTTCCAGTAGTAGTCTAATGCCCTTGTTGACTTATCTCTCTGGCAGCGACTGATCCAGACCTATCTGAAAATTGATATACAACATATAAATAATGTTATATCCTTTGTCCTCTATTCTTTCACGTATTCACTGTCAAGGCTTGTTTTTCAGATCCAGGTGTCATTATCCTGCCATCTTTGACATCCTCTCGCTAACTTTTTCTCTCTCTGTCTCTATCTCATTTTCCCTCTCTCTCTCTCTCTTCATCTCTTCCTCTTTCTCTCCAGACAGCAACAGGCTGAGGTGTCCTGGGACTACTCCGCTTAGGAGTAACCAAGCCTGGGTAATGAGGCGTGTGATTGGTCCCCTCCCTCCTGAACAAGGCCAGTCTTTGGAAGACATGATTGATCGTGACGGGAGCACAATGGCAGCCTGGTGTCAGAGAGGCAGTATGGGTGCACACGGACCCCCCGCGGTAACACTCAGTCACCCAACTCAGCTGTGCATAAGCAGTTACACACACACACACACACACACACACACGACATGTATGCACATATATGTACACAATTCAGGACAGCACAGCACACAGAGGCCCTTGTGGACATGTGCAAGTGTGTAAAATGACATGAACAAACAAAGCAAGACCATGTGCTCCAATTTATATATGTAAAAACAGATGCATAAAAGCCAACACATTGACAGCCAGTCAGACTACAAATTTCAAAAGAATTCTGATATAATCTGAGAAATCTCCCTTGAGAGATAGGCAGTAGTCTATCGGAGCTTACTCTCAAAATGTTTCATTCTTCTTCCTGTATTTTTGTCTTTAAGTTAAAGCATTTAATGGTAATGGTAGCTCATGGTTCATGTGTTGCTAATTTAGCAAAAATACTGCATTTGAAAGCTGTCCAATTTTGAACATTTTTTCAGTTAATGTCAACAGTATCTATTTGGCAAATCACTGTCAAAACAAAATCCAAAACGGTATTTTTTTTAATTATGTTATACATGACTGTTGAAAGAATTTGGCTAAACATATTGTATAGAATGTTACACACAAAAATATACCATTCAGTTATATATTGTTTTAAGTATTAGCGGTCCTTCAAGTGGGGATTTTCCCTCCTTTTAATTAAAATATAGCTTGGATCAGACAGTATAATAAAAGTTAACTCTTTTGTTTTTGTTTAAACCTGCAAGAAAAAAAAGTGAGGGAAAAGGGCACATCTTTGCTCCTACTGAAATAATTTCTAGTGCAAAAATACAAATATAAGCTAAGATCATATTCTATTATACATGAAGCACAACAGATCTGAGTAAAGATTTGTATTCATAAAACTATTCCGTTCTCTGTTCAACGTAAGTGCCCTCACTTGAAGGAAAACAGAGGTTTCCTGTGCAGTATGCCGTTTGTTCTTTTGAAGTCATCCTCAAGGGGCCGAGGCTTCTCTAATCCACAGTGCACTTGTGAGCCTGTTGAACCTGCTCATATTCAACATCAGAAATCAAGTTCTAATAGGAGTCTTTATGGAGGAGTGTTGAAGGCTGATTGCAGCTGCTTTCTCAAGTGGGACTCAGGTGTATTAACACTTTACCAATTTTCTGTGATGATGCTTTAGAGGACAAACAAAACAAGATAAAAGCCTTGGCATGTTTTAAGGGTTGGCTCATCATAATATTCAGGGAGGCAAGGACACCAGAAAACAAAATGTTTATAGGAGAAAGTGGCTATAAAAAAGTAGCATTAACAGCATGGTGTTTTTTATTTCTGTTTTTTATTCAGTGTATCCATCAGATTCCTCATAGAACACGCAGTAACTTGGTGATATAAGGAATAATCTTGTTGTTATAGTATATCAAAATAAGAAATCGGAGGAAAATTATTCAATAATGATGCTTCACAGATTATTAATTTACTTTTTTTTAGCGTTATTTGAGATCCTAATTTGAAAGATCTTAAACATGCATGCAAGTCATTATACACATCTTCACCTTGCACGTTGTTACAGTGGAATAGCAAAGACTCTTCTCACAGTGGATGAAAGGAAACGGAAAGCAGTCCTGTTGTTGTGCTTGTGGTCTAAGCTCCTTTTGATGCTGCATTGGCTTTAGGTTACTGTGTACAGCTCCTTCCAGATTTACTGGAACAGTTCTCCCTTAATCTGCACAAAGATCCACACTGACTCGTTGACCAGAGATTACTGCCCATGAAAACCCAAAAACCTGCTTCCCATTCCATGAAAACAAACATCCACTGGTGATTGTTTTTTTAAAATCACATGAATGTAGTGAAATTGCTGGAAGGAGGGAGAGAGAGGAGCAGTAAAGTCAGTGGGTTATAAAGAGAAAAGAAAAAAGATGGTTGATTTCTTTCCAAGTTTGAGAGGCTAATTGCCCTGAGTGGACTAATGAACAGCATAGGTCTAATTGGCTTACACCACTTGTGGGCTGGCGTGCTGGGCCAGTAAAATTGAATCAAAGCTGTAGGACTACGTCAGAGTACTTTTGTGAGTTCTGGTGGTAATTGGCACAGCGTCAAAGGCGTGAGGCATGGCACTCAGCCAAATAGCCACCCAACACTGCGCAAGCGCGTGCTGAAGTTTTACAGGAAACCATAAATTGTTTAAATCTTATTTAAGAAAGAAAGATGTTATTAAACTCTGTGCATTTTAAAATTCATACTATTTCTTCCACTTACACATTTTAACCATAATTTCACTGGTCATGTTTCTCACTCTACCTAGGCCTACTGAAAATTCAGAATCAGTTTTCCTCTGAACGTATGTATGTTCATTTAAAACTCATATATGTCAATAATTGTAAACTAATCCCAGCAGTAAGGGTGTGCACGTATTTGTTTTTTCAGCATAGCCCAACCGTAACACCATATAGGGCTAACATAACGGTATGTGCGCTCAGTCCACTTGTATCATTAATGCGATGCTGTCTATGTTTAACCAAACAAAAGAGAGACGCAGCGATGGAAACGCACGACAACAATGTGCCGAGCAATTGCCCCATTGTGCGCCTTGAAAGACAGACACGTGCACCACAACACAGATAAGGAGAAAGAGGGGAGGGCAAGTGTGCGTGTGTGTGAGTGTGTGCGCGGGCTTAAAGACAGCCACGGGGGATATAGGAGCAGCACACACGCCTCCACCCTGTTTAGAGAAACTCCCCTTTCAGCACCCTGGACAGAGGCAGCGCTGACCGCCGCTTACTTTAGCTGAAGTAAAGTCGCAGGCTGCCGGGCTCACAGTCAGGTCAGCTGACGCTGCTAATGGTCAGACACTTTTCCACTGCCACCCGCCCCTTGTCTCCACCTAATCTCGAGCGTATCAACACGGAATCAAAGAGCAACTTGATGATTATTCAAAGTTTCCGTTCTCGGTGGCTGACGAAAGGAGAAAGGTCGACGGGCGTCCTTTTTAACGTTTTTCAGAAATCAAGCTGCCATCGAACAGAGCTCAACTCACTCTCGAGAGGATAAATCTCCAGGAAGTTGCGGGTTTGAATCTATCGTCCATATTCAGTAGCTTGTTAATCACAGGCGTGTGTCTTTCGGCGCTGCTTTCTTCCGTTTGGAACATCGGAACATCTTCAAAATGTTGCTCGAACACCCGGGGTCAAGTTGTCAAAACACCGGAAACTTCTCCCGGTACAGTTCGGGCCAAGGTAAGAGCCCAGTTTAACTACTTTCACTGAGCATATTCATTATACGGTGGGTTTGGGGAAGATACAGACAGTGCTGAGCTTTAATTGATATCCTGGGGTCCGTTAATTAGTTATAATTAGGCGTGAAATAGAGGATAATACAGCAAATCAGCAGGACCGAAGACGGGTCTTGTTTGGCTGACTGAACTCTGACAAGCGTGAAATCGACCTTGTAAACTGCTTTTATTTTATTGTGAAAAGCAACCACACTTCTATAAAAAGGACACTGACTTTCAAATATTATTGTATGTTTGATAATTTGCGGTTTAGATGCTCCCAAACAGGACACAGACCTTAAAAAAGTGATATAAAGATGTAACAGTTGCAGTTCTATTATTCACCAACCCCATGTTGGTGTGTACAAACTGTTTAGAGGCGCTTCTTCTGCGTTGCGTGTGGGAGACGTTATGAATCTGTAATGAGCCTTCATTGTTGGAGAACCACACGAACAGATGTTATGCGCGTGCTGTCACTTCACACCGCCGCCTGCGGTTGTAACGGGAGCGCAGGGTGCAGGGTGCGGGGAGCTGGACATGGAGAGACCACCAGACCCACTGTGGCGACAGCAGCCTCTCTGCGGCTGTATACGACAGGCTGCCAGCAGGCGCGGAGCTGCTCCCACCCGCAGTCCACCGACACAAAATGCTCAACAGGTGTCACATTCCTGCCCTGACAGGTGGGACACCTGAGGTTGCGAGTGGAGGTGGTGATGGAGCCTGTAATAGTGATTCAAAGCTTCCCGATAATAGCTGAATTATTAGTGGCTTGTACAAATATTTAGTGGCATCCAAAGATGGGAGAATGCATGTTTGGTTATTTTGGCCTGTTTCTGGAATAAGCGTGTCATTGTGTCTAAGAAAATGGTCACTCAGCACAACATTTTCATTTTATTTTAAATAAATGGTGTGTGTGTGTGTGTGTGTGTGTGTGTGTGTGTGTGTGTGTGTGTGTGTGTGTGAAATTATGGAGAATAAAACTCCGCAAAAAACATCTTGAGGTTTCCAAAGGTCACCCAAATGATTTTCACCAAATTTATAAATTCAAATTGACGCAAAAAAAAAAAAAAAAACTCAACCGAAAAACGTGAATTTATTCTATGATCCTCGCGACTTTCTCTTACCGACTGACCATTCCTCTGATGGTCATTTTATCGCTTTGTTGTCACATTACCGTCGGGCTCTCCCCCTCAAAAGTGAGCGATCAATATGACGTAAAAATTATTACAAAGCTGAAAAGTAAGAGGGGCACCCATGAACCCCGCACCTTTCTCCAAAACGTCTTTCATATACTTCTGAAATACAGGCAAATAGGACATTGATTTTAGATTCATCAGCGGCCCGGGCGGCTGTGGCACTACCCGTGATTTCCCCAGGCGCTCTTTTGTGCCAAAGATCAGTGTCAATAAAATTCATTGGGGTGTTGGCCCGATCAACATGTTATTGAACAGCCAATCTCTCCCCTAAATAAACACTTGTCTTTGAGCACTCAACACACGAGATGAAGATTGTGTGTGAGAGAGAGAGAGTGTGTGTGTATAAGATATTTAAAATCTGATCGGATACAAAGCTTATGGTACACATTGTTCCATAAGAACGTGTATTAAATTCATAAGAATGCATTGTTGTCCATTAATAACAATAATAATAATAATAATAATAATAGCAACAAACAAAACTATAGGCTATATATTTTTATCTTCTTCCAAGTGTAAAAATAGTTGCACCTGTTTGTAAAACAGAGCGATGATTTAATCATTTAAAAAAAATAATTGCTGGGCCAATGCCATTTTTATTTTTCTAATAAACAATGTTTTGTGCTCTGCTGAAAAACAATTAATGAATTGATTAAAAGGGCGGCCCAAGGCAAGAGTCTTAACAAGATTGCAGTGTTCCCTCAGGGCCCAATCTTTCCTTTACGCGTGGCAGTACTGGAATCTGAATTAAAAACGGATTGCCATGGCGAATCCTCGCGAGAAACCACTTTGGTCGATTTACATAATAAATCAACAACACAACGATGTCGAGTTTCTGGATTTTTTTTATTAGGCTGTAGGTCCAGTTTTTTTTTTTTTTTTGTTGTTGTTGTCCTCAAGTGCTCATTGCATCAGTCCAGTTTCCACGAGGGGATCATTAACATTTCATGCAATAACGTTCTGTCTAAACGCATGTCTTGTTGGGCTTCTAACTCCAAACATTTGAAAGAATATTACGCCCTAACTCGGTAAAGCAATATTAAAACTGCTATCAAAAGCGGCCGATATGCCTCAAAACTGTAATAGCATGAACACATCTTTTTTTTCTCCCCTTTTATGTATGAAAAGGTCAGACAAAACGATATATGCTGCCATCATATCGTTCAGTGTAATGGTGGGGGTTCTGAAGTCTTTCAGAGTTGGAGAAAAGTGGCTTTTGATTTCAGTTTGGTGGTAAAATAAAAGAGGACGTGAAGAAAATAAAACCTGTTCGATAGTTTTTCGTGTTATGTGGAGAGTAACAGGCTACAGTGGTGTAAGGCGTCTCTGAGCAACGTTACCACCCAACACTGAAACTCTACTGGCTTTTCCTCTCACCTCCTGTGTATTCTTCTTCCGGGTAAGGTACTCGGTAGGTGTCTGTCTCCCTGTCGCCCGGGAAACGGCGCAGCGTAATCCCGCACAGGCTGCAACACGGCGAAGCGTTAAAAAGCAAACTCCACTGCACACTGGCGCGCTTGCGTTCGCATTTTGGGGCTCGTGCTGCGCAAAATTGACGACACCCGCTTTGTGCGTGAGTGTGGATAGATCGCGAGGAAGACGGCAAACAGAGCTGCGTTAATGTAAGCGTGAATCATGAGCAATGGATGGACATGGTGAGCGCAACTCTCCAAAAGGGGCACCAAATAACACGGAGATGCTCCTTGCTTTGCTGTCGCACAGTGAGGAGCTACGGAAAGGTAACCGCAAGCCACAATATTACCAATTTATTCGTTTTTGCACTGTTTATATTATACACATATTTGTGTGTGTGGCATGTGATCATACACATTGGACTTTAACGTCTTTATATAGGCCTGTAGTGTGGCTGTAGGGCTAATTGCAGTCTGTTGATGATGTTTTTTCACTATGTTCAATAAGTGTGTACGCTATCATAACATGGAGTATGGATGAGGGAAGCTACAGCTGTGCAGTCGTTGTTGAGACGGAGGACATGTGCTGTCTTTTCGTTGATCCAGATCTCGGCAATGCAACTTTTACGCATCAGGCTTTAACCTTTGATTTATCTGAATGGTCGTTCAAATTTTCGACATTATATTTTATATTTAGTGCACTGTTTGGGGGCGTGACTCAATTCCCCCATCGTTTTACTTTGGAAATTGGTTTTACGCATGTTTGAGTCTGACATAAACCTTCGTTTAAACGATTCAGAAGGTTTAACTTGTTGAATAATACAGTTCCAACCACATGTAAGGCGTAGACTATATTTTAAAAAAGTGTTTTTTAATGAACTTTTATTTACCAATGCACCGTCCATTTTGAACACTTACGAGGAGGGTGTTGGAGTGATGCACCTCACCTCACCTGCTCCATTGTGAATTTACATAAGAGATTTCGTTTGGGATTTGCGAGCATCTATTAGTCTTAATATTCCAAGTGGGTGCCACAAGGTGAGCAAATTGCTTGGACACTTTATTGGTTTGTACCGTGAGACTATAGGCCGCTGCTTTCTAGTTTTACCGAGCCCGCTGAATTAATGATGACCTGGATACACCTGTTCTGGACGTGGCTCCCACCACACTTGTGCAGGGCCTCTCCGGTGATGCCAGAAGAAATGGTTCATCAATGTTTCACGAATTGTCCACAACAGAACAATAGGAATGCGATTCCTTGCACGGATGGAATATGAAGTGGTTGAGCCTCTTTTAATTAGTAATAAAGAGGCCTGATAACGTTTTACTTGGCATTTTAGTTGTCCTTATTTTTACTTTAGTTGTTTTGTTTTTGTTTCTGTTTTATATTAAAATGCCTCAGAAAGCTGTTGTCTTAATACGTGGTTGTTGTTCCTTTGAGGGACCATTGTTAAGATACATCAAATGGGGATTTTGTGATGTTACGTACTGTAGGCCTGTCTGAAACCGACCTTGCGTAAATGTGGCTGCTTGCTTGTCGTGACTAAATAATAACCAGCCAACCACTATTCGACTGATGAGCGATTAACTCCCAAGATTATGCTGTAGTTTACACCTTATTTAGGGATTTGAAATGCCACTCATATATATATATTTAAGAATCCTGCAAACTTCGGTCTGCACAATTAGATTTATGCTCAGAATGGCCTACATCGGTTTCCATGTGGGCTTTTTTTCCCCAGTAGGCTATAATGTATAAGCAGAATAAGTGTGCGAATGTTCATTTATATCATGAATGTTTAAACAGTAGTTTGGTTGTCTATTTATCCAGATATCCATATCTATATAATAGTTATATATATAAATTTAGCACTTAAATTTTGAGATGTGAGTTATTTAATTATATATTCACCAGTGAGATATATAAGCCTAAATACACTAGTGGTTTCAAGTCAATTTTTACTTAAATGCAGGCGTTAAATGCATGAGAAATCCCCTCTCGGGGTCTGATTTCGAGCACATGAAACCATCCTTTCCACGCCAAGGACAAGGGCTGCCTCTGAAATGTAAAATTAAATAATCATTTTTTTTACTGTAATATATGTTTCAGGCATGTGGTGATTGGGTTTGGACAATAGCTTAATGCTTTTCTTTTCCTCGATCACATCACAACTAAGGCCGAATGTGAGACATCTGCAGGTAATCTGCACAAACACTTGTGGGGACAAGTGTGAGGAATGCCAGGCGACTGACAGTGCATCATGTGGACAGTGGCTGTTATAAACCATCAGACATTCGTGCAGATGCTTAGAGGAGTGAACACTCCCCTCTTATTTGATCATGCCTTTTTATATATTTAATGAAGGGAAACACGCGATCCCATGTAGGTGCACGCTTCCACACACCACTGTCATTTCTTTATCAATTTCTTTCTTTATTGTTTGTTTGTTTGTATGTTTATACTGTGCATTGCAATTATGTGTATCTGGTATAGTGGCATTTAGCGATGGCCTGCTACTGTACAAGGCTAATAATGTATGTGCTTCATTTACTTTGCCAACGGGCCCCTTTTCCAACAAAGATTTCTTCATTTATGCAATTAGGAATACGGTGGTGTAGCATTTGCATTGTTTTACTAGGGGTAATACATTTAATTGGAAATAATTGTGTATTAATAATATTCATATTGTAAGCTGATTCCGGGATATGTGAAACAAAAAGAGTGATGATGATGATGTAGTGATGGTGAAGGTAGAAAAAGTTTTATAGTGTTATTTTATTAAATGCAAGTCAATATAATTTGATCTCCTATTGAAAATTGTATTTTGTTTTTCTTTTAATTTTATAGACTGTTTCATACAATCATATAAAAAAATAAACGAGTAAAGATTAAACTTTCTAAAATACAAAAAAAGAAAAAATAAGTGAGTTACTACGCATATTGCAGCTTGGCTGCTGATCTTTACTTCAGCTATAAAGTGTGATGTCTCCTTGAGAGTCTTGCATAATTAAAAGTGTGTTCAGGAACCGATCATTACCATAAGTATACGACACATATTAAGCACAATAAGCAGATTCAGCTGTCATTCTGCGTTTCTGTGGCGATTTTTCACCCATGCCATTTAACATGTCTAATATACACTGAATTGACTAAGACGTTGTGGTGATTCCATCATGTCTCCTGCAGAAATCCCAGTGTGTGCAGGCTGCAATCAACACATCGTGGACCGCTTTATCCTCAAAGTGCTGGATCGCCACTGGCACAGCAAGTGCCTGAAATGCAGCGACTGCCAGGCGCAACTGGCGGAGAAGTGCTTCAGCAGGGGCGACAGCGTCTACTGCAAAGAGGATTTCTTCAAGTGAGTAGCTTTCAAATATTTTTGACAATTTGTTTCGTTTTTATGAAGAACATATCTGTTGCTTAAAATTATAATGATGTTAAAAAAAGTTATTATTTGATGGCAACCGTCTAATTTCCCAAAAGGAGATTCGGGACCAAATGCGCAGCCTGTCAGCAGGGGATACCGCCCACGCAGGTGGTGAGGAGAGCGCAGGACTTCGTCTATCACCTGCACTGTTTTGCCTGCATCGTGTGCAAGAGGCAGCTGGCCACAGGTGACGAGTATTATCTAATGGA
This sequence comes from Macquaria australasica, assembly GCA_005408345.1. Classification (NCBI taxonomy): domain Eukaryota; kingdom Metazoa; phylum Chordata; class Actinopteri; order Centrarchiformes; family Percichthyidae; genus Macquaria; species Macquaria australasica. The sequence goes on along the minus strand of SEMN01000025.1, from coordinate 795,528 downwards.
GGACAGCAGGCTGGTCTGTAAGGCCGACTACGAGACCGCCAAGCAGAGAGGTGAGGCGCAATCAAAATGACTGACTCAACATTTCTATTATTGGCTCGATAATTGCAACACGATGCACCATTTTACAAACGATTGCGTCATTTTCTGTAAGTTATATGATGCGTTCTCTGTCGACTTGATTTTAAGTACCCGCTTTGAGTTGTGCGTTTGACGTGACAATGAGGTCAGCCATAAACTTTGACCCACCTGCGCTAATTGCATCGTTGCCCGCAACCCAGTCGATGGCAAACTGCGTAAAGTGCAGGCCTGGAGGCTTACACTTGCACTCTGCGCTGGAAGGAATCAGCTTTCAATAACTCTTATTATTGTGCCGGAGATCGTGTGTGCCTAGAGAGAGAGAGAGAGTGGGTGTGTGGGTGTAGGCCTGTATGTGTGTGTGTGAGAGAGAGAGAAGATGGAAGATCATGTGGATGCACGTGTTAAAATAATCTCTTATGTTTGTGTCATTATGTAAAAATGTAGAAGAAAATCTATTATTATGTTTAATCATGTTATAGGTCCAGCAATAATCTTTTAAATATATAAATGGGTTTTTTTTAATGAAAAACAGAATTGAGTTTTGCAGTAAATTCACACTGCAGTTTCCCACTTTTATTCATGTGTATTAGGCAGTTATAGCAGCAAATCAGTCTGAACATAAAGAGAGAATTTTCACGTGTGACTCCAAAACAGTTGTCCTTAAATTAGCATTATTACAATTTAAACAGGCTGGGCTTTGAGAAAGAAGGTTAAAGAGAGACAGAGGAGTCAGAGGCATAATAAACTAGATCAACTAGAAAAACAAATAAGTCACATAATTGAAAATGCATCTGAACAATAATACTCATGCTTCTGGTTTGGTTAATACTTTTTACTATTTACCCAAAAAGAACTTGTGTTACTATCCCTAATAATTGTTCCAAGTATATAGGCCTATTTGCTTATCAGAGTGTACAGAAAGTATAAATTAGAGATCATTTTCTTATAGGGACATACTCAAATATTTTAACAAGTTGTTAACAAACAAGAAGTTCATTTAAGCCATATCATCAAAAATATATTACAAAAAAATATATAATTCAAAGACCTACCTACCTACAGTAGTAATATTTGCTCATTTGTTGCTCAATGATGCACTTTATCAAAACTTTACAAAACACACAATTTACCAGCTGAAGCATGTGTATTGCTTTGAAATACTTGATTTGCAGTAGTTAAATATACTTCAACATGTGTTGTCAGGAAATAGTTATTTTCCTCCAACACTGTTTATATGCCCGAGAACATTTTCATTAGATACCCTGATAATGTCAACCGACGCCACATTAACTTTACAGAAAATCCCAGCAGGCTCTGTTCCTGATAGGGCAGACTGGGCATGGTCAAGTTTTATCTCCCCATCTGTTTGTTTGAATTTACGGCCCGACACCAAGTGTGGATTTATGCAGCGAGTTAACGCAAGTTTTCACTAAAAACACACACGTTTATTTTACTAATGAGAGGGCGCAATTACTTGGGCAGCATCCATTTGGATGATGGTTTTGTATTTTGCTGTGCTGGCCAACAGATGTGCAGACATGATGCAATTATGCACAGGATGCCAGGTTTTGGTTTATAGGCGGAGGAGAATTTATCCATTTATGTTAAATTAGAAAGTTGTATATTATACAAGCTGTTTTATGTTTTATCAGTTGCTGTGAATGTGTGTTTCTATCACAGATTCTCATGTTACTGACCCAAAATACATACATATAAAGAATTTGTCCCAGGGACTCACTATGGGAAACTCTCTCTTGTTGATAGCAATATTTTTACTATCATGAATAATTTTTGTATTATACTGTTAGAGACAGCAATGTATTGAAACACTGTACATGGACGTATAATAGCAGCCGGAGTGAAAATCCCTATTAGATTATTACTGTGTATATTTACTATGTTTATTCTCTAATTTGTCTTATTTCTTGTTCATTTAATTATTTTTCTTGATACCTCAGGCTTGAAACCTTAAAAAAAAGTGACAACTTTGAGGTCCACCATATCGGCAGAATAACTGTCCAGCGTTGGCTTACATTGCACGTTGTCCATTCATCTTTCAGAAGCAGACTCGACTGCGAAAAGGCCACGAACAACCATCACCGCTAAGCAGCTGGAAACACTGAAGAACGCTTACAATAACTCTCCCAAACCTGCCCGCCACGTCCGGGAGCAGTTATCATCAGAGACGGGCCTGGATATGCGGGTTGTGCAGGTAAAGTATATTATTATCCATTAAGGGCTATTCCATTAGTGTCCTGACTTCATTATCAAGGGACAATTGTGGCCAAACTGGCACAACCCTACTGTACGAATAAGTGTGTGCGTGTGTGTTTGGGGGCGATTTACGGCTAGATGGAGTAAAATGAAGTCCACATGAAAGTCAGCATGGTTTAAGTGCAAGCTCGTTAACAATGCTAAGAGGGCCCCCCGCATATTGTCTGCTGCTGAGGAGCCTCGCGCTGGTTGCTAGGTGGTGGTCATATATATTGTTTTATTTGCAAGGACAAAAGTAGAGACGGAAGCCACTAAAATGCTCCTCATTATTCAGTGAAAGGGAAGGGGTGAAGAGGGTTCACTTAGGGCGGAATATCATTAAGGAGAATGTAAAACCGCTTTTTGTGCTTGTGACTTAAATTAATTCATTTTGTGTGTAAGACAAAAATGAATAAGAAATCGGGGCATTTATTCATTTTGTATCAGATTTCATAGACATTTTGCGAGCAGTGAGGTTATAGGCAGTTTAAGTTTATGACTATTATTGTGTACGTGTTTTCTAAAGTGCAAGCTTAAATTTATAGATCAGATCAAAAGTGGATGTAGAAAATTTGGAATAATTTAAATCAGTGGCACGCTAACCTGTCTGCACCCCGGGGTGAGGACAACTTGTAGCTGTCGTGAAGTTAATTAAATGCGTGATAAATCTGGTGTAGGGGACGCTGGTCCCAGGATTAGTGGTCAGTGTCACTGTTTTGGTCTCCCACTTGGACTCACAAAGGCGTGAAGCCACGTCCAGACAGTCCTTGAACATTAATTTTGTTTTAATGCTTTAAAGCATAGTATGTGCATGAAGGAAGGAGCAGAGGACTTTGGATGTAAAGGACTTTGACTTGTGTATGAGAGGCATGATGACTAAAAACCATTGTGGGCTATTTGTATAGTTATGGTCCTCAAGACTGAGAGGATTTTGTAAATTAGGCGAATAAATGCTAATTAAATTGTGTTTCAACTGTGTCAAATGTGTATTAATCAGTAATTTACAAAATAAAGAACAGGTTAAGATTATGGTTTTTCAACATACCAAAAGTAATTGTTTTTTTGTTTATTTTATACTCTCATGGAAATTTCAGACATTGTCCTTAACGCTCAAATGTGTTTCTAATAAGTCACCAAAACAATTACCAAATAAGACATCTCAACCTTTTACCGTCCAGGTTTGGTTTCAGAACAGGCGAGCTAAAGAGAAAAGGCTGAAGAAAGACGCTGGTCGGCAGAGGTGGGGGCAGTACTTTCGCAACATGAAGAGGTCGCGTGGAAGCTCCAAATCCGACAAAGACAGCATCCAGGAGGAGGGCATGGACAGTGACGCCGAGGTGTCCTTTACAGGTAGAGTCAAGCGCACGAAATGAATAGAGTAGGCATGAACGGTGGCTTTGTTCTATTCAAGTTACCCAGTAAGCCATGACAGACAGTGAGCCAGCACGCACAATACCAGGACCCCGAAATTGAAGCAGCTAAATGGAATACAGCCACCATTCATTTTATTATTTACACCTGTGCTTTTCCTACTGTGACATGCCAAAATGACTGCCTTGTCAGTAAGTAAAACACAGATAGAACAAATAACAAATAAGGACTATATTTCATTTAGGTGTTTCATTCCCAGGACCCTTTTAAGAATGTGATAAAAGGCTATAAAATATTAATAGGAAATTAATAACCGGTAACAAAAAGATCATGTATCTGGTTACAACTAGATTATAGTGTGTTATAAACCATTTATTAAATGTTTATATATTGCTTATAAATGCTAAATGGGGCCGTTAAAATAAAGTGTTACAGAATAACCTCCTAAATTCCTAATTCAGAGAATAAATGTGGAAGTAGGAATTACAGAGACCAGGCTTTAAATAAGGGTTTACTTCCTAATGTAAAAACACGTTAAGCATTGTTCCTGATAATTAATTAATAATTAGCTGAAATGTTTGATTATCTCTAACAGAGGTTAGAAGTTTTCTTCTTATTAGGGTTCGTAGGGTTAGTTCATGGATGTGTAGCTGCGAACATGCATCCCCAAACTTCTTTTTATTTCTCCTGTACTGTGCCGTTCACCCCACCCTGGCATTTTGTTCCCGGGTCTGTACATTATTTCATTCAATAAAATAGTTACTGAAGAGGGGGAAAAGCTATCCAAGCTAGCGAGGCAAGCATGTTAGCTTAGTTGCTAACGGGACAATAAGTTCACACAGTTTATTTAGAAGACGACTGGTACAAATACTGTTTTTCATTGTGGAAAATTTACAGATTTAGTAAATGCAATCCAATCAGAATAACAAATATCACCTTTGTCTTCTTGTCCTTGTTGCACAGACGAACCACCCATGTCAGAGCTCGGCCTCACAAACGGCATCTACAGCAGCCTGAGTGAGTCCTCTCCAGCCATGGGGGGCCGCCAAGGGGGCAACAACCACAGCTCCTTCCCCCTGGAGCACGGCGTCCTCCCCTCTCAAGACCAGTTCCACGACATCCGCTCCAACAGCCCCTACGGCCTTCCTCAGTCGCCGGGGTCACTTCAGGCGCTACCCAGACACCAGCCTCTCATCTCCAGCTTGGTCTACCCCGACTCCGGCCTTTCTATCATGACCCAGGGCAGCGGGCCCGGGATCAACCCTGCAGTGAGGGTCTCTATGGGGGCCGCCAATGGCCCCAGCTCGGACCTCTCCACTGGCAGCAGTGGAGGATACCCAGACTTTCCTGCCAGTCCTGCCTCCTGGTTAGATGAAGTGGACCACGGGCAGTTTTGATTGGTGAACGCAAAGAAATCTGACTTTTTCATTTGTTTTTGTTTTTTTGTTTGTTTTTCTGTGTCTTCTGTTGGATTTTAGGAATTGGAAATTAGTCACACAGGACAGTGATTTTGTAAAGGACTAGACCGCTGTCTTTGGAGCTCACCAATATCTGATAAACAGGTCCATTCAATAGCTGTGATCTGGATTGAAGGAAGGAGGAGAATGTCCTTCATTTAAAGCACTTGTCCTAACAATTGTCCTTCAGTAGTGAAAATGTATGTAAAGCAAGAAATCTGTCAGTTTTCAGATGCTACTATAAGCTTTTTCAGAACAATGTAGAGACCACAGACCGAGACTCAGAAAGTTTAGACATCAACCATTTGGATTTTCACCAACTCCCCCTCTTTATTCTCATCTCCTCCCAGTGCTCTTTGTTTTATACAGTGTGTTCAGGTGCAGAATTCAGTTTAACGTTCAGAGTCTTTAAATGTCTGGTTGTTGCCAAATGTCTATATATATATATATATATATATATATATATACAGTAATGGTTTATCATTGTGGAGACTTTATTTTTATACAAACCCCTTCTTGGACATGAATAAGAACCCAGATATGAGGACTTTGTACATTCTTAAGCAGGGATATAGGCAAAAATGTAGATGTTGTCTTAAATGGTACCTAGGGGTCCAATTACTTCTATGCATTTGTGTGTTCTCAGATGTATCGCGTTCGTTTTGTTCTACCGAAAACAACCCTGAGGAAGAACTGCTGTTAGCACCCGGGGTCTGATGTATATGTTTGTTTATGTGGAAAATGTTTTATGTCTTATTTATTCCTTCTGGTAATGATGATGATGATGATGATTCCTGATTAAATTACAGGACTTTAATAAATTTGTCACCAAAATCAAGATGGAGTTCTATCCTTTTTGGTTGGACTAGAAAATCATGCATCTTATGAGACAAAATGAGTAATGAGTGGTCTTAAAAATAATTGTGTACAGTGTTTTGTACAATTTGAAAATTTCTTGTCAAAGCCAAGAAACATGAGCCAACAAACCAGGTCTTATCTTATATCTTACATGCAGCATCTATCCCATTTATCTTCCATATCTAAAGCATATCACAGAGCCGATAGTGAAACCAGAGCAAGCCCACAGTTCTGCCTGTGTCTGCAAATTGATTGTCTGGCTAACTACCAACACTGTATCAGGGGTTCAACAGCTCTTTAGTGGAGAAATTTGATGCAGACAGAGAGTCAACTCATCAATTCAGAGATTACTGGGTCTTGTTTGCCCAAATGCCCCTAAGGGAAAGGAATCTCCAATCCATTAGCCGAGAAGGGGATCAAGTGCCCCTTGTGAATTTCCTCATTTGTTTAGTTATTCAAAGTCAGGTTCAATTAAGAAGATTAAACAGTATATGTGTAGGTGGGTGCGTGCACGTGAGTGTATGTGTGTGCAATTGCTTGTTTACGTATTTGCTTCTATAATGGCTTGAACACCCCTGCATGATTGGAGGCGACTACATAAACTTTTTCAGCTGTCCCTTGTGTTGTTTGCCACATTTTAAACCTTCTGCTTTCTTTAACATTTATTTGTTTATTCTGTAATGTGTGGATTGTTTCCAAAGCCACTTAACCAGATTCCATTTGTGAGACTCCGTATTTCAATTTCAACTGAGTCATCCTAAATATATAGATAAAATGTGTTTATTTTGGACAACCAGAAGTGGAAAGTAACTAAGAACATTTACTCAAGTACTGTACTTAAGTGCACTTTTGAAGTACTTGTACTCAACTTACAGTAAGTATTTTATGCTACAATATACATTACCTTTACTGCACTTTTGGGGAAAATATTGTTCTTTTTACTCCACTACATTTATCTTTAGTTTTACAATTCTTTGTAGATTAAGATTTTACATACAAAACCAACATTAAACTGGAGATACATTGGTATAGATTAAACTATCAAGCAGAATATAAAGTAGTTCAAATGAACATTAATATGCTGCTTACATATCAGTGCATCAACTATTATAATCTAACACTGATGGGGTGATTTTGCATTATGAGAATTTTTTCTTTTGATACTTTATTTTAAATATATTTGCTGTATGTGTGTATTTTTACACTGTGGTATTGCTACTTTTACTTACATAAAGGATCTGGGTTCTTTTTCCACCACTTAAAATAGCAACACTGTAGTACCTTGTCAAATTAATTATGCTAAACTTCATACATGCAAAATCAGACAATTGTGAAGAAAATAATTGATGTTTTAGAACAAAGCATTCAAATTAAATACTGATGCGTGCTTATTGTGTTTCTATATGCATGAATGTCTTTTTGCATGATTGTGCAGCTTTCTGTGTGTGCGTGCGCAGTATGACACGCATGAAGGTGATAGCCAGCTGTCCTCAAAGCTTTTGTTTTGGAGTGCAACCTCCGACTTCCTCCACCATTAATGGCTGCCCCGCTCTGCTCCTCGGGTTCCCAGAACAAGAAAAGGAACACCAGACAGGATATTCAGCTGAATCCTTCCAGCTGAGTGGCAGGTATCACTGTTGCCTCTCAAAAGCGACAGGTGCGTAACTTGACCCAAAGAGTGTTTGACAAAGACAGAAAGGCGGTGAGAGTGAAGTGTGAAAGGCAGTCTAATCTCCTAGATACCCGTCTTGGTCAGTTTACTAGGCTGTTTGTATTTGGGGTTAGACAGGCTGATTTGACTTAGAGCAAACAGGAAGTACTTTGTCAGCAGTTAACCAGAGTCTAGCAACAGGCCACCTGTGCTAAAGCTACATGCACAACTTTTAAGAAGCCTTTGAATTTGTTGACTGCATTGGATTTTTACAAACGCTGTACAGTGGACAAATTATTTCTCAGCGAATGGTCACACTTTCCTTCACCTTTACTAGCTCAGTCACACAGCAGGTGTGAGATTTTGGTGACCCATGGGATGAACTCTTCCAAACAAATAACTGGGATTATCCCACCCCACTCTTTCAGATTGACTTGGAAATCCACCATTTTCCGAGTAAAGAATTAGATTAAGTTGGGTATGCAATTTGTCAGATGGGTTGTATGAGACTGAAAAAAAAGGTGAGAAAAGGAGTTTTCAGTGAGTAGTCAGTGCCAACAATACAGATGTAGTAGGTAGCTTCACAATGATTAAGTAAATGGTGGGAAAATTACGTGAGAAAAAATTAAATAGAGGAAAATAGAGGCTGAGGTTTGACAGTTATTTGAAACTCATTCTTCATCAGACAAAGGCTGGCTGTATTAACCCTCCTTCCTGTTGATGGAGTGTGAAGCTGCTGAAGATGAGGACGCTGAGAGATACAAGATACAACGGTATCAGTTGTCTTGTGTCTAATACAATGGCATGTGTAGGAAAAGATAAGAAAGATAAAATAAAACAAAGTTCTTTTAACAAAAACTGTGCCTGGTTGTGGACGTGATTAGTGTTGTTTTAAATTAAAAGCCAAATACTTCCTGTCAGGATTTTTTTGAGGAGCACAGCAGTTTTGAGATACTGAGAATTAACGTTTTGACTTCCCAGCATTAAAATCTAATAATAGCTCCTATTGTACTCTGACTGGGAAATATCAAAAAGCTGGGATAAAGAGGTAGGATTCTTCAAGAAGTCCACACAGATAAAAAATCTTTTAATTAATTCACATACATCTGATCTTCTAAGGTGTTATCTGTTTACAGTGACAAAACCTCAGTTTCAGGATGAATATATTTTAATGGTAAACTTATTTATGAAGTTGTGAAGCACATAACAATTGCATTATAGTAAGTAAAATGGTATTTGTTAATATCACAACAAAGTGCTGTCATGTTCATACACACTGTTGTTGGCAGCTTACACAAGGATGAAGAGGACCGTTTTTGTCCTGGCTTTTTCTCTTTCTATTCCCCAAACTCCAAAAATGATTGTTTTGTCTTTGTCTAAAGCACTGTAGCTGCATCTCTACTCTACTCTTTGGAGGTACGTTGATTTTTTTCATGTATGTCTTTAATATGCACACAAATGAGTACATAGGGTAATGAAATAATGTGTACTTGAGTACTTATTGTACATTGCAACTGAATGTGGCACCAAAATCTTATTAGGTATCTTGTAATTGTGAGCCTCACATCCTCTCATATACTACAGTACGTAAAGAGAAATAACCCTACTAACGTCACTTTCACCATTATTACTCCTCTTTCAGATGACATTAGCAATGCCTCTGATGAAAAGAAGATTTTGATTGGTGCTCACTGAGACAAGACTGTGATTGGATTAGCAAAAACATCTACCATGCAATTTCAGAGATAGACCGTTTTATTTAAAATATTTAATCTCTAAATGCTTTCAGAGGATGTGAATAATTCAATAATAATTCTTTAACCATATCAACTCATAACTTAGCAAAGCTTAAATGTACAATATATTTTAAGATGAAATAAGATGTAGTAGTTGTCTATTTTGAGAAAAATAATATATTATTGTATTTAAAGAGTACTGTGAGATTTAAGATTTTAAAGTATGTTGTCTTTGGGTGTAACAGGAGTATATTCATGACATTTAAATTGAGTACAGTAATGATGATTTTTTTTTTCACCAGTGCTAGTAGAATAACAATTATAAAATTTAAACTACAGAGGTGTAAATCATGAAACATACTGTACATTTATATCCCAATGACTGTTACGGTTGCATATTGCTTTGCAGCTACTGTTAAACTGTTGCTTTTGACTGTCCTTTCTGTAAAGGACTCTAAGCCTGGCAGTACGCCTGTTGTCTCTCATACCGTGCGCGCATTCACACACACACACGCACACACACACACACACACACACACACACACACACACACACACACGCACACTCACACAAGTCCCCCCAGCCCCGTGTCAGATGGTGCTGAGTAAATCAGGTCTGACAATAACACCTCCCTTGGGTCCCACACATCACAGCTACAATTCAGGCCTAATGGAGCAGCAACAGAGGGGAGGCCGCTTGGTGCGTGCGTGTGTGTGTGTGTGTGTGTGTGTGTGTGTGTGTGTGTGTGTGTGTGTGTGTGTGTGTGTGTGTGTGTGTGTGTGTGTGTGTAAATGTATGTATGCATGCATGCATGGAAGCAGCAGCGTGCTCTTTTTCATTTTGGGACCTCTGGAGGAGGGGAGGGATGAAGGGATGTGGGGGGAGAGAGGAGGAGGAGGAGCACAGGTACAGATATCAATCAATTAAAGCAGTGTGTTAATGAATAAGATCCTGCAGTGGTTAGGGCTTTGTGGTTGTACAGAGGTAGAGATGGGAAAGGAAAAGTTGGTGGGATGTGGAAAACCAAGAGGGAAGGAAGATCAGTCGTACATCAATATAAGATTTGATTTGAGTTTTTGTTTATTTCAGAAAATAGTTTAATTTCAATGCATTAAACATATTCAATATAGACAAATGAATGGGTTTTGTTTGAATAATCCTATTTCCAAATAACAACACAAAAAAAGCTAAGCATAAAAGAAGCCACTTTAAAACTTAATGTAAATGACTGGAGAGTTTAAAAAAAAAAAAGAAAATACAAAACGGAGTGTCTCCAGGAGGCAAACAAACTGCAAACACAGCACTGACCAACAGGATACTTTTGTTTATGCTGTAGATTAATGGCAGCAGCAGCAGCAGCATTAAAGCAGTCTAACTAATCAACATGGTCATTAGCGTGTGTTTTTACTGACGACTTTAATCAAATCCATCACGGCTCCACCTCTCCATTACCCGTCGGCTGCATAATTATCTCTTCATTTCATTCTCAGACGGGAATGCAATATCTGCTAATCTGTCTGCAATGGTTGACTGAAATGCATTCAGGAGCATTTATATTAGAAATGTATTGGCTAATGTATCACTCAGTGCTTCTTCTCACTGCTGGCATTTTTTATGCAATCTTCAGAGCACTTCATACAGGCATTAACCCAGGAGAGTGTGCATGAGAAACATACTGGCATGTTTGTTCAAGTGTCATCATTAACTACTGTAGCTGTATGTGAACCCATTGATTTTTACCAAATTGCATGAAAGGTTTACATAATTCTAATTATTATTTTTTATTATCCAGTCTATCTTTATCATCAGTGACACTGTGGAGTGGATGTAATGTCAAAAATAATAAGACATTTAAGTTAACAGACCCCAGATTGATTTCTAATGATGAAATTGTTTACTTATTCAGCATTTATTTTTTAAACTAATGATAATGATAGAAAACAAAGAAAAGTAACCAGCTTTTTTTGCATTTTAAAGCTGTTTTGCTAAATGACTAAAACAAATGATTATGGAATCTGGATTTAATTAATTTCCCATGGATCAGCTGAATAACTGAGTAATCATTTCAGCATTAATTGTTTTTTTATGGGTAATAAATCTTCCATCTACAATTGTGTTGGATTACTGCAAACAAATTCCCTGGTAGAACATAACAGCAATGATTTGGCAAGTTGCTGTGGACGACCTGTGTTTGTACAGGACATCTTATGAAACATTTTAAATACTGATGCTTTAACCATATTTCTGCTGGATTTTGCCTTATTATTACTGTTGTCAGGATTCATAACAGCACGTGTTTATGTTTGCCTCACAGAGGGATAATCACCCTTTTTCTCATTAGGAGCCTTGACTCTGCAAAGGGCCATCTCAGGGCCTTTTGGCATCTATGAGGTGTTAACAGCTCCCCACGGGAGGCTGTCTGGCTCTCACATAACCCTCGACCTCCCCGCCCACGAACGCAACACTCACCAAACCACTCAGACTCACAGATGGTCGCTATACCAGCAGCCAGCCATCACGCTTTTCAATTATCGCTACGCCCGGGAAAGGCCATTGCTCAGCTGTCAGCGCTCAGTGACACAGGGGATAGGGGAGGAGCCAGGGAGGGATGGGAGGCAGAGAATTCCTGCATCCAAAACTTGGAAAACCCAAAGAACAGACTCCAGTGTTAAAGGAAACACACACATGAGCATTGCTACCAACAGAAATCCAACCAGCTATACACTGCATGACAGCAAAGCAGCTGTAACACGACTGCTGTGACCATCAAAGAGGGTCTTCCTGGTACAGAGTCTGCTCTGATCTCTGGCTGAAGGAGGCGATAAATCACTTAGTATAATTGTTGTTTCTGAAGCCAGCAGTTGAAGTGGCAAAGGAAGGAGAAGGTAGCTGAAGCACTCACAGGTCAATTGTGTCACCTGTTTGAAATGCTTGTTAGTGTTTTAATTTGAATATTGCTTCATAATGGGGAGAGGGAAAAGAGGGCAGGATATTGAGGATCTTGAGTGTTGTTTCCAGACAAAAAATATAATTGTCTGTGCATTCAGACGTATTATAGTAGTTCCCTGTTGCTGTTGTTGTGACTTTTTAATGGGCGCCTTTCTACTGGATCTCAATATGTATCACTTCACCATATGTACCTTTCCATACCTGTAATCTAGCAACTTATCATCGACCATCAACAAACAAGCAATATTGGTTTTCTATCAGAGGTAAATTTATTCTAATGATTTCATCAAATCTACTGGAACAGAATCTCTTAGTAGCTTGCCCATACAACTTATGGGCAACGGCTATTCAGAGCCTTTCTAATAAGGCACTGGAGAAAACAGAAGTCATGACAGGAAACTGATCAGACAGAACAGTTACTGAGCAGTAAAAGCTGCATCAATATTTTATCTATAGCTTCTAGAATTTACCCTTCTCACTATTTTTGTTCACTAAATCTGAATAAACGTTCTCATCAAATAAATATTATGGCATTTTGTATAAGATATATAAGATTTATATAAAATTGATACCAATCTCAGGTCAGTCTGTTGGATATGAAAAATCAGCATACCAGCACCTCTAAAGCTCACTGCGTGTAGAAATGCTCCCAAAAATTCGCCCAGCAAAGAAATAGTCCAGCACATATTCCCTTGTAAAACCACAACCTGTCACTTTCACACTTACGCTGAACTATGCTAATCCGCTGCTGGCTGTAGCTTCATATTTAACGGACAAACGTGAGATCTGTTTCGAACTTCTCATCTATCTCTCTGCAAGATAGCGAATTAGCATATTTTCTAAATTGTCAAAGTATTCCTTTAAGCTTTTTGTGTCATCGCTGTCTCAAAAACTACTCAGAAGTGTTTATAATGAAGCTAAGTTAAATTAGCACTCCAGGTGATGCTATAGGCTACCTTGAGAAACTGGTGAAACTGATTTTTGGCACTCACACCAGGGTGCTCCAGTATATCACCCCATATTGTGTATCATTTGTTAATGTTATTACAGTTTACAGTTGCAGAGTAAATCAAGTGCATGTGTCACGGCAGCTGCCTCAGTTGTTTTTGCCCCTCTGCCTCCAGCCACTTCTCACGTCCCCCTGGCCCATGCCTCTCTAAGGAACTTTCCAGACCTGCCATTCTCCACCTGTCCGCCAGATGTCCTGACTCCCACATCCACCTGCTCACCTTCCCAAATCACCCCCACCCGCTGACACACCTGCCTCTCATTATCTCATCAGTTCTTCAGTGTATGCAAACAGCTCACCAGCCCTTTCCTTTCGCTAGTTTGTCACATTGTGCATTTGTGTTCCAGGCATCTGTACCTGTTCCTGTTTTTCTGTTCCTGATTTACCTGCTGCCTGTTCATATCCTGCCTATTGTAAGCCTGTTAATTTGAACATTGATTTAATAAATTCCTTTTTCTTCGACCTGTTCTCTCCTCAATCCAATTGCTTCATACACACATCCTTGACAGCATGTTTACTGACATTTTCCAAATAATGTTTTTTATTTTTACATTTTCCAACTGTATCCACAATTTAGGGCTCACCTTATTCCCCCCCTACTTATCCCTGTTGGGTGCTGCGTCTGGTGGGCAACAGGTAATCAGTGAGGCCAGAAACATGCAGCAGGAGCCTGGTCTTCTCTCATTAGGCCTAACAAAATGGGGAAGACATCTGTCACAAGATAAAGCAACAAACATGACCACAGTTTAGCAGTGCTATTATAAGGGTCAAGGTTTATGGATTTATCTGCCAAAACATCCCCATTTTGTGGTGGGGTGTTTTTTTTAAATTAATTAATAAAAAAAATGTGTGGTTGTGATCATATGCAATTGCAGTATGATTTTGGTTTCTTTCTTTCCACTTCATGTCTAATTAATTAGTTAGGATATATAGTTGTACATAGAGTATAGTTCTATTTTGAATGAAGTGCTGGTATTATATGTTGTGATGGTGTAATTTTAGGGTTTATGTGATTTTTCTAAATTTTCTGAGATATGAGCATGTTGGAACCGTCTGAAAAATAGCACGTCTGTAAATTCATTCATTGTACCCATCCTGAACACGAGTGCCCGGGTTTCTATTTCACTGTGTTTCCAGCCATGCTATTTGTCTTTCCCAGAGAGAAGAAGTAATCCCGCTTCAGCACGAGGGCCCCCCCAAGGTCGCCACCATCAGTCGCCAACACTCAATCCAGGTTAGAACATTTGTTCCAGCCCCTCTCTCCCTCAATCCTTGGCTGTTGTTTTCTTTCCTTTTTTTTTTTTCATAATTCATGTCAAAGGATCTCTGGAGAGATGAGTGAGGGTGGTGTGTGTTGGGGTAGTAGCGGAAGGGGGGTGGTGGAGAGGACAAGGGGGTGGAGAGGGCATACACTTAATCCCTGGGTCAAGATGTATTTATTGAAGATTAATAACCGAGCAGCAATCTCATCATGCTCTCGATGATTTTATAATTTGGTTTCTGGGGGTTAGGGAGGGTGGGGAGAGATCAGGGACGAAAGGAAGAGGGAGACACTCAACTATTGTTAACACAGGAGCAGAATACAGTACAATGCACTTTCATGTTGTGATTTTAAGCATAGATACTGTATGTGAAAAGGTTTGTGTGCCTTAAAGGGAGCAACTTGGGGATGCATACAGACAAACACATGTAATCGCATTCATGCAGAGCTGATCTCTTCTCACCGTAGCATGGCCACCATACATGTTTCAACAGCACTGAAAGGAATCTCTCCCAAAGTCTATTTAAACCAAAGCAACTTCTCATTTGACACGTTGTAAGCAAACCTTAATGGTGTAGGACAGCATTATTTGCTCTCACCTTCTGTCCAGTGTTTGTGGTGTTACGTTCACCGACTTCACAGATTGTGGATCTAACACTGTATTTATTCCGCCCACCCAGCCACCGTTTTATTTTTTATCTTTTTTTTTAAATTTTTTTATATAAAACGGATTACAAAAGCTGTGCAGTAAATCCCAGCTGACCACAAACGACCATAAACATCTTCATGTGAAACCACCTCATTGTGAAGGGTGGGCATATGGGGTTTGAAGATTCATATTGATATACAGTGTTTCTAAGAAATAAGAATATAAATTTTATGAAAATGTAACTTTAAATGTCGATTATTTTTATCCTTTGTTTCAATAAAACAATAATAATCAATAAGAATATTGTGCCATACATCTGTAAAGTGATACAGCTGTCTAACTCTATAGCGGAACAAGATATTTGTCCATATGGAAGCTGTATCTCTGGATATTGCATATGTAGAGTGGCAGCATCCATCTCATTCAGTTAATGGATTCGGTGCACACTTGGACCAAAGACCACGAGAGAGGGAGAGCTAGAGAGGTTGAGGAAGAGACACCTTTTGTCACCAAGCAACAGGGAAAAAATGGTAAAAAGATAAATTCCAGCTCAGGGTAAAGGTTCAGAGTTCAAGGTGCAGTCTCCCGTCCAAATTTATTTATACCCCTAATAATAATGAGTGGATTGAATAGATTGTTTGTCCCTGACCTTGGTGATCAGGCAAACCTTATGCCACTATATCAAAGCAGACAGGCAGACATGTCTGCGAGGTGTGACGGCTGCCACAGTCGGCCCACAGAGACGGAGGGAAGGACGGAGGGAAGGAAGGAAGGAGAGTTGGCAGGAGGGAGGGAGGGAGGTATGTAGAGCAGAAGTGATGGGAGGTGAAGGGGCACCATGTTTGCATTTTGTATGGAATGAGGAGGAGGCTGAAGGATGTGTGAAGGACACTTAGGAAGGGCAAATGTGCATTGCGTTTTCATTTTTGCATGTGTGTGTATTTGTGTACCTGTGCATGTGGATGTACATGATTGTGTATGTGTGTATTTGATGGTTTTAAAAGACACAGAAAAAGGAGGCCTGGATATTCTTAAACACTGACGACACTGTATTTTTACTGGTCTGTGTGTCAACTAATTGCCATTAACTTTATGTCAGACATGTATAAAGAAAATGCTAGTGTTAGTATCATATCCTGTGAAAAATTACAGCCCTATTTGTTGTTACATTATTACAAATATGAATTTGATCAAATAACAAAAACAGCGATATTGCACAAGCAGTATTTGGTTTTTTGGGGGGTTTCACATTAGGCTAAATTATTTTGGTCAAGATTAGGGTACATTTGTATTAGTTAATAAGGTATATCACCCTTACCTTAACCAACATAACTTGTACAGTATGGTTTTGGTCATGATTTTGTGTAAAAGCTTTATGTATATATCAGATTTAAAAGAATACACTTCCTTTTTGCACAAATAATTACAAATTTCCACTGAGATCAAGATCTTCCTGTATATCATCCCACAACATTAAACCCCTTTTCAAACATTCTCCTCACACAAACAGAGTCATCATGAGACGAGGAACTCAGCACATCCCTCGTGAGACGAGACCATCACTTGAATCTCTGAGCATTAGCCATCAAAGGGCCATCCCCGGCTACATTAAATGTATTTAGATCTTACAAAGTGCCCCCCCCTTGAATCCATCACTTCTTTCAATGACTCAAGAAGCAAAAAAAAAAAAAAAAGAAAGAAAGGAGGATGAGTGAACAGGGGAAAAGGGGAGCTCTGGGATTTACGGTGACAAAATGCAGGGGTCAGGCAGGGTGTGTGGCAGCAGTATTGATCAGTGAGGCATGCAGCGCACACGTGGCCCGAACCCTGACCCTTAAATAGCGAATGAATCTCAATCCAATAGACTGGAGTGTCTCTTACAGCTTACACACACAGAGAGATACATAAAAACACACACACACACCACACAAATATGTATGTACAAATACCCCCGTGGTCTCGCTGCCATTGCCACTGAACAGCACACCGCCCCCAGCAACCGGGATCGATATCAGCAGAGCATGATTTCCACATTATAGATTGGCAGTTCCTTAATAAAAGAAAAGGTGTGCATCTGAGTATGAGCATCGTTGTTTACATGCATGTGCAGTGTGTGTCGAATGTAGGCTTGTTTATGTAGAGAGAGAGAGGATATAACAGATACTGAAAGGTAAGAGAGTGACATGACTATGTTTCCAGTTGCAGCAGGTTTCAACACAAGGGGGTTTTTTTTACCCTCCAAGAAGCTATTTCTCTAATACATATAGAAAATCGAGAAAGGACAAGCATGCAAACATTGATTTGGTCTGTATTTTTCAGTACACAAAAGGAAAGACAGACTGTTCTCACAATCCTGAAACAGCTCGGTGTATCGCCCCTTTGAACATTGGGCTGCTTCACACACATGGATGGAAACGTAAAGGTAGGGTGGGGAAAAGGTTAATGGGTTAAAAACAATGCAGGAAAAGACAGAATACTCGGTCAAACTCAACCTCTAATTACACTAATTGAATGAAATCCACACAAGGACATGTATATGAGAATTATGGCATAAGCAGGGCAGCATGAAGAGATATTAACAAGCACTCACAAGGACATGCAGAGTGATGAAAACACACTGAAGAGATTCATTCACACGTTCATGGATTTAACTTAATTTAATTGGAGGTGTTGATCATGAGAATTCCTAATATTAACTGGAACAAGTTGTATTCACGAAGTCCACAGAGAAACTGATCAAGATAAACTATGAATCACAAATAACAATACTTTTTTCACATTTGGTTTTGTGCTACATTTATGAAAATGATAATGATAAAATGGATTCAATTTATATAAATGTGGTTTTTCATTTGCTTTTATTTGGTCTGACATAATTATTGCCACTTCCATACAGATTTTTGTACAGCACGCTTTTATTTCCTATTTGTTATTTTAGTACCACGCCATTATGCAGCATCTTTGTTTTGCTATGACGTACAGTACATGTCATATATAAAAAACAAATACAATATGCTCCATGAAATCTTTATGAAAGAATGTAAAACAAAACACAAGAACATGTTTGTATGCAAAATGTAAAGTAGTACATTTAAGAATTTGTGTGATTGCATGGGATTCCCGGTATATGGAAGTGCTGTTTTCAAATGTCATAATAAAACATGCTTAACAAAACAAAGCACATTTCTAATCTCATTTATGTTTCTCATGAGGTTTATCGAAGTTGAGCTCAGCCTCCGTTTTACATTACTTAGAATATTAGAAATTATTGGAATCTGACCTTTTCAATTCAGTCCCATATGTAGATTGCCTGCCTACATAAGTGCATGGTAAAATCTCCAAACAAAAAACTGCTTGGATTATTCTAATGTCAATGAAAGGCTGTCCTCTTTATTTAATGCCTCTGCCCACTTTGCATTTTCTGTGATCTTGACGCTGACACACACTCACCCTCGACCCTACACAGTACTCACAGGCATGACACAAACATAGGGCTTTACTAATAATCACTTCTTCTATCTTCTTAACCCCTAACCACATACACGTGCCCACACACACACATATATACCTCCCGCTCTCCAACAAACACAAAACCCTTTTACATAATGAAATTACATCAAGTCATATGTTACATCGTTGGCTAGAGTTATGGGTACATTTTACATAAAATTCACATCGGGCGCATTGTCC
This sequence comes from Macquaria australasica, assembly GCA_005408345.1. Lineage (NCBI taxonomy): Eukaryota > Metazoa > Chordata > Actinopteri > Centrarchiformes > Percichthyidae > Macquaria > Macquaria australasica. Next base: position 776,566 of record SEMN01000025.1, on the reverse strand, counting down.
AGGATGCATGTGTGCATACGGATTTACATTTTAGAGGGTATTAAAGAAATGAGCGCGGATGCAGTAAAACAGGAAGGGGGGAAAAATGAAAAAGCAGCCCAATTTCCTGTTCCTATCATCTCAAATCCTGGCAGCCATAAATAACATGAACACACACCTACTTTCTCTCTCGATCACTATACACACACACACACACACTTGCACAGAAAAAAACAATCAGAAGACACATTTGTGCACAAGGTAATTTTCTCAACAACAACAATATTTGTGAACCAAACTATTTGCAAATAACACGTGTTATTTTGTTTATTTATTCCCTGATTTTTGCCAGGATCTAATTAAAGGTATTATTATTATTTTCATTTTGATGTCACCAACTGGAACTTTTACACGATCCAAACTTGTGCTTTTCACACTTCCCTCCCTGTCTCTCTCCGTCCATCCAGAGCCATGATCACTGGGGGGGCACAGAGCCACCGCGTGTGTGCCAGCCTAGGCCACCCTTAATCCAACATGGCTCGCTGGATTCCAACAAGCAAATCTCATATTTCTAAACACTGGATTATGGTTTTCTTTTATTACTGCTGGAGCTGGAGGAGAGTTGAGAGGTTAGGGGGTAAGGCCGAACTGATAGGATTACCACAAAAGCCTGTGGACTTAAATATGAAGGGAGGAATAATAATAATACAAATATATATATGTGTTCATTAAGATGATGACTGAATGAAAAACCTGAATAAAAGAAGGGCTAAAAATACTTATAAAAGGTAAAAGTAGGTCTGGCGCAGAATAGTAATCCCAAGATAAGCTCAAAAGCAGTTCAAAGATGACACAGAAGACGCTTGCGCAAACACACTTGGTTACACACAGTAGGAGCAGAAACTTAGTGCACACACATCTCACACAAGCCCCCCGACAAAGAAATGTGCATATCGGCTGAACCAAAGGGGAAAAATTGTATCCACAGATAGTACACAAACACAGACATTGCTTGTGAACGCGGGGCAGATGCTACGATGCTACAGATAACCTTGTCACGATGCAGCCCCCTGCTATTCCTACATGTGTATATTTTCACCCATGTTCACACCTTTATGAGGATAATAATACTATCATGCCTTGGTGTCACGGTGTGCTAAGAACAGCAAAAGAGGAGAAGCTGCGAGAGAGCGAGAGGGGGAGAGACAGTGATGCAGACTGTAAGATGCAGGGGAAAGGGGGTTAAAATGACCTTGCTGGAAATAACAACAGCAACCCTTAATGTGTTGCATTACAAGATATGTGATAAAACACTTTTATGGGGAGGGCTGTAAATGCTGCGATCTCATCCCGCACTGTGCCCACTCAGCGGCCCATTTCGTCTATGTGTGTGTGTGTGTGTGTGTGTGTGTGTGTGGGACTGGGGAGGGGTTGGTGTCCGGTGTCCAGATCCAGTGATGCTGAATGGTGGATGGTGGTGGTGGGGGGGGGGGGGTGCAGCAGCACTGACTAATTGTCTTTGTGCTCACCTTGCTCCAGGTTTGTTCTGGGTAAATGAATGTGTTCCCTCTCTCAAGTCATGCAAATGCTGTTTTCTCTTGAGGCATTTTATGACAATGAGGGCTTCATTGTGCCGTGTAGACAGTTGATACATATGTGGGTTTCTCAAGTTGGCTTGAAGAGGTGTTTTTCATGTTTTTCCTTCCTGCCATGTGTGTGTGGGCTGATAGAGGAGCTCAGAGAATATGGACTTAAACTCAGCATTGCCCCCTAACGGATGTGTCACAGAATAACAGCACCTAAACCTGAGGTATGGTAGTTGTTATATGACTAAAACAGGGCAACAATTAACAATTATTTTCATTATTAATGAACCTGCTGATTATTTCTTTTCTTTTTTTTAAATATGAATTATTTGGTCCATAAAATGTCAGAAAATTGTGACAGTCAAAACCCAGAGATATTCAATTTACTGTCCCAAGACAAAGAAAAGCTGGAAATAGATAATATTTAGCTTTTTTGCTTGAAAAAAATGATTTAAATGATTAATCAAATACCAATATAATTGCAAATTAATTTTCTTTCAAATGACTAATCAATAAATCGACTAGATTACAAACTTTTTGGAAAAAATAGACATTGTTTGAACACGTAGCAGTTTGCTTTTAATGCACCCGTGATTAATTGCATTTCCTTCCAGCATTTTGATCAGGTTAAAATTTCCATTTCATTAGATTTATATCAAGTGTTAGAAGAGAATTGGAGTTGTACAAAGACTGACAGGCTTTCTGTAGTAAGTGCACACAGATTAGTGCTCACCTCTGTCCTTCTTTCACTCACTTACTCATGATTTTGTTCATCCTAATTAGACAGTTCTCTTTTTGTTTAATGTTCTTGACCATGTCATCCCCTCTCCTCCATCTTCTTCGACAGTGTAATCACTGGAGGAATTCACTTCTGGTATTCATGCCGTCCATCAGTCTTGTACACCACTTCAGCTACATGTTCCATCCTTTTCTCTCCTTTATTTTTGCATCTGAACATGCCGTGGCTTATCATTTTCATTATGTTTTCAACCTCTGAAAACATGATTTCCACACTGCTCTCTCTGTGCCTCTGTCCCCATCTCTGTCTCTGTCTGCCTCTGGCAATCTCTCTCTTTCTGTCACTCTGTTCTTTTTCAACGTTCACCTTCGTCCCTGCTTGTGGACCCTGACACTCCTACCAGCCCTCATATCCAGGCAGTGTAGATGTTAGGCCAGGACTTATCGATCAGGCCATAAATTACCCATGCATCACCTCTCCTCTCCTCATTGCGTGTCTCACAAGCCGTCTGAGACCTTATAGAGAGAAGAAGAGAGGGGTGGGATGGGGAGGAGAGCGGGGAGGGAGAGAGAGTCTCCAGCAAATTGTTAATTAAATACGAATCAATCCTCTGCCATTTATCAGGCCATGCGTCCACCTCACCTTTAAGAGGGGGTTGAGAGAGGTGGGGGGGAAGAGGGACGGGGGAAAATCAATAAGGCGGACTGAGGGGAAGGATAAGTGTTTAATCCACCAATCAAACTATATCATGGCCATTATAGTGAGACAACTAGGCATTATGGGGTGAACAGGGTGAGTTCACGTTTCAGCATGTTTTAGCCTACTACAGTATGCAGCATTCAGAAAGCGTTGTCCCGGCCCACTGGACTGTGGCATGTACAAATCAAATACAAATGATACATTTTGGCTTGAAAGCACTATTCAGTATTTGATAGAACGCTTGGTAATTGCAGAGATAAACTAAAATCCATATGAAGTCAGAGGGCCACACAGTTTAATCAACAAACGTGTCCTTTGGAATCATGACCAGTGTTGGGCAGTAACACATTACTTACTCAGTAACGAGTTATAATAATGTGATTATTCTTTTCAGTGACATGTAGATGTAGTAGATAGAGGGTTGATATCAGTGTTTCTGCGTTCAGTTACGTGTTAAACCTGCAATAAGTTTTTTTTTTTTTTTTTTTTTGGCCACTTGGGAGCAGCAGAAACAAGCTGTGAACTCAACATTAACATATTATCACCTTTTAAGTTGATATGGCAAACCTGTTAGCAAACAGTAGCTTATTTATACATCCAGCAGATATGGAACAACATTATCATTCATTTGGAGTCATGTATGTGTCCACCTGATGATTGTAAGTCCAATATTCACTCTCTTTTAGCTCTGTTCTGTGCTCTGTCTCTACCAATTCCTAAGAGAAATATTTACTCTTTTAGCTGCTAAATGCGCCACTATGTTCACCAGCTAGTCGCTAACTGTGTCTGTCTGCCGTTTAGTGCTAAGCAGTTAGTGTTCAGTGGGTTTTTAGAGCTTTTTCTGCGAAAATAGCTGCCTGCTGCAGCCAAAAACGACGCTATGACAGCGGTGAGAGTGAAACAAAACTGTAAAGTTTAGGGCCGGACAGCTAAACAATGAGCTGAAACTCGCTACAAAGCTCCGTCAAGCTGAGATTCAGGTGATAATTCTCTGTACTGTAGGTTCATCACTACAAGCGACCCCTTTTACAGTGTCACATTGTCTTCACATTGTCATTTGATACATTGTTATAGTAAATGTGATGGATATATGACCTAGATTTCGTAAGATCTGTGAGTCGAGGGTTAAGTAAGACGCTGTCCTTGCTGTATGTTTTTCATGTAATTCTGTCTGCTTAGTTTACACATTCCCAGCTGTGTAAAAGTATGTGTGATTTGGTGTACAGTATAACATTTATTTCATGCTGTAAAGTGTACGTTATTTAAGTCCTAAAAAACAAAACACCCCTGTGCAAGTTCATGGGTGTGTGCATCCTGCCATTTTATTCTTATTATAAACAATTGTCTGTGTATGTGTGTGTGTGTCTTTTCAGTAATGTGTTAATTATTTCAGCACTGGCTGACCAGAGAGACTCACCCAAAGTCCATAAATCTGCGTAGACTGAGAATAACAAGGGATCTGACCCCCCAACTGTAAATCTGCAGGAGAGTGCTAAAGTTAGCAGAGGCAGGAAAACGATCCTGATAGGAGTTTTAGCGCGTTAACATTGACTGAATGACTTACACAGTAGGTCATTCTGTGGTTAGAAAAACAGCCGACTGATGTCAAGTTAGATTTGATGAAGCAGCAGAGACGGTTTTTCTGACCTGAACCTGCTAACATGCTCAAAGTTAAGGGATCACCAAAGTTATTACAATTCATCCTGAGAGGGACATGAATTTCATGAAAACTTTATGGGAATTCATCCAATAGTGTCAGACAATTGAGACATTTCACTCAAAAGCACGAATGTTAGCCTCATGGTGGCGCTGGAGGAAAAGTCAGGCGACCACCAAAGTCATTAGGATATATCACCAAGGAACCACCAACGTATGTACCAAATTTTGTGCCAATCCATACTATAGTTTTTTGAAATAATAGTCTGGATCAAAGTGGTGGATTTACCAACCAACCAACAGATTAACATTGCTATCCCTAGAGCCACGCCGCAAGCATGGCTAAAAATGCACTTAGGTTTGCTTTAACCCCAAAATTCCAAGAAATAAATGCTAAGAACAAGACCTCAGTGCCCTCAATGGAAGCTTCAACCCTTAACTTAACAACTAACAAGTTCACCACGTGATCTTTCAATGGGCCTTCAATTTACTGATGATAAAACATCCCCAGCATTTACAAACCTTTTGTCATACTTGCATGCCTGATTGACACAGAGCTATTTTTGATAACCACTGTCAACCCAGTGGCAGCTCTCACATCTCCTTCCCTAAGAACCCTGGGAGCTTAACAATCATCCAACATCTGTCTGGAGCCCAGAGAAAGGCAGAGGCCCAGATGTCAGATAGATTGGTCTTATGGGAGTAGGCTTCTTGGCCCCTTCACTGGGCAGCCCAGTCAGTGAAATAGGATTAGAGTTACGACATATCCTTGAGCCAAACATAGCCGGACTCTATCCTCAGATTTAGAGATTGTAACTGTAAGAAAATCTCTGCTGTTGTTACAGTTTTCAGTTCTTTGATAAAAAAAAATTTTTTTAAATTAGAGACAGATATAAATAGACATGTGTTTTGGACAGTTCATATAGTCCATCATAGTATAAAGACATTTGGTGAAGTTAGCACTAGATAGCACTAGAATAATGTCCACATAAGAGACACATTAACAAGGTGTTCCAGATACAGAACAGTCAGGGTGAGAAATAATGAGCCTGATTTATGATGTCTGCATAGATAAATATTTATCACTTGTCCTCCAAATATTGGTCTTGGCCCGTTGCCTTGTTGCTGCTAAAATCCACTTTTATTGTAAGTATGTTTTTTAGTGTGGCGTTTATGTGCATTTCTCTGTGTCTGTATTTCATTTTTGTCTTTATTTTCCCCTTTTGCTAATGTGTCTTCCTGGGTGAGCGGCAGAGCTCGTTCCAGGCAGCTGGATTGTCCTCTATTAGTGTTGCTTCTGTTTCGCAGGCGTAATCCTCTCCACTGGAGCCTCGCCTCACTCCTAATCTGAGGCACAATCTCTCCTGCAGATGGTTCTCTCCTTAAGCACCGCAAAAGAAGTGAGCTCATCCCCATCTCTCCTGTTATCCCCCTGTTATCTCTCAACTCTCTCATCCCTTTCTCCCAACATTGCTCCCTCATTTCTCATCCTGAACACTTGATTTTCCCCAGAACCATAAAACATAGAGCACTTTCAAATATGCCATCCAACTGTGTGAATGTGTCAGCCTTACTTCCTACTTTAAACCCACACAGACTACAAGGGAATAGCAACCTAAATAAAAACCTAAATAGACTAAAAATTCTGGTTTATTACAACATGGGTCTTATTTTTCATAGATCGTGCCAGAATGTGACGACATTGCAGCGAAGTCCAACAGGGCATCAAACAAGTGGTCAGATGATCAGAGAGGTTGTAAACAAGCCAACACTTTAGCCAGAATATCTTAACCATTTAATTTGGAGGTAAAACTGAAAGTAAACAGTAAGTTGAACCAGGAAGTTGGTCTTGAAATGCACAGCTTGGGTAATAATTTTACTGTTTTCTCTTCCAAATAAGTTTAAAAATGTGTTTTTCGCCCACTAAGTCTTTTTTTAAATTTATTTAGCAATGTCTCCTTTTTACTATAAATCATGAATGCTTTACATAATTTTGGAAACTATGCTCGTGCATTTTAGAAATGTGAATGTACTATTTCTATTTTTTCTGGCAGCCATTGGTTTCCATTCATTTTTGTACAAAATTAAAATGAATGATCAGATTTTTAAAACATGTTTTGAGTTGTGTTAGCATAGTGAATGTTTTGTCACAGTTGTATTATTGTGGTGAGTTAATGCAGACTTGATGTTCACTGTGATGGATTACAGAACCCAAACAAGTTATATGAGTCTGCTAATTGATTTTCCTACTGTACAGAAAAGACTGGAAGACAATGGCTGCCTGGAATGGTAGAAAAAAAGTCTAAAACTGCATAGCACTAAAAAAATGGTCATAAAAAAGTGTATGCAGAATTTGTTGTTTAAGAGCAACAATTTGCTTACACACTGGTATGGTCTTTTAAATCCATGTAATTTATTTTCTTTTGACCAAATATATTATTAGACTGTGGGTAATTTCCTGCATTCTTTGTTACTGATTATATATACTTAATTTCAATTCACATTTTATTTTTTGCAATAAATGCCAATGAGGCCACAAAAAAAAAAAAAATTCTCTTTTTAGTCTTGGTATACTTTTTTCACAAATGTGTCATATTTTAAAACATGTGAAGCAATTCCCCAAAGCTATATTTTTAAAAAGGGTATATTTGAAAAATCTATACAGCATAGCCTTTCTAAACTGTATGGCTCTATAACTTCCACATCATCCCTCTCAATTAGAGAATCAGCCGCCCTCTCCCTGGAGAACTTTTACTTTTTCTTCCACTCCTCCCCCGACAGCTACACTAATAGCCCACAACTGATAGGTAGTTTTCAGTAGATGCTGTGCCAGGAAGGGCAAGGCAAAGAAAGGGATAAATGATGAGCGGTGATGAACAATAATCCAAGGCAGGTTTCTATGGCAACAAGGAAATAAGAGCCAGGTATACAATGTGAGCAGAAAGCCGGGAGGCTGGCGCAGTGATCAGGTGCTGTCAGGATACCGGTGAGCGGGAAGTAAAGCTTTGGGTGTTGGAAATGGATTGCAGGGCGTGATTCACTGCAGAGAGAGAAGCCTGAAGAGAGACCAAAGGGGGGGGGGGGCAGTGGAGATGAGAGTTGCAGCACCATTTTTCACAGCAGACAAAAACATTTGCTGGGATATCAATTTGGAGCTGCGAAGCAGTCTTCCCCTCCTGCCCCATCATCCATCATCTTTTCGCACTAACCACCACTTGGGCACCCCCCCCCCCCCCCTCCCCCACTCTCTCTCTCCACCACCCACACACATGCACACTTACACACCCTTACCCTGTTTTCCTCCCACACTCGTGGCCATACATACAGGAACACATAAACACTTTCTGCAGCCTCATGCAATTACACAAAGCATGCATGCACAAACACACACTGGATGCAATGCAATGCCTATCTCAAAGAGGATATAAAAGCGTGACCCATAGATGTGTGGGAAGAAAATGCAAAGCAGAGCTGAAACGCAGCACTGCGCGTGGTTGGGGTTGAGAAGGCGGGGCTGAGCGGTTGCCACAGCGGCCGTCTCCCCTAGTCTTCTCCCATTAGCGCCAGTAGGGGAGACCCCACCCTCCGACTGCCCCCTTATTGGCACCTTTGCCTGCACCCCATCACTCATCTCCCAGCCATCATCCATCACCCATCGCGATCAATAGGAGGCCATGCATTCATCAGCCCCTGGGTGCTGATGGGAAAGAGGAGGGTCGGCTGGGGAAGAGATGGAGAGAGGGATCACATGGTACAGAGAGGGAGCAGAAAAAGAGGCGAGGATATTTGAAAGGGAGAAAAACTGAGTATAAAAGGAGAAATGAAGGAGGAGGAGTCACGTAGGAGAAAATTTGAGAATAACAGCTACACTGAGAAGTGAAGAGACAGACGTGCACTGATAAAGCAGCGAGATGACAGCATAATTTTAACTTGTTTATGACTTTTGGTGTCACCAAGAGGGAAATTAATTGGCTTTGGGGCGTAAGACATGAAAATATATAGAGGTACATTAAAATGTAAAAAGAAGAAGTTATAGGAGTCTTGGGAAAGGATGAACGCCATTACTGTAGCAATGAGCAAAGAAGGCTTGTCTAATTTGCCACAATCACATTCCTAGGTGACAACGCTGAAGCCATCATAATGATGAGTGGTGATTCTGTGCATCACTTTACTACGTGATGAGTGGCATAAAAAAAACAGAAAGAGCCTTTAGGGCAAAGAGAGAAATATAACTGAAGGGAGGTTTAATGTGCACGATTATACAGACAAGCACACAAACATGCACACGCACACATATATACGGAACATAAAGGTGCAATGTCCCTGTCAGTCATTCGGTGGTTGTCAGTTTCCGGCAAGGCTCTGCACTTTGTGCTGACAGCCCATAAGTTGTGCTGACACACACACACACACACACACACGCTGGCTCAGGCCTTTCCCCTCCTGAATGAAGGTGGACCGGAATAGATCGCACTTTAAGATGATGGATGCACCCTCTGCCCAGAAAGGTTAGGGCTGGGGCGATAAGTTACTGAGCACCACGTTCAGGGCGAGTCGTAGAGGTGGCCAACAAATATACAGTAATTGTGATTGCTCGACAGCTGGGACATGAACCTCTGTGACAGCTGGACCGCACCATGGCGTACTTTGGTGGAAAATGTATGAAAAAGGTGCAACATTGCATTTCTCAAATGCCTGTGTGTAATTATTTATGATATATTTTATTTATTTTCTCAACTAGCTGTTTGCAAATATATTTAAAAAATGTAATCAGAGTTTGTTTTGGAATTTCTTCTTCAGCATGTTCTTTCGTCTACAAAATCAAATACAGATGCACACACACAGTAGAGGAAAAATATCAAGCCAGACCACAGAAAGACAAACAAACCAGACCAGAGACTCTCTGGTGGAAACTGGACCCCTTCAAGGCCAGGTGAGAGTGTGTTTATTCCAACCACTACCCACTCTGCCCCATTTAGGCATCAACAAGGGAGCAGCAGGAGGGGGGGACAAAGAGAGCTATGGGTTAGGTGACATGTCCAGAAGCCACACCACCACCACCACACGAAGTCATCCAGGCCCCAGGTCCCCTCTGTGCGTATGTGTCAGATGTCGCTCTCAGGTTTCGAACCCCAGGTCTCCATCTACCGGATGCTCTCATTGGATTATTCAGGAGAGGCTAAACGCTCTATGTAGCGAGCTGACTGGGACAAAACCCCACCTGGGCAGGATAAGCCGCCACAAGCTCTGAAGCAAGTCTGCGCTTGTAGCATGAAAATGTTGCTGCACGCTAGGAATTGTGGAGGAACTAATTATCATGGTAGGAAATGCTGATTTTCATTTAAAAAAAAGGAAACTTGTTTAGTTCCAACCTCTTTTATCTACAGTTTGCCAGTTTATAAAATGGCCATTGCACAAATACAGCTTTTACACTAAAATAAAATAAGAAAATAGCTAAAAGTTTTTTTTTTTAATGAAGGTGTGTATTAGCATATCTTAATGTGAGGAAACATAAAAAACACAAAGCACTTAAGTAAAGATAGGTTTCTCTTAGAGTTATTAAGGGAGAGAATAAATGTCATAGATATATAGCTAAAGCACATGCGCTAAAAGCTAAAGCTAACACAGGAGCAGGAAACAACAACAGGAAGTGAATGCTGCCAGGACTATTCCAGTTTTAAGCACATAACCACAAAGTTTGATGTTACCTGCTTCTTCCTCTTTCTCCTCCTCTTTCTCCCAGTGATGTGACCTCTAACACCTTACAGGCTATGTGCTGCTCTTTCTTAAATATTTCATTGGGAGCCCATCCATTGTCCTTAGTTCACACACACACACACACACACACACGGACAAACAAAACATGCGTGCACATGTTAAGGCGGACACTTGTGTGCGTGCGTGCATGTGTGTCTCTGCGTGTGTCCCTGTGTAAAAGGAGAGCAGTTGCAGATAATAGACGTCTGTGTTTAATATTGGAGGAGTTTGAGGTAACCGCAAACCTGCAAACCTGGGGTCACCGTGTGTGAAGGTGGACACCTGATCCGCAGCACTGCTGAACACAGCTATTGTAAAAACGACAGCCCGGAGGACTGATATCCTTAACCAGATTTTTGTTTCATTTGCCTCACTCATTGATACATTTCATGTGTGTTAGGAGGGTTAGAAGACATAACAGCACTGCTATTCACAGCTATAATACTGCCTGTCCTTATCATGTGAAAGATTTGAATGTGGAATAGCAAAAATGAGAAATATGCAAAGGAGATAAAATGCTAATAAATACAGTTTCTTTCTTCCAATAAGAGGCAGGTTGTTGAGAGAGTTTCAGAAATCCCATAAACACTAATTGACACCGGTAGTCTCCCGTCAGTTAGCGAAGAAATATGAGGTACAAGAGCGCTAATTCAGGTACTTAAAGCCCTCTGCTGACGTCTGGAGCAAAAGAGAGGGGAAATATAGGAGGTAGGTGTGGACAGCTGAGCAGAAGGTAAACAAAAAGCAAACATGGGTTACACAAGAAACAGAAAAGATACAGACAGCCAAAGTCCTGACATCCCCTCTGCTGTCCCTGTAGCTTCTGTAACTATGCAATCTCTCATGAAGTGTTCCTGGGGTTTACTGTCAGCCACTACACTTGATTTGAAACCTTAGAGATCTTAAAGCTGCTATAATCAATATTTTTATATTAACACTACGCTGATGTGAAACAGGTTGCTCGCACTGACCAATTCACATACGCGACTCTACAGTTCCCCCTCAGCTCTACGTAGCTTTATGGTGACTTTCAGGTCGATGTTTTGGTTTTACCACCCACACCTAGGGAAAAGCTCTGATAAACTCTCTGTACGCTACCAGCCCAGCACCGAACGGCCGACAGGTAAAGTTAGAGACTAGCTGGTGATCATAGTGGAGCATTTAGCTGCTAAAGAGCCAGATATTTCCCTCAGGAGTAGGAGAATATTGGACTTGCATTAATCAGGTTGACACAAACATGACTCCAAATGAATGCTAATGTTGCTCCGTGTCTGCTGGATGTGCAAACAGGCAACTGTTTGCTAACGTGTTCCCAAAAATTAACTTTATAAGATGACAATGTGTCACTGTTGTGTTTACAGCTTGTTGCTCTGCTCCCAAGTGGCCAAGAAAGTCAGTTAATGCAGATTTAACAAAGTACAAAACAACGATTCACTTACCAACGCAGCAGTGCGCGTACGTCATCGTAACTTGGTTTCTTCCATCAACGCTCTCCTATAATGTAATTTTTCAAAATGTTTTTAGACGTGTCTGAACTAGCCATGGCCACTCAACTCACCCATGGACTCAGTTCTTCTCTCAAGCTGGTGATGTTTAACCTGCTAAGGTGTAAGGCTTACGGGAAATACTGTTCATTTAAAGCTGCTTAAAAGAAAAATATGCATGTAATAATGATATTACATAATTTATTAAAAATGCACCATCCTTATTTAGACTCATAGACTTAACTGCACAACATACCGTTGAGTGAGGTTATGTTCCATGTCTGGATTTTTAGTAATTTGCATTATTATAAATGTCAATGTGATTTTGAATGAGATTTTTTTTTTACAGAACCCGTAAATTACAGTTTGACTATCGCTCTCTCTGCAGTCGGATAATATGAAAAGCAGCAGACTAACAAACAAAAAAGAAAGACATTTAGGTAAACAAGTTTACCATTTCCCCCCTTGTGATCCTTTCATTGCTGTGTTGGTGGCAATGATGCAATGAGGTTAGGTCACCTGTTTTCCTGACTCTTAACCTTTTGACCCCTGACATCATGTCACTGAGAGCAGCGGGGTATTTCTTTCTGGTGGCTCAGGCAGATCTGGACTTGGCATGTTAAAGGAAGAGTGGTATCCGATCTGGGGTACTTTTGTACTTGCTGTATCATTAATGGGGCACCGATAAAGATACGCAGATCTCCTGGCACTTTGCTACAGATTAGGAGACAGGCTTCGAAAACTGATGCGTTTATCTTGTGTTTTCGATCTAGGCCACGTTTTGGTTCAAATCACATGTAGGTCTGGCTTTTTTTAAATTGATGGCCGTAATTGATACATCAGTGAAAAGACGTTGAGTGACAATTGTGATATATGTTGTTTAAAGAAAGTAAAGTGAAATTGTTTTAGGAAAGAGATCTTAGAAATGTCACGCAAAATATCAGATTTCTTTTTTTTTTTTTTATTTCTTTTTTGGTTTAGTTACTGAGTCTGGTTTGAAAAAAATCCAACACAAACACACTGCTCAGATGTCAGACCTCATGCACTCATATTTTACCACTGTGAAGTAATTTGCAGCATAAATCTTCTTGCATTAAAAATGCTCTCTTGAGCTGGTCAAGAGGGTTGACGGGGCAGTGCAGTCCAAGCGTAAATCAGCATAAGTGATCGGATAGATTTTTCTGTGTTAATGTAACGTAGCCTTGGCGTGCACAATAACTCAGACGAAGGGAGGAAGAGAGCGAGCGTGTCCAGCGTCCAGCCCTCTATTTGCCGAACCAATGTGGTTGGGTCATCAAATCGACAATGTGATTGACCCATCAATTGACCCCTGCTGACCTCTCAGGCCAATCAGGCTAATGGTGGCTAGTGGTTCGAGCTTTACCTCACTAGTATCCTTTCACTTGCGCTCCTTATTTATACACACACAGCCTGACATCCAGTCCTATCTCACACCCTAGGTTTCTAACCCATCTCAATTTTAACTGCCTGTATTGGCACCCCCTTCAGTGAGGGACTCTCATTAGCATTGACCTTTCTCTCTCTGCGTGCTTATTAAAATCAACAGGCTTGATCAGTTCACTTTATAATTCAATAACACAATATGACTACTAGCCTGGGGTCGCGACTAACTTTTTGCTGTCACAGCTCTCGGCCTTGTGTAAAACGTATGAAATACTATATTTGGGACTACTTGCTCATATTAATCATAAAAATGCAGAATCACCACATTGCATCAAAACTGCTTCATGTGGATCAATATTTTTCTGCAGACTGAATCTCCATAAATCAATTATATAGTAAAATGCTGTGTGTGTGTGCGTGTGCGTGTGCGTGTGTGGATGGGAAGTGACAGTAGGGGCTATATTGATCACATCCAGTATGTGGTAAATGTATCATGTTTCCGCTTACTTGATGTAATGGTAGTGTATGGATCCTTAATTGACAAGAGGGTTTACATCAGGGGTGTCATTCCACACACAGTCGGGTGGACAGGCCAAATTCAAGTGGGATAAAAATAATAAATAAATAAATAAATAAAGGTGACAGTTCAGAAACTCATTGTCACTTCTTAGACATGCCCGAATCACAGTGTCACATCATATAATGTTACGGTAGCTGAGATGTGCCAAACAGAGGAGCGAATGTGATAAAATTGCTGCTTTTACAGAGAGTTGACGTGTGTCCAGATGTAGCCGGTATGTGGGATTTTACATGGAGAACAATCACCACAGGTGTTTTGCCTTGAGAAATGAATCGCTTGCCTTCCGTAGAAAACGAACAGGGGCTGCTGTCCTTGGGCCAAACAGAGTTAAAGTTAGCTCACAAGGTAACATTTCTGTAGCTTAGTTAAATAGCTACAATTCAAGCAGCAGCAATGAAAAACGCGAAAAAAGCGCTTACCCTTTTTTTTTGGAACTCTTTGGATCCAAAAGCCAACAAGTTTGCCGCCCTTGGTGGACTTTCACAGTTGATATCTTCTCTCTGCCAAGCTACGATCAAACTTCATCACAGCCTGTTACATGGGCACAGCGCCAAGCATGTTTTGATACAACCGGAATGCCACAGTAAAATCCGGAAAGGTGCTGCATGTCTTGATCACATGGGAGTTTGAGGTTTGCACGAGCTGCAATTTACCTGCACCACTTTGTCTAACCAGTTTACTTGTCTTCTTCTCTTCTATTCTTGCCTTTCCATCCATGTTTAAAACTGCTCTGCCAACAAAAAAAAACAACAACAAAAGAACGTAAACGTAAAGGATGTAGCAAGTCAACTCTTCACGTCCCCGATTCACAGTTAAAGGTCTGCAATGCTTTGGTGGTGGAAGGTACTGGCACAGCTGCAGAAATCCGTGAGTTTGCAAGAAAAGTAAACACTGCACCGGAGTTCAGAGCTCTGCTAGAACAGCAAAAGAAAAGGATCCAAAAACAGCTAGACTGCTATCTGTTACATGCGCAGTCCAACTGGCCACACATTGTGTACCATTTACTTAACACAGCCCATTTATAAAGAATTGCATAGGCTTCAACCAAGAATAGTAGACGACAACATAAAAGTAATGATAGAGTAGACAGAGTTTGCTCAAAACAAACTGCCATGTGCTTGCACCGCACTCTGGTCTATCATGATTTATGTTAATCTTGAAACCTTTACCCAATACTTCAGAAAAGCTTGCAGCTTCACCTGTTTTTTACTGTACAATGAGAGTAAAGTTCACCCTGCCAGTTCTAGAGTAACCTCATCTCAGCCCTCAGCCCTCTTTCTCTGCAACATTCAATTCTCTCTCTCTCTCTCTCTCTCTCTCTCTCCAGTATCAACTGAAATAAATTGTACATCTTTTCCAAACAGAGCAATTTCTCCGCCATCTGTTCACCAACGTAAATCAGGGCTTGTTGATGTAAACCTCCTCCTTCCTCAAACTCCCCCCAGTGAGGACTGAATCAGGCCTAATCCCCCAGTCTCCCCTGCCCTCTAAATCATCCCTGCATATTAATGGCTCTATGCAGATAGAAATGGGTCTGTATGCAAAATATGCAAAACACAAAACCCAGGCCTTGGTCTTATTGGGGCTCATGCTGAGGAAGAAGAGAAGCAGGTTTTTAACAGCTGAGTGTGCTGGCAAATTGGCAGTAAAGTCAAGTTAAAAAAAAGACTTTAAATATCCTAAACTATTAAAATAAATGTGGCCAGGAATAGTTTTCTTATTTGTTGAAAGATGCTTTTAACTTTTACTACAGGTATATTTAACCTTTGAAAATGTTTTTTCAAAACCCCCGTAGTTGTTAGAATGATGTTAGACTTGATTCTGTCATGTACTAAAATGGCAAGTTGCACACACACATGCACACACAAAGTCTTCATTCAAGCATGCTTTTTTGTTCCAGTGCAATTAAGAAACCAAGGAAATGCCACATTCTGGCTCCCACTATCCCTCTCGTCTCCAGCCATACTCTACCTTTGACAGCAGCCTCCCACTCCCATAGGCCACAGTCCACCCCAAACACCCCCTCCTCCATTTCTAGGTCCAAGCTTCGCAACCCTCTCATCCACCCATACAGATGTTTCCACATCAGTCGATAATCCAGCCTAGCCCCCTTATGCCAAGGATTAACACTAGCCAGGCCCAATCCAGCCACATGAGGCCGGGGACAGAAGGGGGGACAAGAAAGACAGACGAGACAGACCCAAAAGGAAACATCTGCATCATTGACGCCTGTGAAATGTTCTCTGTTTTATCCAATAATTTACTATTTATAGGCAAGATTTGCAGGCAAGAAGTGCATTATTGAAATGAAAATGTTGGATAACACTCTTATATTTCAAACACAAGCATTTCCCCAAGGTGAACTCCTCTCAAAGTAATACAGAAACCACTACTGACACATGTGAACTGAACATATTTTACCAAGCTGTGCAAAATGTTGCCATACAATAGTTCAAAGTAACATCTGGCTAGATGACCACAAGTGGAATCTATGAAGCAACAGGAGCAGGTTTTAATGACAACAGATGGCTTGACAGGATTATGAAACACACACAGATGTGTGCACTTAACAGACACACATGCACAAGAGATGATGAAACCGTAAAAAAAAACACTGAAGGAGATTGAAAGTGTTTGAATGGGCTTGGGGCTATTTCGTTAATAATTCAACTTTATATTGCAAAGAAACTTGGAAGCAACTGCCTGACCCGACTGCCTGCATCATGTTTTATTTTAATTAGTTTAATTGGGTACTTAATTTGCTCTCCGAGGCTTGGCATCCTCTGCACACCTAACTGCCCTGGAAGTGGATCAGTGTTAGGCCCTTTTCTCATCTTTTAATTTTATTTATTTTACTTTTTTTAGCAAGTTTTTGCTAAGTTTTTCATGACTAATTTGATTCCTCAACAGAAAAACATGCACAGACCGAGGAGACAAAGGGACAACCACATGCATTACATTCCTTAGAAACAAATAAAAGCGGGAAGAAACTCCTATTATTAAAACGAAACTAATATACATTTTCATATATGTGGCCAAAGTTTGGTCTGACAGGCCTAATGGATCTTTCTATAGGAGATCCATTGAGCTGCTTCATAACGCAGCACAGCGCAAACATGGCTTTGATTAAACTTTCACTAATTAAAGTCTCCCTCATCTTATTAGCCCCCGACTAATTGATTTCATTTGTCTTAGCTCAACTATTGGCTGTGACCTCTACTTAGTTAATGAATTAATTGATTTAGCCCAAGTGTGTTTGGAGGAGTCAGAGAGGATTTTGACATGTTGCCCCTTTAATCTTGCTCACTCTAGACACTCTTTGGGTCATGATGGCAATGTATTGGCAAAGGTTTGAAGGGGTTGGAGGGTGGATAGCTGTGGATTGCGATTGCCACTCAAGTACAGAGTAGATCTGGCCTTCTACAGTTTGTCAGTGAATGAAGAAGTAGCCTTGGCCATGACATTTTAAAAGCACCATTCGTCAGCTACTTTCAAACTTGGAAAGAAACTTAAACCTACACAGAATCTGCTTCCCCTGACCAAGCTCCACCTTCGGGAAGATGAGGCAATACTCCAAAGGTCTTCATGTTTTGGAAGAGAAAAATATGAGTCAATAATATTGCCATAATGCATGATTAGAACCAGTATACATCCTTTACAAGGGTGCTTGGATGCCTAAATCACTAGCATCCACTTTATTGACATCGTTTTTCTTGATAATGGTACAAGACAGAGGAGCTTCCTAGGCTTGGATGCAGTTATTAACCAGATGTGGGGGAAAGGCAACATCTAAATTTGGCACTATTTAGTGGCATTTGTGCTGTAATGGTGCTGTATGTGTCCATTTATCAAAGACGGCAATAATGTAAGAGCTGGATTCTGTTCAAACATGCCTATATAAGAAGGGAGATAGCTTGGTGCCATGCCCTTGAATGTGCTGTTCCTCACAAGCGCTGGATTGGAAAGGCGCTGTTAAAAATGCAGTGAAACCTGAACAAACAGCTCCCTCCAGTGGTGGGAAATCAACATGTTTTCTCTCGTGTGCTCATCTCCTTGGCCAACATCCAAGTTTCATTCAACTGTTTCTCATGAATAAATGAAAATGCAATGAAATGTTTTAGAGAATACAAACAAATATGAAGGAAGGAAAAATAATGGCTCTCTGCAAATATTATGTGCTGTATGATGGACTTTTATAGAGATAAACTACAGTAACACAATTGGACTTCCCTTATTGTAGGCCTAGTGTTCCTGTGAGCAGATTATATCAGATCTCCCATTGTGAAACACCAATTTGGAACTTGGCATCACAGCTGAATTCAAATGTTGCTTTGTTCTGTTTGATCAGCGAGCCATGTAAATAGGTCAACTCATTAAGACTCATTTAAAAGAAACAGCTGATCTGTGTTGGTCAGCAGTAGATTGCAGAAGCCTCCTTGTCACTTTTGGCAAGATTTTATAGAATATATGTTTAAACCTGCGAGCTTAGACAGTCACCATGTAACCAAATTAACTGCAAAAAACATTTAACATTTAACATTAAACATTTCTTCTGACCTAGAACTTTTTTTTTTTTTTTTTTTTTTTTTACAAGTTTCTGTTTTTTAATATTTGTCTTCAACTGATAAAATAAATCCATATTTGCATATTTTTAATGCTCATGTTTGTGCATCACTTGGCCAACATAAATGCAAACTCACATGGAGATCATTCTGGTGCCTCGTCCTTTATTTTTGATCGACCTGTGTCCTTTCCTGCTCTGCCAGCGTAATTTATCCCTGAGAAAGGAATCTAGTTCTTCACTACCTGACAAGCAAGGATACCCTTCAAGGTATTTTCCTTTCTAAATGGCCACCATTAATCTTCTAACCTGGAAAATAGCGCAACCCATTATACGTACACCGCTCCGGGGGGAGTTAGAGAGGAAGATAGGAAGAAAAGTTTCTTGCCAAATGGAATCAACTCAGCCGGGACAAAGAAGTGCAACAACTTGCACAGCAGGTTCTGGTCCCAAAGTGAGCCAAAGATCCAAAAAAATCCAATTCAGAGCAAAGAAAGAAAACAGATTCCTGCTGAATGGAAGTGTCTGAACCAAGTTACTGCCAAATGGGTGTGATAACTCAGTGATTTACAGCACAGGGAAATGATTTGTGTGGCTACAGGTGATCTATTGTTTGGTATATGATTGAATAGTGATAAGGTTAACTAGTAGTCCACTTGGATGGATTTTCAGCTTGTACCTTAAACTGAATAATATATGGGGGAGGTCAGTTAGTAGCCGTAATTATTGTTCAGGGTTCCTACGACAAATATCCTGACGTAACATTTGTCTATTGATATTAAAAATGAAGAAGTCTTCTCTTTTTTTTCCGAAGCCAGACTTCAGCGCCTTGGTTAAATGCTGTTTGTCACAGTAATGGCAAAAGATAAGATTCATACAGAAGCAGTAAAATTACATGAGCAAATGAAAGAGAGCACTGAAAGCAGTTCTTCCAATGAATTCAACACGCGCGCTGAGATGACCCTGAGCTTTAGAAACTCTTCATCAGAAAGCCTTCATGGAGAATACTTCAGAAAAATAAGCCATTTAGGTAAAAGGATCATGCAACAATACTGTCGACAACACGCTGAATATAGATGGCGGTAAGTGGATTTTAAGGCTGCAGTCAGTTGCCTCTGGCCAACACACGCTTTTTATGGCAGCTTTAATGTTGACTGAGGTAGCAGATGACTCTTTGCTTTTAATGAGAACAGATGAGATTTGATGAACTGATTATTTGTGAACCAGGATTCAATATAAAGGTATCTGCTACCCAAATGGGATTCATTCCAGACCACTATGGCACCACAGTAGTGGACAGTGAGCGCTCTCTTGTGGACAAAGAATACACTCTCCATTTGAATAAATACAGATACGTTAATTTGCATGGCTAGAGCTGACTTCAGACGTTGGCTGCCACTTAAATTATTGTGCTATGGATTTCATTGCTAAACTCAATCATAATGTGAAAGCAGAGTACATAGATTAATATATTCAGCCTCAGTGACAGCTTTATCTATGTTTGATTAAATATTATAAGGTTTGTTTTTCTAATTTTTGCATAATACACCTTTAAACTCCTGGTAAAGTGATCCAACACTTTATTAACAACTGTAATAAACTTTTTTTTAAACCCAGTATTTATTGTGTTTTATCATCACCTGCTGCCATCTGGCCTGCTGACAGATAGCTGAGATGTAATCATTCGGCCAACCCGTAAATCTGCCCAATGAAGGTTACTTGATATACAGAGTGAGAGGCTAGAACACGTTTTACTTCTGAGGACGTGCGCGTGAACGCACTGTGCAACCTTGTGTGAGGTTCACAGACACATGAATACAAATGCGCACATGACCTTTGCAAAGTCTTTTTTATTTTATTTTTGCTGCTGCTGCAGGTACAGTATAAGTCATAAGACTCCAATTTACTTTGGCTGTTGCAAGTATGAAAAGTTACAGAAAAGTTACCCAGCCCTCTTAGGTTGGGTATAGGTGATGGCAGAAATACTGATTAAAAGATAATGTGATAAACATTTACACATATTTGGAATTAATCAGAACGTGTTTGGCTGTAAATTATTTTCTATATGATCTTTGTGATGTTTTAGTCCATGAATCTTGCGTATTTGTGGTCAAATTTCTCTCACACTGCAGCAACTTTGGTGGAAAGAAACTGAGTACATTTACAGTTTAGTTTTGAGATACTTGCACTTTATTTCCTATTCCCACTTTGATATTTTATTAGAGAAAGTGGAAAAAATATATGTTTTTGTTTTTTCTTCCTTCCTCTCCCATTAATCATCTCACGGCCCCTCAGATTTATATGGTGACCCTCTGAAGAGGCCCAGCTCCTAGGTTGGGAACCACTGAACTAGCAGCTAACTGTATATAAAGTACTTAAAACTAGCTACAACAGTAAAATGCTGCTTACACATTGATGCATGAGTATTAAAAATCTAATAATGTCAGATAGAATAATATTTTTACTGCATGAATACTTTTACTTTTGATACTTTAAGAACATTTTTCAGCTAATACTTCTGTACTTTCACTTAAGTAGGATTTTGAATGCATGACCTTTACATGTAGAAGAGTATTTTTTTTTACATTGTTGTATTGGTACGTTTACTTAAGTCGTAGATCTGAATAGTTCTTCCACCACTGCACTGCCAGGAACATATCCACAAATCGTGTGACATATTGGGGAGACACAATGATTAACTGCATACTGTTGTTGTGTTTAATGCCATTAATGCTGTAGAAAATAAGTCTATAGACCAAGTGGTTGTGAAGTTGACCTTTGGGGAAGTGCAGTTTTGAACCTAGAAGCAAACTCAGATCATCTGACTTTTATTTCCCAATGTACTGTGGCAAAGATACACACACACACACACACACACACACACAATGCAAAATCCCTGCGTAACGCTTTGCTGAACACTAAGTATTTTAAAACTGAAAGCCACACCGAGCATCCTTTCTTGGGGAGCACTTCCCCTTTAACTCGGCAGCTGTCGTCACAGCACGATGACTCGTATATTTCGCGACTGGACGTACAAGCGCCGGCTCGCAGTCGCTGCCTCGTCCCCGCTGGCATCAAGCGGCGCATCGTGGGAAGGAACGAGACAAACCCCGTGTGTTTATGTTCACAGCCGGCTGTTTATAATGTGATACAATGCTCCCGTCGTCTGAGAATCAAACACCAACCTTTTTGGTGAGGAGGAAGATATCGTAGTGTGGCATGCAAGAGTGCCACTGGTTCTGCACGGTCACTTGTTGTTAGACCACAATATGGATGAAAGGTCCTTTTTGGACAGGAGATACTGTGTGCGAGCTATGATCTAGTCATTAAAACATAAAAGACAGCTTTATGCTCACACATATATATATATATATATATATATATATATATATATATATATATATATATATATACCTGTTGTTTTCAACTTAAGATAATGTATGCACAAGCCTTCATTTCTTGTATTAGGTTTGCAACAATGTGTGCATGTGCATTTTGAAAATAACGCACGGTAACAATGTCCTTTCTTCACAGCAACGTGCTGACAGCAGACAGACACTACCAGCAGCCACATCTCATTCCCGGGCTCCTGGAAGAGCCGCTTCTTCGCACCACAACCAAATGAAGCTAACTGCCTCCCCAGAAGCAGCGCTCACAAAGGACTCTCTCTCCTGTGCACTGTGCTGGGCTCCAGTAGCCCACCCATGCCTGTGATCCCCATCCCACGGCGGGTGCGCAGCTTCCATGGCCCCCACACCACCTGCATGCACTCGGCCTGTGGGTCGACGCACGCTTCCAAGCTAGTGCGCACCAAGTACAATAACTTTGACCTCTACCTGCGCTCACGCTGCATGTACAGCTTCCTCCGTTTCCTCCTCTACTTCGGCTGCAGTCTGCTGACCTCTCTGCTCTGGGTGGCGCTCTCTGCTCTCTTCTTCCTGCAGTACGTCAGCGTGCGCGTACTCCTGCGGCTGCAGTACAAGCTGTCTGTCATCCTGCTTCTGTTGGGGCACAGGCGCCTGGACTTTGGGGTGCTAAATGACCTGATCATCTACAGCATGCAGATCACCATGTTTCTGGTGGGGGGGCTTGGCTGGTGCTTCATGGTGTTCGTGGACATGTAGCTGCAATGTGAGCGACGCGGGAAACGTCGTGTATGATGTGGATGCTTCACACTGCGACTTCAGCATTGTGTGGCGTTATGGGACAATACACACCTTTAGCACTTCCTGCAGGACTGCTCTGTATCGCTCTCAGCTCTAGTCATAAAGACTCTTTGACGTCAACTCAAAATCTTATTTGTTTAGTGTCAGATATGATAGAATCCAATAAGAATCTGTGTAACATCTGTGTGTACAGTCCTTTTAAAATGGTTGGTCCGGTATAACTCCGAGAGAACCACCTGGTTGCATATTATAAAAAATAATGCATGAAGTCAGTCTGAACACGAGAGTCAACATGTCGGACTCTCAAGAGACCAATAGGGTCAAAATCTCTATTTTCATGCCATTTGTAAACCGTTTTCACAAATTTTAAAGGGCATCCTGACTAGCAACTCATTTGTTTACAATAATGGAAAATGTGATTGTCGGTGTTGCATGGAAAAGTGACTTAACATATGACTGATGTGCATCACGGCTGTGTGATGCAAGACAGTCATTTGTGCCAAAACACGAGTTGGGCTCCAAACGCAAAAGTGTACCATGATTCCCAGGTTGAGATGATTTCGATTGTGTCGTGTCAAAAAAAAAAAAAAAAAAAAAGAAAGAAAACACACGTCATGTACATGTACCACAGAGATGAAGCTGATATACAGTATCTTATGGTGGATAAAGTGACCAAAAGACATGTGAAGTCATCAACAGTGTGTGTAATGTGCTTTTGTGGAAAGGGTGGTAAATATCAATTTTTTTTGTTATTAAATACATTTTTTTTGTTGATGAAATGTTTTCTGCTTTAAAATGCATGGCCGAGTGAATGTGTTTACTGTGTTGAGTAACACCCATGATGGCATGCCTCAAGCTGTGTCATGAGAGTGTGTGACAGTTCAAATTGAGAACGTCTTTGGGTCAAGTGTTCCAACAGTCGCTCGCCACATTGTTTCAGAGCTGCCCTGACAGACTTCTCTGTTTAGCTTCCTCCAGCACGCAAACACCAGCCACAACTAGACCCCACTGTTTCTGCCAAGCATAACAATGGAAATGGCTGTGTCCCAATCACCTTATATAGCCTCATTTTCACATGGCACAAGTTTTGCTTACAGGATCTAACGAGGGCACAGCAGGTTGAAGCGCTGAAACAAGCTTTTTGTGCTTAACCACGTATGATTGTGAGGATTTGAATTCTGCATGTGTGCTGTCATGTACAAGAATCAGCTTAGACACCCGTGTTTATCGTCGGCTACAGAAAACCAAGCAAAAGAGCCTGGAAACTACCAGCACGCCATCTTTAGATATGAACTTTCGATACAGTGGCCTGACTGAGACATGCTTGAGACTGGTATGACCTCAGGCTGTAAATGGATAATCAGGGGGCAACAGTGAGCTTTTGTTCTGAGGATCAACACATCATATGCCTCATACTCTGAGCCAGGCCCAGCTACACCAGAGGAGAACTAGAGAACATGAAATTGTCTTGTGATGTCAATATAGTGCAATAGGTAGGCATGATGATTTAGTCATGCCGTACACATTTTCATTTCTTCTTTTTTCTTTGTAAAAAGCTGAAGTTGATTGCTAAGTCTGAATGACTTGCCTTTTTTTTTTTTCCTGTCCTGGTCGTTGATCAACATTGACTTCTTCCAGTCCAGATCTTGGACCCTTGAACGCCACATTCACGAAAAATACAGAACACAGGATGTTGGGTCATTAATCTGTGCATACAGTTTAAAAATTGAGCGTATGATGAATCACTCACAGTTACTTGCTTGCAGTAAAATGAAGTGTGTCATACCATGTCAACTTTATTCATCCCATTCACAGCGAACAAAATCAGCTGTCATTTTATTAGGCTACAGTTACAGTTTTACTAGTGTGGCTGAACAATGAGCCATAATAAAAGAATCTTTAATTTCCTTATAAACATTAATGAGAATGTAATTGTACTAATGGCGTAGACCTAAGTACAATGAGATCATTATAAACTCACCACTGAGTACCACAGACACATGATAGTCCCTATAGGAATATTATACTGGTACTATATACTTCTTAAATATCAAGAGGTACAATAAGGGCATTGTAAAATCTATTAAATGCCATCAGCCCACTGTAAGCTCATATAGAAATATCACAGGACTAATAGAGGGATTAATTATGGTGGTACAAATAAATACACTTCATTTGAAATTTGGGTATATACATTTACTAAATTGGTTAACCTGTTTAAAGGTAA
Source organism: Macquaria australasica (assembly GCA_005408345.1). Classification (NCBI taxonomy): domain Eukaryota; kingdom Metazoa; phylum Chordata; class Actinopteri; order Centrarchiformes; family Percichthyidae; genus Macquaria; species Macquaria australasica. Next base: position 751,728 of record SEMN01000025.1, on the reverse strand, counting down.
TTGTACTTAAATTGAAGTACCAGTATATCCATTTTGTCCAAATTTATAATTACAGTCAATTACATTTTCTTACTCAACATTTATCTGATGGCTGTAGTTGCCAGCTGCTCGCTTTTCAGATAATAAGATAATAAAGGTTGATGGATTGCTGTAGTTTAACCTTACAGCAGTGGTTCCCAAGTTGGGGCTCGGGACCCCTCCAGGGGGTCACGGGATAAATTTGAGGGGTCACAGGACAATTAAGGAGTTAGGAAAAAGAAACAATTCTGCAACATGAAACTATGATTTGTTTGGTTTTACCTCTTCAGACCTCTAAAAAGTAATCCCATTAACAATCTGAGAATAAAAATCACTCTTTGCTTGCAGAGCTCACAGCTCATATTAGTATGTAAACTTTGAAGAGAGGTTGCAATTCGGCTGAACTTTATTTTAAAGGGTCGCGAGCCAAAACGAAGGAGGAGGCACTTACTTACAATGTTAAAATACAACTGAATACAAGTTTATTTTTTCCTTTTCTTGTTTGCACGTTAGTTTTAAAAGGAAAAAAAACCCTAAGTGAATCCAAAAAAATTAATGAAAAAAACAAAATAAAAAACAAAGCCATAAACAATTGAAAACTCTAACAAATAGTTAAATTTGCTTTCTTGACTTGTAATTAAATATTTTCCATCACTAATGGATTTTAATAAATTTTCCAACACTGGGTATGGGTGTGGCTATGTATGAAGTTTGTTAATATACTGTGGGTGATACACTGCATATGTAGGAACAGTGGTGAATCATGAGGCAGAAGTAACATACTAAACATATATAAAATGTATTAAAATGTTAATGTAGGGTATTATAAAAATGTCAAATATAATGTTGAATCCCGTGTAGATTGAGCGGTGTGATCAGAAAGCTTTTAAGGAAGAATATTCTGCCTCTATGAAGTACAGTAGGCCCTGTAGCAGTGATTTAGAGAGCTGTGGTGCTGTGTGTACTGTATGCCCGCAGTAAAGAAAAGTTGACTTGAGGTCACACCGCCAGCAGTTGGCGCTTATAATTTAGCAGAGCAGCACACATGCGCATCACGTAGCCTAGCCTGAGCTGTCATCACATAAGGACACGTGAGGTAACCACACATGTAAATGTTCTCCAGGAGCACAACAAGGCGCCCCTTTATACTTGTGTTCTCCAAATGCGCCCCCTCCCCATAATATATTGTCTTTTTTTTATTTATTTTTTTATAACACATTACACACAGTGTTGGTCATGCGGTGGGTTTGTTAGACCTACAGCAGCCTACAGTAGGCTAGTCTGCACCTTTAAGCCTGCGAGAGTGCACCGAGTTCGCGTGTCCGTGAAGGCGCACGATATGACCGAAGGCTGCTTGCCGCGTAGACTACAGTTAAGTGTACCTACCTGGCAGGTCCTGCCAAACATGTCTGTGTCTTTAAAAAGAACTCTTTACCGAGTGGTGCATGATGTCAGGCTGCTTGCAGTCCGTGCACTGTTCGTGTGAGCGGCGTTCACTTCCTGCAAAGGGACAGAAGCGGGCAAGCAGAGAGAGAAAGAGAGAGTGGGATAGAGAGATGGGGGGGGGGACGAGCGGCCAAGATAGGACTCGAGTGATAGAGTGAGCCAGCGGACGAGGGGGAAACCGGGGCCTGCTTTTGTCCCGCAAACTTTATAGGTTATCCGGAGAGAAAGACCTGCCACATCTGCGCCAGCTGACAGCCGCAGTTTATGGAATAGCGACGCAACGGGTAAATATATCCCCCCTCTTGGCTTGATGTTTACAGTGCCTGATTTGTATGACGCATAGGTTTTTACCATGCATTATTCCCTCGCTTCTTCTCCTTTATAGGTACAATAGGCAGCCGCATACCCCGGACAATCTGCTGACATTACAGCACGAGAGTTCATGTTGATTAAACTACCAGACAGACTAAGTTAAACTTTCACGAAGTAATATCACAAAAATGTGAAGATTTTTCTACGCGGAGGATGGTGGGTGATTCCCGCAGAAGTGTACCACGCGCCACCAGAAGAATTTAATCAGGCTGATAATATTTGTAGGGTTTTTTTGGGGGGGGGGTTTACCACCCAAAACTGTAGTGTAATTGTAATGTTGGGCAACATATTTTTAACCACAGGAAATAGTGTTGTCATTAGTTTCTACAGTAAGAGTGTAGAAAGTGGCATATTATCGCTCTTGCGTCACGATGAAGTCAAAACAAAAAAAAAAAATCTCCACCCATAATGCATCCATTGTAGTGCTATATGTTGCATGAGTGCTGCAAGGAACACTTAACGCAAATCCATTGAAGTTGCTGGTGTTGTCAACATTATTTCACAAGTGTAGTAGCCTAATATTGTAGTATAATATGATCCAATGCAGCTGGCTTCTCAAATCCTCAATCAGAAGCATTTTTCTTGCACTGCTAGTTCAAGACAGTTGCTTCTTCAAATTATGGCCTCGTCTTTAAAATATCTACTACAAGAGATATAACACTAAACCATCTATAACATTATTTGCAAAATTACATGATATATAGGCTATAAAATGTTTGGACTGTGAGGATTGTGAACCAATATGGATCAGTTTAAGTTTAGCAAAGTCAGAGTGGTTGCAATATTAAGATTACATTTTAAAAGTTAAAAACAAGTTTCGCTGATACACTTTACTGCTGCCTGCTGTCGTGTTAGAACCGTCAGTTGTGGCTCTGTTTACCTTACCTGAACCCTGTAGGAGCCATCTGACTATACAGTACGATACCCGACCCCCCCTCCTTCTCCTCTGTATACATGGGTGCAGTGTGTGGCTAGCCAGCATGTAGCTTGTGGCAATTTTCTTCATTTCCTGTCACTTTCCTTCCCTCTCACATGCTCATCTTACTCTTTCGTCTGTCGTCAAGCCGAGTGTGTTTTTTTTCTCAAGATGACTATGACAAAAAAATCCCAAATATTTGCAGGTTCGTTGCGGTCTATCTTCTCTTTGTCATGTGGTAACAACCCGGGCTAAGTGTGTATCTAGCAGCTCGGTCCCTGACAGGTGTCGCACAGGTCGGAGGTTAAAACGACAGCTTAAAGTGTGTCTTGTAGAGTCATGAGAATCATTCAAGTAGTGTGGTGTGAAGTTCACAGCTTGTTTAAAAAAGAAACATCCCTCACCAATTTACAGTTTTGAATCCCACTTCAGAGTGTTTGAGCATTTTATTGCCCATCTGTTTCTGCTTCTCCCGTGCAAAAATATCATGGGATATAATAAGATACACTGTACTGTAAATCAGTATGTAACCATAGGTGTACCTGCCTGCCCCAAGGCAGCTTATGTCAAGGTAGTTTATGGTATTCCTACCCCTAATACGGGGAAATCAGTTCGGGGTAATGTGGGTTTGTACTGCCAAGTTTCTATCTTCAGAGTTTAACACAACATACATGGAAAATGTGGGACTTTTTTTCTCTTTCTCTCTAAACGGAGGCCTTCCAACACCACTCGTCTTTGACTTGGTCGTCTGCCAAAGAGTTGTGATGGCTCTCAACAGCTGTATTTGTCTGCGTGCGTGCGTGTTTGCGTGTGTCTGCAAGTGTGTTAGCATGTGTGTGTTTGTGTGTGTGTGTGTGTGCTCTCGCTCTGTCCCGGGATGCCCTTCCTCCATAGGCCTCACACTATACGGCATTCCACAAGGGGGCCCAGGGCTGTGTGCAAGTGGGGAGTGTCAAGGAGAGAGAACGACAGCACAGTTTCAGATCTAACTGACGCTGATACTGGCAGAAAGAGGGAGAAAAATATAAAGACTGTGAGATTCTTGCCTCATTGAGGGTCTTGCCACATCTCTTGTTAGGCCCATAAATGAACAAGAGTTGATGTTGTGTCAAGACATGAAAAGATAGCCTACACTGTAAAAAAAAAAAAAGCAGATTCAGGTTACAATCTCTATAAAAGTCCTATGGAGCTTTGTAAGAGATATAAGGTAGCATTAACCATCCCTTGACTAACATGTTGTGTAGTGTTAGTCTCAATTCTTGAGCATGCTACTGCTACATTTATAAACTGGAGACAGTTTTTGTCCCTGCTTCATTTGCTCTGTGTGCGTGTGTTTGTGTGTGCGCGCCTTCATGCTTGGTGCACTTTTCTTTGTACTGTATGAGCGTGCATACTTATGTGGGGAGTGTGTTTACGTGTGTATGATTTTCCTTTCCTGAGACAGTAATGAGTCATCGCTGATGGTATGTGATACAGGGCACCAGTCATATATCATATTCTCATACATGAGTCTTGTGTTTTCTGCGTAGCGCAGAGCCTGTTCTAGTTAAACCCTGATAGATGAAAAACGGCCGGTGTGTTCGGGCTTGTTGGCTGCTGTTAAGGTTAACTGTCTTGAAATGTCTTTCTACTGAATGCTAAGCCAGAGAGATCCAGTGCAAATGTCGTTCAAGAAAATCACAAAATGTCACAGCTGTTAGAAATGAAAGTTATTTTATTTGAAGCTAATTCTATTTATCTACATTTTCTGGACAAATCAGTTGGTCTGTGCTCTACACTACTTTGTTTCTAATTGACTGTGTAGGTGTCAAGGTGGGTTTTCCCTGCAAATTATACTTAACTATTTCCAGGTCTGTATGACATTGGTTCTGTTTGGGCAACATGCAAATGTTTTTGTCCTGTAGTTTTTCCTCTTGTGGCATTTTTCGCAGAGCACTTTCTTGTAACTATTTAATCTACCAGAGGATATTAAAAGAAAGTAAAGATCACTTGGGTCTCTTTTTAGTGTGGTGATAGGTCTAGAGTTCAGCGTAAATGCCTGGTAAGTCCGTAAATATGAGATAACTTTGATGTTCACCATCCAAAAGGTATAAATTCTCAACTCTTGAAATGCAAATGATTAGCAAACAAAGTTGGAGGCCCCAGTGACCTTGCCTTGTCCGCATATTTTCTTATTAATGCCAAAATTAAGTTGGGAGTCACATCAAATCAGTTTGACTACTAAATGAGTGAATTTGGCAGCACTGCTGAAACATAAATTTACTTAGATAAACTAAATTACGTCCAGCTGACCAATGTTCCACTGGTCTGTTGTCTAACTAATATACAGTAGCTGCCCAGGCGGTAATGTTTCCCACCTGAATCAATAGTACAAATGTTTAGACAGGAAGAGGGAAAAGAATAAAAAAAAGAGAGATCTTTAGTTGTCTTTTGATTATATATATGTGTAAGACCTCATTGATGAAGTTGCCACTAGAAGGTGTGTTGTTTTACCTGTCATGACACTTTTTTGTTTGCCGCCTACCTGCATGCCACACTTTTTTTGTGTGTAAAAGGTGATTGCCTAAGCCACAAAAAAGGGTTGGGCTGTTCCTCGAATTCCCTGCTCATGTAATATGTAATGGGGCGGAATTTTTTTCTTGGAATCCGGTACTAGCTTTTGTCTATCCCTCCCACTTTCAGCCTCACTCGAGGAAAACACAGATTTGCGAATGAGATAAAACATAGGGAAACATGTATGGCTTTAAAACTAATTTCTTATTCCCCCAGTGGTTTTTAGTGTACACAGAGATACTAGTGTGGCTAATGGATCTAAGTTTCTGATACCATAAAGTACAAATTGTCCAGCTTTATTGTCATTTACTGTGCACAAACACAGCATTTATGTGCATGCTGAAAGACAGAAAAGTGGAAAAATAATGAGGGAGCAAATGAGGGGGGGGGGATCAGCAAAAGCCATTAGGAATCTTGAAATGTAACTGATTTGTGCTGCTTTGGCTGGCTACGTGCTTTTCAGGAAGCCTTCCAAGAATTTAGACAATGAACAGTAAACATGGCATGTTCCTCAGAACAATTCCACATTAGATCTCAAAGATCACGTGTCTCTTTTTTTCTCAGAATCGACAACCCCCACACCACACAGTACATTGCAGATAACTGTAGCAGCTAAATTTCATGTTCCCTGTGTATGTACTGTACTTACACTTGACAAGGAGCTCTCACAAACTGACAAATGTGCAGAATCTCTCTCTCTCTCTCTCTCTCTCTCTCTCTCTCTCTCTCTCTCTCTCTCTCACTCTCTCTCTCTTTATCTCTCTCTCTCTCTCTGTCTCAGAGATTTCTGGTAAGTGACATGTTTGGCCGTTGGCATAATGCCTAGCAAGATCACATGGCATGAATGTCGTGTCTGTGTTGTGTGAGTGCTTGTGTGTGGTTGTGTGTGTGTGTGTGTGCGCGCATGCGTGTGTGACTGTGTATGTCTGTGCATTTGTGCTTGAGTAGAAAAAAGAAAAGAAAGGGGAGCCTGTGCACATTGTTCCAAGTATTTTCAGCTTGAATAGGAGCACGTAGCCATAGCAGAGAATTACAGAGTGCTGAGAAGTATGACGAGGACGTGTTTCTGATACAGTCATGAGATCGCATTCTCAAACAGGATGGAAAATTAGATTTTGCACAATAATATTTCATAGTCCAAGCTATTTTGCATCATTTGATGGTATTTGTGGCCTCAGCACATTAAAAATTCATCAAGGTTATGTAGCCTTATTGAGAGCTTATTTCACTTTTAATGTAATGTGCATTAGGGGCAATTTTGAAAAGCTTAAAAGATTTCCAAGTTGTTCATACATGTGTTATCATTCTTAGTATTACCTGGTACTCGACTTTCAGTCCCGGGAACCTTAGTTGAACTCCCTTTGTATATTCAATTTACGTTATATCAGGGCTCACAACCATAAGGTCACCGGCATTCGCCTAAGTATCTCTAGAAAAAAATGTGAGCGCTTAAATCAACTACCTTTGCAAAGGCTTCGCTGTAACTGAAGACAGTAGCCTGAATAGGTTTAGAACAATTTTCTCAGATCCTTAAGAGTTTCAGTGAGGGGACATTAGATTTACTGTGAAAGTCAAACCTATAATTCGGGGGATGACGCATGCAGACATGCACAAACACACACACACACACACACGTTCACAAACACATAAATAAACCCCACAGAATCATGCACACACACACACTCAGAAGTAGACAGACAGAGAGAGAGAGAGAGAGCACTGTGGATGGCATTTATCCTTGCAGCCCACCTCAATTTTCCATGCTCTTTTGCCGTGTGCTGTACATAATTAAATTGCTGCAAACTTCAAGCCTCTCTCAAGACTGCTGCCAGTAAACAAACCTTGCTAATTAGTGCATAAGATAATAAGTGAGGATAGCAAATAGGCTGACCCCTTCTCTGTGGCAATGACCTGTCCTGTATGTGCTCTTCATGTCCTAAGAGCCTGGCAGAATGCTGGTAGGGGCCAGTGGAAAAAGACAGGAATCTGAGGCGGGTAGTTTTCACTACACACGGCCCCCCACTCTTCCCATTTCCACAGCTAACATGCGTTAGCAATTACTGCTAAATCACAGCATTACCTACCTGATTCTTTCATTACAATTGTGTTCCTGGCAGAAGGTGAAAGCCACTCTGACTTGAAATTTTGTCCTGACATTTACTGGTTTGTGATATATTTGAATGCTAGAAATGTAATTTGTTTTGTGGTTATTCTGCTTGCAACAATTAACGTAATAATCCCTTATTGTACTCTTGTTTTTGTACACTTATGTCTAAATATTAAAGTAATAGGTCGACATTTTGGGGAAATATGCTTATTCGTTTTTTTGCCAAGATTTAAATAAGAAGATTAATACCACTCTCTCATCTGTTCAATATGTAGCTACAGCCAGGAGATGGTTAGCGCTTATAGCATAAAGACTCGAGACAGGCTAGGGGAAACAGCTAGGCTGCCAAATATTTTTCTAAAGTTCACTATTTAACACGTTATATCTCATTTGTTGTTTCATTTGGTTACCTGGCAACCTCACAACGACAGAAATACTCAGGGAAGTCACTGCCCCCCCCCGTAAAACCACACTTACACTTTACACTTTCGTTTTTGTATGGATTAAACAAATGAGATTACGTGTTAATAAGTGAGCTTTACAGGTGCTGGTAGGATTTTTTTTAACCTTTAGACAGAGCCAGGCTAACTGTTTCCCCGTTTACAGTCTTTGTGGTAAGCTAAGCTATTTAGCATATTTACCGTACAAATATGAGAGTGGTATCGATCTTCTCATCTAACTTTCGGCAAGAAAGCAAATAAGTGTGTTTCCCAAAATGTAGAACTATTACTTTAACATAAAAAAATCAAATTTCATTGAAAAAAAAAGCCCCTTTGTAGCTAAGAGAAAAACAGTATAGGCCGCATTGCTCCATATTGTCAGTCCATCAGCAATGTTGGTACATATAGCCCTGCTATCAGTTCAACATAATCTGACAGATGCTTAAACGTGATTCAAAAAAAAAAAGATTCTGACTTTTATCTATGTTTTTTTTTAATGTTATTTCCTCAAGGAAGACTATGATAACTATGATACCTTTGCAACAGCATGTACTTAAAGTCACGCAAGTAAGAATTACAACTGAGCATGAGTTCCTGGAAACACTAAAGAAATCTGTGTCATAAATACTCCTGTCCTACACGTGTGTGTGTGTGTGTGTGTGTGTGTGTGTGTGTGTGTGCATTTAGTGGAACTACGTGTTTTACCTGCTGTGTGAGGTTGCTGCCTATTTCCATGTAGTTTACAGAGATAAACAAGCTCTGTTCGCATAGGTCAGCTAGGGTCCTCTTCAGTGTTTTACCAGTGTGATGAGGTTAACCGAGGTGACATGTTATTTGAGCACATGTATGCTAGATTAGTCTGGTGCTGACTGGAAGATTCTTAGGTCACAGTAAAGGGTGGGTGTGTGTGTGTGTGTGTGTGTGTGTGTGTGTGTGTGTGTATGGGTGGGAGTCGGTTGGGGGGGTTGCATGCACTCAAAATAAATGTGTATGTATTGCAGTGCACTTGAACAAACCGTCTTTTATGATAACAGTAGACAACATTATGATTTTTATCATGGGCAATCTTTGCCGCATGTCATGTGACATTCTTTTGATTCACCTACCCTGATCATGATAACAGCCTTTCGTTCCCCTACTGTTTTTTTTTTTTTATCCATGCAGGAGAATGAATTAAAGCATTCTGTCTCTGCTATAATTAAAAAATGTACATGGGGCGCTCAGTCGATGTGGGCAAAGCTCCCTCTGTATGTCTTTGTGTGGGTGTGTATTTGTGTATGCCTGTCTGTAGACAGAGGGGCACTGATGCTGAAAGATGTGTCCTCGTTTTTGCATTGCGCTGGGCTCCTCTGGCGGTCATGTTGGGCTGCTCTGATGTCACGCATGTGTCACTGCAGAACATTCAGCTCAGAAACGACAGCGCGGTGTGATCAAAATGGCATGTTTATTCTTTCCATATCTACGCCCTCTCTATACTTGTGTGTCACTCTCTTCCTGTTACTCACTGCTGGCGCTACATGCACTGGAAACTTTAACATACATACAATTTGTCCTTTAAGTTTGTTTTTTTTCTGTTTTTTGTCATTATGACTCACCCGCTAGAATCCAATTTCTTTTTAATGCAGAGAGGTACTTCATGAGGGGAAAAAAGCTGCGGTTTTGCTGGGGAGGAATTAAACGCTGCTTTCACACTTAAAGGTGCGACAATCCAATCAGAGCACAACCTCATTTTATGTGTTTTTTTAAATTCCTCTCACCTTGCTTGCTCCTGTTTGATTGACACTGTTGGTCATGAATCAATCAATCGCTGCAACATGTCATGTGTTTCCAACAGGTAAAATCCTATAGACCTGCTAACATTATGAAATCCTGCCAAATTAAATAAACCTGAAACCATTTAGACACATTCATATTTGAAGTCCTGAAATGGTCCATAGAGTTAAATAAGGGCCATGACAGAAGGTAATGAAATGGTGTTTAAACTCCAGCCTGCACTGTTGTTTTTCCCAGGAGAGTGAACCAGCGTAAATCAGAAAAGGCTATAACTTGAAAAGCCCTTTAGCCTGTTGTATGGAGCTGTGCCTCAGCAGCTACAAGCATAGGAGCTTGGTACCAGCCTTTCTAACAATGTCGGATATATTTTCCAATATTTAGTTGGATAGCAAGTAAGACGTATAGTGACTCTTCAAAGGAACACCCCTAAAATCTTGATGTTACACTACAGGTGTTTTCATATTACTTAGATTTTGGTGGTCAAGAGGGCTTGGATCGATGAGGTTGTGAATATGATAAATAACTTATCTTTTTTTTTTTAATCACTTTTGCTGAACACTCAGCGAAACCACATTTCAAACTATTTTGTTTGTTCCTGTTATCAACTTGAAACTCCCTCAACAATTACAAATAACACTGTTTGAGGTTTAAATGCTCGGGAACTCCCCACCAGTGAGTAGAACCGATGAAGCTCCTTGGATGAGTACTAAAACAGCAAATCCAGCCAGGTTCGACTTCTAGATAGCATTTGACCTGGATGACTAAGAATCTTCATAGACAAAGGTCACAATGCTAACATATCCACCAGCCATATATGGAGACAAAAGACTGCAACACCTAGAAGTGAAAGAGATTAGTGGAAGAAGAATGTTAGCTATGGTAAACACCTACAATTTTTCAATATTTCTCATTTACTATCATCCTTCAAGGTACCCTGTAAAGTTTTTGACCACTAGTAGCAATATGAAGCAATGTTTTTACAAGTGGGACCCTTTTTGGGACTGACGCAATCCACACTCCTGCCGCCGTTTTCATGCTGATCGACAGTTGGTGGCGCTAATGCGCAAATAGACATAGCAATGCGCCAACCAAGACAGTGAAGAGGAAGACTGCAGGCTAGCAAACATGGATGTAAACAATTCCAGATTTGGGACAATAGGACATTTTTATTTATAGATAAATCAAGACAAAACCATCAATAAACAGCAACATTTTTTATTATTGTTTTAATTCTAAGTCAATTTATTGACTTAGAATTAATATCGATATTAAAATACATTCGGTATGTTCAATAAAATTGCATATTCTCTCACCAACTCCATTCACATTCACATCTTTTTTTCTGTATAGTACTGATATGCTTTGATGTCATGCTGATTCATCCTATTTCCTCCATGTTTTACTGTCTCATGCGCCATGAAATCAAATCATGTTTGGAACAAATGCATAGGGAGTGTCACCACTGATACACATACGCTCGCAAACATACAGACCTCCTGTGAAAACTAACCTAATTGTAGTCCTTGTGTGACAGTCAGTGACACTCAGCAGGTCATCTCATGGCCGCTGTTGTTCCCAGATGAAGGTCATGTTAAGGAGGATATCAGTGAGGTTTTAGGGCCCTGTGCTTTTGAATCAAAGTGCAAGCAACTGCACAAATCCACTGTGTTTTAGCATACTTGAGTATCAGATGTCTTGTGGCCAGGAGCGCTAGCACAGCAGTGACACACCTGCTTTGTAATTGTACTTGCAAGAATAAATTATCATGGTGCTCTAATCGCAGGCATCACCTATAGCCAATTAGCTCCTTCTTAAACCAGTACACTCCCTGCCATGGCACAATCCCAGTTTGGAAATGAGGGAGCACATTCGAGATGCCACAAAAGCTTCTCCCAAGTGTAAACTGATGTCTTTGTCAAAACAGAGTCACAAGGCAGGAGTACAACGCTCATACTGTGATGCCAAGGGCAAATGATATTTGTTTCAAGTGGAGTTGTTCATGTTTACTGGAGATGGACCGTTATCTGTTTACATACACCTAACTTTGTACCACGAAAATTTACTCTGCTGCTTGATTTATAAAGCTGCATTCACACTGTTGCCAGTTTTGTAGCTACACTCAGCTAACACTAACTGAGTCTAGAACAACAGCATTGCAATAAATTCTTCCTATATGAAGGTAAGATAAGAAAAAACTACACACCCTCCCCTTTTTTTCTGGACAATAATTTTCATACAGTCCCTAACGGTGCAATTAAAGATGACACACATACCTAGAATGACACCAATATCAGTTTGCTCTCCATTGACCATTTCTTTTCAAGTAATGTCAGGGCGAGCCTTGAAATCATCAAACAGGCAAAGGTGAGAACAAATCTGCCTGAGCCCATCAAAACTGATACTTAGCTGGCAGAAGATCAGTGCAAGACAGCATGAAATTAGGGCCCTTAGGCTCATTGAAAATGTACAGTTCTGTGTTATAATTTGGACACCCACCAGTCACATGGCAGCTGTGAGCCGATGCCAGTGTAGAGGATTTATTAGTAAGAAACGGTCCCAAAAAAAGAGATATCACATGGCAGTCATGGTGCAGTATACTGTATCCTTGTGTACACACACAAATGCTGCTGTTTAACATACACACATTCATTCTACTGATGCCCCCTGAATCATTTCTTGTGTTGGTGGACTCTCTCTTCCCCCCTTTTCTTCCTGTGCTGCTTACGTAGCTTCCTTTTAAGTTGGAAATCGGGGGAATTTTCGGTCTTGTGTCAGTGTTTGTTCAAAATATCTCGTTCTTGCGTGAGTCCTGGGCCTGAGTTTCCTTGCCGCTCTAACGTCACACTTATGTGTTGCTATAAACTGGAACAACCTGCAGGCCCCCATGGTTCTGCAATATGAGCTTAGTATTACCGATAAATCCAACCGTCTTTGTCGTTTAACGCTTTCCCCTGTTGTTCTCATGTTATGCTGTATTCTCTTTCCTGGTCCTCTGTCTCGCAGCAGGATTTTCTTTCCCAGAAAATGGCAGTCTGGGAAGCCTCTTTCGTGGAGCTGACATTTTGGAGTCAGTAATGTGGAGGTGGAATCTCTTTTGATTAGAACAAAGTGTCAGTTTGTTAATATCGCTTGGCTTCGTCTGTTGCCTTACTCTGAAAAACAGACACCAAATGCAACTGTTTGAAATGAAATTACACCATATACTAAGTTGTTGCCCATTCTGATCAAGTTTTGAATGGGAATATGATTGGTACAGCTAATCAGGTCTATTTAGCCTATTGATATTCTGATTTCTTTTGTTTTTCCCAGCAGGCCTCTTTGCAGGCCTCTTTGTATTTTTGTTGTCTTGGCTCCCGCAGTTTCCCTCCTCATCCAGAACTCTTTTTGAGCTTTACCTTTTTCTATCACTCCGCCTAATTTCCCTATTCCTCTATAACTCTCTTCTCTCTTCTGTTACTGTGCTTTGTCAACTTATCTCTTGTTCTTTTCTATTTGCATCTTTCACACACGCTCCCTCTCTCTGTCCTCTCACCTTTTGTTCGTCTATCTCCTCTATTCTACTCCTCCTTTTCGCCACTCTGTTTAATCTCCCTTTATGTACCAAGTTTCTCCGTCCTCTATCTCCATTTCTCTCTTAACTGTACGCCCAAAAGTCATCATGTGTGTTCAAGGGCATGTGGGTTGATATGTTTGTGTGTATGCAGCCATCCAGATGTCCTAGTCACCGGAGTTTGGTGTGATGTAGAAGCCGCTGCTACTGTTTGTTTGTTTACCTCCCACAGCCACTTGGAGTTCATTAGCAATGCCTTTGCCTCGGGAGGATCGCTCGCACTCACAAACGCACATGCACACGCACACGTACATGCTCAGTCTTTCCCGCTGTCTGGTTTTCTCTCACTCACATCACCATGACTACAAGCTAAACTGACAGGTAGCCCACCGTTACAGGAGTTTCCTGTCACAACTTTGCATTTGATAAAGTCCCCAACCACTGTGAAATCTCAGTTTTATGCGAGGTGATAGTCGTTAACTTGCTGCAGTGCTGGCTTCCTCCACAAAGCTGCTGTACATTTACATGTGTATATTTGCGTATACGTGTGTACATGTTAGTATTCATCCTTTGTCTCTACGCTAGAAAATGGCTGTATGGATCTTATTGTTCATTTTGCACAAATGACAACTGAGGCTTTGACTGATTTTAGGGGAAATTCACAGCGACCACTAATTACAGTAGCAGCAGGCAATAATGTAGTATGTGATAGGGCTGGGCAGTAACCTGAATTCATCACATTACCGGAATTATGAATCTCTTACCAATCCAAGTCTCAAACTGCACATTTAATTGTCTGAATTACACACAGATAGCCAGCTACAAAACAAAAAAAAAATGTTCAAAAAAATCAAGTTTGAACATTGAGAACTAATGTCATATTTGTTCGAATAAATCTGAACACAACCCACATAGCTAAACTACATTGTAAAACTGATGTTCAGTTCATTCACTGCCTCACATTTGGCCACTTGGAGTGCCAGAAACAAGCTGTGCACGCAATCCTGACCTATTATCACCTTTTAAGTTGATACGGCTAACTTGTTAGCATGCAGTTGCCTATTTACACATTCAGCAGATTTGGAGTGACATTAGCATTCATTAGGAGTCATGTTTCTGGCCACATGGCGAATGTAAGTCCAATATACACTCTCCTTTTAGCTCTGCTTTTGGTCTACACCAGCTCCGGAGAAAAATATCTGGCTTTTTTAAGAGGGGCCGTTTAGGAAATAATTCAGACTTTTGTTACACAAACTATATGAAACACGCATTCACATGTGACACTTTCACACACGCATCCATACTACTGAAAACTCACACACACATATGTGAAACGCTCATATTGACACGTGAAACACATTCACACACACGCACGCACACATATGAAACTCTCATTCACACACAGGTGAGACGGGCTCACACATACATATGAAATGCTCATACCGACACATGTGAAACACTCATGTAGCATGAAACTTTAACTAGGCTATGTGAAAGAAAAATCTCATAAGGTCACCACCCGATCACGGTTGAGATTCTCCATGACTCCATGACATGAAATGACCCTCTGACCCAAGGGGAAAAAACATGTGGAGATGGAAGTGCCTTCCGGATATACTGAAATGACTTCTGGATATACTGAAATGCTTTCATGCACATGCATGTGTGAAAAACATTCTCACTCATCCTTATGAGATTTTTCTTTCACATAGTCTAGTTAAAGTTTCATGCTACGTGAGTGTTTCACATGTGTCGGTATGAGCATTTCATATGTATGTGTGTGGGCCGGAATAACAAACAATGTGCTAAAAGAAGCTATAAAGCAGAGTCAGGTGATAATTCTCTGTGGGTTTGTCACTGTGATCGACCCCTTTCACAGGAGCTGCTTTAAGTGACAAACTAACAGGCGACTTCAGATTAATTGTCATGGTAATGTTACAAATCAATCATCTTACAGTCCAGTTTAAAAGTCCAGAAAACTCAAAGTGGTCATACCGTATTAATCAGGACAAACAAATCAGACGTGAGCCAGCACAAGAAATTAATTATCAGTCACTGATGTATTCAGAGAAATTGTTACATTTGATATTATCTGACTAATTGTGACAAGTTATTATCATACAGGTTTTAAGGCACATCATCCAGCCCTAGTGTGCGATTTTCTCATTCACATTGTGATTTTTATACTGCCACAGACAGCAGTGTGCCATTACCTAAAACCTGAAATTGAGCCTTTTTTTTTCTCCTAGTCAGACCACGAGTTACATTATTGGTGCATATTGAGTGAATACAAGTGGAAAGATACCAGACAATATTCAGCCCACAACAAATCATTTCATAGTTGTCTGTTTGTTACATAACTGTGTGAATCATAGGGAGATTTTTTTTTTTTTTTTATTTATTTATTTTTTTTTAAAGAAAAGATGATTTTGATCCTGAGTATGTGCAGACAACTTCACCCAGCGGGCTCTATACAAGGAGAATGATGTTGCATTATAAGCAGTGATAAGCAGCCTCTCTCACTCTTTCTCTTTCTCTCTCTCTCTCGACATCCCATAATGATACTCAGACAGACTCAGGCAGACACCCGCTTGGTCCCGATTGGTAGAACTGTTGCCAGGGAGCGTTGCCGTCTCAACGTGGATAGAATCTGTTGTCTGGTACACTTTAGACATGAGAACAACTGCAGGATCTGAATATTTATAACGAGGGGACTGTTCATATTGAGATTGTATAGAGGCAACATAAGCGAGAGGAGAAGGAGCTGTTCCTATTCAGCTCACTTCAAAATTTTCTTTTAGTTTGCTTTTTTTTGGATCGCTGTACTTTTAATTAATGTCATCACTTATCCGTATTTGTCTTTTTTATATATGTTTAGCTTGCTTAGGTTTTTGCTATCTGCATCTTGAATAAAAGTTAGTGTGACACCAACTTAACTTCAAGGTTGAACTTACTTGAAGTATTCCATAAAGTACTAAATGGCAAATGCATGAATCATAATTGTGTATGACTTTTATGGTTTTATGTTTGAATGTTACCCTATTGTCATTTTCTAGGTAGCTACAGTCAAACTAGTAATTAAATCTGTGTGTATGTGTGCATGTGTGTGTGCCATCTGGCGAAGCGTCTCATTTCTTCATATTATTCAAATATGCCTGGACCTGCTGCTACAGTTAATAACACTGTGCGTAGGTATGAATCCTTGATTAAAATGGATGTAACACATTCCAACAAAGCAGACAACAGCAATCAGAACCACATTCAAATCTCATATCTCAACTCAGAAACTACGCCGGCACACACACACACATGCCTGACATACAGTGCCAAAAGTCACAGCCGGGTATATAACGATGATTTAAAAAAACATGCCTTGGTATGCAAGAAACTTTGACATGGAAATGCAAACACACACACAGCAGGAAATGAGGACACAAGCAGCAGAGAGGCATGCACACACACACAAATTAATCACTCGTTAGGCACACAAGTTGAGGGAGTTCATGCCTATATTTTTTTATCAGGGATGTGCAAAGTCTATATTTAATGCAGGAGGAGGTTTGCAGTTTCCGTGTGGATGTTTGTGTCTATGCGTGTGCTTTTATATGTGTGTGAATGCGTCTGTCTGTGCACATACTCTCATAATATACATGCACATGCATATCTGTTTCATATTCATTTGTGCATACATTTACATGAGCATGCGGCTGTGTGTCTGTGTATATGTGCAGTGTGGCACACTGCCGTCCTGTCTGCCTGACTCAACATATTCTCCGTTCACTCTCCTTTGCTCTTTCTCTCCCCCTCCCTCTTCCTCTTTTCCCTCAACTTCCACCCCACACACACACACACACACACACACACACACACACACACACCCCCACCCATCCCCTCCTCTCCCTCTCGCTCTGCCCGACTGGCACGTACATGCATGTCTGTAGACTCTGTACTGTGCTTGCTGCCGTGGCACGCGCCAACCTCACTGCAATGCAGCCCTGTGTGCATTAATTGGCAGAGAGACAGTGGGTTTGTGGTATGCAGGGCGGGAAGGATAGAGAAAAGGGAGAGGGGAGAAGCAAGAGGCGATGTAAGGACACAATAGTCACAATAACTGACGGACGGACCGATGGACAAGCAGTCTGCCAGGTTCAGGGACAGACAGACAGACAAACAAACAGAATGTGTATTGCTGAGTGTGCACAGGGAGATTACCTGACTGTGTGTTAGCGTGTGTGTAAGAGAACGGGGGGGGAGTGTGTATATGTCTGTTTGCATTAGTGTATCTGCGGATTTGTGTCTCCTGCGTTTGACTGTGCTTTTTGTGTGTGCTCACTCATGTGTGCCTATATGTGCCGTGCAGATATCACACTGCTGGGGCAAAGCTCTCTAAACCGGAGTCTGACTCACTGTATTCAACGCTTTGTGATATCCTCCCTTTCATATTTCCGCTGTGACTGAAGAGTAAAAGTTTGCTCAGTTTAGCACAACTTTCTCCACTTGAGGTTTCTTTGGCAAAAAATGAAGCGCAATGTGTCTGGATACTTTCTGGGGACACATTCGGATATAAAAATGATCTCTATCAGCTTTTTATTTATTTATTTTAACAGATTGTGTATTGTGAGTTGAAAAGAAGGATTTTGAAACCATTTACTGCAATGTTTACCGTTTACCGTCATGTCTCTTCCACCAAAATGCAGCGCAGAGGTCAGACAGCTTCCTCCATTGTGTTTTTGCTCTGACATGCAAGAATAAAACATTTACATGTGTATGTGTGCGCACATACTGTAAAAATGTACTTAATTCATCTGTCACAGCAATTCTGCATTCGTATCCTCCCACACACATCTTTCTAGAAGTTATGCTCTCTGTTAGCTGTTGTGTTTTATCTTTCCTTCCCTGTCACAGGCTGTGACATCTGGCTCCTGTCCTCCCTTATCCACATCAAGCAACATTTAGGGAGGCCCAAAAAGAAACACCAGAAAACACCGAAATGTCACCTGAATAAGCTGGGCCACCAACGTGGAGGCGTAAATTAATCATGTCATTTATCAATTCATGCAGAAATACAAAATAGTCTTGTGTGAAGACAGAACTTCTCTCCGCTTGTGTGTAGGTGTTTGGCAGAGAGGTCCTCGCATGATTCAGAGAAAATACACAACACTCGCTCAAAAGTATAACCTCTTTTTTTAACTATTGTCTTCCACAGATTGTAAGAAAATGGGAAACACCTTGAAATGGCAGGGTTTTTGATGAACCTTTTTAATTCTGCAGTTGGAAGGATTAGAGGATGACTGCATCGTGTTTATTAAAGCTTCCAGTTTGCTTTACCAAGACGTGACACATTCTCTCCAGACTTGCGTCAAACAGGGATTTCAGAAGTTTCACTATTGGATGTCTAATTAATTAATGGTGGCTATGACCTCTGTAAGCTTTTCTCATTTCTCTTTTGTCTTAGTCATTCACCTCCTCTTTCTGTTAGACCATATAGGCATCTGTGTCCAGGGGCAAGTGGCAGAAGTTGCTTCAACCTAATTGTCTTTCTCTACTCGTACTGTCCTCAAATGACTTTCTCTCTGTCTCAACTCTCCCCACCCTCGCTCCCTCCGTCCCTCCCTCCTCTGCTTCTATCTAGCTCTGCCCAGTCTCTGTCTCCGTCTGTAACTGTAGCCTGTGTTTTTCTCTCCCTCCCACTCCCTGCGACGTATAGATACTGCATTGATCAGACACACGCGCGCAGACACATGCACACACACGCACACACTGAGCCTCCCACTCCTTTCATCATTGATTCGCTCTGCTGTGCTCTGCTTTCTTTCTCTCTCCCCATTCTCTCTCTCTCTCTCTCTCTCTCTCTCTCTCTCTCTCTCTCTACAGCGGCACTTGTTGAATTCAACCCTTGGAGAATAGAGAGAGGGGAGAGAAACAGAGAGATAATGACAGGGAGGCAGAGGGAGGCTTTGAGACAGCGCTAGAACAGACAGTGAGCAGAGAGAATGGGGCTTTGGAGGATATAGAGATAGAAGATAGGCTGGGGAAGACAGACAGAGAAAAGTCAGACAGCAGAGAGAATCATCTTTTGAGACAGTGGGAATGACACTTTAAGTGAAAGAGAGTCGACCAGACAACAGAGTGCTCTCCTTCCATCTTTTAACTACTTCTCTTCTGTCCTGGTCCTGACTGCTGCTGGTGTGTTTGTGCGTGCCAAGGCTCCATGGTGTGTTTTAACCAGAGGACTGGCTTACACAGGTCAGAACTGTCTGGGATAACAGTGAGCACTTTTTTCTGCGTTTTGTGCATGTGTGAGAGACTGTTAGCAGAGGAAAGTCGTGTGCTGGTTCCTCCAGGTGAGTGCTTGCCTGCCAGAGTACACAGTAATTTCCCTATGCAGCCTGTACTGTATGTGTGTGTGTGTGTGTTTATGTGTGCACACTTTTACGTAAGTAAGCTAGAGTGCATGTCTGTCTGTATGGAGTGCATGAAGTGGGAGAGAGAGAGAGAGTGTGTGTGTGTAAGAGAGGCGGTGACATTTTTTTCAGTTTGTATTCCTGGAAACTGCAGCATTGCTTAATAATGAAACTAGTGCGTATATGTATGTGTGTGTGGGGGTTGGTGGGGAGAAAAAAAACAATGACACAAGGTTCATGGAAGAAAAGAAGGCGCAAATATGCCTCCAGAATGTTAGTGAGAAGGAGAAAAGGGAGCTATCCAAGTTAATGTGAAATTGTGTGTTGTGTGACACGAGTTGTGTTGTTTTGTTTTCTGGCCAGAGTTTAGAAAGAGGACAAATGCTGACAAAGGCATAGATTCAGCAAAATCGAGGTGTATCTATAAACTGTGACAAGAAAAATTAGTGGTATACTGTGTTGTTTCCTCGCTGAGAAAACTTGTCCAGGCTGACTTACAGGTCATCAAAGTCAGTGCTGCGGGAGAATTGTTGTTGATGCATTAAGTGCAATACATGGAATGAGTCCAAGCTTCTTAGAATTTTAGTCATGTAAAACAACATAGCCTTAAGGTATTTCACAACGTTCTCATGTACAGTAGGCATGGCATTGTATTGGCTTTTTTGTTGGTGGACCAACTTGGCTCCTCCTTTCACTCTACTGCCTCTACTCTCTCACCCACTATCTCGGCATATCCATCTCTCTTTCACACACCTCTCACTTCTTCCTCAACTGTATTTGTTTTCTCACTTCATCTCAACTCTATTTTCATTCTTGCTCTTTGCTTCCTTTAAGATTCTCTCAATTTTCCCTTCTCGCCTCTGGCATGCCTTTTCATCTTTCACGCATTTTTTATTCACTACCTCTTTATCATTGTATTTTTCTTCCCCAATGCATTCTCCATACCTTTTTATTTTTTTTTTATTTTTTTTATTTTTTTACAGATGCCTCTCTCAGTGGTGGAGTCTGCAGTAAAAATCTGAAACCCCATCTTCCTTTTCTTCTGCGGCCAACATGTCCCAGCAGCTCCATGTGGAGATCCCGAACTTTGGAGCCACAGTTCTGGGCTCCCTTAATGAGCAGCGCCTGCTGGGACACTACTGCGATGTATCCATCCTGGTCAAAGGTTAGTTAGTAGGAAATCTGGATATTTTATTTTAGTTACAGAACTTTGAAATTATACTAGAATTGTGTATCAATATTCACAACTTTTTTTCTGTTCTCTGTTATTTCTATCAAACAGGTCAGGCTTTCAAAGCCCACCGGGCCGTTTTGGCTGCCAGCAGCCTCTACTTTCGTGACCTCTTCAGCAGCTCCACCAAGACCCAGTTTGAGTTGCCTTCCTCAGTCACACCTGCTTGCTTTGAGCAGATTCTCACTTTCTGCTATACAGGGAAGCTAACAATGGCAGCTAGTGAACAGCTGGTGGTCATGTACACAGCTGGCTACCTCCAAATTCAGCATATAGTTGAAAGAGGCATGGACCTAATGTTCAAGGCAAACTCACCTCACTGTGACTCGCAAACTGCAGGGTCCTTAGAGGAAACAGGATCCGAGCCGCAGAGTCCTTGTAATAATGGTAACGGCCTAGCGGTGGCTGCCCTTTTGGGAACCCCAGGCTGGTCTCCATCCCTATTCTTGCCGCAACGTAAGATTAAACTAGAAGGGGGTGACCCGACACCCTTGACAATACCCACGACACAAAGCAAGATTTCGTCTTCGGAGTTGGGGAGTCGGCTGGCGAGGGTCAGTTCACTGTTCTACACAACGGCTGGTGGGACCCACATCTCTGGTTTGCCTCCTTACCACCTTCAAGGGGCTGGGGGTGGAGCAGGAGTTGAAAGGTCCAGTCCTGGAGCGTCCAGCCTGCCAACCACTGACAGTCCTACATCCTACCAGAATGAGGATGAGGAGTTTGAAGAAGAGCCCTATGATGGGATCACAGAGGATACCTACAGTCATCTCTATGGACGTTCAGCTAACCCCTATGGGAGTGAGTATTATGTTACATTGATGCTTTTATGAGATCTCTGTGAAGTGTTGCAGTGCTTAGGTGTATTTCAAGCACCATAGGCGTATTTGGTGGAGAGCACTAAAGCTTTACTCTGGAATGGTTTTCATCCTTAAAAACATCTAAAAATACAGCATGGCTTCAGTTATAGTCAAAAACTAATATTGCATTTTTATGTCAAAACAAAATCAAGAATATTTTATTCCACTACACTAACTTTTATAGTATTTATTTCTTAACTCCAGTAAATTAAAGTAGTTTAAAGGGAAAACTGGCCAAATGAGCAAATGCTAACAAGACAACCTCAATGGCAATCCTGCATCAGTTTTATCTTTCCAGTCATGTAAGATCTGACTGAAAGTGAATTACTTTCTCCAATTGCCCTTGGCTCAGATGGAGGATATTCATTTGATATCAGACCGATCTAAAAGTAAAACCCGGCATGACTTGCAGAAATATATAACCATAAACGCAGGGTTTTTTGAACATAGTTGCTCCTTGTCCAGACTTATGTCTTATGTATTGTGCAAAAAAAAAAAACTGAAGCACATTCATTTCATCCCAGTTACATTATTTAATCTTTCATAAATCATGTATCCTAAGCATCTGAAAAAGCAGGATGTTGTGCCTCCAGTGTGTGTGTGGGTTCTCTCAGCATAAAGATAGCTTTATGGAGTTATGATTGGAGTGCATCGTGACCAACAACACACTCCTTATCATAGCTACAACAGCTGGTCTGTACTGCTTTTGTTATGGTTTTCTACCACACTTTCATACTGGTGCACATTTGCCTACACATACAGGCAAAGATTCGCTTGTGTTTGCATTCACACATAAACACACAAGACCGGACACCAATCGACACTCTCAAACTTGCATGTGCACACACACACACTTTCCATCATTCTTAGCATCCTGCAGCTCATAGGCATCACACTGGTTTGTCAAATTCTAGAGTTTCAGATATTTATGAAATCCACTCTATCTGCAATCAGTCAGAGCACCCCAGGGTGACATTGTGGGATATTAGAGAACCATGCACATCTTTTCTGTGTGTGTGTGTGTGTGTGTGTGTGTGTGTGTGTGTGTGTGTGTGTGTGTGTGTGTGTGTGTGTGCGCATGTGGGTATAAGTGTGAATGCACATGCAAGTGCATTAATCCACACTTTTCTGTATACACTATGTGCATGTGTGGGGCAATTAATGGATTCATTTCTCCTGTTCTCTATGTGTGTGTGTGTGTGTTTGCGTGTGTGTGCACAGGGGGTGCGTGCATGTGCATACACTCACAAGCCATCTCAGAGGTTAGGGGAAACAATTTTGTGAGTAAGAACCTAACACCCAGCTTTGGATCTGTCCCCCTCCAAAACTCAAGTTGCTGATGCAGCATCGTGACTTATCTGGGATACATCTGCAATGCTCTAAAACATTTATGAAACACAACAAACTTGCATGAGATTACACCAACCTGCTTTACTAATTTAATTTTGTAGCCTCGATTTAAATTGTGGGCACAGAGGGTATGGACGATAGCATAACTTTTGTTTTTGTAGTTTAGAATCTGATAAATATATGGATGCATACACATTTATCTGTTTCTGTTTTGCTGTGTAACACAAAACCCTCTTACTTTTTCTGAAACTTTCTGAACCCTTTCTGTTCATGCTTGCTTTCATCAGTCCAGGACAAGCCAGAGATGACAGCGGTGCCCTTGGCCTTGGAGAACCGCAACTGTGTGCTGATCCGCAGGGACCTGGTGGCGCTGCCTGCAAGCCTCATCAGCCAGATAGGCTACCGCTGCCACCCTAAGCTCTACTCTGAGGGGGACCCTGGGGAGAAGCTGGAATTGGTAGCAGGTAGGCATGCACATACAAACACGTGCATCCGCTCACACACATTTACTGGCTCACATTTTATCACATGCACACATGCAGAGAATAACTTGTATGCAGTGAGTTTGGAAAGTATTCATACCTCCACCCTTTTGCACATTTAGATAATTTAAAATTCAATAGTTGGTAAAAATTAAATTTAACCAACTGAATTAATTTCAACCAATCAATTCAGGAGCATTCGGAAATAGAAAACTTTTAAAATCAAGACTTTTCCTAGAGCTGGCCATACGCCCAAAATCAGTAACTGGACAAAGAGGCCATTGACTGGGGAGACTACCCACAACCCAGTGACTCTTACTAATATCCTTTTTATGCAGGTGACACATGTATTCAACCTGCGTTTGACTAAAGTCACCGTTTACAGTGACTTTAGTCTACAACTCTATTTCTAATATACATTAGTGCTAAACCATAAAATTAAGATATTTGGGTTCAATTATGTTATGACATCAATAACATGTCATGACAACACTGTTTAGTATCGTGGTTTTGACCTACATCACTGTGTTGACCTGAAGGGGACGGAACAAAGCTGCCGTTTCTCTGCAGAGATTGAAGACTGTGACAGAAGGACAACCATCTCTGCAGTACTCATCAATCAGGCCTTTATGGTAGAGTGACTAGACAGAAGTCACTCTGGAGTAAAAAGCATATGACAGCCTGCCGGGAGTTTGCCAAATGGCCCTTACAGAGCTCGGAGAGCATGAGGGAAAAGATTTTTTGGTATGATGAGACAAAAACTGAGACTCTTTGGTCTGACTGCCAGATATTGCTCTTGGCAGTCAGACCTGAGACTTTCAAAGAGACCAGGTACCTCGCAACATGTACCTAATATAATTCCTACAATGGAGCATGGCAAAAAGTTTAATCAATTTAGTATTGAATCTTTTCAGACAAAAGAATGGAGTCTGAATACTTCCCAATGCACTTTACAGACAGGCACAACTGAACACGATGACACCTGCAGATGCAAGTTGTAGTCAGTAATCAATCATAAAAGCGTACTGGTACAAGAGTTAAAAGTTACCACAGGCTCAGATTCAATCAGATTGTAATGTAATTTAATAAAAAACAGAATGGAACACAGTGGAAATGTGTAATTCGGTTCTGTAGTCTGCATGTAAGATACAGAATAGAATACATGAATGTGAAAGAGTTGGTTTTGAAAAGAAAGCAAAACAGTCATCTCATATTGGGCCATTTTTAGAGCCTTCAACTTCGATTTCTCTTCCGATTTCCGATTCTACTTTGGACAGCTGAAGCTTTGTTTAACTCCACTAAAGATCTCTGTGAACATGAAATTCAAATGTAGCAAAATAATAAAATATGAACTGGTAATTGGGCCAAAGAGAGAAAGGACAAATCCCTTGAGTCTTCAAAGACAGAAAATGGATAATATGAGCAGTTTTCTCAGCAAATCCTCTTTTTTTTATGCTACACCAGGTACACAGGTGTTCATGACTCGAGGCCAGCTGATGAATTGTCATCTATGTGCTGGTATCAAACACAAAGTCTTGCTCCGCCGTCTGCTAGCCACGTTCTTTGATAGGTGAGTATAAAGGCATGCACATCTAAGCAGAACAGTTTGTATTAGTGTTTAAGGGCCTACTGTAAGATTTGAGTTCTGTGTATGACTCCAACACTATCGCTGTTGTCACAAACCAACTTTCACACTCCATCTGTGGCCATGTTGTGCAATGCAGTTGGTTGTGTGTGTGTGTCCATGTTTTTCTACTGTATGTGCCTGTTGCTGACTCTGCCCCCTGGTGTTGACTCTGTGTTCCTGCAGAAACACTTTAGCCAATAGCTGTGGGACAGGTATCCGTTCTTCTACTAGTGACCCCAGTAGGAAACCCCTGGACAGCAGGGTCCTCAACGCTGTCAAACGTAGGTTTATTATCCAAATCATCTCATATATGTGAGAGGATTTTAAAAGAGCACAATTTGTCTTCATGGAGTTTGTTGTTTCTCTCTTTTACAGTCTACTGTCAAAATTTCAACCCTAACTTCAAGGAGAGTGAAATGAATGTGATTGCTGCTGACATGTGCACAAATGCAAGGCGTGTCCGCAAGCGATGGTTGCCCAAGATCAAGTCCATGCTGCCTGATGGCATGGAGGTTTACCGTGCAGGAATGGGCATGGGTGCTGCTGTGGGTCTGGGCCTGGCGCTGGGTGCCCCTCAAGCAGGGGTACCACTCCCCTTCGAGCCTGACTTCAAGACCCTAGAGCAAAGGTTGTATCCAGATCGCAAGGACCCTCTCAGGACTCACCCACCACTGACAGAGGGCAGCCCCGGGTCTGGGGCAGCTGGAGCAGAGGCTGAAGGCGAAGGTGAAGGAGTAGTCCAGGAGGAACAGGAGGAAGATGAGGATGAAGCTGGGTTGGAGGGTGTAGACAGATCACTGGGGGCGCCAACTTTGATCCCAGGAGCTGAGGCTAGCAATTGTGGTGACACGCCGCCTGAGCAGGAAGCGGAAAGTTTTGGACAAGGTCTGAGGGTGAACGGACAGTGAATGTCCCTCGGGCTGCCTCTCACATTGTGAAATCTGTTTAACACCGCATTTTCTTTTGCTTGCTCTCTTACTCTAACAACTTGTCCACCACTCTTTCTTCTCCTCTGTGCTTCCTCAACAGCACAAAAAGCTGAGCTCGTAGGTCTTACTGTACTATACAGGAACTTGTCACACATGCATGCGCACACGTGTGCACGCGTACACGCATACTTAGTGATAGTGGAAGTAGAACACTGATAGTAGAAGTAGACACAGGCATGGCATTAGCACATTGAGAAAATCAACCCTTTCTGCTCCACCCTTTTTCTTCACATATTCTGTATTTACTCAGTATTTCGGCACCTGCAGCAATATTACAAAGGCCCAATAGCAGAATAAGTGGCTGTAATGATTCATCATTTCAGTGAAATACAAAAGCAACAGCTGCTTTGCTGGCAGTTTATGGAGTGTGGTATAATGGTTTGTAAAATGAGTCTGTTTTCTTGGGAAGCTGCATCTGAAAATAACCCAGGTAACCTTGGGAAAAACTGATCAGAGAAACACTGCGCTTAAAAAGCAGCTTATTTTGCAGTGTTTGACCACTTTACATCATATTGTTGTATGATAAATATGTATGGATATATAACAAAGATTGTATTATAATTAAAGGTCAAGTACTGTATTACCACCATTAAACAGAACAATTTTCTTTTTTGTTAAAACAGCAGGTAATTTTTATGATAAAGATGAGGAAGAGGTTTTTTTGCAAAAGCTAAATACTTTTCCAAAATCTAACAAAATAAGTTGTTTTTCATGCATATTCGCCCGTGACATATTGGTTTAAATTGTCAATGTGATGCCTGTGTCTGCTCCAGTCCGCCCCTCCCAACCACATACAGATGCACACACAAGTGCGCACATTTCTCATCTTATGATACTAGCCTTTAATATCTGCACCAATGCATTCAAAATACACTGTCCAAAATAAATGTAACAATGCTTTTTAACTTTTAAAAAATCCTTTTAAAATGACATCAGTCTGTCTTGGAGATACAGAGAGAGACGTGAACAAGAACATGCACTAAAATCCAAGCTTGCATGCATGAATACAAACAATACAGAGAATTACTGAAAACAACAACAAAGCCACAAACCTGCATCTAAATAAGAAAACAGCTACTGTTGCCTCAAGATATGCCATTAATACGCAAAAGGACTTTTTTTCCACTTCTCACTGGGATCTGACCTCAGCCTGACACATGTTAGAACTGACCTGGGTGCGACCCAGGATTGACTGTGTTTGACGCAGTATCGGGTTGGATTTTCTTTTTTAACTACGGAGCGTGCTGCCACCACGGGTAGAGGAGACTGAATATATGGAGTAGTAAGAGGAAGTGCACTACACTGAGTGGTAGAAGAAAAAAATGCCAGAGAGAAGCACTGTTTCACCTTGATGTGGTGGTGTGATCAGCACCAAGACTACATAGTCCTGCTTCCATCCTATTTTTTTCTGGGGGGGTTTGGGGGGTAAATTATTGAATAAAATGTATGAGAGCAATTTGCATTTGCACTCAAAAAAAGGTTAAAGGGTGGGAAACTAAGGAGCTTGGCAAAAATGTGACTGTACTAAAGACAGAAAAAAAGACAACTGGTCTTTCTGATGATAACTTTCTGTATTTTGGAAGGAGGCGGAGTGAACAGGAACTTTAACCTTTATTTCTCATACTCATTTTCTTTTGTTTCTTTTTTTTTTTGATATCTGTTTTCATGCTTTCTGCCACGCATAGGGGCGTAGTCCAAACAGCCTTCCTTTGTTGTTTTCTGCATTGATTTTAAGAGATACACTGTTGTATGTTTTCTTCTGTTTTCGGGGTTTTCCTGATCCATGTCAAAGCACATTTAATCACAAGATCAGACCATCAAATTTAGTGTATTAATGATTGAACCCCACAAGTTATTTCAAGCCACACACATTTTTAAAAGCGTACACATGAAGTGTTTGAAAAATAAAATGAATCTTTCCACTGTAGAAATATATGGCCTAAGCTAACAACCAAGCAAAAAAAATTGCCCCTGATATATTTGATCTGTTTATTTATGCTTCAGTGCTGTGCCACTTGAAGGGTTGGGCCAGATTATTCTCTGTCTGTGTTACTTATCTTGTTTCAGATTCTTTAAGGGAAGCTTTAAGATGGCCCTGCACAAGAAACACAGGGTTATAATTGCACTAGGTTGTAATAATAATGACGTTTACAATACCTTTCTTTTTCTTTTGGAAGAAATGTGATCTGCCATTGATAAAACAGGGCTGTGATAGAATGGCTGAGATGATGAATGAATGTAAACTGTAGCACTGCATTTGGCGAGGGGTCCAAGCCTTGATTGAATATGGTCAAATACTCTCTTTTTTATATGAG
Organism: Macquaria australasica; assembly: GCA_005408345.1. NCBI lineage: Eukaryota > Metazoa > Chordata > Actinopteri > Centrarchiformes > Percichthyidae > Macquaria > Macquaria australasica. Next base: position 723,295 of record SEMN01000025.1, on the reverse strand, counting down.
TCACGTTTTCCTCAATTGTATACTCTTAAAAATAGGCCGTAATATAACATAAATTTGACTGTGAGGCTGGGTGATGTTCTAACCTAAAGCTTTAGTGATTTTGTGATTTTTAAACTGATGTGAACAGGTCTTCCAATGTGGTGAGCACCAGGGAGCATTTCCTTAATATACAGAAAACTGAGCGAGGCTCGAGTACAGGCTTTTAATAATCTATTGTTTATTCTATTTTTTATCCCAACAAGCTCCTCATTTTTTAAATCTTTTGACAGTTGACATGTATGTCTCTAATGTTGAAATAACATATATGTTTTCATAAATCTGTGAAATCCTGAAACTTTCTGTTTAGATATACTGCAAGATTAAGCAAATTATTTCTTTATCTCATTTTTAATTTATCAAGCTTCACTTCCTAGAGTTGCTCTTGTAAAAGAAATAAAGATATTCAGTTGTCTATGGGAGCCACTGCCATAATTACTGGACTTTTGAGAGGATCACCTGCACTTCTGATTTTGTCAACCAAGGTAACAAGTCTTCCCAAAATGCATAAGTATATAATTTTGGAATTGCAACTTAATCAGACTGCCGCCCAAAAAAACTGAAACCTGTGTACTCCACTGTTAAACTGTGCAGTAATTATAACATATACATTTATTCTATTTTCCTCTCTTTGTATTTTCATGCACAACAAATCTATGCTTTTGGTTTTACTAAGATCTATCTTCAGATGTTCAGAATTTTGCATGGCCATTACTTTAGCTTAGAGGAATTTGATATGAACTCCAATTAAAACAAAGCGGTAAATAATATAGGGTGGGGAAACATTGATATACTCCACTGTAGTGATAAAGGGGTGTGGAGCAGTGCCTTAGACTGTGATTGTGTGTGTGTGGATGCTGTGATGTGAACCTTTATGTTCAGAGACGAATAAGTACCTGTAGGGGTAGAACGCAGACATTGACTGATTTTTTTTCTTCCTTTATTGAAGTTATAATTCCACTAAAATTGGCCTCCAAGAACCTTTGCTCGTAATATTTTATTCACTCATTTTCTTACTTTATGTTCGCCAACATCTCATTCTTTAAGGAGAAAGTGTGCACCAGCCCAATTAAGTTGAACTCCTTAAAAAAGATTTACTGCACTTGGATGCATTCAACAGCTAATCAGCTGACATCCTCTCCTTATTTATATGATTGACAGACCAAGTATGTAAAAAATATGTGATATCTATTGTAGACAAACTTGTTCATTCCCTTTTTCACATTTATAGATGAGGTTTTTGAATAATCTTTCTCACAAAATAATCACATGAGTAAAACATTTTACATTTATTTCCCTTAATGCATTCACATTTCAGCTTGTTCACTGTTTTTAGGAAAAAGGTTTTCTTGCTTCTCTTCTTAGTTTCTTGTCTTCTTTTTTTTTCTTGTGCAGGGTGAATGATGTTGCACTATAAACTGAGAAATTCTCAGAGAATGTCATGGCTAACCCTTGGGAGGATGAGCTCTATTTGAGGTGGCTGAAAGAAAAAGCCCTGTAAAATGTATGTAATGTTGTGAAATTCACATATATCTTTGATTTAAACCAGTGTGTTCTTCAAAGTTTTTCTTTTTTTATTTAGAGAAATTTGTCTTTTGCAATATCTGCCATCCACCTGGATGATCATTGAAAATGACACAATAAGAGATAGGATGGGATTGTTGGTTGAAAAGAACCTATTTTCACAAACACTTCTTTGCAAATAAATTGTTACTTACTTTCTGAAACATTACACAGTGCTCTGTTCGTCCCCCATTACTGTCAAACTAATGGGCACAGTAGTTTTTGTTCCATGGAGTGGTTTATCCTGAAAACAATACATTTATATGCAAAGAGACACTTGTATCATAAAATGCATGCCATTCAGACACTCACTCTAACCCAATGAAACCTCTGATCTTTATGCACCATGTATTTTATGCTGAATAACTGTTGTCACTGTTAGCAAACAAAGACTGTGGAGTCCTGCAATGAGTAGGGTTGTATTTTTATCACACACCCTGGCCTTTTATTGAATGTTTGCATAAAGTTTAATCTATTATAATATTGGCAGAAAAGTAGTGATAAAGAGTGGAATACATAGACTAACTACCCAGTTGAGTGTGCGTTTGAACCTTCAGCAGACTCAGAAAAAAAAATGCACTAAAAGTTTGTACGTGTATGTATGTGTCCTTGAACATAATGCCAGCACTTTAGACAAATGAAAGAAAGGAGAACAACGTCAAGAGTGGCCGAGGGTTTGGCGAAGGAGGAGAAAACGCAACTTTTAAAGCCATGTGTTCAGAGCGCTGACAATCAGAATAGGGATGAGACCCAAAGTGCATTATGGGAGATCTGACGTGACTTGCTGTGCTCTTGCTGTTTGCTTTGTCTCTCTCCAGCTTGCTTTGGTCTCTGCTAGCTTACTTTCCAGAGTGGAGGGACATGGTAATAACTCCAGCCTTCTTGGTTATAAATGTGTGTCTCTGCAACAAGGACCGACTGATATTTGACTCAAACCTTGGTGCTTCATGAACAGAGCTGTCCCATGTTGACATGGACCATATCTGTAATGCTCTGGTAAGCATGGGCCGAACTTGGTCCTAAGTCTGGGCTTAACGGCAACCTCTTAATGGACGACACCAGTCCACGTGACAAAAGAGGATCTTATCATGCAACCCTACACTTTGATCGTGGTAACGTTCTTCAATATCAACAGGGCTTGGACCAGGCGAACTGGGATGGGACAATTTCAGTGTTGTTGATACTGCTTTATGTTTCAAATGAAAAATGTTAAAATGTTTATGCGCCTTCTGAATCAAGCATCAATAATATATACAACAGAAATGCAAGTTGCCACTTTTGATGTTGCATAAGAATCTACCTTTCATTCCCATCATGGTATTTGCCATCACCAGTTTCAGTTGTGTAGTCCAAGATTACCTGATTTCTTTAAATGCAATACAGAAAAATCTGCTTTCTAATAAAAGTCCTTACTTCAGCATATACTGCTCTCCCTCTTTTGTCTGTTTGCATGCTGTTAAGTTATTTCTACAAAGACAGTTGTGTTTTCAGAGCAGAATGGCTACCATGGATGTGCTGACCCCTAAATACCTGTTACACAAGCCAACAATATAGAAAAACAATAAAAGAATGCATGCACTGTACATAACACAAGGAGGTATAGGCAACTGTCTTTTTCCTTCAATAATGAGCTCTTAAGTAGCTTAATATAGATGTTAAAGGATAAAAAGAAGTTTTCACCTTTAGTGATACCTTGCTAGAACAATCATAAACACTATTAGAATTACATCAAATATAGGAGGGCATTTGTCAAGAAGCAGGGCAATCACACCTCATCTTGACAAAATTTTGTAAATCTTGCTTAACATTTGGAAAGCCACAATATGGCTACATCAGTCAGAATCATTTTTTACAGAAGACAAAGATCGTCAGCTTCTTTACTGCTGAATTTACTGATACCTATCATCAAACAATATACTTTTAAATTACTTCCTAAAACGTATTTTATTCAGGCAAGCAGCCATGCCTTGCTAATTTAGGTCATGAGGCCTATATGCTGTCACTCCATTTTATAAGCTTGACAGTTTCACTGCCAAGTCATCTGTCGTGTTTATTATTAGACTGGTATTAATCCCAGCAGGACAGAGAAGTGCAGTGGCCTAATGGCTTAGTGATAGTGTTTTGGGATCATTGGTAAATGGTATTTCTAATTTTTTTTTTTTTTTTTTTAAACCTGCCCTAGAGCTAAATTCATTTTTTTTTTTTTTTTTTTGTGTTTGTCTTGTATAGTTGTAGGTTATTCCAAAATAAGCCCGAGGTCTCAGGGTGCTCTGTCATCTATTTGTCGTCCTACGTAGATGTATGACGTTTTTTTGCCCGCGCGGCGTTGTGTTCAGCTGTCCGGACGGACTGATGCGTCTCCCCGGAGAGTTTTCCTCAGATACGGAGCAGGAAGGAGTAAACTAAAACAACAACAACAACAACAACAAAAAGCAACAACTTCTGTCCTTCAAAATGAGTGACGACGCAGACTCCCCTCCGGAGAGGGAAATGAAGGTACGCCCGGTGTTGACAGGTTAGCATGTGGAAAGCTAACGTTTGCTAGCACTGCGTCAGTTCATTCTCAGTGGTTCTGGCTAGCTTAGCTGGTTAGCTTAGCTGGTCGGGTTTTGGGGGTTTTCCCTTTCGCTAACCTTAACCCAAAAAGCAATTAGAGAGCCACGTTATTAGCTTAGACGCAATTAACAGCTAGAGACTTGGGTGACGGTTTAAAAGCCTGAAGAAAAAGGTTGTTACGGCACCTTTTACCTTCTCAGTTTGAAGCCAGCTACCTATGCTAACACGGTAGCTATTGCAGTGTTGTATCAAATGTGCTCCTTGAGAGTTGAATCCTACCTTGGGGGTTAGGTGAATCAACAACCTCTTGTGTGTGAAATAAAGTCATCAGATACTTGTCACTTTCAGTACATTTTGCTGTAACGTTACCAACGCAGTTTAGCATCTTTGGCTAACACGACAGGCTAGCTATCACCCAAGATTTTAACTTTGAGTTTCAGGATTTGCGTACTTGTGTTAACAAACTAGTCAAGTTGAAAGCCGCTTCATGTTTCACGCAGTTAAAGACAATAAGTCAGACTGTAAATGCACAAGCCATGCTGTCAAGCATGTTTACAGTGGGCCCATATTCTAGTTTCTTCTTCCTAGAAGGAGCTACGGTTTAGTTTAAGTTATTGAAGTGGAACCACACGTGTTTACCACCCATAACTGGTCAGCCTGAAATAACAAACTGTGCTTGTTTTTCTCTTCCAGGATTTTCAGTTTCGTCAGATGAAGAAAGCAAGGGTGTTTGAGCCCACTGGAGGTTTGCCAAAGGAAAGATCTAGTCTGCTTACCATCTCAAACAAATTTGGTCTAACTTTCGTTGGGCTCCACAGAACATTCAAAGTTTACCAAACTCAAGACATTCTGGTTGCTGATAAAGTTGACGGACACTCCAACGAAATAGGTATGAATAATATTTGAATTTGAATATTTATCCATTCAGTTTTGTGCGACATTGTCATGTAATCCACTGTTCCAATGATACGTCTTCATCTTAATTTCCTTCATTGTCTCTTACGCACAATTCACTCCAATTTTTGTCTTTGTTCTAGTCGAGGGGATAGCAGCATTGGCGGAGGTGACTGTGGAACTGGCTCTGCACCACTTGGCTCTGAGTTGTGATGAACTTACTTTGTCAGTATGTGGCATGTCTGCGGAGACTGGTTTGGCCCTCACATTCTATGATGTCCGCACCTTCATGAACAAGGTGACTACTTTAGTCTGTGTATTTAATGTGCCAGTGTATTAGCATGCGTCATGCCTATTTCGGGTTCTGCTGGGATTTATGTGTGTGTGTATATGTGTGTATGTATGTTTGTATAACAAGCATAGAGCGACACTTGAAGATTGCCAGTTGTGCTGTACTGCGAGTGAAGGTGTTGTTGCAGGTCTCTGGCTCACCACAGTCCTCGAGTAAATAATTGTACAATGCAGATGACTGATTCACTATAGGGATATTACTGATCTGTTCTAATAAAATGTTGTGCACATTTTAAGCTTTTTTAAGCTTACATTGTTATTCAGAGTTACCCAGCATGAGCAGCAGCAGACTCACAGATGCCCTTAATATAAGGAAAACCCTGACATGCAGCAGTTATTTTTACTAGCTAATTAACATCATTCGTAATTAAATTCACCATAAAATGTCCAAATAACGAGTCTACCTTTTTTAGTTGGGCATTTATAAATACATATTGAGATACATTGCTGAGATACAGATGGGCATATTGAGTATACAACTAACAATTAAACTATTGGTAGTACATAATAAAATGCATTATGGAAATTTACAGATTTACAAATTTCAGCTTAAATTTGGTTACTTCTCTTGCATGGATATTCAGTTATTAAATGTCCTAGTATATGTCAAATTTAGTCACTTTAAGCATTTCACCTGTTGAGTTATTTATTTTTTTAACTTTGTTGTTTTTTTTCCTCTCAAGGCAAGACCACAGAAGTTACCTTTTGCCTCACTGCTGCCAGGAGTACCTCCTGGCACTTTAGTGCGGGACCTGAAGTGGAATCCTGCTCTGGCATCCATGTTGGCTGTCTGTCTGTCTGACGGCCGTATGATGATTTTGGATGTTACTGACGGTGTCAAAGTGCAGGCCGAGCTACCTGCTGCAAGTGGCATCACATGCAGTGAGTGAGACTGTTAAAGCATAATAGTTGAGCTTACCTGTGCTACCATATCTCTATTGTGGCTCCATTGTAGTTAATGTACTTTCTTTCATACAGTTTGCTGGAGTCCAAAAGGAAAACAAGTCGCTGCAGGAAAAATGAATGCCACAGTCAGTCAGTATACACCAGTAAGTGAACGTAATACACCCTCATTAAAAATAAAACACTTATTGCTCCCTGAGAGTTGCAGCATCCAATGACTGACAAGATGAATAACAGATTTTCTCCTCTGTTGAAAAGGCACTAGAAGAAAAGAAAGTTATCCCATGTCCACACTTCTACACCTCTGACGACCCTGTCAAAGGTAAGGCAAATCCTGTACCTATAAAATTAAAGAAGATGTGTTGTCACGCGTTGTATGCCCATACACTGAGCTGGATTATTAATGGCATATGATGACAATATATTACATATTCTAATTTGATTAACTGTGATTACTGTGTTTGAATCCGATCTGTGGTCTAATGCCTCTTTTTCCCGTTGTCTCTCACAGTTCTGGATGTGCTGTGGCTGAGAACGTTTGTGTTTGCAGTGGTATATGCTGCTGCAGATGGGTCCCTTGAGACCCCTCCTGAGCTAGTGTTGATCTCCATCCCTGTGAGTATGCCCTACATCCATAGTGAATTCACCAAATCACATTTAGATTTTTGTCAGGTTGCCGCCCCCCTCCAGTCTTCAATGCTGTCTCGCTCATCGCCTCAGAGGATAAATTTGACCATATATTTCTTTTGAAATTAACATGAATGTTACCTGTTTCAACATGGCCACAATGACGACAAGGTGAAGAAACAAATGTAGCATTACCACATTTTAGTGTAGTGGCTCTGTAGTAGCATAGAGGCTCTTACAGCAGCTGACATGCACCTCCTTATATATTGTTATGTATCCTTATGTAGTAGGATGCTTCATGTAACTGACCTCTTAGCCATACAGTATAAGCCTTTTGTTGTTGCTTTCATAGAGCTACTTAAGACACAACTTATCCCACATGTCCATGTTCATAACTGTGTCACAGAATATGAAATTTGAAATCACAGTTGAATGTCAATGGGCAGCATGTTAACGCATATACTTCTCAGCATAGTGGCAAAATGATAAATGATTAAGCAGCTAAAAATAAAAAGTGTCATCAGTTGTTCCATCTTGTTAATGTGCCTTAAGCAAATTAAATGTCACAAAATGCGAATTTTGATTTTTTTTGTTTTTTTGTAGAAGAAGGATGAGAAGGTGGAGACAAAGTATGTGAACTTCAGTGACACGGTGTATGGCAGCTGCATTGAGCGACAACACCACTACTTTCTTAGCCACGTAGAGGACTGGTAAGAACGATCACAATTCGCAGGCCTTGGTTGATATAGCAGGCACCCAAAGGCATGTTCACTGTTGAGACTGAATGTGTTGTTTGTTCCTTCAAGCTCTTTGTTTTATTCTAACGTCATGTTAAATTGGTGTAATGCTTTGATTTGCCTCATTGTTTATTTCATCCAGGGACCTTGTGTTTGCGGCATCAGCAGCTTCCATCGAAGTCAGCATCATTGCCAGACAAGATGACAAGGTACCTAATTAAGTGAAAAGCTGATGATGTTATAGACATCTTAAGCTTAAATGACACACTGTTTTGCATATAGCTAGAAATGAAAGCTGTCTCTCACTAAGATGGATTTCCATTTAAAATCCAGGAGAGAAGTAAACTATGAGATCAGTATAGCTTTGAAAGAGAAACATGATATTATGAGTGTTTGCCAAATACTTAATTAGCCCTCTTGAGGACAGTTAGGCCAGCTTGTTGATCTGATGTTTTTTAATTACTGCATTAGGTTTCCACTGCAAAACAAATAATGTTATCTTAGGTCTTTAGTTTTTAGTGTTGAATTAGACTTGATTTGATTAAAGGTACAACTGATGACATGAAGTACTGATACTCAGTGTTGCTTTACATAAAAATTGATTTATTTTGATTATTATTTAGCTTTAATTTACAGTTCGAATGCTTACTGTATGGTGTGAGGAAAACGCACCAAATGTCTGTAGACTGTGATGACCACGGCAGATTGTTGTCTTGTTTAGATCTGGGAGCTCTGGATCCTGGAGGATGCAAGCAGGGCTGAGCTTCCAGTGACCGAGACAAATGACGACACGTTTCCCCTTGGCTTAGCCATAGACTACACCAGCCAGCAGGAGATCCACATCAGTAAGTGAATTTGGCTTTCTGTGTACTTTCTGTCTTCGCCTGTCTGACCAGATTTGCACATCTATGCAATGTGACTACACTTACCCTCATTTCCTTTCAGCGATGCCAGTACTCCAAAGGTGGTTGTCAGTTGGCAAATTAACACCAATTTCTATTTTGGGAGAATTTGGGAGATTTCAAATTTTTAGGCATTTAAGCGAAGGTCAAAGGGAGAATTCTTATACTGACGTAAGTTCTGCCAGAACACCAGTAAAAAGACAAGTTGGCTTAATGCTATATACCAATATTTAGATGGTCGCTATCACAATATAAAATCACATATACTGTGATCGAATATGTTAGAGATATTGTCCCTATTTGCAACCTTAATCACAACATCTCACATTGCAATAGTCAAAACATGTTAAATTTCGATCTTTCCAACTTGCAATTGCCATTTATTTGTTTTTTGGATATCACTTTTATTTTCACAGTGTTATTAATCATAAATGGTGTTACATTATATCTGCAGTGAAGCCCACTGAATGCGCTGGGTTTTTTTCAGAGAATAGTTAAGTGACAGTATGGACGGAGAGGAGAAAATTAAACCATTTTGGGCAGGTTTGTACGCCATGATTTCACCATGGGTTCCTGTCGTTTTTAAGTTGACTTTAATTTCATAATAGTTGGTGTTATCTCTTGTACTGCATTCCATTGTCTTTGTTTAAATTCCAACATATTTTATGTTCAGCTCTCCCCTAATGATAAGATGAAGCTCAAATCAAATCAAGTCAGGTTTCTTTGTGCATACAGCATCCACTGCAGTGCTCTATTGCAGCATGTGTAAAGAATAGTGATAAGCTACCGCTCAGTACACTGTTTTATCTTAAATGGCCTAGTCTGCCAGACATTCACGTAGAGCTGCTGTTGCTGTCTAGTCACATCTCTCCCCGCTCACTCTAAGAACTCCCTCCCCAGCAAGAAAAAACCCCCTGCAATTTGAGCAACATTTCGACATGATTGTAGTCTGATCAAAACCTTTATCCGAAGTGAGAAATTAGATAGGGAAAGCGAAGGGAGAGTAACGAGAGAGTTATCTGTGGAGAAAAAAATGCACTCATTAAAATGGCTCAGACAAGCTAGAGGACCACAACAAACAACAAAGCCCAGACAATCCTGTTGCAGAATGCTGATGAGGTTTACCGTGTGCCTCTCCCTTCTGTTTGCTCTCTCTTTCACCCTCTATCTCTTTGCTTCTCTTTATCTTCCAAAGTATAGTTTCATAACTGAGATGAAACTTAACATTAGATGCTGTATTTTTGTGTTTTTGTTCTCTGCGGTGTGTGCTTATTTTGTGGAGAACTTAGTATCACTTTATTTCTTGAAACATTGTACTAATCTGTGTTCATTGTGTATATTGTCTGTATTTTTGTGTGTGGGAGTGTCTATGGATGTGTCTATTGTAGGTATAGGTTTGAATTTATGCGGCCAATAAAATACTAATATGCTGCCATAATGTCAAAAGCATACATGCAGTGCCTGCAATGAATATACAGTAGATGCAAAATATAAGATAAAAGTCAGAGAGGTGAGTCAGTGGCGATTAATCAAACACTGAGATGTGCTAAGAAAGCTACTGCTGTCATCCCCGGATGACAGTGAAAGTTATACTTGAGGAATAGTTTCAGATATGAGAGGACAAAGTGTTCAGTGTACTTGTTTGACGTATCAGAAGTGATTAGTATCAACTCTGACTAATGCATCTTTAATTTTGGGGCGTGATTACTCAGTTTCATCATTTAAATGTTGGTTTAGTCTGGATTTGCCATTTTTGTCTGCAGCCCACAGCGCACTGTGTGATTTTTGAAAGTGTAGGGAAGTGGGTGTGAAGAGCAGGAAAGACTTTGAGGGTTTGGCAAGGAGAGGAATGCGGTGGACTGTGTTTTACCAAATGAGGCATCTTTGGACAGTTACATTGCATACAAGTCTCTGTACACGACTGCAGTGTGCCTTTTTTGAACTGAACACTGGGTACTTCTTTTAACCACTGGAGGGTGGAATGAGTCAAGGTCAATGAGATAAGTGCAGCACAAACACACAGTCCTTGTGCTCAAATGCTGTCAACACTTTCATGATTAAAGTGACAAACAGCATTTTGTCATCATGAACACAGCAGGCATAGTGAGCAGACAACACTTGCTGTTATTTGTCTCCCATGCGGTGGTGTGATTTGGAAGCACAAAGCTGTGCAGAACGTTCACAAAAACTCTTGCATATTTATGTAGCTCTCAATTAATAGACTCCAGACAAAAATTTCCTACCAGAGATCTTTCTACAGAGAATCCTTCCTGGCTCTCTGATCTGTGGAAGGTTGCAAAATGTGTCAGAGGGGGAGGAAATGGGTTAGGGTTAAACATATTTTTGAGTCTTTTGCTGCACATCATGTAGACTACAGTATTTCTCTATCTGAATGTCTTTTGTCTGCCTCTGTCTGTATCCCATCTTTTCACCCTCTCAAAGCTGATGAGAAGACCTTGCCCCCAGCGCCCATTATGCTAATGCTGTCCACAGAGGGATTACTCTGCCCATTTGCTCTGCTCAACCTCAATCCTGGGGTTAAGCAACTGGTCTCAGCCTCCACTTCCCTCACCTTGGAGGGGGAGAGACTGCCCAAGCAAGGTATGAGAGCCGGTGAACTCGACAGATGTTTTAGTCTGAAAACAATTATTCCTAATCACACATTGCAATGATATATTTCCTCAAGTGATCATCAGCTAATGCAGTGATACCAAAGTGTATGCCAGATTTTCCATTTCTTGGTAAGGGGCCGTCATAGGCTGTTCACAAACATGGACATATCATCTGACATGTCACCCGCTGGTTTCTAAAGGGACGTTTTTAAGTGTGGAGTTTGGTATCACCCTCTTGTTTGGTTGGACCACACAAGCTCAACAGCTCCGTTAAACAGCCTGACAGACCTGTCAATCAAGCAAACACACGTCCAAATACAGAACTTTCATTCTGCGTAAAATTGTAGTTCTTAAAATTAATTACAAATACACCAATGAAGGTGGAGGCCTTATCACACATAATCGGTGAGTTGTGTTTCAGAGCAGGAAGGAAGTTAATTGAAGTATTATCACTGTCATTTATCACACATTTTTTAAAAGCTAAATGTTATTTATAAACGCTGACAATTGTTTTATATATATATTTTTTTTTCTGTTGCTGGAATGCCGTGAAGAGTCTTTTTTTTCTAATAATTTCTCTTTTTTCACTTTATATTTACATTTATTGAATGAGACCCGTTGTTTTGACCATGCAGGGATCTTTGACTAGACTGTGAAGTGCTTACTTTTCTATGAAGCTAGAACTTTTTACTCAGCTGAACTCATTCTGAAAGAGGCTCGACAACATTTGTGCAAACTCTTTTTGAAGGCTGACAGAAATGTGGCTGTGAGAATCTAACCATGAAAAATGTGGACTTGCTCTTCTCTCTAAGGCTAATCATGTTGCTTCTCGAATTAGCAACCTTTGCTTGTAGACAATACTTTTCCAACATGCGATAAGATCAAATGAAAGCTAATTTATTTTCTGTTCACAGGTTCTTTGGCAATCCAACCACCCAAAATTGCTGCCTCCATCCCATCTGCCCCAGCAACATTCCCAAACCTCGGTCTTATTTCAGCAGCTGTTTCCACTCATCCAGCCCCGGCTGCCTCTTCCTCCGCTGCCCCATTCAGCATCGCTCCCACAGCTCCCGTGTCGTCATCATCATCGTCAGGCTTTATTTTCTCTGTCCCAACAACAAGCTCCACCTCTGCCCCTTCAGCTTTCTCCCTGGGGGGACCCACACCTTTTGGCTTAGGTTCCTCAGGCTTCTCCTTTGCCTCCAAACCTCCCTCTGACACTCCCTCAGCACCTTCAGCGTTTTCTTTCACCCCTTCCATCAAACCACCAGCAGTGGCAGCTCCAGCTCCAACGCCACAGAGCATTGCTGCTGCCTCCCCACCAGCGGTGAAACTGAATCTAAATGAGAGGTAAATCATTATTTGTGACCTATCATTTATTAGGGTAATCCAAATGAGAGGTTTGTATACATGCATACAAGACTTAAAAAATCTGTCTGCTCTTTCCCAAGGTTCTCAGCACTGGAGACCCCAGCACCAACCCCACAGTCTTTCTCCTTCAATTCCTCGCTGCCCAAAACCGTTGTCTCCAGTTCCAGTCCTTTAACCGCCCCTCCACTCTCAGCTACTAAGCCACCAGCTGTATTAAGTAAGAAAGTCCTGCCTCACTTCCTGGCGTGTCATTCTGATTTTACTTTATATGAAAGAATTCTTTAAATCTTAAGTGTTTGTGGCTCGGGTTGTGATTCTAATATTGTTGGTTGTGTTGCAGCCCCAGTGCGTCCAGTTCAAACCAGCACACCACCCACAATCGTCCAGAAACCTGCTCCTGCTGCCCAGAGCCGTGTCCTAACTCCACAGGTCCTGTCTGTTTTATTATGAAGGAATTGTTTTGTTCATATATTAACTAGACCTCTTCTAATGGTTTTGTTGATATTTTTCCCCAAAATATGTCAGCATAAACATATTCACCACAGGGACATACTGAAGTCACAGAGCCTCCATTAGTATACTCGGCTTCCCCCAGACTTTGAAGCACCATAAAGATATGCAGTATCAGTATTATTCCTCTGCTCTCTATTTTCATCATCTTAACCCATTTCTTATAAATTTGGCTTGACTAATATTTTATATGGAGAATCCTAAAGTTAAATCTAAATAAATATAATTCCCCTGAACTCACTAAGCATGCAGGTGCACAGCTATGCAGTGTGCGCTTCCAATAAAGGTTGAAAACAGCAGTTGGCCTTAAGTGTTTTTAAAAGAAGCACTTGTTAAAGTTGTATTGGATAAAAGTGTTAGACCAAAAGTATTGTAAAAAAAAAAAAATGGATTAGTACAGTAACAAGAACTGGATTCACAAAACTGTCAAATTAGCAACATTGTACCTCATCATCAGTCCCCTTAGGAAGTACACCACATTAATTCATCTAGTAAACATCTAGTCCACAAGAGTAAAAATAAAAAGAGTAAAATAATACATAATATCATCAAAAAGTACATAGAATGTTATGTTAGACACATTAGCCTCAACAACAACAGCTAGTATAATGGCTAGCTTTTTAAGCAGTAAACTGATTGCAGAAATAAATGAATTAAAATAAAACAACTCATAAAATCACAAACGAGCTATGATTTTAAACCTAATGCTGAGTTGTAGATAAAAGATGGAGTATTTGCACGATAACAGACCTGACAAAAATGGTGGCTGTAACAATGTCAGTTAAACTGCAACTGCCATGGAACTGTGCTGGTAGCGGTTGCTACTAGCAACAGAATGTTACAACCGTCAGTGGCAGAAGAAAAGTGTACGTTGGCTAGATTACAGAAACTTGCCGTTTTTTATGTTCAAACTTACATGGGGTCGAGTGTATTTGTTGGTGTGTGTTTCTTACTGACTTGATGTACTTTACCACTTTCTCGATGCAGGCAGCTGTTAGCGTGAAGGCTCTGGAGAAGCAGCTACAGCAAAAGAGAGACTCAGATCCCATTATGACTGGTATATTGGAGGAGGTGAGACACATCATCCGGGCACTGGAGTACCATGTACTGCTTTTAATTGGTGAACTTGTGAGAAAAAAAAGAGCCTCGTGGCCCAAACCATATGGGGGGAAAAAACACTTGCTAGATGCTTGTGTTCATGACTACACACTGCACGGTTTTCTTGTGTGATTTTCCCTCTTAATAAAATTTGATAGCATGTAAAATCTGTAAATGTATTTAAAGTAACTGTACTGTCAGCTTTTTTTTTTTTTTTTTGTGTTTTGATTAAGATACTCATGTTTTTTAGGATTATGGTATGTCTGTTGTAAACATCATTTCAGTTGAAATGTTCATGTAGTTACTTAGCGTTATATGTATGAGCGTTAAGTGTCACAAATTATGGTCAAGGCAGTTTGGTTCCTTCTGTTGCACCAGCCTTTCTAAAGTTCAAGGGTAGTTAAAACGTAAGTGTTTACTAAGTGGAGATTTACGCATCACTGAATTAAAACAGGTTGCACCACACCAACTAGTTGGAACGTAAAAATAGTTATTACTAAATATTTACACCCAGTGAATAACATACTGTTAGCTAACTGACAGAACTGACATTAGCTTGCTAATATATGACCTGTTCAAACTGAAGAGTAAAAGAGATGATGGAATATGGTAGACATATCTGGCCTGACACTTGATCAAAATGCTGTTTAGTAAAGATGTAAATTGGGTAGACTTTAAAGTGCATTTCACAAAAAACACAATATACCTCAAATTATAAAGTATTATGCTAATAACGTCAGACTAAATGACCAAATAAGGTCAGTTAGGTTAGCTTAATTTGCAATTTCCCACTCACTCTTAACTGCATAAACACTTCTAAGTAATACCTACATTTACAAAGGATTGCCAGTTATGTTTAATATATCATTTGACCTCCTGAAAAGGTTATTTTTGGAAGGTTTTTTTACAGCGTGTGTAGTTACTAAGAACTTAGGAAGGACTTTACATAAAAACTTAGTGAAAGATTTACCAATAGCTGCTGCAACTCAGTCCTGGTCAACATTAAGATAACATGTCATGTACACCCAGTGTCGAAATAAGTCTGGACAATGTTTCCTCAGATTGTTTTGTAACTTAGCATGTCTTTGACTCGTCATTAGATTGCACACTTCCAGAAGGAGTTGGATGACCTTAAGGCACGAAGTGCAAGAGCTGACTTCAAGGTTGGCACCAATGAGGAGATGAAGGAGTTGAGGAAGGAGTCAGAGGACCTCCATATTTTCACCCTGGAGATCAAGGAAACTACAGAGGTAAGACCGTGGTTGAAAAACCAAAACACTTTCAGATATTGCTTGGGCTGACTCAAATCTCTGTTAGCAGCCAAATCCTATCCCCAACAGCTGCCTCCTACTCAGAATGCAATGGTCTTAAAATAACAAAATCATTGTCACAAGTTTACACTGTTATTATAAATAAAAACACCAGCATGTGTACCATCTTCCCCTCTTGCATAAAAGTTAGGAATTTAAGTATTATTATTATTTGGGCTATCCCTTTAACAAGAAAATATTTGAAATTGTGTATACTATGTTATGCTCTTCTCCCTTTTTGATGTTGAAAAGAGCGCCAAAAAATTTTATTTTGGACAGCCACCCTCAATGTTTTTTTCCTCAAAGTATTAACTTTTATGACTTGTCTATATATACTATATTCAAACAAGCCTTTTTAGTCTTACCTGTATTTCCCAAAAACAATGTTAGGAAAAAAGGCTGCACTCCAGAGGACAAAAAGAATTACCTTGTGTTGGTCTTTTGAGCACATTTATTTACAGTCAATAGGCTGACAAATCTTTTTAGCCTCTTAAGTCAATTGTGTGTATCTAGACTTTTTGTATTGGCAGAATTATAGCGTCAGCTTAGTCCAAAATTGCATTGTCATGCATTTTTAGCTGTTTTGTTGATTTAGTTTAATAGTTGTGGTCTTCTTGTTTAATTAAGCTTATTATAGCATGGCTATCCTCTTTCAACCTTTTTTTTTCTTTTGCTGATTTGCAGTCTCTCCATGGGGACATTGGTACACTGAAAACCACCCTATTGGAGGGCTTTGCTGGGGCAGAAGAAGCAAAGGCCCAGAGTGAGCTGAGCAGAGACCGAAATTACAGACAGCTGCTGTACAAAAAACCTCTGGACCCACGCAGTGAGGAACACCTTAAGGTGAAAAGCAGAAGGACAGATGACTCAAACAATGTTTGCATGAATGGATACTTTTTGTAAAGGATATAAATGAATCGCCTACATACTCATAGCATTTCTTCTATTTTTTTTCTTTTTCCTTTTCTTTTTCAGGAGATTCGCAGGCTGTACCAGTATGTTATGTTTGCTGTGGAAGATGTTAATGACGTGTTGGATGTGGAATGGGAGAAACACCTGGAGAAGAAGAAAAAGCAGAAGTAAGCACAAAAGACCAGCTATTTGAAACTGAAAAGATTTTGGTTTAAGTATCTGAATGTTCTGAAATCTTCTCTTCTTCACAGACACATGGTCGTGCCAGGACGTGAAGGTCTGTTCACTACACTGGCTAACAACCTGTACATTATCAACCAGCAGAAGAACAGACTGGACCAGTTGGTTAAGGAACTCACTTCACTGCGCCTCTACAACAAGACTACAACTCCAACTATAAACCGCAATACTGCTACTGCAACAAATGCTGGGTAGGAGCTGTCAAAGAACATTGAGTAGGAATAGAGGAATGTGAAAATCTCAGGGATAAATGAGTTTTACATTTTGTAGATTTTGAGTGTGTTGTGAGAAGGGAGACTCTGCGGAGTAGGTTTGGGAGCCAGAGACTTCATATTTCAAGTTAACCTTGACTTAAATGGGCTGCAATTTGAATCTAGAACAGTTTTTGAATAGTTAAAATGAAATAAATTCAACTTATTTTTAGTTTTCATAACTGGATGTCATAATAGCTTTCAATATTATCATCATAGTCCATTAATAACATAAAGATTGCCCTAATTTCTTTACAGGATGTTAACATTAATTTCTAATTATGTGCATCAGTACACTGCAAATAGCCCTTAACAAAGGTGTTGTTGTTTGCAACTTAAACAACTTGTTTCTGTGTTTTATGACAGTTTGGAAAGCGAGCTTGAGAGTTTAAGGGATGCACTGCTGAAAGCACGACTGGACCCCAGCCCTCCTAAGACCAAATCCAAATCTCCAGGTATCAATCTTTATACATTTTTGATATAAAAATAGTAAAGGATTTCACATTTCTTAATTTCAACATATACTAACTATAGATGTTTCTCCAGCAGTCAAGATATCCCCAGTGAAACAGTCCCAACTGCGTAACTTCCTCTCAAAGGGACAGATGCCTCCTGTCCGCTCAACTGCACCAGGTACACATATCCTGCTTAAACCAGTTTAACAATCCGGAGGTGGAAGTCTTTATTGATTTTTCTTTTGTAAATTTGGTTTACTGACTAGAAATCTGTGGTTGCCTGAAAGTTTATGAATGTAGTTTAACTTTACCATAAACTCTTGAGGGGACTCCAATATTAGTCAAACAAAGAAAAGGTTTATTTAAACAAATGAGAAGAATATTCACTTAAATGGGGTTGTTGAACAAGAGTAGACTGTCTATTAATGTAAAGAGATGTAACCTGTTAAATCATCAAGCCCCTCCAGTGACACCTAGTTTTAAGTTCACAGTAATTTTATCAGAGCTGCAAATACCATGTCAAAATTCAACATTTGTGGAACTTCATGTTGAAATCATTATGTCGATAACAGAGTTTAAAAATATTAAAATAATGCAGCTTATTAGTTATTGGTGGTCTAAATGTTGTTCATCTATTCTCTTCCAGCCAACCTGTCTCGCTCAGCCTTTCTTTCACCTAAATACTATGAGGACTTAGATGATGTGAGCTCTACGTCCTCCTTGTCCCAGTCCTTGGAGCCTCACCCGGCTCACTTGGAGCTGGAGGAGGAGGAGGAACTACAGCCAGAACCCCTTCCCATGCCTGTCATTCCTCCAGCATTGTCCACCCCCCGCCACCCCACAGTCGTGAGGACCCCCTCTATCCAGCCAGGCTTCGGGGCCATCCAGTCCACCCCTTTAACCAAAATTCACTCAGTACAGGGTTTGGGCTTTGGACTCAGCCCTATTGTCAGCCCTGGTGAGTAAATTACACCAACTATTGCTATTTATCAAAGATGTCATGCAACATACAGTTATTTGGCTTCCAGAGCCATGAGATGACTTTGTTTAAATGTAGTAAACACTAATAGACATGCTTTGTTTAATAAATGTTGCTCACTGTATTGATATTTCAGTTCCAACCAATAAGATCAACCTCAGCGGTGCTGATAGCACTGCCCTTGCCACAAAGACAGTAAAACATGGAGCCCCACCAACTGAGAGGGCCATCCCTGTCACCATCCCTGCCCAGCAGGCTGCAGCCACTGCTGCCCTACGCAGACAGATGGCCAATCAGAAGACAGGTAGGAAGAACATGCAACAGTGACCAGCCTGTGACTGCAATTGAAAATAATTATTTATTTGTTTATTTTTAAATGGTGATGAAGATGTTTTAAGTCATTATGGGCAACACTGTGTGCATAAGAAGGTAGTGTAGAATATTGTAGTGCTATGTCCACTGTAATTCACCAGGGGGAGACACAGACTTCTAGACCAAATAATGTCAAACTGGTAGCTTTATGTCCCAGCTCAGTGCCCCATCATATCTGAGAATATAATTACATAATTTCAGTTTAATTCAAACCAGGCTTAAATCGCCATGGAAACAATCAATTCATTTAATTACACCTGTCTGGTATGTTGTTTTTTAATATAAACATTGTTTCTGTGTGAGTTGCTCACATATGCGTTTGTTCCAGCCATCGTCAGTACTTCCTTGACCGAGTCCACTTTGAAGACTGTTCCTCAGGTGGTCAATGTTCAGGAGTTCAAGGACAAAGGGCCTCCTGTGCCAGTTTCCAATATCATCAGGTAAAAATCAAAAATGTCATGAAAGTGGCAGTTTCTAATTTAAAGGGAGGGGAGGTTTTGGCCCAAGAATGAAACTAGTAGTAAAGACATATTAAATGAGGTTCTGTTAGCTAGTTTTGCTTATCAAACGCAAGTCAAGGTGAGCAGTTGAAGTTTTTTTCCACAAATGTAGCATGTACCATATAGAGCCAAGTCTATGTCGAATTTGATGTTTGTAGTTGTGTATGTGTGGGAGAGAGAGAGAGAGAGATCTTTTTAGCTAGCTTCAGTGATAGCTCTACAGTTGGATTACAGCATGCAATCTGGTTCAGCATGTAATCTGGTTCAGAAAACGTGTAATGTGGCAGACACAGTAGGCATCCAACACAACATCTTTCTTTTTTGTTTGTTTAATTAATTTGTTTGCTTTGTGCAGAATTGTGAAAACAGGTTAAAAATATTTTGACAATCACTTTTATAAGTTCCAGACACTTAAAGTCAGGAATATGCCCGTGGTTCTGTGGTGTATGCAGGAGTTTTCTGGTCTGGATACGGCTCTTATCATACAGTGACAATGATTTCACTAAACCTATTGTAATGTGTGAGCAGGACAAAGATCTGGTACTTTATTAGGCACTGGAAGGGTACTAGGACTGATTGTGACAAATCTGCAGGCAGGCACAGCTGTTTCATTGTCTTTTTGCAGAATAGCTGTAAACAATCCCATAATATTTGTAGTTTGTAGGCACTCACTGATGATGCATTTTAGCTATCAGGCCGTGAGTCATTGTCCACAGACGTGCTATTTGGTTCTTACTTGAAAGTCAAAATATCCTAATTGGTTTTCATGCATTTCACTTTAAATTAGTGTGGAGTCTTTTTGGTACAGGTCCATTTTAATTGACATGGCAGATAAAGTTAATTAGCATTTTCCAATTTCCCGTTTTTACGCAATTTCTCATTGCAGTTAATAAAGTACTTTCTTATCTGTCTGTCTTATCTATCTAATCTGTCCTATGTTTTCCTTTTTAATATTAAGCATGTTATATAATATTTATGGCGTTAAATCATGCCTGCATCCACTTGGATCTATTTCTGATACAGTGAGTAGACAGTCTGTCACTATGAGTCGTCGAGGAGTCCGGTGTTTGTTTTGAGTGTGTCTCCTCGGTATAGATTTATCAGGTCACTGACTCCACCTAATCTTAGCCAATGCTCACGACTGGCAGAGAGGCCTGCAGTCTTTGAGGACATCTTACATTTGCATCCCAACTTGTTTCCTCAAGCTTTCCATCTCTTCCATATTCTCATTATACTTTTTAAATTTAGTCTTACCTTTTCAATGTTCGGAGTTTAAAAAAAAAAGTGTCTTCATTTCCTTCCTTTTTATTAATCTCCCTTATGCTAATGTATTGTGTATAATCCTGTCCATACCCCATGCAGTGAAGTCCATTACGTATAACAACTGTGATCTGTATTTTATTGTTTTGGCTCTACTCCAGCACAATGGATTTTAAATTAAACAATGACTATTATGTTAAATTCCTGACTTTCAGCTTTCTTAAGGATGCTTATTGTGTGATTAGTGTAGGAGGGCCTTTTTTACCCTTGGGGATGGGTGGTGTATAAAAAGGGGTACAGCTTAAAGTCAACACCATAACCTTATAGTTTACGGTTTAATTTAAAAACCAATATGCTGGAGAATGGAGCCAAAACAAAACTGTGAATACTTAGACTGTACTGAATGTGCACTGTCTAGTGGTCTCTTTTCATACCATTATCCTCTTCACTTCACTTTCTTCATATCTTTCATTTCAGTCTTTTTTTCACTCCATGATTCACTGTTTTGCCCCTTCCTGCCTCCTGCACCTTACTCTTTCTGCCTCACTGGGCTGTGCTCCACTTTTGTGCTTGATATTTCGGCAGGCCATCCCTCCTTGGGGCTTTTCCCAAATAAAGCCTGCTCACAATAACAGACAAGCAAAGCAAGGCATTGTGGGAGTAAGATGATTATGAAAGTGGACTTTTCCCCGATTACGCATTACATACTTTATTGTCGCTGTCAAACAGTAATGGTTCCAACATTTCTTCAAATGATTCCCAGCTCGATATAGAGAACCAATATGTATATTTTATTTTACAAGAACTAAAATCTAAAGTCATCATTTATTTCATTAGTAATCATTAATTTAAATGTGAACTGTGAACCAAGCAACCAGTATGAAAATTGTGCCACAATATGATTATATAGAGAGATGATAAACAGTACATTTTTCTCCTGCCCTACACAAAGGAAATATTTTGTAGCGGAGACCAGGTTTTAGGGTGTGGACACCTCATGAACACCTCGTCCCACTAAATTGTAAAATGTTTGTTACATTTGTTGGTGTGAACAGAATTTTAAAAAAACACCTCTCCTCCCTCTTTTGCTCTCTTTCCCAGCTCATCAGTACCAGATCCAGCTGCTCAGATCTTTGCAACAGTTTCTTCCAACCAGGCCAAACGAGTGAGTACTACATCTATCCATCACTCACCAAGCTGTCATTCATCTTTTAATATTTTAGTTCACCCACACAGCTATATTGCTATATATCATTCATTTAAGTGACACGTTATCCTTTGAATTGTTCGTAAGACGCATATTGAAAGTCAGCAATGTCAGAATACCTGAAAATGTGTGAGGATATTATTTTTTGCCACCCACCGCATATGCTTAAAAAAATACCTCATCTGCTTCTCTGATAAACAGATGAATTGGTTTAAAGAAATATGACAATATTGACTTTCTTTAGTGGTTGAGATTTTCTACCACAAATAAATGTCTTCAATATATTTTTATGCATTTACATGCTATTACTTAAATACTCAAAATCAAGCAAATTCAGTGTTAGTATCCTTCTCCTCGCAACTTTAAACAGCATTCAACTTGCGAAAATTCACAGATTGCTGACAGTTTTGCATGTGAGGACAGACCATAAACTGCATGGGTGAGAAATGTCCCGGCTCACTCCCATGTTGATGTTACAAGTTGCAGTTGGGTGACGGGGGAATTCCTCGTACAATGCTGCGTCACTGTTCAGGCTCAAGTTCAATTTTATGGGAATGACCCAAACATACTGATCTACACCTGCGCTGTAACCTGTAGCAGTGTTGTTTTAAATCTCATGCACATAATATATATGATGGGTTTTTTTATATTAAGGTTTTGTATAATTAAGCTATAATAGCCTGTAAAACTGTCTGTGCAGAATCCTACCCAAGGTATCCAGAAGATGTCCACTGAAAGTACAACCACCCCACAGGGAGGCTTCGTGTTTGGTAAGCACTGGTTAGATATGTACTTGCATTCATAAGTTTCCTCTTACCTATTGTCCAGATTTGGTTACACATAAACAAAATTGCATACTAGAACATTGCTTATGATTCTTGACCATAGGCAAAAATCCTGACATTTTATTTTGCAAGGTGATGGCTTATATGATAGATTTTGACTGACTTCATAAACTTCTGTGTCCTTCAGGTCCATCGTCCAAAACAGATGTTTCCGTGGCTCCTGCTAGCTCAGCAGAGCAAAGCACCAGCAAAGGTTTCTCCTTCACATCAGGGTGAGGCTACTTATGAAAATGAAAGAAGAATTCTGAAATATAAAGAACACCTTTTTGTGTATTATATCATGATTTTATTTATCGTAAAGACAAATTGAAATAAGAAAATAAAATGTATGAGTATTTATATATCAAAATCCCTCTCTTTTCTCTTCCTGTAAAAGGTTGAAATAGTTTTGATGACCAATCAAATGTGATCTGGGGCAACCAACTAACTCTTTCCATCATATAAAACTGCATTTGACCGTTAGCTTGTGGGTCGTAGTAGCTATTGAAGCAATATCATGGGTTGTGTACTAAAGAAAAGTCAAATTTTTTTATTTCTCCCTCTGCCCCCGACTCTTAATCTAACCACATAGGTGAGGGAGGTGTGGGTGGAGGTGAACAGTTGTGATTCTCCAGCGATTTGATCAATTCCCTCTCAAAATGTGATACCCTGCCCACAATATTCTGTTTCACTCTAAAATTTGTCACATTACAGAAGCTAAAGATTCTCACTGTTGTTTCATTGTGAAATCAATTTTCTTTTACAGGTCCACAGGCTTCAGCTTCGCTTCAGTTACACAGGGAGCTGGAATTTCACAAGGTAAAAACAGTACAGCAGCTTGGTATCAGATAGTTGTAGGATGATGTCAAACATACGCACCCTCATCATTTTCTGTTTTTTTTCCCCCTGATGCCTCTCCAGTGAAGGATGTGAATAAATTCTCCTTTGGTGGAAATGGCAAGATGATATTTGGGCAGACAGGAGAGGAGCCATTCCCCCTCACCCCAAAGTCCACCTCCCCTGCTCTTGGCACTGGGTCTTCCACCTTACCTCCAAACACGTCAGGAGACAAACCCACCTCCACCACAACTGCCCTCAGGATAGAGCCACAGCCCCCTAAGACAATTGGAGGAGAGACTCTGGGCAGTTTCTCTGGACTGCGTGTGGGCCAAGGAGAAGAAGCTAATGATTTATCCACTAAACCCTCTGCTGCCTCATTTGCCTTTGGGGAAACTGGACTTGGTATAGGCAAGGGAGCAGCACCACAGTTTAGCTTTGGTGCAGGTCTCCAAAAGTCTGCAGAAGATTCTACAGGAGCAGACTTGTCCAAGGGGGCATCAGGCAGTTTGTTCAAGCCTCCTGAATCGAACCCCAAGCCGGCCTTCTCTGTTCCCCAGTCTAGCTCAACGGCCTCACCTTTACCTACTTCTTTCGGCAGTCTCCTTGCTGCTTCTTCAGACTCCTCAGAGGAACCAAAAGCTCCCCCACAACCTTCAGAGCCAACACTGCCCCCTGAAAAAGAACCTGCTACTGAACCAGCCGTAGAGAGCGCCAGTCCACCTGAGCCTGCACTGGATGCAGCCACCACAGAAACCACAACAGCCACAGCCACAGTTACAGCACCAACATCCACACCTCCTTTGGCCACAACCACACCTACTCCAGACCCCCCCTCCTCCATCACCGCACCAGCTGAAGCAACCCCTCCAACACCAGCCAGTGCAGCTCCCACAATAGAAGCCACCCCAGACAGCACCATTACCACTGCTCCTGTGCCTTCTTTAGCTGCGGCCACCCCTGCTGTAGCGCCCATCTCCCAGGTAGTTCCAGCAGCGTTCCAGGTGCCCAGTTCTGACAAACCAGGTTCCATTTTTACTCAGACTGCCCCTGCAACAACAGACAGCAGTTCCCTTGAAATTACACCAGTTATCAGCACAGTTTCCCCTGCAGCTACCACTCCCACCGCTACAGTTGTTAACAGTCCATCAACAACTACTGCTGCTAGCACTGTGTTTGGGCAACCTGCTGCACCTCCAGCCTCCTCGGCACCCTCAGGCCCTTCAGCCCCTTCAGCCCAAGTATCCACAGAATTTGGCTCAACTGGGTTTGGTACATCAACTGGAACTGGTTTTGGCAAATCGGTATTTGGCCAGGGGAGTGGCTTTGGCCAGCCTGCCAGCAATACTGGAACAGCCAGTGGCTTTTCTTTTGGCCAATCAGCATTTGGGGCAAATTCTAACAGTGCGACTACTGGAGGAAGTATTTTTGGTGCTTCTACTGCTAGCAATGCCAGTTCCTTCTCCTTTGGCACAAGCAGTGCCAACACAGCCAGCAGCACTGGCTCAGGGCTGTTTGGACAAAGCACAGCACCAGCATTTGGCCAGAGCTCTGGATTTGGACAAGGGTCTGTGTTTGGGAGTAACACCACCACATCCTCATCTACAGGATTCAGCTTTGGACAGCCCTCAGGTGAGTGTGAGTCTGTACTTGATTTCTTACTCAGTCATTGGTAAAATACGGTAAGAGTTTGTGGCTAAAGGTTTTATTTCTTTTCACTGATTAATGAAACATGTCTGTGGGATACAATAGTAGTACAGCTATAGAAGCAAGTGTTCTGTAAAGATTAGGGATGTCCTGATAAAGTTTTTTTTTTTTTTGGCCCCCATCTCAGTCCGAGTCATTTAACATCAAACATTAACATCTGCCAATACAGAGTCCGATTTGATACTTACATTGTACTTAAATGTTGATTAAATATGTATCTGATACATTTAAACAGCTGTTGTAGCTACTAAATTTGGCATACCTTATTTTTCATTTTTCAAATTATAGTTTCAGTGTCACTTAATAGCTGGTTCTACACTGAACCTGACTGACTCAACACAGCATCTTCAGTTCAACAAATTCATACTGGAATCCTGTGGCTATTTATATATTAGAGAAATGACACCTTCAGGCTTTCAAAGTAATGGGGTATATAAGTTTCTCAATTTCAAACCAGTCAGCCAGAGACATTTTTGTCACTCAAAGTGGTTTTATATTTATTATTCAGAACTACACACCTTTTAAACAGTTAAGTTGTGTCTGACAGTAAAAATGTCTGACAACCCCCTGAATTATATCTTTATTTCTATAAAGGTAGTGGGCAGTAAAGGAGGCTGTGTGAAAATATCAGCTCATTCAGCTGACCAGCCTGCACACATTGTAGTGATTGAAGTCAAATGTAACACTTGTTTTGGTTGAAAAGCCAATCATCTTGCAGGAGGCTATGAGATTTGGGGTGGTGTGGCAGTCTGAGTAAGGAGGGTGGCATGCGGGGAGTTGTCCCATTCCCAAAGAGTCTCTAAATTCCCAACGCAGTGTGGGAATGTCTGTGTCTCTGTGGACAGCTGATGTTAATGCATCAGCTCAGCAGTTAGACACAGCTTGTCGCTCATGGGGGGTCCAAGTTTCCAGAGTCGGCTCATTCTGGTTTATGACACTGGGGGAAGAAAAGGAAGCTATAGAGTGGTGACGAGGAAATGTACGTGGCATCAACGGCTACATGACATCTAGGAGTGCAGAGTTAACAGAGAATGTCTCAGTCTTGACCGTATTTTTCATATCCTTCTTATTACAGGTTTTGGCTGCTCTTCCGCTACGCCTGTGTTTGGCCAGCAACCTGGCAGTGGGAGTGTATTTGGACAGGTATCATCCACTGATTTTTAAAAAAAAGTTTGATTGATAGAGTAACCTATGAATAGTATTGTCTTAAAACATTAACATTTTTCCCATTCTTCTGAACACATTGTATAACTAACATTTCTCTCCCAGCAGCAGTCATCTGGTGGGAGTCTGTTTGGTTCAAGTTCAGCCAATACAGCAGGCTCAACTGCTGCTGGAGGGTTCTTCAGTGGCCTGGGAGGTAAACCGAGTGAAGACGCTGCCAACAAGAACCCATTCGGCACAGCTGCCACCACCGGAGGGTTTGGGCAGCCTGCTCAGACAGGTAGGCTAATGCGATCTGCAGAAAAAAAAAAGATTGTTGATATATTTTTATTTTTATTCTAATCTTTGTTCATACTGGAAGCCAAATGGAAACTGTTAAGCAAAAGTACTGGAAACAAACCCCCATTTTAGTGTCCTTGAAAAGATACATTTGTCTGCCTATTTGTCCTCTAGGTTCCAACAGTCTGTTTGGGAATAGTGGTGCCAAGACCTTTGGTTTTGGACAGTCCTCCTTTGGTGAGCAGAAACCTAGTGGAACCTTCAGCACTGGTGCAGGGAGTGTCGCAGCCCAGGGATTTGGCTCCTTCTCTACTCCGACAAAACCAAGTACAGGTTTACACATATTGCTTTTTATTCTAATAGTACTGTGGTTCTTCAGTCTGTACTGTCTCATCCTTAAGATACTCTCACCCACTCTATGAAAGTGCTGCTTGCTTGTACTTTGCAGTTAACGTTTTATCAGATAATTTATACTGCTGACATTTTCAGACCAGACTTGTTTCCATGTGCTGTTTATACTTCCTTAGGGTAGGGATTCATTTTCTTAATTAGAATCGAGCAAATAGCCTAGAAATATGTAAATAGTGATGTTGTTAGACAAGTACAGAATTTATAGACATAGAGCTTGTCTTAATGATGTTTGATATTCTATGTTCTTTCACATTTTTCGGGGTCTGGCTTAGGGGCTCTGGTTCAGTGATGTGTGAGGTTCAGTGATAGCGGGATGGCTGTGATAGCAACCCTGTGCACCTATACATAGTCGCATTTTACACAGCAGCCGACTCTTGACATTGCTTTCTCCTTTATCACCTGAGCTACAGCAAGTGTCCTTATCTCCTCACCCCAGCAGAGCAGAAAGTGAGGTAGTCATGCTTCGTTGTTACCTGCCAGAATACTGCTGATGCAAATGTTACCTCTCAACACTGCTAAGTCACAGTGTAGTGAGTCAAAGATGGGATAGATATTTCAGTATTGGATGCATATTTGATGCACAAAAAGCTTTTAATTATCTATTTAAACTACATTATTTCAATCTTGGATATCTTAGTCAGTAAAGCTACAATGTTATGGGTAAAAGAATGTAGATTGAAATGTATTTTCTTTACTTTTTTACAATAGCGTACTGTATGTGTACTATACATAACAGTTAAAATGGTAATGTCATTACAGCTGGTTGTTTATGGTTTTATTTGTGGCACAGTAAGAGTCGTGAATGCAGGTTTTAATATCGGTCACTTCAGCCACTGATCCTCTCTGGAAAGTGTAAATTATTGAAAGCAGCTACTCTAATGTTTTGTCAAAGTAACATAACAGGGCATATGGCTTGTGAGAGCATTTTAAGAGCATGTGAGGCCTGCTACACATGAGCAACATGTGATACTTGATGCTTTGTCCTTGTTGATTTGTTATGCTATTCTTTGTGAACACCAGTTACTGTTTGTCAGGTAAACAACATCCACAAGTTAAAGTGTCAAGTCATGTAGTTCCTTTGGGTTATGGTCTCACATGAAATTAGGTATAGAGCAAGTTTAAGTATGAAGAATTAACTGTATTCCTTCCCAAATCGATTACTTGCCTTTCAAGATGTAAATTGAGCTTCTTTCTTTTATTTATTTATTTATTTATTTATTTATTTGCAATTCTTGCTAATTAGTGGTCATAGTAGTAGCAGCCACCCAAGCTATCCCTTAGCTCCACTGGGATACTGGTACCACTCAGCACATTAATGCCCTATCACTGGCCTACGTACAGGGAATGTAATCTTGTTACATTAGCTCAATCAATTATTTACTGGGGCATGCTGGTAGACAGGCTGTAATTTCAGCACACCCTTTCTCCCCCTGCCACTCCTACCTCCTGAGGCTTTGAGTTGGAGTGAGGTCCTCATCCTGTCATTAAGCTGTCACAGTGTTGTTCCAAAACATTAATGTACAGTACACAACAAGACACAATACAGTAACTGTAT
This sequence comes from Macquaria australasica, assembly GCA_005408345.1. Taxonomy (NCBI): domain Eukaryota; kingdom Metazoa; phylum Chordata; class Actinopteri; order Centrarchiformes; family Percichthyidae; genus Macquaria; species Macquaria australasica. The sequence continues at coordinate 694,872 of SEMN01000025.1, read as the reverse complement.
TCATCATGCTCAGACATTTTCTACAATAGGGGAAAAATCTACTTTTAATGGAAATATGAATAACATACTCATTGTTAATATCTATTTACTTGTGTGCAGTTATTACCCTTTAGGTAGTGTCTGGTTCAGACCAGATGTGGAATGTAAGTGTCATCATCACAAATTTGCCTCAAGGGGCTTTACAACACAGTACAGCATACGACACCCTCTATCCTTAGACCCTCGATTCGGAAAAGGAAACCCTTTTAATGGGGGAATAAATTACAGAAATCTCAGAAAGAGCATCAGAGGAGGGATCCCTCTCCCAAGACGGACAGATGTGCAATAGATGTTGTGTGTACATAAAAAGACAATGTAAAATGACAATATTGATAATCGGGATGACAAAATTATAGATGGAGTGTAAACACATTTGGAGGATGTCGAGCAACTTCCAGGTATCGCCAAATAGATGGGACCTGAGCCACATGACCTCTCCTCCGTAGAGACTTGGAAAAAGGACAGACTAAACAGAGTCACACGAGGCAAAACTCAAGCACACCAGTCACACAGATAGGAGAAAGGAAACTAACACACAGAGGGGGAGTGAGAGAGACAAGAGCAGAAGATGAAGATCCAGATCCTATGTAAATAAGCTATAGTCACACCAAGCTTCAAAAGCCACAGAAGCAGCGTCCTGACTGACCTGTTTTATCTTTTCTTTGTAGAAACAGCGCTGAGCACCTTGTAACTCCCTGTCTGTAAATTCCGCTGCTTTCAAATCTTTTTTAAGCACGTCTCTATTTCCCCCCCTGCAGGTGGTTTTGGCACTGCTCCAGTGTTTGGGAGTCCCCCTTCCTTTGGTAGTTCCCCAGCATTTGGCGGTGGAGCATCATTCGGCTCAACCTCTTCCTTCAACAACACCATGGTTCCCTCAGCTGGTAAAGTGTTTGGCGAGGGAACAGCAGCTGCCAACATGGGAGGATTTGGGTAAGAAACCTTATATGTGCTGTGACAAGTTAAAAAAAAAAAAAAGGTTCTTTTTTTATGTACATAGATATGCGTGAAACAATATTGCACATTCATTGAGTAGTTAATGCAGATTTTTGAGCAGGTTGTAGGGCCAGCTGCTCATTTTCCCCCCTGTTTTTTCTAAATTAAAATCTCGTTTTCTCAGTTAAGATTCTTACTTACATAGACTATAGTACATAACTGAGGTGGCAATAGCCAAAAGTTTCAGCGTTAGGCTAACAATGGCAGCCAGCTAGCCAGTGTGGACTCCAACAAAGACACAGGTTTGGTGATAGTATGAATATACCTGGACTCACTTGGCAATATATACAATAGGGCTGTCAATTTTCAAATTCAAACTAACACTTAATTCACTTCGAATTCATTTCAACGCAACCCATATAGCGTATTGCAGCAGCCAGCAAGTCAGGCTTATTCCAGTTGAAATTTCATTTTAAGCAACAGGGAAAGAGATTCTTTTATCATTCCCACTCTAATGATTTCTTCAGCGCTATCAACCTCGTGTGTCCATGATGTGCATGTGTTTTGTTACAGTGAGCCTGGCTATGAGCCCAAAACTACGGAGCCCTGTGCAGGACTAGATTATTCCCCTCAGTTAATCTCACTGCTGCCTGCAGATTAAACTGCCCTGCTCTCTCTACCCCCCTCTGATTTGCTTATTCTCCCTTTTCTCTCCCTTTGGAGTCAATGGGTGTGGGTCCTGTAGAAGGGATTACCGCTTAAACCCCCATCTCTCAATCCTCATACAAACACACACACCATCTGACACCTCCTGACTTGCTAGCATGTTTACTTGGCAGGAGCTAAACAAGAAATGCATACACTATAGTCATTTCTCTTATCTCCCTTTTTTTTCTCTCTCTTTGTACAAATAAATTGCTGGTGTAAAGCAGGGCTGTTAAATTGCATCCAGCTCTGTGGCTTAGTATTTTCACCCATTTTGTCTCGGTATCAGATATTTATTTTAATTCAGTGGTTGTAGTAGTACTTTTTTGTTACTGTATACCATATCACATCGTCTGCATTGGCTTCCATTTTCAGGTTTGCCTCACCTCCCAGCGCCCCGTCCTTTGGCGCTCTAGCCAACCAGAACCCTCCGTCATTCGGGGCCATGGCCCAGCAGGGCTCTGGGTTTGGAAGTCAGCCCAGCAGCTTCTCAGGCTTTGGACAGCAGCCACAGGCGGGAGGTGAGATTACTACTTCAGTGCCTTTTTTTTCCCCCTTCCCTCATCATCTTCAAATGTCCCCTTGCTTACCAACACTTAGTTAAATATTGCAAGCAGGCCGGTCAGTGGCATCATCCTATAAAGTTATACAAGCAGTGCAAATCATAATTGTAATTTCCCTCCCGCTATGTATTGGTTTATATTGTCTGTGCACTTTTGGCTGGTGATCTTGGGAAGATCGTAGACGTACATTGTTTATTATTAGAATAGTAATGAAATAAAATTCTTTCAACCAAACATTTACTTGTTCCAGTGCAGTAATTATACCGTCAGTGTAGATTTTGTACCAGATGAAGGTTTACAAAAGACGTCCCTTCACCTAGAACAAACACATCACTTTTATCATCCACATCCACGATCGTTACTTAAGTTAACTTAGATGATTTTCCCGATGTCTCACCATTAGGTGTCACTCTGAAATTTGTTAGCAGATCAGAGTTCTCTTGCCGTCTTCCTCTCATTTATTTCTGTGTGATTGTTGTGTCTTTTACTGTTTTGTCTCCTTAACTTCTTCAGTCGCTTTGGCTTCCCTGCAGCCGTTCATGGCTTTGTTGTTAGTCATATACATACTGTTCATCACACCGTCCAATTGCCCCTTTCATCCATTCATCTTTCTAAACCGTCTCTGCCTCAATCTTTGATAGCCCTGAGTGGTAAAGCTTTGCCTGTGTCAGGTCATGTTATGTACACAGACAGACACACATATTTGTTTAGATTAGTCGTGCTGTGAAATTAGAACTGCATTAGGATTGTGGGTTTTCATCTTTTGGCACACTGACAGTCCTAGTGTTTTATTGCTTCCACTTTTTTCCCTTTTTTGTAGGATTCTCTGGAAACACCTTTGGGTCTGCAAACCAGTAAGTTTGGTCAACACATTTATTTTTAATTGATTTGTTTTTGTGTTTTCTGTGTGTGTGAACAAATGAGTGGACAGACCCACATTTCTCCCTGGCAGCAGTGGGGTTGTGCCTGTGGTGCTTGAACTCTGCTGAAGCTCACATCTTTCTTCCACAACACGGCTCCCTATAGAACCATTCAGATTTAATAGCACCTCATCTACCCTCAGTTCTTTCCTTTTCTTTCTCTCTTCTCCTCTCTTTATTTGTTTAGAGTCAGATTCGGCTTTATTGCTATTTCACTGTAATTTTTTAATTTTCTAATTTTTTTTCAGTTTGGCACTTTCAGCCTTGAATAAAAAAACACAAAAATAAATGAATAATACATTAAATCATGTTTAAATAGGTGATCCCATGAATAAAACAATAAATAGTAAACAATGCTGCACATACTAAATATAACCCCCTCTAACCCCCTGTGGAAAGTCGCTGTCCCTGAAATGGGTGGTGGTAGTAGCACTTCCTAACTAATTGCCCCTTTGTGATTAGATTTTCATTCCCATCCTACTCTCCGTTTCTGTCTCTCATCCCTCGATCCCACTTTCTACCTCTCCCTCTCGTATGCTGCTTCTCCCTCCGTTTGCTGCTGTGTCACATGGCAGCCAGTGTTCCCTGGGGTGTGTTCCAGTGGAATGCATTCTGAAGTGTACAGGAGTGTGTGGAGACGAGGCTTAGCCTATTGGACACAATCACATGCTGTTAATAATCCTTCTCTCTCTTAATTTTTTTTTTAGTTTTGCTTTTTTTATTTTTTTATCGGTTTTATCTTCCTCCTACGGCATATTCAGCTTTATGCTTATTGTTGTTTCTTTGCTAACCTGATATGCAATATCAATTTTGCAAATATGCAAAACAAGCCTCTGTCACTTTTGACTGAAACCCAAAATCAAACATGGCAACAATCGATATCCTTTTGTGCTACAATTTAACGGCTCACCATGACCTAACTGAGGGAACCCCGACCAAAACAACAAACGTAACAAAACAACAAAATTAGGTAACAGATTATCAGAAAGCTCATCGTAAACCAAACTGATTTATTTATGTGAAACTCCCACAGTTCACTGGTTGCAAAAACGAATTCATTCGAAATCGTATTGCTATTTCATTTCCAGTGATATTTGATAAATTACACAAGGGAAAAGCCTAAATATATTATTCTCGTTTTTGTGTGTGTTTGTTTTTGATATGAAGCCATCTGTTCAGCTCTACAGCTTGTTTGTTTATCCTGTTGAACCCCATAAAATTTTCAATTTCCTCTTATTGTCCTCTTTAAAAAAAACACAACTCCTCAGTATGACTCAGATTATCTGTCTGGTTGTCCCAACACTTTTATTATTGAAGCTTCATCATGCTAATGTTGACAGAACTATTCAATTCCAATATGCAGTATGTTAATAACGGCACCATTGCACGGGTCTTGTGGTAATTCCAATACTACTACTAGTGCCGTTTCGAGCATTGAAACTCTTTTTCAATAATCTCTCCCTTTCTGCTTTGTCTGTCATTTCTTCTTCCAGATCAAGTCCTCAAACATTTGCCAGTTGGAGAAGCTAGTTTTATTAAACCTCCGTGAGCTAGACGTCACTGCTACAGTACTTTCTGCAATCAAGCTCTTTGTGCCACACAATGGGTGGAGGGAAAGGGGAAAGATTGTGTTGCATTTGGGTTAAAGGGGTAAATAAAGTGAATTAGAAAATAGATTTAATTGCATTTCCTTTGTAGAAAACGTTTGTATAATTACAAGTTTTCAAGCAGCTTACAGAGTGCTTTTCATTCTCTACTTATATATTCCATTTGGGAAGTTTATCCTGTATTACCTGATCTTAGTAACACTGGAGAGGCAAATATTGACATTCATACATGCAGGAGACAGATTAGTGTGAGGTACCTAGAAAAACAGGTTCTCTACAATGTTTTTTAAAATCATAGAAAACTGAAAATGAATCTTTTTGTAAACAGGTCCACAACCTTCTTCAGAAAATGTAGTACATTTTGTGTCCAGCATTTTAAAGTTTTTGTTTCTGCACTTTTAAACGTGGAAATGCACGAAAACTTTGAGGCTTTATTCTTTCGCTGAATTATGTGAAATTGTGTTCTCAGCGTGGCTATATGACTCAAAATTCAATACGGTCGTGTCTGTCAGTACAGTCATGAACAAGTGGCAAAAATGTACGCCCATGTAGAATGTACCAAAAATTAAACAAACCTAACATTTTGAACTGTAATAAAAAGAATTGTGGTTTGAGATGAAAAAAAAAGTTATATTTTCCTTTTTCAAATGATTTTTGCAGTAAACCCTCGCTTGATGTCTATTTTTACATGAAAAAGTGGAAATAAATGAAATTTCTCACACAAATTATTTGTCTACTCAAAATTGTATTCATTAATGCAGTCATGTTAATGGCTCTTTGATTATGTTTATTCTTTCTAGTGATTATGAAACTGAGATCAAAAGCAAATATTACTGTCTGATTGTGTTCGTTGATGCAGTGCTTCTTTACATTCTTGGAAACAAATTTAAGCAGTAGTAGTAGCTAAACGTTTTTATCAGCCAAGTTCTTATCTAAAGCCTTCGGCATGCTCCTTAGAAAACAAATTATTTTGCAGTGTGAAGATGCTACTTTGATTTTATACTATTTTATTGAATTAAATGCATTGCAAAACTTATACTAAATCATATTGGCATACATTGTAACAGCACTTTCACATCATCACAGTTGAAAACGGCATCAGTATGCTTAGTATTTTCTTAATACAGAGGAAAATAAAATCTGAATATTAGCCGTATAAAACTAGACACAGTTTAATCCAAGGTGGCAGGAAGAATAGCATGGCAGCATGCCCTAGGCCATGTTTAGATGCTTCTCTAATTAATGCTAAATCGGTCTTGATATGCAGCTCATTCCTCCATCTTCAGTAAGGAATTCATTGACTCAGCTAAGTTGTGCTGGGAGGATGCAGATGGGGATCTATAAGCTCGTATCAGAGCCTCATTGTTGATGTTGTGGCATTTGGCCACCATCTACAGAATTACATTCCCGGCTTATGGTTGTGGAGCATGTCACTGTCACTCTGTCCACCCTTATTTCGCCTTTCTCACCAAACGCATGGCAGAGGTCCTGGTCGCTCTGAAGTGGCACAGGAATGTCAGGGTCATAAAATGTGACCTGAACCACCCACCTGCTGAAATGGTCAAATCCACATTCCCCAGTAGTCTTTAATAGATACAAAAACAGTAGACTGGAGCCACTGGTGTCCACATGTGAAAAATAATTGGCTATAAATCAATTATAAATTAGCTTTTTCTTGTTTTTTGTTTTGTTTTTTGTTTTTGGATTGTTCAACCAAGCGAGCAAAGTATTTTCTAATTTGTATTTTCGTCTGAAGAGACATAATAAGCAGCATTATAATATGTATATACATATATAATCACAGTGATGTATGATCAGCACCAGATCTATTTGATGTCTCGGGTAAAGATGGACACATTGGCAGATTTACAGAGGCACACGGGCAGTTACAGAGCCCAAAGTCTGTAATGCTTTCAGCTAAAGCGGATGAGCTTATGAGATTTTCAGCACCCACTCCACAACTGGCCTCTATGAAAGCATTAAAGGCAGAGTGGTTTTTTTTATTATTGTACCACAAATATAACAGAAATACTCAGTAGTGAGTGACAGTACTTCTTTCTGATTTCTTGTGTCACTGTTCCTGGTGATGGAAAGTGCAGGAAAGTCTCACAAACACTCGGGAGGATGTCAGCTGCCTTCATGGAATCCTGATAAAAATAGCTAAACAACCCCTCCCCCAACCCCCACCCTTATTCTTTGCCCACCCCCCACCCCCGAGTGAGTGATGATTAGCAGCTCTTGAGCACATCCTGCCTTGCTTTGCAGACATATTTATCATCTCTACATGTGCCACTGCACTCCCCAGCGTGTGCATCTTTTGGGTCTTCAGGTGAACAGTGTGCTGCTCCTATGGTGAATGCTACTGATTCTGGTCCCTCAAGTATCTCCCGTATACTGTACATGGTGTACCAGCCAGGCTGTTCAGGTCACACTATTGTGTGAGGTGAGTGTTATCCAGAGCATTTGTGAGCACCAGCTCCTCTGAAAGAGCATGCTACAATTTTCCCTAATGGGTAATTTTGTCTGCACAGATAATCCAAATCCAATAATCCACTAACAGACGCTGGAGACCTCGCCCCCTGTTTCTCTTTTCTCTGCACACTGTGCTTACTTGGTGGTGCACTGCGGATCGCTTTTTCTAAGGCCTCCCCCTGTTTGGAGAACCACACCTATGGGTAGCCAGTGGCCACAGTGTTGTGGAAAGTTTGAAAGATTTTGCAAGATTTCTTTACATTTTTACAATCAGGAAGATAAATAAGTGAGGTCAGACTCGGACCACTTGTATTCATAACATTACATGAAAGGAAATCTATCTGTATTGGTTAAATTCAAGGTAGCATGCTGACATTAGCATTTAGCTCAAAGCACTGCTGTGCCCAAGTACCGTTTCGCAGAGCCGCTATTATGACTGTAGTGTCTTTGTCGTGTTTAACATCCTTTTCTGGACAATTTGAGTTTTTCATATAATTCCATAAATTTGCACGCAAATCCTGGACTTCTCTACACATAATAAAGGTAATTGGATGTATCTATTACCAGGTTTGGCTTTGGCATGATATACTACACATAAGTAGCCAGTAAAAGTGGCCATTTTCTTGCATTGTCATATTTAATATTAATTTTAAATGGTATCGTAGTTATCACTTTTTTTTAATTGTGTGCCACTCATCACCTCCAGCTACGTGTTTGTCCTTTCTTTAACTGCTGTCAAACAGTCCTGCGGGTACTGGTTCTATTAAGTTGCAGAATGTAAGGACATGATCACTTTGTATGCTGGTATTCATGCTTAAATGCTAAGCACAGCTTTGAGCACTGTAGCGTCATTGACGTGAACATAATGCATGATAAATAACACCCGAGCCACTATACCAGTAAGTCCATCCCAACCTCACAACCTTTAATTACCCACCTGCCTCAGTTTCTCCTCTTTCACTCTTTCCCTCACAGGGATTATGCAGTTCAGTGTCATTACTTATCCTGATACTTCAAAGGAGCTTTATACTGAAAGTTTTAATTTCAGTCAAACTCCATTTAGTCTTCCAAGAATGCACAAAGTGTCTAGAAAAAGAGCCCTGCCTCTGCAGAAGAAGTCGACACTCCCTCCCCATTTACATGTGATGCAACGTAAACAGGAGCATGCAACAGCAATTTCAACACTTACTTTGCATGTGAATGGATTACCGAGAATGGGCTTAAAGTCTTATCTAATAGACTTGATCATGGATGTCGGGCATTATCACAGATGTCAGGGGGAAGGCTTTTAGCATCACCAGAGCCGCACGGACTTGCAGAGGTTTGTGAAGAAAGCAATCCCAAAAGGCCTTTAATGAAAACTTAACACACCTACAAAGGCAACAGCTACTCTTTCTTGTGTCCCCATAAAAATATTTAATATTGTTAAACTCAATTCCTTATACTCCTTTTCTATTATTAAAATATAAACATTAGGGAACATCTAAAATGAGACAATCAACACGACCAGGAGAAGGAAAACTGGTGCCATGTGGAAGTGCATGGCTTGCTATGACAGTATCTCAAGTATCTGCTAATGCTACCATTGATCCATCCATGATAGCTGAAAATATGGGATACAAGATATATATATATAGAGGCAGACACATAAAGCCATATCCTAATAGGTACATAATGTAGCATATATCAACACACCTACACTAGTATGTTTCTGACAGCGTTCAGCCTGCTGCTCTTCGCTGTCATCCTCACAAGAGGCCTTCATCGCTGATAGCTTCAACAAGCTGCTTGCGCCACTGATGTGAGAAGTCGTCATTCATTTACACTAAAGTGCACTTGAGGTCAGCCCCTTGCTTTGGCCACAAAAGCTGTTTTTCTTTTTAAGTGTATAAGAGCTGAGCTGCAGCTGGCTTCCCAGCATCCCCTCTAAATTTCCCACTCAGGTGAGCCTTCCCTGTTTCTATAGTGTTGGCATCCAGGTTACATCAACTTTGTTAAGTAACTATGTTGTTTAGCTTATCCAACCTCTTGAAGTATAGTTTGTTCGCAGTGGCTTTGATATAATTTATGGAATCTGCTTTGCAGCAGAAGACTTGGTTAGCGCATTATTTCATCAATATCCCTTTGAGAATATTTCAGTTTGAGCTCTTGAATCTCAGTCAACACTTAAAGTAGTTAATTTTCTTATTTGCTGAATCTAGGACTTTCCCCTTTTCACTAAGCAAGCATCTTGCATTTGAATGCATATTAAATACTGCTGGTGTCAGCAGATGTGTGGTACGGCCCAAATTTGCGGTACATAAATTAACTAAATCCATATCCGTCCCTAAAATGATTCCTTTTCTTCTCCTGTTTTTTGATCATCATTAAAATCTAAACGTATGCTGATGAGACTTCGCAAATGATTTAGCACAAACGGTATGAGCTTTTACCTTTTTAGAGAGTGCCATGATTGTCATACAGCTCTCTGGTCTGTTCTAACAACATGTCAACTCAGATTACTCAGTTACTGTGTGTGTAACACTGACACACACAGATTTAGAGAGTTCATTGTCAACATCTGCATGCTTTTATCTTTTATTGTATGTTTATTTTAACAGGCATGTGACCAAACTACCAGTCACCAAAGGCTTTATTTCTGATTGGTCAAAGAGGATAAGCACAGGAATCACAGGCCATGTGCTCACTAAGCTTTTACATTAATTACATCCAAACATGTTTGATTGCGGATAATGCCAGAGTCTGCCAGCCAACGTAGGTACTGATCCAATACCTTATTGTTTCTTTACTTTAGCTCCGTTAGCAAATGGTAGAAAATTATTCACTCTGTAAATTCTTAGCTTTTGCCAGACAGTAAGATATAACAGTAAAAATAAATGCCCTTACTAAAACTCCAACTAGAGATAATGTATTGTTTCTATTATCTAGTATGTTTGAGCAGCCTGACTTAGGATTGACAAATTAATTTGTTTGCTGCTGGATAAGTGTAAATATTGTTTATGCCTGTATTTAAATTCTATATAAATAACAGAAATAAAGTGCAAGTAATTAATTTTTTTTTTTGTATTAAGTTTTCCAATGCAGGTTTTATTGGCTGAACATTAAAATGTTGTGTTCTGCTGCCCATTTTCTAATAAGGCACCCTTATTAAGGTGTTGTAAGTCATAACTAATGGCTTTATGAATTGTTAATAAATGATGTGCTAATGCTTTACAGACCCGTTAGTTATTAACATGAATAAGGACACATTTTGGGTTGCCAGGTTGTGACAAATTCCTTTAACTGGTACAGCTGTTTTACCACTTACCCTCTGTGATCAAATGTTGATGTTAAAAATCTTTATTAATGACTTATTAACATTTACACCCACAGAAATGATGAGTATTAGAAAAGGAAAAAAGAAAACATGAGAATTTATTCATGATAACTTAGAATTGCATTATTACAAAATAATAAAGATAAACAGGCAATAGTATTTTTTAACAACCTTACAACCCAAAATCTGTTCTTCATTAATGATGTGTAACTGATCTATAAAGCATTACTAAATTATTTCTTAAACAACTTATAAAGCCTTTATAAATGGTGCTAGAAAGTGGTGCAAAAAAATCTTTTATGTAGGAATATATGGAGGTGCTACACATGGCCCAGCGGCGTGGAATGACGAGACGTGACAGGCCACAACCATAAATTTTGATTAAGCACACTGGTGTTGAAGAGTGTTTCACACTTTGTCCTCACTGCTATCAGTCATAGTGAAATGTTTTGATGTTTTGACGGTTCTCAACACTCAGAAAACCACATGAGAGAATTAAAAAGGGAGGAGGGTTGCCACCACCACCTGGCAGCACATCGACACCTGGGACAGTGCTGCAATAGCATGCTGACACTGGCGGTGTAAAGAATTATCAACGTGGCCTTAGTAAAGTGAGTCTCTAATGGGGTTGCTTAAAATTATTCATAAGTCCATCTGCTTTTTGTCCACCTATTTTAGACCTGCCCTCATCCCTCTGGATTTCCCCGACCTTTTGTAAGCTCATTTTAAGTTGTACAACTATGGAGGGAGAGAAATGAAATGAAATGAAAGGGGACTAAGTCTTATGTTTTATTCATGTGATTAAAGTTATTAATATACACAGAAATTAATTATGGACAAACCAGGCACAGGTCAGATGAGGTGTTCTGTTTAACTGTTTAACAGTTTAACAGCTTATGTAAAGGATCTAGATGCTTTCCCTCAGGAGCTGCTTGTGATGTCTGAATTTATTACAAGGCCTTGGCAGAGTGTGGGAGGTGGGGGATCCAACCGCTGTAATTACACTGACGGCAATTAACGTTTGCCTATAAGTACCCCTGTCCAAGCTTGTGGGATGCTCAGTGTTTAATGGCTATCATCAATTTAAATGGAAATTACATTATACTGTACAGTAAGCACTTATTGTCCTCATTCAAGTATTAGTCTGACAGTCCAGATGTACATGTTGTTTAAACACCAATCTCTTACATAACTGCAGGGGTTGCAACATGAGTGCCTTGCTTTAGCATAACAATGATTGATCTGCTTTGTTGCAGCATTACATTTGAATAAAAGTTACATAATATTGTCTGCAGGGTATCTGCAGGCCTTGAAAAGTCTTAAAAAGCAATCAATTGAGTTTCCTGAAGAAGAAAAAAAGGCTTAGAATGTAAGTCTTAAATTTAATTTACAAACGTCTCAAATATTTTCTCTTGCATGCCATAGCCAGTAATCTTAGTTAAACAATGTTTTTGTGTTTGGTTGCGGGCTGTCGGGAGATGTTATACACCTTTTAAATAAAAGTGGGATGGTTGCAACAGGTGATTTTGTTTGCAGGAGGCTGTTAAATCCTTTTTGTGAAGTTTCATTTAGCATCATCAGACCTGTAGCAAACACTGTCACTACTGCTAACTACAGTAGCTAGGAAGCTAGTCTAAAAATAGTGGAATCATCTTATACAATGACTACCATGTGTACATTTTTAAATTGTACAATGTAAATTCCTCACAGGTTGCCAAAACCCACAAATTTCCAGATAAAATACTGAGGGCATGGCTAGCCATGACTACAAACAACAAAGTTATATAGAGGTCAATCCTGGTAAAGATGTAAGTCTTTACTAACCAAAATAGCAGAGCCAGTAGATTTCTGTGGATCAGCGGCTAATAAGCCCCAGTATTGTCCCAGAGTTCACAAAGAGTGATGGAGAGCTATTGCAACTCTAACACTGGCACCATGGGAGTATTAATAGTAACGTCTGGTGCCAAAGATACAGTGGTACAGTGATTATTTGGTATTACAAATAGGGACAGGTGGATGCATGCAGGGAGACACTGCAACGTACTCAAAGACTCTGAGCCAAGTAAATATAGCTGTGAATGTACAACTCAGGACCAGGATAGCATAGACAGTAGCTGCTGCAGGTCTGGAACTGGGTCCAACTAGACACACAAAAGCTGCTGCTGGTTGTCCACACACAAACGTAAAATTTATATAATCACTCGAAATCACATGGAGCGTTTTATTTGGTGGACACGCCATAGGAACAACAATTTTAAATAAAACAGCCATTAAATTCAAGTATAGTATTACTATAGTATCAGCCGCTCTGTCTTCTCTACTTCACTGTTATCCAGAGTTTCCACAGTTCTCATTAAAGCCACCAGTGGCAAAATCCCGAACTTGTGTTAAGATTTGTGAGTCAGTGTCCTCCATATCTGCAGTGGTTCTCTGAGCCTGTACTGAAAGGGAAAATATCAGCTTCCTGTTTATGCTGTAGACTAGAGATTAATTTTAAGCCCTTACCTGCGTGCTTAATGTGATAATATTATATACCAAGTGATGAACTGAAAATGGAGGAACCCAATAAAGCACTCTGCAATCCTTTGAGAACTCCTTAAAGAGTTTTAATGGAGGTGCAGTGCAGTGCTATTAATGCTGTTCAGCATACCTGTGCGCCCTCTTGCATTTCAATTACTTAATTCAGATTCATACATTTTGATTCATTTGAGCCAATGATTGTGTGTTGGTGGGATCCAAAGAGTTTCCGAAGCCACTGAGAGTTATCATTGCTCCATTGTGCCTAATCGTATATAATGTAGCTCTGATGCTCACAATTGAAGTCAATTATCCTTTTTGATATCCTTTATATCCCCTTTGAAGAGTATAAATAGATATATGAAAAATGGGGGGTTGTACACATAAACTATTAATTTCAACAGTGAGAGGATGAGGCCAGAGATATTCTATGTTTTTCTTGTCATCAAATCCCACAAAAAGACCAAAACCAACAATGAATTGATCCTATTAAAAAGTATTGCCTGTTTTGTCAAAGCCAAATATAGATTTTTCCTCTGTGCCATAGACCTTGCTCTTCAAAACCTATTAAAAACACATCAATGAGACGCACTTTTACACTGGGTGACACGTTCCTTCATTACGATGAACACGGGCACTGTAGTTTATTTTAAGTCAATCCCGCATACTTTAAATACTCACTACGCACCAAATGTGTATTAATCCGCAGCTAAAAATAGTCCCCAACAAATGCACTGTTTACTCCTGTTTGAGTAACATTTACTAAAAACTACAGTGCCCAGCTGTTTTAGGAAATTACTGAGCCTTTTTAAAGGAAAAAAAACAAACTGGTGAGCTGTTTTAAAAGATTTAGACACCACAGACAGGGTAGGGAAGTCAAAGTATTGCAAGACAAACACATTGTTAGTTTTGGTCTTTTCATGGGATTTATTGACAATAAGAAAAGTATAGAATATTTCCTCCTTATTCTCCACTCTTCAACAGTCACTGGAGTGTTTCTTTTTACCTACTTTCACCCTGGTTATAAAGGCAGTAGTGTGTAAATACAACTGATATATCTTTTTTTTCCCAAAAAGCAGACACACCTCTCTCAACCTTTACAACAAAGCATAAAAACCACCAAAGTTTTCTGAAGTCACTTGTCCCAATAAATTATAAAATTGTCACAGTTTTGAAGTTTGTATGTAGAATTTATCTGTAATTGTTCACAATATACAGTTAGTTGAAAATTAAAGGAAAAACTAAGTGTCTGAGTAAGAAATGTGGCCCCCACAAGCCTCCAGAACAGCTTTAATGCTCCTTGACACGGATTCTCAAAGTCTCTGACACTCTGAAAATTCCCTCATTTGTTGTTTTGATGATGGTGGAAGAGAGTGCTGTCTAGTTGGTCCAAAATCCCCAGAGGTCTGGTGGTGACTGTAAAGGAACTACTCAAAACATCTGCATTTGTTAAGTTTCTTCTCTCACTGATTAAGGTTTTCCCTTTAGTTAATTTGTCACCTGACTGTATGTATGTCAAATCAACACAGTCCCAGACCGCGGGAGTCTGAAGGATCTTTACTGTATTATTTGTCTTTCTTATTTTTATCCTCACTTGATTTTATCCCATTCTTTCACTCCTTTCTTTACTGCATCATCTTTTATTGCTTTTATTCACTGTCATCAACAAAAAGAGACATACTGTATATATAGAGCAGTAACATCCTTTCCAATGCTATAGAAACATCATGTGCTCAGCCATGTATGTGTAGCCTCGGGGTTTGTTCATACAGTATGCCTGCAGGCTTTCAAGATTTTTTAATTCAGCACTTAAGACTGCATATCTTCATCCTGGCTCAGAGGGCATCTGGTTCTTTGATTTGTGCATGAATGAACACAAAGCCCAACATGTTTGGAAAGAAAACCACCCTGAAGTGACACATGTATGGATGAAACTAGTAGATTCATGCAGTATAATAAAGGAAAGCAATGCACAGCGCATCTATCAGATGGCAAAGGAAACTCAATGTTGGTTTCAGTTTGAATATTAAACTCAGACCAGCAAAGGTAGCTATTGATAGAAACATTACATTTCTGAAGTGAAATAGATGGGCTATAATAGTTCTTATAATGGTATACAAGGCCTTAAAAAATTATATGAAAACATAAATTTACATCTGAGATTTAAAATGACAATATGAACTTTCTGTCAAACATGGGTGTAGCTTCATTTTAGGAAACATGTCTTTGTAAGGCACCTCACTATAAGAAAAAAACATATATTTAATGATGCACATATTGTATTTGAATATCACTGCGGGAAAGGTACATCTCCACGTTTAAGCTAAAAAGAAACAAAGACACCAGACAATATTTGTACATTTTATTCATTCATGAAAAAGACCTTTTTATATATATATTCTTATTTTTTCAGGGGTTGTTTCCCCAGTGTTGTGCATTTTCACAGTTTTAAATATTTGCCAGAACTGACCCATTTTCAAGTATTGGTGAAAAGTCAAAGCCGAACAAAAGAACACAAACTGCTTTAACGATTTCAGTGCTGTATTTCCAGAAAACAAACCAAACAACATGAGAAACATACATAGTTGCTCATATTATCTTATGTGCTACATTTAGGGTTGTGTTTAAACCATGGGTCTATGTTAATTTAATTTTTGAAGTAAGGAGAACAGCAAGATGAACTGATACTAACTTTTCTTTTTCATGGGATAAAACCAAAAGTAAAAGCCAGGAAATGAAGCAGGTGGTCCTGAGTGTGAACTTATTGGTTTAAACAAAGGGATGATGATTCACTGATGTCTCATGGGGGTTAAATAACTACATAAAGATCTGAAACAAAGGTAGCAGCCCTCAGAAGACCTGTGATGGTGTGGGTTTAGGAGAGGAGGCTTTCATTCACTTGGCACAGCCCTACAAGCAGAAAACACCACAACAAAGAATCTTCCGCATGGCTACATTTTGCATTTGTGATGTTTCTCTGGAAATACAAATATGCTAAATGCATTAAACGATCATAAACAACTGAAAACAGGCCTTTTATTAAGTGCCAAGAGGTGTTTGAGTTCACGAGTCACTAACAGTGTCTTACTGCATAGTTTTGGCTTTGTCCAATTTTGGCACTTTTTGCCCTCCGTACAGCAAACGAACAATGTGTGATTTTGTTTTTCTGTGGCTTAGTTAAGGAAGCACGTAAAACAACTAGGAAGTTCTTCTGTTGTGTGAACATAAAATACACATCATTAGCACACCTTTAACAGATTCAGACACACACAGAGAAGACAGTTAGTGCCATTTTCCTACAATATAAATATACAAAAGAAATGCTGTTGATAGTTGAACTGCACCCGCTCAGTGACCTCAATACTTCCATTTCTCTTTCATATTACTCGCTGTAGTTTAACAACACAAATGATGCAGATATCACTTCCTGTTTATCAGTAAACAGGTGTGTTTGCGCATATGGCTTTACAGCATGTGCATGTGTGCAGGCGGTCCACGTGCAGGGCTGATAAATGAGTTCACACTGCCAATGTGACACTGCTGTGACAATCGGATACCACGCCAGGCCTGCTCCTTTCCCCTCAGGGTGTTTGCGTGTGTGTGTGTGTGTGTGTGAGAGGGCAAGCTCTGCCCCTATTTTATGACAAGGACATTACCTTCCCTGCACTGTGTGTGTGTTTGTGTGAGAGACATCATGACTCGACAACAGCAGAAGCACATCAGGGAAACTCCTCATCCTGCCTAAATCTTCAAATGAGATTTAACACACACGCTCACATGAATACACACACACACACACACACACACACACATATACATTGTGAGTGCGGTCTGCTCTGCATGTCAAGGTTTAATTACATTACGTGCAGTCCAGCTTGAATACTATCCACAGTGTCCAAAGGTCATTGCAAGACATTACGAGGCAGTCCACGATACAAAAATGGCTCCATACTACGTTAAGTGAAAGGTCACTGGGTTCATAATATGAGCCGTGGCTTTCTCTGCTGCCTTCAAAACAAACCCCAAATTGAAATAACTTGTGGTTGACATCCAAGTTGTGCTTGGCAAATGTCAACGTTATTTTAAGCTGGCTTTAATGTCTAAATGGATTAAATTTGTTGTCGCCATTCCCCCACCGCCACTCGGCTGTCTACATGTACATTTTAGGACTTTTGACAGCTCCCCTCACACAAACACTTTGACCCTCACCTTTGCTATTTGACCTCACTTGATCCTCACCCATGACTCTAGATAGCCGTCGCGTTGCATAGCACGACTCGGCACAGTTCAGTCCATCTAGGGCATGCAAGTGTGTCACTGCAGATCTAATTATGACAGCAGTCGCCCAATAGCCTTTTAACTGAACTCTTCTCCTTCTCCCTTCACCGCCCACTCCCTGCAACCCAGCCTGGAGCACAGAGCTTAGAATGTAAATGTGGACAAATCAGTTTAGCCGGTGGCGTCAAATGGACATCTTGAACTGATGTTTGAGCTCTGGTTCAGCTAGATATTTGACTTTTACTACACAAATCTACATGGTGCTCTGCGGAGCCTTTAGCTAGCTAGTTCTCCATAGAGTGGATGCCACTGGATTAGCACTGGAAACCATTTCACTCCCTGTTAAAGAAATATTTTGACATTTTGGGAAATGCTTGCGTTCTTGCAGAGTTAGATGAGAAGATTGATATCACTCTCATTTATGCTAAATATGAAGCCACAGCCAGGAGACAGTTAGCTTAGCTTAGCTTAGCATAAGAACAGGAAACACCCCTAGTAAAGTCACAACTTATCATTGTTACACTGTGATTTTTGTATGGTTTAAACAAGTGAGATATAATGTGTAATTAGCTTGCTTTAGAGGTGGTGGTAGACATATTTTGTTTCCTTTTCTCCCCTTCTTCCAGTCTTGCTAAGCTAAGCTAACTGCTGGCTATAGCATCATATTTAGTATACAGACATGAGAGTGGTATTGATCTCATCATCTAATTCCCAGCAAGAATAAGCGTATTTCCCAGATTGTAAAACTATTCCTTTACAGTCTTGGTAGAAATATCAGCCAAATCAAAGTACTACCGAGTTAAACCAATATTTTAATAGAAAGAATATTTTATAATATTTTACTTTTGTGCAGAATGGACACAATATCCTAAAAAACACAAAGGAATGTGGCCTGAACCAAGTTTGATGGATGAATGCTTTGTAGAGTCGATAGTAAGGAAATGCTAATACACTGAAATAGCAGCGGCTGACTGATCTTTGTGAAATACATGAGCGGATCAGACTTGCATGCAAATTATTTCTTTGGTTGGAGCCAAAACACAGGAACTTGGTGGGCACAGTGAACTTGCAAGATGTCTGTAACATCTGAAAGTGAAAAACTGGCCAGTAAAAGAACAAACTCTTACAGAGCTCATTAACAGATTTGTACATGAATAACTTTTTACCCATGTTTTGGCTTCCGGAGATAAAAGCCCTGATGCCAAATTCAGCCTTTCTCTCTGCTTTTAAGAGGGTTTTTTTTGTAGCTGAAGCTCTTCTCAATGATTAACAGTTAAATGGGCATCATCTCATTTAATGTTGGTATTTAGCTGACCAGAGCTGCTTGTTTATGCACGTGCTTGTGTCTTACATTTGCTGGCGGTGAAAATAAAGGGAGACAAGCCCCACATTTCTGCAGCGAGAGCTACAACTGGCAAAGCAGAGAAGTGGGTCATCTATATGCCAACCGAGCAGTCAAGATCAAACTTGCATGCCTCCTGCTCTGCTTTTCAGCCTCGACAACAGATTAAAAAAAAAACGAGAGAAAGAGGAGGGGAAGCCGGGGGAGGAGGAGTGGGAGGAAGAACACTGGTGCAGATGAAGATTACAGATGATTGAAGATGAGGGACAAAAACACTGTTAACATGGGAGAAAGACATCTTTTGATTTAAATATAATAGAAAGAAAAGGGATGTTATTGATTTAAAGGAAGGCAACAATAAATATGTATCAGATTGTCAGATGAACAGCACAGCAGATATCCTGCTGTTTGTATTCCCCAGTTATTAAGAGTTATTTACCCTGTCTGCGACTGCTTATTAATCAAAGTATTGATTGTTCAATGTGAGCAATGCAAACACTTAGTCACTCACAGTGGAAAGAAAGAGTAGGCCAGACAGGATGGATGAAAAAAGAGAAGGGAAGGAAGTGAAAAAGGGGCCCTGAGATGGAGTGATACTGAGAAAGGAAAACTTGTTTTCGGTTGTTGAATGCTACGACTGCCTATAAAGAGAATAAAGTGAATGAAGGTTAACTGATGAGTGCTTTTTTTGTACTTTTTGCTCAAGTTGTTGCAGGTTATTGTGTTGAGTGCTATTGACAAGGGTTGACTTTGCTGATATTCTCTGCGTGTCCATCAGTACAGAGCATCTCCTCTGTTGCATAATGCACTTGAAACACAACTAGTTAGCTTGGTTGTATAACAGTGTCTACGCATAATGCTGGTTGTGCTCGTGAGACAATACATTTGTCAGGTGAATGCAACCAAACATATAAAGCTAGATTTCAGCCCAGGGTCGTCTTCTGTGGTATCCTTCCTTTCCTAAACCCACACATGCTAGCACTAACAGTCTGGAAGAGACGGGACAAATGAGCAAAATATTGCATTGCACTTTGTTTAAGGCGAAAAAGTTTGCTGTGGGAAGCGATGTAAACTTAAGGCAGCATGGATTGAATGTCTTGCATGTTTTTAAAAAAGTACTAAAATCTAGTATGTCACCCAATGCAATTCGTCATGTGAAGCACACGACAACAACGTTAAATGCACTCTCTCCCAGCCTATAAATAAAAACACATATATGGTATTCATACACAAGGTTTGTGCATATCCATGTATGTAGCATGTGTAGACATGGTCATGTAAATACTTAAATCCACCCACACTCACAAACCCTATATCACTTGGCCCAAACAGCCAACATATAAAATTAAAATAAAAAACAAAGAAATTCTCTAGTTTTTCATTTTTGCAATGATTTCATTTAGCACAGTGCGACCCGACCCAGTTTGAAGGTAGAATGGTTGCAGTTTCTTCGCTCCAGTTTTAAAACCTCAATGCAACAGCTGGTCTTTTTCTCAGAGCTGGTTTCATTTGTCTCTGCCTGTGTTTCTCTCTGTCAGTCTTTTTGAAACATAAGAGAGAAGAGTATAGAGGCAAAAGAGAGGGAAAGGGTTAAAGCAGTGAGAGCTGGTGACGAGCAGGAACAAAAGAAAGAGAAGAAATAAGAGATGATACTGTTAAGGTATCCAAGGCCAGTCTGGTCAGTGAAACAGGTCAGTATTTGGGTGGGATGACCACCACAGGGTCACCATTCTTTGGCCGCCACATCAGTACCTGGGCGTCATTGGCGTTGGGCTTGACCATGGCGTTTGTGGGGATGGGCTCATTCTTGCCCAGGATCTGAGGCTGTTCCTGGGCCACGGGCTCGTTCAGAACAGCCCTGTGACCCAGAGGCTTCTCTGGGTCCACATGGATGTGAAGCCGCATCCTCCAGCGGATTGTCTGCAGGACGAGTGTCTCTGATGTGGCCTGGTTGATGGCCACCAGCCAGGTCGTAAAGCTCTGGTCGCGGTGGATGCTGCTAAGCTGAGGCACGTTGCTGTCGCTGACGGGAACACCCCAGGTCACGCTGGGGTAGAAATTGTCATTCATACTAACAGTGAACTTGCTGTCCTTCTTAGTGGGGCCTACGACGGTGCAGGTCTCCGTTGTGTTGCCGTACCACGGGTAGTTCACCCCGTCCGAGTCGCTGATTGCCTGGATCTTGCCATCCCGCAGGTCGGGGAGCTCCCAACTCGACCTGGAAGTTGAAAGGAGTCACAGATGAGGATTTACCCAGATATGGAGCTCATAGATATGAAGTGGCTGTCGAGATTAAAGGATAACTGCAGTTAATTACCACTTTGGTCTTTTGATCATAGTTTTGGTCATGATTTCTATCGCTTATGATAACATTGTATTCATCATCATCGCTGTAAAATGCTTCCTTTCGAGGTAAAACTGGAAGTGAGCGTAATTGAAATGTTGTGTGTGTATAATTGCACAGAAAAACCCCTGCATGCACAAGTACAGTAAGCCAAAGTTGAACCAGGAAGTAGTCTGTAAACTGAGACGGAGGTTCACAACTGGCAGTTTGGGTCATAATTTTACCATTTGCCTTTGTTTTCTCTTCCAAATAAGTTATGTTTCTTGACCCATCTGACTTCATTTTAGTGATGTCATCATTTCTATTACTGATAGAAATCATTGCCAAAAACTACAAAAATAATAAACCAGAATTATCCCTTAAATTAATCTCTGGCACACTAAACCAAACCAAAAGATTCCTCTTGTAAAAGCTCTCCGACCTAATCCTTCCTGTTTAAACAGCTGAGAATTTGCATCTCAATGGTCCCTCGATAGCAGTGTATATCTAACGACACATGACAGAAACAAGGAATTGACTCAAAGCCTCACAGTTGGATCTTTCTGCCAATTTTCATCCTGCTGAGGAAAAATACAATACAGCAATAAATATTTTGACACACACACAACTTAAGTGACCTGGTACCTCTGGTCTGTCCATCTATTGATTTTCTCCCCGCAGCAGGAAAAAGATTACCTTTCATTCCCTGAAGCTGAGGATCAGCGGGACAGAGGAGATAACAGTGTGATCACCAGCCACATGACTTACTGCCTGCTTGGCCTGGCCTCACATTGTGATTTATGTATTCACCCGGGGGGTGAGATTAGCATGTCGGGCATGATAATGGCTGGCCCTTGTGTGTGTGTGTGTGTGTGTGTGCACTCTTGTGTGTGCATATGTACATTTCTGTTCTGAAAAATCACGTAATCCTCTCAACTGATGCCTCCAAAACAATTTGCAGCAATTCTCCATTTTCATGAACTCAGACAACTCCAGTACTCAAAATATTTCAACAGTGAATATCTGTATCCCAGTGGGAAACTTCTCTTATTTATTATTTATGAGCACATGGCTTTATATAAATCTCCAGCTTTTTAACCATACAGACAATATTACCTTGCAAGCACATGTGCAGCTGAACTTTATCGTAACATGGTACTTCCATCGAAAGCAATACACTAAACTACCTAAATGCTGGTTTGTTTTAAATGCAAACAGAGACCTGGTCCTGCAGATGAATTGCTGTGTATAGTATATTATAATGTATTTCAAAAGTCAGAACATACTGTAGCAGCAAGCAGCAATGGCTTGGGGTGCAGGCAAAGCACATCAAGCAGAGTAGACTGCACACAGGTACAATGTGAAGTCGTCTACCCGCTGAGGAACTTTGATCATGAGTGGGGAAAGCGTTGCAGAGATATGGCTCACTTCCTGTTTGTGTCTTCACTGCCTGCTTTGTCACAGCCAAATGGTCTGCAATAAGTGGTGTGAGTGTTAGTGACAGAACCGCAGGGATGTTAAAAGCAACTCACTCAAAAAAAAAAAACTACTACTGTCTTGCGTTGTGACTCCTGAGCATGTCAGCTATTGTACATGTCGCATGCAGCACAGTGATTCCCGACCTGGAGTACTTGTAGCCCAGGGGGGTACTACTGCAGTTGCCAGGGGGTATACTTGGAAAGATTGTGGAGTAGCTCAACTAAGTAAAAAAAAATGTAAATCATGGTTTGACTAATAAAAATATATCCACATAATGAGTGAGCCGTAGCACCTGAATACCACAGGGTGTGATTGAGAGTGCATGAGAGCTAGATAGCAAGTGAGCAGATAAGTCTAAAAGTAATGGATTGAAATAGATAGCTAACATTAAAAGGAATATAAACAGTTCAAACAGATGATTGTATATATAAGTAATAAGGTAATATAAGTGGTTGAAATAGTTAGCTAAAAGTGCTGGATACATTGTTGAAATAGAGCTAAAACAGTGGGAGTAGTTAGCTTAAAGTAATACATGGTTGAAATAGCTCAAATTAATCAATAAACAGCTGAAATAGATAAGTATTGCAACAGCTAAAAGTAATGGATACACAGTTGAAATAGAGAGCTAAAAGTAACAGTTAGCTACCAAATTAAACACTGACAGATCAATTGTATGAAAAAGTATTGCAGCAATATCCACTTTTATATAGTTACTGTTGTTAAATAATATCTAGTGTACACATCAACATTAAAAGCTCTTTAGCAAAGGTTTGACTGAACCAGTATCAAATTAAGCCAAATTCACCAAGTCACCGTTGTTATAGAGGATAGGAACCCTCTTGAACAAGCTGCACTAAACGCATCCAAAACATATCTGCTTTATTACAATATATTGTGAAGATTGCATCAACTTTGCAGAAGAAGCAAAGAAATGTGTTTTAGACAAAACTCTAAATGGAAGTCGATTTCACGGGCTGAAATTGACCAGACTAGAGTGGCGATATGTGAAATGGTTCAAAGCTTTAGGTCTGATGACTACACTAGGAACAAACAGCTTCATTGAGAATTACGTGTATCTACTGACAACGCGGAAACACCCCTCATTTCCTGTTTCTGCAACTTTGCTGCCACGCTCATTTATTTGCATGTCACGGACAAATGGTCTGGAGAATCAAAATTCTGTTGGCACAATAAAAGCGTCCAGGAGATGCTTTTTTTCACAGATGGTGAAGACTGGATCAACCTTGTAGGAGTGGAAGTGAAGAAATAGGGTGCCAATGCAATTAATTAACCAATTACAGCATGCTTAAGCCTCACCACCTCTGTGTGTGTGTGTGCGTGTGTGTGTGTGTGGACTACTACACTGCTCTACCAAGAATATTGGCAGTAGGTTTTGTGTGCAATATTAATTTTCATGACTAGGGTTAACTTTCATTTTAAGAAACATTATAGCTGTGAATGCTGTTAACAAATTGTAAACCAAACTTTAAATATTAGTTTCTTTTTTAGTTTCACTTCCTGTTTTAGCACCTTTAAGATTGTAGGGCAACACAAGAGGCCATACATCAGTATGTGTATCAGCATGCTGTACGTGTGCGTGCCTCTTCATATACACTTCAAATACACACATACACTGCCCAAACCTACAAAACTGTACCTCAGTAAAGCCATTCTAAGAGACCGGGAGGAGAGTCGATGAATGTGTCCAGAATCCAGAGCACATCATCCAAAGCCAACAGAGAAATTATCCTCATTACCATCCTCGGCTGTTCTGTCCAATTACAGAACGCTGAAGCTTTATTGCCATCAAAGGAACTACTTAGTATGAGAATCTCAGCAGTGAGAGAAGATCTCATCTCTTGCATCCTAAGAGTGATTTAAAATATGTTAAAATATGAACATCAAGAATAGGTGGCCTTGATGTGCTCGTGAAGTTTAATTACTTGAATGTTGGAATGTGATAATATATAAAGTACTTTTTTATTTGAGTACATGAGGTACAAGGGTAGAAAAAATCATGTAAGCACTGCACAAAGAGGGGATCTGCCTTTGCAAACACTGCTGCAAAGGTGCATTCCAACACCCCTATATATAGTGCTATATATATACTGTATGTATCTGTTACATACATGTTGGTTAGATCCAGCTTGTGATCACTGTTCTTCTATGTCAGTGTGGTTTGTTTGTATTTATCGTATGCTGACGTGGTTTTTGAGAATGTTATCCCTTAATTTTGTGTTTGTTGGCTGCAATTTGGGCACAGATAATTAATTTCCCGCCTTCAGAACTACATTAGTTGTCTCGTTTTGCCTCTTTAATCGCTGACAAATGCTGCCAAGTGACTTTGAACCTAATATGAGCCACTTTTGTGCAAGTAAAATTAGAGAACAAAGGCACAATATTGATCATCTGTTCATTCCTCTACTGTGAACCCAGTCAAGCACAGTACACTGGGAGTTAGTAACTGTCTCCAATTTTATGTTTTGGGCTTCAAAATGGGGAGCTATTCTGCTTTTCGGTTTTTTGTTTTTTTTTAATGGACATTTTTGAATGTATTTGTGTTCCTTAAAATGGAATCAGTACATCACTAACTAAAAAAGAACTTGACAAAAGAGCATGACGATTAAACTTCAGCTTATAAAAGAGTAAATATTCACAATACAGTAGTGCTGCTTGGGTGAAAGAGGCAATTACTGTAAACACAAATGCAGTTTACAAAAGGCATTGCTCATACTGGACTTTTAGAGAGTAACTGGGTGTTCTCTCACTTTCTCACTGTCTCTCTCTCTCTCTCTCACACACATACATGCAGGGCCACACTGGGGTGGGGGTGTTGGGGAGGGGACTGTGCCTCTAATCTTAGACGTGCAGCACTCAAACACCCTCAGCTGCAATGTCTACAGATAAAGCATATTCTGGGCACATGTCAGCTCGTGGTTGCCCACCACAGGATATAGAATGAAGGCTACCAATATCCCACACACACATACTGTACATACACACTCACACTTAGGAAAAAGAGAAAGAAAGGGACACAGGATGAGAAACAGACCTGTTAACAATCGCTCTGTCATGGGCATATTTTCTAAAAAGCTGAATTTGCTCATGTTTGTCTTGTCTATAACCGCTGGTGCAAAATGACTGTGTATTGACAAGTGGAGGGATCTGAAAGGTCATAGCAATTATTTTCCATCACAATGCCCTACTCTCATATCTGTCAGGTTTTGAAGTACTTTGTAGCCTGCAGGCATGCAGCCACAAGCTCACATACTGTAGATAGCTGAGCTACTGACTTGAATTTGAAGTGCACTTACATACAAGTCAATTTATTTTACTTTTCAATAAATCTATTACTCATCTTCCTGAATACAGATGTTAATATGTAATATTTTGATGGCACGGCACAGACAAGCAAGTTTCACTACTTAAGAATATTTCCACTGAAGTATAATTTTAGCATTATTTGTAATACAAAAACAGGAACACCAACACTCTCACAATGCAGCCCATGAACTTAGACTGAAATAAATGTTCTCTTTTGGTGGTTGGCACCATAGGCCACCAATATATACTCTATATATACAGTCTATGGTTGGCACCAACTGTCTCCTCTGTTCATTTTAAGTGTTTGGCAACAAGTGTACTTGTTAAGTTTGGTTTGTTTTCCCAAAGTCCAGTCTGGTTAAAATATGTCGTCTTCTAAGATCAGGAATGGTTCATTGTAGGATTTTTTTTTTTTTTTGGACCTAAAATCGTCAAGCTAGTAGTTCTCTATTTTGAGTGAAAGCACTTCTCCAAAAGTGTTCATCAGAGTTGGATGGTACAAACAAAATATATGTTCCAAATCAATTAATTGTTTCAGTCATTCATTTTTTAGGGAAAATGCTGTTTATTCTCTGGTTCCAGCTTCTCAAATGACAGGGTTTGCTGCTGTTCTTTGTCATATGTGATAGTAAACTGAATACCTTTTGATTTTGGACTTTTTGTCATTCAAAACAAGACATTTAAAGACATCACAATTTTTTTTTTTTGACATTTCATAGACCAAACAATTAATCGATTAATCAAAAAAAAAAATTGTCAGATCAGTTGATACTGAAAATAATCATTAGTTGCAGCCCTAATGTTAACTTTCCATTTAGTTTTCTACAAATAAAGAAGATCGCCTAAGTGGATCCAGAAAGAAACTCATGTCTGTGAATTCATACCTCAAATATAACAAAATAATCAGTATAGTTGCTGAGTTTCTGTAACCCATGATCACAGTTCTGGTGAGGTTAAGTGTAATTGTAATAACATTTTCAAAGTAACAGAGGCAGCCTTGATTTACATAATATAATCTGAATTGTGTCAGTCTCAGAGCTCAAAGGGCTTTATTCATCAGTGTTGGCGTTCAGTATTCCAAACATAAAGCATTATACTTCTCCTCATTAATCCCTGGTACATGAGTCTCAACCAAATGGGCTCAACACATGCTCATCACCTAGCAATGATGATCGCCAAAGCCTGACAACACAGTAAAAAAAAAAGCCCAGTGCCCAAGATACTCACATCCCTTTGTTTCCATACGTATTGTAGAACTCCATGTGGTTACAAGCTTGAATCCAGCCGATGGTCCATGTCTCTTTACTGGCCACTGGTGGCACCAAGACCCGGGCACAAGCTCGGAAGTGCGGTGTCCGGTAGCGCAGGACCACGCTGGATGACTCGTCGATGCTGGTGGGGTTGGGATCGATGGAACTGTTCACCTCCAGGACGATGATACTCTCTCGGAAACTCTTGGGCTTACACCTGATACTCTGGATGCAGCCCATTGCATTAAATAGCAACACAATCCACAACAACGTCCAGAGGTCTGGAGAAGAAGAAAGACGCATGGAAACAGCAAGAAAATCACCTCAGTTGGATCCACATCATGTTCTCCCAAAAAAAAAATAGCTTACCAGATTAAAAAGTGTTTATTTATAGCAAACTGTCTCATAAAAAAGCCATGCATCTTTGATCCGAAACTACTTTCAGAAAAGAAGAAGAAGACAGGCCTAGAAATCTTCACATTTGTAGAACGCATGCTTTCCGGTGCGTAAACGCAACTTCATCAAACAAGCGCATGTACAATAACTTTCCTTATCCGTGCACTGGTGTTTTCATGCTGTCAAGTTACAAGCCATTGCCTAATGAACGCGCTTTGTCACAAAAAGACTTGACTTTTTGGCAACATGCATCCACTGGACAGGTGCGCGTAAAAGGTTCGGGTTAATTATGAGCTAAATAATTAACAAAAACTACTAATGTTACATCTTGGCCACATATTCTCTTCTGTGTGGTTCTTTATGTCATTACCAGCTAATCCCTGGTCTATCCAATGGCTAAAGCTCTATGTCCAGCTGGTGACAAGAATCATAATCAAAAATGGTGTGCTGGACAGTGCACGCGGACAGTTATAAACGCCAAATGGCAGCTCAGGGGTGGCGCTCACATTATGGGGAGCAGCCTAATGTCCATTTAATCCGCAATAGCTTAAATTCCTCACAATAAAAAAAAGTGTAATTTAGCGATTTAAGAGCGTTATACTTAACGTGTTTTACACATGTGCGGATTAAGTGCTCATGCAGTGCAATTGCATGAATTGTGGTCTATTTTTAGCCGACAAAAACAACATGCAAAAAGACGTCTACCTATAAAACAATTGACTTGAAAGTCTCCAGTGTCTTCAGCAGGGTCAAATCCTGGAGGAATTCAGAGCGAAACGGCGGCTCACACAGTTCTTCGGTCAGAGAGGTAATTCCGTTATCTCCTTCGCACCCGCTCCCGTTATTCCTCCACTGTAGTTGCAAATGATTTCCCCCGTCCCACAGAGCGAGAGAGAGGTAGCATTTCCACAAGCATTGAAATCTAGTCGAGTTTGAGACGGAGCGCCGCAACATCCAAAGGACACCGCCGGGTCAACTTTAGCACCCATTTCACCGGATCCATTCTTAGATTTAAAAATAAATAAAAGATATAACGCCTCAGGAGGGAGAAGTGCCAGCTGTCACATAGTTCGACCGCGCCGACAGTTGCAGCCCTGCCTGTGATGGGATGCAGTTCAGCCTAAATTCCTGCACAAGCTGTCATTTCTCCGTGCTCGTCCCATCACTGCCTCGGCAGGTTCACCCCGCTGCGCATTGGTCTCTCAGCTGCCTGGGAAGCAGCTTTATAAGTATCTTTCAGACGACACTTCCGCTCTGAGCAGCGGACATGCTGGGAAATGTAGGCACGGCGATTTCTGTTGGAAACGATCAGTAAATTATCTCAGAGCACATGATTTTGGCTACAATTTAATATTAGATAACTGTGCCCTGTGCCCACTTGATTCCTAAATAGTCTACAGAAAGTGGCAGAGAGTTTGCCTTTTGTTTTTTGTTGGGTTTTTTTTTTTTTTTTTTTTGGTGAGGGGTTTCAGCCTACAGCAAGCTGACATGATCAATATTTTAACAGTTCACCTCACATCACCTTCCAGGCTGAGAGCCTCTGTGTGATGCTGAAGAGGAAATTGTGTGGCATTTTGTCCGTTGATCTATCGCTTTTACACACATGCACATTCAAATAATAATAATAACAATTTATTATAATAATTATTTTTTGCTGACTAGATCATATTTCTTGCATGTTTAAACTTGGAGATAAATTAATAATTGCTCAATAATAATATTAACTTGTGATTATGTATCTATTTTATTTTGTTTACTCTTATTATAATGTAATATTCAAATGTAATTTAGCTTTGGCAATACAACGTAACATATACATCCATGCCAATAAAGTTTATTTGATTGGATTTGATTTGCTAAAGAGCTTTCGGGGCTGTAATCAGTGATGATAAATATTCAATAATCAATATGGTCTGACAATCGTATTTGGTTCTGTGGTGTTATTTGTTCCAATAGCCATTTCACGTGAAAGGCTTTTCTTTTTAGTGAGTCTATTTATTTCCTTACTCCCTTTTGTTTTATTTCCTTTTTGTGCAGTAGCACTTTAAAATGCTCCCTGTGTCTCTGTTAAGCTGACAAACAGCATGGCAGGGGGCTCCTCCGTGCTGCCGCTGTCTGTTTAAGCACCTTGGAGAACTCCGCTCCACAGCGAAGCGCTCGTAGAGATGTGGAATCGGGATCGTGCGTAAACTACGTCAAATCCGGAAGACGCGAATGCTGCACTGGCTGGGCTGCCTTGTCTTCACCCTTTGTTGATGCTATCGGCGGACTGTTAACTGTTTCAGGTTTTGCCTGCGTCGCTTTATGCTAGAATCCCCTTTCCTCGCTGCCAGGATGTCAGATGGAGGCTGCGGGGGAGATTCAGAGTGATGCTGTGTGGTTCACGTTCTTCTTTCGCCTGGTAAGATGACAACACCGTGCCTTGCGTAATTTCTTGCACAATTTCTACACTGAGCCTGTTTTTTCACAGCGGCACACGCAGTAGGCTAAAGCACCTGTTAGCTGTGTTGTTGTGCCATGCTGTGGCGTAACACGATGCTCATGCTGTCATTTTATCTCCATGCTTTAGATCGGGTTTCACTGGATTGGCCGAGGCAAATGCCATTCAGTACACTCTCCCAGCGTGCATGGGTTGTGGTATAAACAGCATGGCCATCGCGCATTCCAGTGGGTCTAAATATATCTATTAAGGCCACAGGAGGGGGAGGACCGGTGTAGGGGGTTTATCCTGGGACATTTCACTGTCGTGGTGAACTCGCACCACTTGAATTATCTTCCGGAGATTGAAATCAGGTGTCGCACCCACAGAGGAGAACTTGGTCCTATCCAAACATGCCCTCGAGTTACAATGTGAGATCCAGGGCGCGGGACAGAAACAGCGTCCTGGGAAGACCTGAGTTCATATCACTGAACCATCAGCCCCTCCGCGGCGGCGGCGGCGGCGGCAGCGGCCCCTCTGAGAACCGAGGCAGCGCAAAGCGACCGGGCCAAATCAAGCACCAAACAAGCCAGCCGAGTGAAGAACCCACCGACAGTGGCAGCAAGGACAGGAGGGAGCCCAGCAAAATGCCAGAGGAAGACTGTATGCAGCTGAACCCTTCATTCAAGGGAATAGCGATTAACTCCCTCCTCGCCATTGACATCTGTCTGTCCAAGCGCATGGGGGTGTGCGCCTACACGTCGTCCTCGTGGGGAGGCTGCCGCTCCATGGTCGCCCTGTTGGCGCTCACAGGGCACGGCATCACGTGGATCATTGGTACCATTGTGTGTCTCACAAGGAGTAACACTCTGGCTGGGCAAGAGGTCCTGGTCAACCTGCTGCTTGGTAAATGCCACACCACACTCACCAACCTCTCCCAAACTCCAGCAGCAGTTCAACACCCAGAATGCACCTGAAGCCAGAATGACGTGCACTCACGATCTTCTTTTTGCTTTTCTGGATGAACCTGATTCACATTAACATTATGTCTGTCAAAATTTGCAAAAGCTGACTTTGTACAATCAGTCAGCTGTGCCTCAGTGTGTTCTCCACTGTAATACAAAAACTGCTTTAGCCATACAGTTAGCCATTTCCAATTCCAAAGTAAATAGTTTAAACACAAGGGTTTATTAAAGTTGTAGATACAGGGGTTACACTTTCTAACAAGGTATATCTTCACAACATTACAACATTAAAACTGTACTTGTCACCACTCTATAAAGCATTAATACATGATTTATTAACCATTATAAAGCCATTAGCTAAAACCTATCAATTATTCACGAGGTGTGACTTATTAGAAAGTGGTACCAGATTGTGTTTTCAAACTCATTCACTTTATGATACAAAATGGCCCTTGTTAATCGTTGTTATGATTGATGCATTATAAATATTGAGCCGATTGTCCCTCAGAAACTGAGAAGAAAAGCAGCAGATTCACACTTTGCAAGGAGAACCACACAGAACGTTGACATGTGTCAGTTTGGTTCAGTGAAGTCAACATTATGTATTAAAAGGGAGAGCGATTATATCACAGTTTTTCAGTCTACTTAGCATAAGTAGACTGTTTTGTACAAGCATCCCCCACAGTCTAATGCAATATAATACAATAGCCCCATAATAAATACCTTTATGAATCTTCATCATCATCATCATCCCATGAGTTTATATTCAGTTTGTGTAGACATTGTGACAGAGAGGTCACAATGCTCATTCAGTAGCAAATGTATTCTCAAATATTTATATTGTATATTAAGATCCCCCAAATGTAACCAGACATTAGTTGTTAGTAGCTTTCATTTTATACAAGAAGAAAGATCTTTGCTGTTGTTGATTCAGTACTGAATTGTTCATCTGTCTCTACTAATGCTGAAAAAATAGTGTATAGCAGCAGTACAGCGCATTTGAATTCAACACATTTATGCAGCAAAGAGCAAACTACATGAGATCCAATTTTTCAGAATGAATGGGGGAGGTGTGTGTGTGTGTGAGGGTGCGCAGGCGCGCAGGCAAGTGCACATATACACACATGCACAGTCTCGACCCAAACACAGATTATCGAGCAAAAAGCAGTACAAATCTCCTGGCTGTAGCTACATTGAGCTCTGATTGGAAGCCAGTAAATCTCTGGATTTGGGACACTGTTGTATTGTGTTTGGGACATTGTTCAGCCACAAATGCCTGTTCATTATTTGTCTGTCCAGGATAACTTCTAGTCCATTGAGGTCTGTCGGGAGAAAATCTACAGACATACTGAACAGTGGGTGGGGAATTAATATTTAATACAGACTGAAATTCTGTTTTGCTTTCACCTAACAGGAAAGTAATCAGCCAAGACTGGCCTGTCAGGATTGGTTTAATTCAGTCCACTGTCATGAGCGCATGGACTGTGCAGAAATATTTCCCATATAGTGTTTTGAGAACACAGTTTAGTCACACAATGACTGGGACTGTCTAAAAGACTACTGAGCATGTGAGGGGCTCCAAAAGCAGACCTTGACTGTGCAGAGGATGTTCCCATCCTTATCAACTGCAGTGTAGTTCTGCTTTGGTGTTTTCTGGTTTCTTCTTCTGTGTAACTTAGCTACTCCATTTCTCAAAGAATCCATGTTTACCTCATATCATGCACACCTCTTTTAACATGCCTACAAAGACGAAAGATATAGACAACTGGTAGATGCATCAGGCGTCAGAATGGTGCTAAAATGACAAAGTCCTGTTTGCACTAATTAATTAACCTATGCATGCAGGAGGCCCTTACAGAACAGTTCACTTAAACTGAATGCTTTACTGTATACTGTACATTAAATTTCAATAGTTTGAGAGTGAAATACCACAACTATTTCAAGCATTAAAGCTGAAAAAAAGCATGTATAAAAACCCAAAAGGTCACATTTTACTGGTAACTTTTAATATATTTCATTTTGATTGTTTAGCTTCAGTGAGTTGATTTCTAACACATGCTTTTAATGCAAACAATGGGCATTGTGAGATTTCCTTCTCCTGACTGCAGCAGCCTGATCAGTTATCTGGCCACACCTGTTGCACATCTTGGGGATGGAGTTTCCATTCTCAATATAGCAGTTTCCTCTTGAACAGTAAATCTGAGTTCAGGATCTGACTCACTGATGTTATGCTGCTCAAAACTAACAGTTTTTGTGTGATCAATAACTTACTATGTGCCGACTGACTGGGGGCTGACTTCAAACTTGTTATTACACTGTTCTGACTGCAGTTTTGCTGTCTGTCCTGACAATGTTTCAAAGTCACACAATCTGCCTGCAGTTTTTTAAAGAACAGGAAAAAAACCAGCAAAAATTAAAACCAACATTTTGCGCAATTGTCTCCTCATTCAGTTCAGTCGTTGAACAAACCTACAAAGACAAAGTGAATCATCACTGTTGCTTTAGTCAGCTGAAGGGCACCTCAAACAGGTTTGTCCTTACAGCTGATAATATGATGCCTCAGTGCTTGGCTCACCTTCCGCCTCCCCTCAGTACTTTTTAAGATGTGGACTGCCAGAGGGCACCATGCAGCAGCAGCCCCGGCAGCAAAGACCACAACTGTCCTCTCTCACATCTCTCCAGTTTCATTGTCCTGCCTAGCTCCTGTCCTGAACAGTTTTTCCTTTTTTACGAGCCCGCCCACCTCTCTTTTGTTCCGTCAAATCTTCCCTTAGCAGTTAGATTTTTACCCCCCAGTGAACATGAATATGACACCACCTCACTAGCCTGTCTTTAAGGAGCTGGAATGGAAGTTTAAAATAATGGCCCCGCTAGGACAGGGAGTGGGCGACTGGAATGAGAAGCAGGGCAGCATAACCAATATGTCAGACAACTGACAGTTATTTACCGCAGGGCTCGTTGAGTGTCTGTGAAGATGGCAGACTTGAACAGAAGTTAAAGATGGCGATGGTGGGGATATTTTTGGGAGTGCTATGGAGCTATAAAAGGCATCTGCAAATGTCTGGTATGTGGACTCAAAGCAAATGCTACTCGGTATTGTATGCCATATTGGTTATTCTTGGTCACAAAGATATGAGTTTACATGTAATATAGTTGCTTGCCGCTTTCTTTGAAGAGTAACTGTATAATATAAAATGTCCAGATAAAACCACACTGCTCCACTGAGGTTTGTTACTCTTAGATGTTAATTATCTGTGTATTACTCTTATCATTGTTGGTCTGTCCAGTATTGTTAACAGATTTAACAAGACTAAGAGTCTACGGCGATGCTAGCAGCTCTGTGAGGCTAAGATTTTGTACCTGACGATGGTGATCACAGAGTTATTACAATTCATCCCGAGGGGGCCATGAATGTCTACCAAATGTCATGACAATCCATCCATTAGTTGTTGAGACGTTTCACTCAAAACCACAAATGTGAACCTCATGGTGGTGCTAAAGGGAAAGTCAGGAGATCATCAATGTCAGTAGGATACATCCTCTGGTGACCATGAATGTTTGTACAACATTTTGTGGCAATAGTTGTTGAGATATTTTAGTCTGGACCAAACAGACCGACATTGCCATCCCTAGAGCCATGCCGCTAACATGGCTACAAACCACACCAATGGAGTAGTGCAAGGAGGATATGCTGATTAGTTCTTCAAGTTCAAAGCTCACAGTGGTACGGCTACTGGTGTTATGGACATTTCACTGTCTTCATTAAAGTTTATATGCTGCATTTTATCAGATTGTTTTAAATGGCACAAGGTGTACCAAGATAAGTGTGAGGCACAAGATGATTAAAGGGATTAGAAAGAGAAAATAATAATAATTGTGTTGAAATAGTGGATACTTTCACCTCTTCAAGCCTCTAAAAATTCTTCAAATGAGACAATCTGTGTAGAAGAAATCCCTCTTTGGTTGAACTCACAACAACTCTTGTTTTGAACAGGCCATAACCTGCATTGAGGGGTCACAAGCAGACCTTATTCCATAATGAGGCCTTAGTTATCAGAAGCCAAGACATTTGGTTATGGGGATGACTGGACCAACAAGTTCAAGGGCCACTTTCTGCACAATGACTACTTTTACTTTGATATCCTAAGTACATTTTGCTGATAATACTTCTGTACCTTTACTTAAGTAGAATTTTGAATGAAGGACTTTTACTTAAAAAGGAGTGTTTTTACATTGTTGTGTTGGTACCACTTTTAAGTAAAGGATCGTAATCTTTCACCACTGGCATTATCTAGGTTATAGCATTTCAACGCACTTTTTTTGCCTTTATAATCTAACTCCCTTTTTTCACGACAGCCCTCATTCTTGACGTCATGACTGTGGCTGGAGTCCAGAGACTGGTGAAGCGCAGAGGACCCTGGGAGATGATGCCGGGTTTCCTGGACTGCATCGCCATGGACATCTACTCTTTCCCTGCTGCTCATGCCAGCCGAGCCGCCATGGTCTCCAAGTTCCTGCTGTCCCACCTGGTCCTGGCTGTGCCGCTTCGCATCCTCTTGGTGCTGTGGGCCTTCCTGGTTGGCATGTCCCGGGTGCTGCTGGGGAAACACCACTTAACTGATATGGTGTGTGGCTTTGCACTGGGCTTGCTCCACTTTAGCTTGATGGAGACGGTGTGGCTCTCATCAAGCACCTGTCAGACTCTTATTTCCATAAGCACGCTTAGCTGGAGCCCCTTTTTCTGAGCTTTTGATATAAGGCTATGCTAGCGCACAAGGCTTATTTGATACACTAACATTGCAATGTTACTTAGGTCTTTTTTTTGCAAGGGTCCAAAGCTCTTATTGCAGGGTGTGAACAGAGAAGTATTCACATTTGGAATCAGATGCTGGCTTGCATGTAACGCCCAATACAGGCAGGTCACAAGACCTTACAAGACCTTCATAATGCTTCACAGATCCTAGTATCTTCAGTCAAATCGACTAACGCACACACCTCTGCTCCTTAATTTCAATTAAGTGCTAATAATAAACAGAAAAGTAAGACGACTGCAAACTGACAATGATTTGGTAAAAACAATGTACATGTAGGATTAAAGTTTTTGATTTTTGATTCTCATACAGTATAAACGCTGGTACCATTCATCCATAACTGAACCTCTTTCTATTCAACAAATTCTCTCTTGAGTCTGTGAGTCTTCCT
This sequence comes from Macquaria australasica, assembly GCA_005408345.1. Taxonomy (NCBI): domain Eukaryota; kingdom Metazoa; phylum Chordata; class Actinopteri; order Centrarchiformes; family Percichthyidae; genus Macquaria; species Macquaria australasica. The sequence goes on along the minus strand of SEMN01000025.1, from coordinate 658,822 downwards.
CCTTACCATCCTACTTCCTTTTACTTGCCCCTTCTCTGTTAGCTCTTCCTCTTTTCTCAATTTTTTGTTTCTTAACATTTGTGCTTTTATTTTGGGTTAGTGAAATAGTTAGTGGTTAGTGAAACCATGTTGAACACTGAATAGAGTTTGGTGTAAGGCTGTAATACTGGATGTAACACTAAAATATATAGAGTGGTTGTTGTTTGGATATTCCACATTGTTCCTAATTGGCATGACTAATATGTTTGTATATTTCTGATGGGATTCTGTTCTTTTTACTGTATGTTTATCAAATATGAACTTTTTTTTTTATGCCGCTGAATTGAGCTGCTTGTGTAAAACGAACGTCACACTTGCACAGAATTTCGTATTTTTCTTAAGGGGTCAAATATAATTTCCTTTAGCGTGCCATTTATGCTTTAATGAGTTTGAATCTTTTTTTTATAGCAGATATTTGTCTTCAGTCTGCACATTAGCCTAACAGATGCTTATGGTTTGTCAGTGATACTGATTCTGTGCCCCACTAAACAACTGAACCGCGTGTGTGTGCGCGTGTGATTGTTGGCATATGAAGTAAAAATATGTTTGAAATATCAGTTTTTAAAAAATTATACCTTTTTAATGTGTTTTTTATGGACCTTTGAATAAAACCTTCTGCTTTTGTTTTGGGTTTTTTTGTGGCAAAAATATTTCACTGCATTGGTTTGGTGTGTAAATACAGTTTTGTGTACATTAGTTTCGCTTCGTTGTGTACAGGGATCTGTATATCATGTTTTTATGTTTTATGTTTGTTTCTCTGTCTCATTAATAAAACGAGGTGGGATGTCAGTAAAATGTGGATGCTTTTGTGCTATATTATTTTTATGTGTGAACATAAAGATGCCAATAACAGTCCAAATTGTTTGTTTTTATATCCATTTTCAGGGTGAATAGTGATTGCTTGCAAGCGCGGGTGTGTGGTGTTGCTGTACATCGGTTCATCTACAATAATCTCCAAATATTTTAAATTGAAATTTGGCTGAACCTGTGCCAACTAGACTGAGGAAAACACCACGGAACAGGAAGCTTAACTGCCTATTAAGTAAGTCGTCTTTCCACACCAAATTGTTTTTTTATTTTTATTATTGCTTCAAACATCACATGCACTGTAAGCTATCACATGATGCACAACTTGGTCAGCAAAATAATCAAGAAATGTGGTCTGTTGAAACCCTAAGTGATGAGACAGCTCTGATGGGGTCATAATACTCTTTCCAGCAGTGGTAAACTTGGAAAAAACTGTAATATCCATCTGACGTGACTTTTCTCTCACTTCTAAAATACTTTCTTCCAGTTATCCTATCATTTTGAATTTTTAGTCATAATTGTAAATGAAATGATATAAATGCATCCTACTTATTGCACAGAAAAAGAATGTACTTCACATGAAGCAGCATTAAATCCTAAAAAAAGAAATGTGAAGATTCACTGTTACATCTTCAGGTCCAGTGAATCCACACTGCTACAAGAGAGTGCTCTGTGCAGTATGCAAAGTAGGGGTTCACTTGATTGTAAAGCTTGAGTGAAATTTTGATATCAACAGATAGTCTTATGTTTGCCAACAATATTTCAGAATGTCATTAAGGCTGTGTGTCCTCGCAGCCTTTGATACCGGTTTCCTGTCACACCATCAGTCTTACCACAGAAAAATCTGACAGGAAACAACAGCAATGCAATGGGGTGTGACCTGAAACTGCTCCGATAGCAGGAACAGAAACTGCTTTAAAAATACTCCCTGGCAGAGAGAGTCCGATGTGCGCATAGTTAGACATCAGAAAAGGTTGTCAAACATCTGAAGCACATTTGGACCAAATAAAAAACAGTTTTGATCCAGCAGTTTAGAGTAGCCAAGACAGAAACAGTGAAGAGTGCAGACAAGATAGACACATGTCCTTAATAAGAACCCTTAATGTTTGAAATGATGTGGAGGAGAGATACAATGTCATACAACAACATTTGAGTAATAAAGCTTTGCGAAATAATGGACAGACTTCCATGAAATTTGCTGTGGACATCATTGGTTCCCTGAGGATGATTGTTCATGTTTATCAATGCCATCATCAGGACAAAGTTTCCAAAGTTTCCACAAAATCAATATGTATGCACACAAAGAGATAGAGGGAGATTTACAAAAAGAGACAGTGAGTTATTAAGCTGCAGTAGCCTAACTTGGCACCACGGTATATGAGGTTTCTCGAGGTGAAATAAAAGTTGAATTAATACACACTCTCCTCGCTCTGAGAGTCTTTGACCAAGTACTTGCTTCCAAGTGAAACATGAGCAGCATCACCAAATTACAGCTCGTCCCAGTGCAGGTTTGTTTGATATTGCGCCAAAATCAAGGCCTCTGCAACCCTGCATAGCATGGACCCATAATATCCCTGTGAGTAAGTGCTAATAGTGCTTGCAGGCCTGTTTCTGCAGGGTTCACATGCACTGACTCTATAGACACCACACGTCCTACTGTTGTGTCTGTATGCTCTGTTTTTGTCGTGCTCTGTGTTATGTATACAATAGATAGAAGAAACATTAGACACCACAACTTTCCAGAGGCCACTGACCTCTGTGTATGCTGCAGGTATGTGGCTCTGAGCATGTTATAATGCCACATGGGTATTCTGGTGATTGTCAGTGACATTTGCATTTTCTCATCTTCCTAAGTATAATTAGACAAGCCCCTTCATTCTAAGAGATCACCCTTGAAAGCACTGCAGGCTAATAAAAGCATTTGTCACTATAGGCTGCAAAATTGCTTCATAAATATGAAATAAACTCCTAAGAAATATGGTTACATCGTATGGGCTCACTGTTAATTGCTTTAATAAACATTTATGTTGTTTATGCATTTTGTTACACGATAATTCATGTTAATTCATCATTCTTTTTTGTTTCTAGTTTAAATCTATACAATGTAAATGTGATTTTTTTTTTACACAAAAAAAATATTTGGTCAAGCAACACCAATATTACTGACTTTTTCTGGGTAATAAAACAAAAAACATACAGTAGCTGGTGGATCAGTGGGAGATATATTTGCAGCCTTTTGAAACGAATGGTAAGACATGTGCTCCCTCTAGAGGAATCTCCAGGAACCAGTCATGTCTGTCTATTATGGGCACTGGCAATGCTCTGGAAAGGTGTTGGTTTTGGTGACCATTACCAGTTTACTTGCTGCTAGAAAAAGGATTCAAAGCAAAAATCTTATAATGTAACCTTATTCAATATAACAGACTGTGACCAGTGAAATCATCCTATCAATTAAAAAATGCGGAATGGAGAGAGAAAAATCATTAACCCACTGAAATTAAATTTGAACATTGTCGCTGTTGTCCAGAACATTTGAATTCTCTGCGTCTCTGTTTCATACTTATTGTCTAATTTTATCCCTTTAATTTATCTGGTATTATGTTATCCTACTTGTCTGAGACAAGTCGAGTTAAGTCACAACGAAGAGCCCCTTCAGCAGAAGTTAGTGTGTTCATTCAACGTTCCTTTTACAGACAACTTTCTCAAATAAAGTAGATGCAGTGTTGATTTTTAAGGTTTTGACAATCTTAGAATTATGAGAACAGAGGTGATTAAATGAGTAAATTAGTAGTTAATGATAATCTAGAAGAAAGAACGGATTGTTTTTATTTTTCCATTTTCCAATACAATAAATTCATCGTTTCTTTTTGAGAACAAAGGAGAGGAAATCCATCATTGTTTTAATGCCATATAGGAATATATTCCATATTATATATTTGTTGTTAGAGTTACATAATTTCAAATAAATTCAGGAACACTGCTTTATTTTCTACAGTATAACTATATTCCCAAATCGGAGTCACAGATGAACCTGTCTGCATGGTGAGGGAGGAGCAGATCTTACATTTTACACGTTGAATAATCGTTGGTGGAAATGTTTTAATTGAATAATAGAGACATTTTCAGTAAGATACCACTCATACCAGTAAGCAGAATCAGTCATAACCGAAATAAGATCAAAGCCAGGATATGACTCAGAACTGGGACATTAATGTCAATGTAAACACACTGTTAAGTTCTTTAGTTTCATTATGAGAGGTGAATTGCTGTACATTCAAAGGTGAAGGTGAATGCACCTGACATCACGGATTAATCTCGTGTTGTGATCCCTGAAATGATTTATTCTTTGCACTTCGGAGATAAAACTCTGAGCTCTGTCAAATCAAAGCATAAGCAATGCATGCAATGAAACTTCCTGAGAAAGTGGATACTGAAATATGTTGCATCTGTTCTCTTCCTTTCCTCTGCCTTACAGAATCTGTTTTACCTCTACTTTCATAGTACATGTTACATTATTATGTCACAGCAAACTCTATATAGTACAGACAGTTTAATGCATGTTTCCTCATAGCTGCTGCCAGAAATAAAACAATGTCAGTTGAGATGTTTGCAGATATCATGGAACGTTAAATGACCATAGTATTTCAGAATTTGATAGATACCAAGTGAAGACCATTTAATGGTCAGTCTAGCAGTTGTGGCTTGCATGGTAGCTTGCTGCCATCGATGTGTGAGTGTTTGTGCGAATGGATGAATGAGAGGCACATCATACAGTGCCACATAAATGCAGTCAATTGTGCATCCAGATATATATGTTAAAAAGAACAATGAATGTATTTCAACACGAGATGATACATTATATTCATAAAAGACTAGAATGTAGAATGTCTTTATTGTCATCGTACAGGTACAACGAAATTAAAATGCCAATCTTTAAGGTGCTAAACAACAATAAATAAGTACAAACAATACTAAATAAGCAATAAATAAATAAAACACATACCACGCACAAAACATTAACATTCTGCAGGTATTGCACAATCCCTTAATATTGCACCGTGAATTATTTTACAAAAAAATGTTCAAATTTTGTTTAGTGTAGTTATGGCTCTGGCATAAAAACTGTTCTTCAGCCTGTTAGTCCGTGCTTTCGGTGACCTGAAACGTCTGCCTGAGGGCAGCGGTTCAAAGATCAGATGTCCCGGGTGAGATGGGTCCATGAGGATATCTTGTGCTTTCCTGAGACAGCGGGGTCTGTGCAGATCTTCCAGGGAAGGGAGAGGGCTGCGGTGACGACCCTCTGGACCCTCTAATGAACGTTTCTGTCAGTGCTGAAATCCACCGGCAGAGGCGCTCGTCGTGTTTCCCCGCCGACGTCGTTTCGGTGACGTATTGACGCTGTGAGCCGAGCCGACACAGCCTCCACACACACAGCCCTGTTCATTTTCAGGCCGGGTAGGACCCCAGCGACAGCACCGCGATCGGTTCAAACCTGCGAAGATTTGGGCTTCACAATCGCCATCCATCCTTTGATTAGACGACGTTTTGTGGAGCTGCATCACTGTCGCTGATCGGAAGACACACCAAGGCGTTGAATCGGTGAGTCGTGGGCGCGGGTGGTCGCGTCAAACCTCCAGTTTCGCCCGTCTTCTCCGCTGCCCAGTTTTATTGTTGCTTTGTTCTGTGCAGCAGCCATTTTTAATCGCCTTGTCCTACATTCCCCATCCCTGCCGCCCGACCGATCTGAAAACTGCGAAAGGTTGAAAATGTTAGCATGGGTCCGACTGTTTTGCAGAGATGTCCACCACATAAAACACCCCCCCAGTGTATTTAATAATGAAAACGAAACGAAAACCCCCGGCCCGTCAAGGTTGTTTTTGGATCACTAGCGTCAGGCTGGAAGTTAAACGGGATCGTTGGTCTTCTAACGAGCTCCGGGTGTCGAGGCTGGCTGGTGCTGAGTGAGAGCAACCGGTCGTGTTGTGTTGTTTCTCCGCGGCAGCCCGAATAAACAAGAAAAGCGGTAATTTGCCCGCTTCTTCACAGTGTAAGACGCGGTAACGAGCACTAGCACTTGATGTTTACATAGCCATTTTCTCCTTAGCCAACAGCTAGCACATCTTCCCAGTGAGCTAGCAGCTACACTTGGGGTCCTCCTTGGCGTTTTTCTTTTTGGCTGTTCCGTCAAGATAACGTTGGTTAGTCTTTATACTCTGCTACACTGACTAATACCGCCTTTTCTAGTTTTTACTAGATGAAATGGATTTGTTTTTTTTGTTTTCGTGCAGCAAACTGGTCGGTGTCGGTTTCGTGTGCTGGAATTAGCGTTAGCTTTCAACGACACCTACAACTAACTTGACGTTGCGGAGGCCAAACGTTATTCTGTTACAGCTAGTATATTCATTTTTTTTTTTAGTACTTGTGTTTTTTTTTTTCTTTTGGCTGTCTGGTGGAAATCGCGTTTAAAACGAGCTCAGAGTCGAGAAACGGACAACGTTAGCTGCCACAGCGCTAGCCTCCACATCTAACCTAGCGTTTACTAAATTTTGTAATTCGGTGGTTCTTGTAGAAAATGTAGGGTTGTGTGTTTTTTTTTTTTTTTGTCTGAGATTAATTTAAGAGGAAATGGCCTGGCGTCATCTGTTTTAATACCCAACTAAATCGACCTCGATGGACGTATATTCTTCTTTACAAGTCTCGGTAAAACGCCTATGCGGAGCTTTAACCAGCGGCCTCCTGTGAGTTATTCGGTTCAGACGACGATATTTATGTGTATTAAATATTCAAAACATAAGCCGTGGGCTGTTGGGGCGTAGCTAACGTTATATAAACTAAAACGTGACATTGTGAACGCCTTCCTAATGTCAAATCGCACGGCTCTAAACAAATTGTTTTGGCACTCGTATTAAGCAGTGACTTTGATATGTGAGCGCAGGTAGCCATCGTGAAGATGTTAACCTTTAAGAACATGTTTGGTCGTGTATCGCAGCGTTAAACTAGAAATTCTTCTATCTTTTCATTAAAGATAAAAGAAATCTGATTGCTTGTGGATAACAAGTTGGTAGATTGCCTTTTTATATTTTAATTTTCCATTTGCAGTGTCTTGAATAATTTTGTTCATCCACATGTTTTTGTGTACTTCTTTAGTTAGTGTTGTTAGAAGTTACAGTAGTATTTGGAGCATTACATAGTGTGTTGCATATTCCTGTTTGCTAACAAGGAGTTTTGGAGCTAGCAACTTCATGTTATTCAAGTATGTAACTTTATGATTTTGTCAGATGTGACCTATGGATAAGCACATAGCTTATATAAGTGTAACCCGGGGCTTTGAGAACATGGTTCTTTCTTACTAAAACATATCAAGTCAAAGCCATTTCTGCAAAAAAAAAAAAAGAGAGAAGGGATTCTTGGCATGGCAACATCATGATGTCTACTTCCTGCAAACAAGAACTTGGTCTGATATACTTAATTTTGGTTTGAATAAAGTGTTAGTCATGTGAGATGATAAGGGACAGTTCTGTCAAATCACAAAAACATTTCCACCCTTAGAGGAGGAATCTAGCCATACAGATAGTTGCGGTCAGAGTTTTGAGATCTCTGCAGCTGAGAGCCGGTGACGCGGTGCCAAATCTATTTTGTGGTGTTCAAAGCATTGTGAACTATTTCCTATCAAACACACAATGAGCAGAGAGTAATTTTATCTTGTTAAAACTTACTTGCATATCTTTCGTATGGACATATAATGGTGGGATGCATGTCTGCAGCATTGGCTTTAATCACAGTGTTGTTTGTGTTTGTACAAAATACCAGTTGTCCTACACGAGGAACTGTGCCTGACCTCTTCGACAAGTTTGGCGTGTCTGCCCAGGTCAGGTTGTGGAATAAACAAAAACTGAAGTTGACAGGAAGTTCCAGCAGATGTAAAAGGAACAAATCACTTTTTCCCATTTAATATCAATTGTGTATTTTAGCAGTGATGACAATTCCTGCTTCAAAATAGTATATATATATATATATATATATATATATATAATGTGTGTATGTCACGTTGTTTACCTGAACACAATGTTTTTCTTCATGTGGTTATGATACCCATTCCAAGCCATACTGTGAGCCACTGTGAGAGCCATCATTGCGCAAGAGGTTTTCTGTAAAATTCTGTGATGTTGCTGAGGCCGCAGTGGAAATGCTTATGATCGCTGTGTGGTTAAGGTCCCTGACATACGGAAGAACTAGCATCGACAAAGGGCAATTGATGCGTCACCTCACACTGGCTCACATCTTTTGTTAAAAGTTGCACATGAACACATTGCAAAAACTATAGACAGCACCCATCTGACCACCAACATGCAATGTACATTTTGCACCTGTGTGAGGTCATAACTAGTCAGTCTGTGTGAGACAATCAGAACAAACCATATTATCTACCATCGCTGTAAATCTGATTAAACGGTCTCTTCAAATGCTCAACATACAAATGGAGCTCGTCTGATTTAAAAGTTAGAACTGGCATTATAAAGATTTGCCTTGCCGTTCTTTTATTTGCTTTGCACTGGCATATTCAGACCATACTTTACTGGGGAAGAAGAAAAGAAAATGGGTTTAGGCTGAAAAGACAATCAGAAAGCTCTCTAAGCCACTGCACCGCTGCCGATTCATGCCTAGCGGCCACTGCTAACTATACTGTACCCATCAGTGCTACACACCGAGCACAAACTATGGGCGATGGCCACATATGCTAAACGGTGGTTATTTTTAGCTGTCAAGTTTCAATTTCTCTTGTTGCAATGAAAACCTTCATGGACAGATTTTATCAGTAGTTAATTAATGTTAAAGAGTCAGTTAAAAAAATAATATCATAGTTGTAACTTCCACACAAAGGTTTTGAGTTTTATGAGCCTTGGTCTTGAGCTATATTCCTAATGCTACCATCTCAGTACAATGGAGGCAAGTGGAATTTTGTTTGTGGTACACAAAACTTTGAAAATGACATTTGACAAAACTAAGTGTGTCACTCCAGAAACAATGTCCTGGCTTCTTAGATTAATTCACAGACCTAGCTGTCAACAGTTTTCCTTGGTAATATTTCTATGGTAGACAGTAGTGACTGAAACAAGGTGTGCAAAATTAATGGGCTGTACATCTTGTTTCAGGGTTGAGCATAGTGTAGAATGCGTGGTTCTTTTAGCTTTTGGGTCAGTGATATTTAGACAGCATAATATTTGGATAATTTTTTGTTGGTCACATGGTTAAGCCCCAATGAAACAACTCGTGTAGTTTCTTGACTGTCACTGACAATTATTTGATTTTACACATTGATTTATTTAATTAATACATCAAACTTTTAAAATATGACTCCTATATTTACATTTATTTTTTTGAAACCAAAAGACAAAACATGCAATACCACAATTACAATTTCCTACTTTTTACAGCCGAAATCCCATGAAAATTAGTTTTTTTCTTTTTAAAATATGTTTTCTTTGGTTTCTCTTCATACTCGAGTGATATGACAAGAATCTAAAATAAATTCATTATTGATAAAATCTAAATAATACCCAACCTCACTAGGTAGTAAGTAGAGGAACATCCTCCACCCCTAAGGTTAAATATTTTTTCTGTACTTAAGGTGGACATTTCTTCTCCTCTTCTCTTTGTAGAATCAGAAGGCACTGGGAAGAGGCGCAAAGAAAAATTTCCATACTCGATGACATTACATCGCAATGTCCGATCGTTTGGGGCAAATAACCAAGTCCAAGGATGGGAAAAGCAAGTATTCCTCACTCAGCCTATTTGACAAGTACAAGGGAAAATCAATAGAAACTCAGAAAAACACAGGTAAGGTTGATATATTTTGTTTCTCCTCAATTTTTTTCAATTACATCTGTTACCCTGTTTGAATCCCTTTTGTTAGTCTCACTCCAGTGGCTTTATCTACCTGTGTTTTCTCTCCCAGTAGTTCCGCGACATGGCTTGCAGAGTCTTGGCAAAGTGGCCGCAGCCCGGCGCATGCCCCCACCTGCTCACCTACCGAGCTTGAAGTCTGAAAACAAAGGAAACGATCCCAACGTGATTATTGTGCCTAAAGACGGTACAGGATGGGCGAACAAGCAGGAACAACCCGATCAAAAGAGGTAAACCTACAAGTCATCTTTTTTATAATTCTGATATTTTTATGCACTACAATGACAGCCTTTCTAGTTTGTGGTTTTCGATCATGAAGATGTAGGCTGTCAAGCATTAAAAGAAAAAGAGTTAACTACACTGGGTGAAATGGAGAGAGACCAATATAAACTTAAAAACAAATGCTTTTATCCTTTTTTCAGAGGGCAATATCAGGAAAAAGTAAAATAAGGCTTTGAGCTTTGTAATAGTCAGCTGTTGTTGCAAAGCTGTTACCCAATGATTAGAGATAGTTGTCGTATTTACACCTGCTCTGAGTTGTATCAAGTCGTAGTACCTGTGCGCGCTTTGACTAAATTTCACAAAACTAACATCTGTTTTTTCTCCTTTCTTATTTGTAGTTCTGTTGTATCAACACCACAGCTGCCGGAGTTGCAGCTGCAGCTGGCTTTACAGAAATCTGTCTCCAATCTTCAGAAGCCCTCACCGGTAGCCAACCAGGAGGTGTGTATGTGTAGCTATGGTTATGTTCAACCTGGGCCATTTTGTTCCTGATTTCTTTTTTTTTTTCTTTTTTCTTTTTTTACCATCATGAAGATCGTGTTTAAACTTCTATCTCTTATTTGATTTTCGAGAAACTAATTAATACACAACTGTATCTAGTGCAGATTTAATTAAATATATCCAAAAACTCAAGAAAAAAATGCTCCTTCTGGGCAAGAAAACTCTCACTGCAGTCTTTAAATAAATGTGACTGAACAATTGCCGTACAGTGCTAGCTTTAAAAATCCATTTGTTACTTTTTTGCAAGTATCACACATTCTCTGTGTCCCAGTTTGTATTAAATACTCTCGCTTGTATTAACAATCTCAGTTTGAAAGCAGCACCCTTTACCAAACAAATCTCTCTCTGCCAGGTGGATGGCCATTTTTTTCTTGGAAGCTGCAGAGGGGATGATACTCAGTCCTCTTTTCTGTTGTAGTGTGTAGAGTGTTTCAGTGTAGCTAAAGCAGAGAGAAGGTCAAGATGGAGTTGGCAGCTGACATTTTAACCACCTCCTGTCCCGACTTTGTAATTAGTAACGCTATTTTTCATTATTTTAAAAACTGCAGCATCTTTATTTAACATACCTAAGTGGAACTGTTTATACTAAAGGAAAGTATGTATATGCAGTCTCAGGAAAAAAGACTCCCATGTCTCAGAGAGACCTCATGCAGCTATTAGACTGTGACCTTGGTTTTCTTCATTTCCACAGAACACAAACACAGGTGGACCAAAGCAATGGGCCCAGCTAAATGGAAAGGCAGTAGAGCAAGATGGTGAGTCAGCTGATTTATCTATAATTGAGAGTGAGGTGTGTTTAAAATCAAATGACATGCCAATGGCGAATGGTATGTTGTGTCCAGATTGTGACCCCCACGTCTTTGCAAATTAGTACAACAGTCTTGTGTCTGCATAAGTCAGACAAACATCTTTCTTTATGCTCATTTCTTTCTATGACAACATTAGGTTTAAGGGCCTCAAACCGACTTCAGCCCTTCTCTCACGAGGAATTTCCCACACTGAAAGCAGCTGGAGAACAGGACAGGGCTGGCAAGGAAAGAAGCGGCTTCGATCCGTCGTATGGGCCCGGACCAAGCCTCCGCCCCCAGAGTAAGTCTCAACTCTCAGGAATTGGCTGGCAGTCTCATTGATAAGCGACTGTCTGCTGGAAAGCAAAAATATTAAATTAAAGATTGTTAACTGTCTGGATCTTGGACTTCATTGCTATTTCTGAAATCTCCCTCTCCCCACTTCAAGATGTGACAAGCTGGAGGGAAGGTGGTGGCAGGAACCTTCAACCCTCGTCCCTGACCCTCGGCCTGCCAGCAGATCCTGAGGGTAAGATCACTGCCCTGGCTGAGACTGGCACCCCTCCAGCCTCAGCTCACCCCTCCTCTTCCACTGGCACAACCTCTTCTAGTGTAGTGACGGCTCAGTCGCCAGTCCTTGACCCCAAGGAGCCTTCCCTCCGACCCGCCCAGCCTGTCCGCAGAACAACCGTCCCTACTGCCCTGCAGTACCAGCTTCACCACACTTCAACTGCTGTCTACCATGATATGTTACCCGCATTTGTAAGTACCATATGACTCGGTTGACTCCTTCAAGCTATTGTTTGTAAAAAGTCTGTGAATCAGCTGTTGGATATAGCCAGAACCAGCTCAAATCCATTTGGCTCCCTGTATTTCCACAATGAACACACGGTTTCATTCTGCTGTTTTCAGATGTGCTCTAAAGAGACACGTGAAGCCCCAGGTACAGACAGTGTCCCTACGACTGTTGCAGCCCCAGCCCGATTTGACAGCAAACCCACATTTAGACAGAGCTACGCCAAACCTGAACTTGTCAAGTAAGTACATTCACAATGTGAGATAATTTATCCTTTTAATTAAGCAGTTTAACCAAGAGGTTTGGGACATCTGGCAATTGCTAATTTGTCTTTATACCATGTCTGATTGCAGTGGTGATGTGAAAAGGGAGAACCGCTTTGTCCGTGCTCCACCTCGACTCTCTTCTCAGCCCATCCGCAGACCTGGTGACAGACCACAACGCCCAGCCATCATTAATCCAGAGGACCTGAAGGATCTGGATGAGCTTGACAATGAATGCGAGGATGGATGGGCTGGTCAGTATTTCTTAGACGTGAAATACTCTTGTGGAACAAAGTACAGTATGTCCATAGCCTGCATCCGTAGAATTACAGGAAAGATACGAGAACAAAAATTTGTCAAGTTACAGATTTGCATAGTACATCCTGGTATGTCAAGGTAGCTCAGACAGTTGTTGGAAAAACTGCAAAACTTTGTTAGTAAGTCAGTGGTTTAATTTACCACAGTCTGACTGATAATTCTACATGTTTGCTTTGAACTATAATTTAATTTAAAAACACTTCATAAGGCCACCGTGGGTATTGTTCTTTAAAATCTCAAGATAAGTTGAGGGAACTGTTTACCTGCTCATGTATGTAGTGCTTATTTCACTCCACTCTAAAAAAATACTGACGTACGGTTGTTTATCTCAATCACTGGCTGTATGAATGTAATGGGCCTCTGTTTACATGAAGGAGCACCAACATTGTTTTTTCAGGTTAACCAGCTGAGAGCATGCAGATGGGATGCCAGTGCCTGATCCCTTTACACCCCCTCCCTCCACTCTGCTGCTGACTGTTGGTTTGTTGTTTTTTCAGGACTCCATGAGGAAGTTGATTATAGCGAGAAGCTCAAGTTCAGTGATGATGAAGAAGAACACTCTGACAAAAACAAGATGTGGTGAGATCTCTCTCCTCATAGCTCATTATATCTCTAAATAAGCTCATGCTCTTGTTTTTTAGTCATCATTAAAGGGTTCCTGGTTTAATTTTGAGCTGTTACTTTTTAGGACTGAATGGGAGAGAGAGAGAGAGAACCAGCGAGACTGCCAATCCTCCCTAAGTTCAGGTGAGGTGTCTTACCCCCAGGAGGGCCCTGAGGAGAGCTATTCCTACCAACATCACCCCCACGAGCCTCCCAGGAAGACCAACGGCAGATATCTCTCTATGGACACCCCGGTAACTACACACGATGCTGTGTTTTTCCACTTTCATCCTCCCCTTTTGAGATTACTTATCTAAGATTAACTCATTATGATGTTATCCGCTGCTAAAACACATCTCGTCTTTAATCCCTCTGTGACTGTGGAGGATAAGGCAACATATGCTTATTCATAAGCATATGAATAGCAGTGTGCCTTCACACACCCTCAAGTGACACTGTCATTGTGAACTGGGAGAGATGACCTTGCAGTAACCATAGAGATATGCGTCTTGAGCACTTTTTACTTGCCAAACCAAAAGGCTTGTGAAAAGGATGTGACAGAGGTAATGGAAATACAGATTATGCCTCTGTTTTTTGGCCAGTTTCAATGTGAAAAATTTGTCAGACGATTTCCCTACGGTAAACTACAGGTAGAGTTGCACATTAAGGCCTACATATTTAATATTTTCTTTCGCTAAACAAGTCTTGGAGACGTTAAGTTCTCAATGTGAGTGGGTGGGCTTAGCAGACAAAGTAATTTAAGGTATCCTTAAGGCCTAGTGGTCTAAGGTGCGTACTATTTAACGGTCATTTCCCAAGTTTGAATCTGACCATAGTTGCTTGTCATCCTTCCTCACTTTTTCCCATGTTTCCATAATTTAGAGGAATGCAACGTCTTTTCCTGAAAGGTAAACATGAATTGAACTATCAGGATACTTTTTTGAAGAATGGATACAGGTTTGTCTTGTTACCTAAAATGTTGATGCTGGGGATAAAAAGATGGCCACCTCCAAGCATACACACTTTTAAAATCAGTAAATCCCTTTGGTCATTCAGAGTAAAAACAAATAAACATTCTTAATTAAAACCTTTTCTCAAAGGACACATTATAAATACATTTTGTATATGCTTTTGAGAATGTTTAATTGGTCAAACAGGTACACACACTCATGAAAACAAAAAAATAAAAATGAGGGCTTAGTCCATTGTGTGTTTTCAAGAAGGGAACCCATGTTACATAAAGCAGAAGCCCTCCCCCTTAAACTCCCTCTGTTCTGTCTCTATGCCCTGCAGAAAAACCAAGGTGAGTCACTGGCTGACCAGGAAGATCACCAGCGCCAGTCTCAGACTCAGGCTCCGGCAAGGGCAAAGTATGTGTCACCCGAGCTGTCAGAGGCTGTTGAGAGGGCCCGCAGACGCAGGGAGGAGGAAGAGAGGCGTGCCCGTGAGGAACGGCTGGCTGCCTGTGCTGAAAAACTCAAAAGGCTGGATGAGAAGTTTGGGAAGACTGAAAGACAGACGTCAAGGACAGAGGAGGGTCAGAAAGAGGATGAGGGCAAAGAAGTTCCACTGTCTCCAAACAGGGAACAGATTAAAGGTCACCATGAGAACTGGCAGTACAGCACAAAAGGTAAAAAACTGCAAGTAGACGTTTTACGTTTAGGCCTAAAATATGAAGATTATTCAGACTATAACAGCAAATTCTGATTTCCAGATGGAAGTGAGTGCCCCCCAGACAACTCTCCTGGCCATAGTTACCGTGAGGAACCTGGCTTCTCTAACTACCGTGGCAGCGAGGATGATGGCCAGGAGCCCCCCTCCCCCTCAGGAGACTACAGTGGACATCATCCCTCCAAACCCATCCCACCCCGCTTTCAAAAGCAGCCACAGCACCACCAGCAGCAGGTGAGCGCCAGCTGATGCCCCTTCTAACCCATCAAGTCCTAATCCCAGACTAATACGTCAATGTATTAGTGGCTGCTTTGTGAGAAGAGGGCTTTCAAGAGTTCACAGGATTTCTTTTAAGGTTGCAGTCATCAACATGAAAAGCAGTGGGCCTTGTGAAGGGTGTTAACCTTCTGGTCTTTGATTGGATTGTCCATTGTTAATTCTTGTTAGGAGTTTTTGGTGATAATGTCATTAGAGGGTGGATTCATACATTTTGCGAAATTTAAATGTTTCCACATTTCAGTTTACCTCGAGAATTAGTTGAGCATGCAGAGAGAGGCCCTTTTCACTAACAACATTTTGACATGTCACAGTAGGAAAAACAGTTGTAAATTATAAAATGAATTCTGAACTCAATTTAGCTGTTTTGCTCACTGTCACATTGTCATAGCTTACTGGGGCACATGAATAGAATGCAACCATTGTAAATGTTACTACTACCACCTGTGCTTTTCCTACTATGAGGAGTCAAAATTGTGACTTGTGTTGTGAAAAAGGCTTATACAGACCAGTTGGTCATTTTCTCCTTCACAAAGAACAGCTGCTGTGACAAAATAACTCGCATGCCCATTTGTAGGTTAAAACACAATTTTATACTAAGAAGACTTTAACATTGGAAGATATCCTCTTGATTTGGCCAACTCTGAAGTCTCATATTAGCTTCAGCTGAACTTCAGAAATAAGTTTTACACAGAAAAACGATTGTGGATTTTCTGCACCATTTCTTACAAATGTATTCGTTGTATACATTCTACAGGAACAGTTATACAAGATGCAGCACTGGCAGCAGTCAGGTCACCCAGCCCCGTCTGGTTCAAGCCACGCCCAGCGGGGCTACTATCCCCCACATGTCCTCGGGTTTGATCCCCGCTGGATGATGATGCCACCTTTCATGGATCCCCGCATGGCCCAAGGACGATCTCCTGTGGACTACTACCCCGGTACTGTCCACTCTCCAGGTGAGCACTAACCGAGAAAATGAGCACATACCTTTGTATCTAAAGTCAGACCATTTCCCCAGGTTTTCTATCATGGAAATTTGAGAATTTGAACACTGATTGTTTTCAGCAGGAATGATGAAACCCATGATGCATCAAGACCACTTGAACAGTCCTGGTTCAGATGAAGGATGCCATCCCAACCTGCACCAGGAGAGAAGAGCCCCTTCCACTGAGCCTTATCCTATTTGGAACCAAGATGGCTACCCCTTGCGCAGCTTCACTCCACCTTACCAGAGACAGCATGAAAGCTCAGACAGTGGCCAGCCAGATGACAGGTCAGT
The DNA here is from genome assembly GCA_005408345.1 of Macquaria australasica. Lineage (NCBI taxonomy): Eukaryota > Metazoa > Chordata > Actinopteri > Centrarchiformes > Percichthyidae > Macquaria > Macquaria australasica. The sequence goes on along the minus strand of SEMN01000025.1, from coordinate 642,292 downwards.
TATTGTGTTTAAAAATATGAAAGCCTGTGAATTTTCCAGTTCTTAAATTAAAGCATTCTCTTGTATTTTGATTAAAATCCCCTGGAACATGCCCCACAAAGCAGTATTACTGAGTAAACCCTTACTTAGTGAAATAGGCCCCTCTTGGCTGGCCTCTGTCTGTTTTTGTCATTCTTGATTTTTTTGTATCTTCTTTTTTCCACAGAAGTGACATGACCTGCTCCCAACAGGACTCATATGAAGAGAGGGCCAATGAGTGCTTGACCCACACCCAAGATGATCTCCCCCATCATGCTTACCAGAGCCGAGACAGAGAACACCAACACCATGACCAAGGCTTGCTGACCACTGCTCAGAACCACTCCCAGAATCATGCAGATAGTGATTACCCAAAACAAGACTCTAGAGACAAGCATCTGAAAGACGGCCCTGAATCTCACAATGAGACCTTAGATGGCTCCAAGGACTGTTGGAAAAGAGATGGAGGCCAGAAACAAGATGGGGGACTTAGCAATGCTCAGAGCCAGTGGTCTGAACCCAGTTCCAGTAGTAGTGTCAGCCAGCCATCTGAGACCAGTGGCCGCACCTTGACTCGCAGAACTGGGCCCATCAAGAAACCTGTTCTCAAGGCTCTCAAAGTGGAAGACAAGGAGAATGAGAAGCCTAAATCTGAACCTGAGGAGAAGCCTGTCCCTTACCGCCTGGAGAAAGAAGTCCTTACTAATGTTTACGACTTGAAGAAAGATAACCAGCCTGCCAGCAACAGACGTTCAGCCTCACCTGTTGTTGAGAAACAGCCTGAAGAGAGGCACCGTCAGTCACCAGCTCCCACCAAAATAGACAGACCTCTGAGCATCCACAGTGATGATTCTCCCAAGGAGAGCACCTGGGACAGTGGCAAGATCCAGTCACCTAGAGATAGCCAGGTTGAAATCCGGGAGCCCCAGGCACCACGGCGCAATAATTGGATCTTCATTGATGAAGAACAGGCCTTTGGTGCAGTCAGGGGAACAGGTAGAGGCCGCAGTCGGGGCTTTAGGGAATTTAGCTCTAGAGGTGGAACCCGTGGTGGCAGAGGTGGAGACAATCTCCGAGGGGCTTATAACAACAATAACAACAGCAGTGGCACTCAGCGGACAGGCAGAGGCCGACCACCACCTAGGGACCTCGTCAAGGTGGAGGAGTTCCAGAGGGGCAAGCCCCGGAGGCGAAATGTCAGTGAGACCTTGAGTGAAGCCTCTGAGTATGAGGAACTGCCCAAGAGGCGCCGCCAGAAGGGATCTGAAAATGGAGAAGGTTACCCAGAGTCTGGAGAAGTCCGTAAAGCTGATAGAGACTCTTGGAGATCCAACAAGGTGTACACAGATGACCAGATGGCCCCAGATTCCAGAGAAAAGACAAAGGCCAGCAGGGGCTTTGGAGGTCGTATGTTGCCTCCCAGACTGAACACCACTGGAAATTACAGTCGAGGCTTTGGAGGGTCCAGGGACATTTCTACATGGAGGGGCCGTGGGCCCCAGTTTAGTAGCAGTGGTGGCTCCATGCAAGAAAATGGTTATGGTCCTGGAGCTGAGACTGCTTACTCCCGCAGACCCCCGGTTGAACGTGAGCCTCTCAAGTACACACCTAAATTCACTGGCTCCTTCACGGAAAATGGCACAGAGGAGCGTGAAGGAGAATACTATTTTGACAATGACAACCCTGACAGGCAGATGTTAAGGAGACGGCGTCCACCTCGTCAAGACAAGCCTCCACGCTTCCGTCGTCTACAACAAGAACGTGAACCTGGCACAAACCAGTGGACGAGTGATGAGTACATAAATGGAGACTTTGCAAACCCCTGGCCTGGTCGCCCCAAAGGCAGTGGGGAAGACAACTGGCCCAGTGGCCACTACTCTGGACGCTCTGGCCAGCATGGTCAAGCAGAGGAATGGGAGACAGGATCAGACAACAGCGACTTTGGTGACTGGAGAGAGAAGCGAGGTGGAAGTGGAGGCGCGGCTACACAGGTACATGGTGATATTCCCTCGGACTCTGGCCATAGTGAACCAGGCTCTGGCGAGAAGAGGGAACTTTGCAAGAGAAGCTTCTCCAGCCAGAGACCGTTGGTGGAACGCCAGAACAGGAAAGGAGAGCCATCACTGCTGGAAGTGAGCAAGATGGCACGCACACCTGATAATCCACCCACCTCCTCCTCTAACAGGAGTGACAGTTGGCAGAATGGCGGGACTTCTTGTAAGAGGTGAGGTGAATAATAGAACGAACTAAGTTGATTGAAGTTAATTGTGGGTTATACTGTCCTGTACCTATATGTATTACTACTGGGAATGACTGAATTGGCGGCATCCTCTTTCTTTTTCTTCTTATTCCACTTGTCATCTGTAGCCTTTGCTGAACATAATTGGCCAACTTAACAATATGTTTTAGGTATTTTGTTTTTGACTGTCCAAAATGAGACCACAAGATTCTCAGATGTTTCGGTTATTTTTTTAATGTTGATGTTTTAACAGTGCTCAGAATTCCCCCTTGTCTCTTTTCCTGTTTTCAGCAGGGGCCCAGATGACTCGGGCCCAGTCTACAGCATAGAGCAGCCAGAGGAGAGGGAGCCCAGTGAGCCCTCTGGGAAGAAATTAGACAAAGAGCTGAAACAGGGACCTGTCAAGACAGACATAGCCGAACCTCTGTCCCAGTATGAGCTCAGCAGCTACCCAAGTGAGTCCAATTTTTTAAATTTATCTTTTTCTGTTACACTGCTAAAAGTGAAATGTTGCCCATCTAAATTGAAAACATTTCCTGGATAAATTGGTGCTGCCACATTTCTCCATTTTTAGGGTAGATACTGATGATCTCATTTAAGCTAAAACAGTAGATGATGATGCAGTTTGTACTTATCTACAGATAGTTTTGCATTGACCACATGCTTGTTTTCTAGTTGAGGGGGATGCAGTGGGACCAGTTTCGAATCCAGATGGATACCAGGATGCCTTGTCCAAAAAGCAAAGACGCCCACAGGAAGATGATAGGAGGAGGAAGGAACAGGGAGCTGCTGTAAGTTAACATATGCTCAATCCAGATGCTCATTAATCATGCCATGGATGAACAAAAAGTGTGTAGTTTGTTAAGCTTTTTGTCATTGTTGGCTGTATTAGGTGCCAGTGAAGAACAGGACTATCACATCCAAGATACCACCACGCTTTGCCAAAAAGCAGGGAAATATGAGCATTGAACAACCTGAGGAAGCGCTTTCTTCTAACAACCTGGGAACTGAAATCTGGGAGACCAACAGCTCAGGTAATAGACGGACCCGAATGTGTGTCAATGCTTTGTTCTTTATGATTTTGTTGGTTCTATAAAGCAGCGACCTTAGAGACACATTATATTAATTTGAAATTGTTTGTGGAGCATATTTGTTTAATTATTGCACATAGCAGAATATAGTTTTGCAATATTACTTGATGGGATTGCTCAAATATTAAACTGAGAGACATTTTGTGATGATGACATTACTTAACTTTTTATTTGTTATTTTTAGGGATTTAACAGTTTGTGGTAGGCTTAGTATATACTCTTTAAATAGTTTAAGACATTAAAACAGCTAGAAAGAAGGAATTATTTAAAATGTGCATTCCTAGTGAAAGATTCAGTTTTTATAGTGTATAGTGTAAGTATGAATGTTTGTTTTTTATGTTTTTCAAGGTATTTATCAATTTTCTAGATGGTTTTAGGACTTTTGTGAATGGAACTTGTGTGAAAAGAGACAAATTGATTGCATTCTTCACTAACATTCACTAATGGTATTCATTTATATTTTTTTTAGCTCTTTCAGTACAGTCTTCAGGGGGAGACTCATGGACTAAACAGGTGTCTTACACTGGGAGCGAGCCCAACTCTGAGGTAGTACAGTGCAGTCGCTTGTTGGAACCTATGCTGCATATTTTCTCTGTCTGCATTGTTTGTCTGCAGTTAAAACTATTTCTTAATCCTTAATTGAACATTTTTCTTTTCTCCCTGTCTGTTATGACAAATAACAAATTGGCTGCAACAGTATCGGATTACTTTGAGAAACAGAAACAAATAAGTGCCTGTGCTTTTTCTTGCCCAGGACTCCGATGCTGGCCCGGAGCAGAGTAAAGAACAGCACAAGCCAGGGCCCATTGGAAATGAACGCTCCCTAAAGCACCGCAAGGGCTCGGAAGTTGTTGATCGGCTGGAAGGTGGCCCCATCACGCCAGTCAATGGTGTGGACCTCCATGTGGACACTGTGCTGCCTGTGCCTCCTATTGAGTTTGGGGTCAGTGCCAAAGACTCTGATTTCAGCCTTCCACCAGGCTCCACCCCAGTGCCCGTGTCCAATCCTGTCAACAAGCTTCAGGATGCACTTACCACCAATGTGAGTGATTTATATCTGTACTTTTGTGGTGTCTTGTAAATAAAAACACTAGTGGTAATCCAAATGCATCAAAGATTGGTGTGACGGTCACTGCTGAAATCAGCCATAGAATGCTTCAAGGTTTTTTGATAGTGAAAGAGTCTTTTTCTTGTTTAAAAACGAGATATGGTCTTGCAACTGATTGAACCTGAACTTTTGCTTGTTTTTAAACAGACGGCTCTAAATCAGAGTATCCCCATGCTGCGTTCCAACCACCTGCAGCCTGGCATTAACCTCAACCCCATCTCCTTCCCCAGTGCTGACCTCACTCTCAAGGTATTTGAATTACAGTCCCATGTACACAGACCTATATCTTTTCATACATGTAATAAATAAGGAATAACCAACCCTTTCTTGTATGGGTAAAAACAATGGGAACATAAAGGCAAAACTGACTGTTACTCAAACATGCACATAAACATTTAATGTTTCTTTTTCTTCAGATGGAATCGGCACGTAAGGCATGGGAGAACTCCCAGTCCCTCCCTGAGCAGGGCTCTCCTGGCGGTGGTGCTTCAGGTGCTCAGCCTCCCTGCAGCGTTGGCTCGTCCAGCGGTGTCAGCTACAGTTCTTTTGGAGGAGTTTCCATGCCTCCGATGCCTGTGGCCTCAGTAGCACCTTCCATGTCCATGCAAGGTAAAACTACATTTCATTTTCTCTGCTTGAAGAGGGCTTCATCTTTGAGGAGAACTAAACTAAAAGCCTGTTGTTTCCCGTTTCTTCTGTAGGTAATCATATTCCCCCATTGTATCTGGATGGCCATGTCTTTCCTAGCCAGCCACGCCTCGTACCACCCACCATGACCCAGCAGCAGACCTACCAACAGGTAGAGAGACACACACACACACACACACACACACACACACACACCGGCTTGTTTGTGTGTCAGAAGAATTGTCATTATGTTACATTTGTTCATCCATTCAGGCAGCTGCAGCCCAGCAGATTCCCATCTCTTTACACACGTCTCTTCAGGCTCAGGCTCAGTTGGGGCTTCGGGGAGGTCTACCCGTCTCTCAGTCCCAAGAGATGTTCAACTCTATTCCCCCCTTCAGGTACTAGTACCAATTTGTCATGGAATTTCCACTGGTCCCATTAATTTGCTTTACTTTAGTCATATTGTCTGTTTCATGTATGTGGCACCACCATGTAGTTTAATATGTTTTCCTTTCACTTATTCTGCTGCCCTGCTTTGTCTGCCTCCTATCAGGTCCCAGGTTTACATGCACCCCAACCTGTCACAGCCCAGCCCCATGGTGCTGTCGGGCGGAGCCCCGCTCAAGGGGCCCTACTCGGCTTTCCCTGGCATGCAGCCCTCAGACATGGTCAAGACACAGTCAGGCTCACACTATCAGCCTATGAATGGCAGCCAGCAGCTAGTCTATGACAGCCAGATGAACCAGGGGCCTGGTATGGGTTCTTCCCAGCTAATGGACTCTCAGCTCATCCAGGTTAGTGGATTGCTGAAGCTCAGTTTCAGAACAGCTCAAGATACTGTATTCCTCTTGATGCTTGTCAGATTTCAGAGGGATTTATTAAATTGTACATAACATTCATGTTAGCCCAGCAAGTATGAGCCTTAATAGCATAATCAGACCAGCATTGGACTGTTGTCTTAAATTATAACAACATTTACAATAAAATCCTTGTTTTCACTAGGTGACCATGCCCCTACCTGGCTCTCAGCTGCGCTATAGCTCAGCTCAGCAACATCTCATCCTCCCACAGTCCATCCAGCTGCAGCAGGGACAAAACCTGTCAGTTGGTGCCCCACGCCGAATGCTGCCACCTGGCTCCCAGCCTGCTGTCATGACTGGCAGCCGAGAGGTGTGACTTACTGACCTTATTTTGCTCAACCAAAAACTATTCTGTTCACACATTAGTGCAATAATGGAAGTTAAAATTTTATCCCACAAGTGTGTATGTGTACTGACAATTGCCCTGTTCGCAGGGCTCACAGATGGAAATGAAAGGGTTCCAGTTCTCTGAGAAGCCCAGTCATTCCCCAGGCATATCCGTAGGCTCCTACAGGTGAGTGGAAATGACTTGTGCAAATAATAGAAGTTAACGGTTTAGAACCCTCCATATGCAGCTTTGCTCTGTCAACAAGTGAGACGTGTATCACAAATGCACATTTTAGGAAATGGATTGTAAAACTATCTTTATTTTCTTTCCCCCTCTCCTCATCAGACCTGGATCTGCCAGCCCCAGTGGGAAGCCCTCTGGTCCTGGGGGGCCTGTAGGCCCTCTGCCTCCACATTTTACTCAACAGGTATTTATTTTTCAAATATATAAGTTGAGATGTGTTTACTCTAAAGGTTAATCTGGCATTTTTATTCGTTTGCCAATGGGTGAGGTCAAGCCTAAGGCTGTTGAGTTTGGTACGTTTGATAAAGTGTGAAAGCTGCTGTCAGAAAGTGCTCTCACGTCCATGGCCCAGGGTTCACTCTTACGAATTCAAATTTAACAACATGATTGGTTAAACGCATCCACATTAGCATCACCCATTATTATCTACAGTTGGAGTACAGTATACAAAACGATATTGTTTAACACACTGATAGGATGCGATTGAAGAAACAACCCTTTGACTGAACTGAAGTATTTAATACTAAAGAAATGTAATACTGGCATTCTAATTATTCTTGTTTTCATTTACCCTCCGCCCTCCTCCTCTCCCCGTGACCAACAGGTGCCACCTGCTCAGGGCAGCATGGTGATGCACATGAGGCCCCCCACCACTGGCCCTTTCCCCAACCCCATCCAGAGACCAGTCATGCAGGTCAACAAGCATGTCATCATCCGCCCCCCCCCTTACCCCAATCCTGTCCGCGACCCTCCTCCCTCTGCCCCCGAGCCCCCTGTCAAGGGGCCAGAGGATGGCATGAAGGTGAGCCACCCACTGTAAATATAGGTAATTTAATTTAATCTATTTTCTTTTTCTCTATTTGCATTAATAGTTTAAATGTGTGCCCTTGACTTGAAGTGTATAGTTATAGTTATATTATATCTGAGGTCTTGATAGATACATCTTTAGTGCTGTAAGACTTGTCTGGGATTGCATAATTCTATACTGTTAATAGTAATATAGATGATAATGTGTGTATAGACTAAACTGTACTATGAAAATGTTTCACAAATAGTGATATCTAAAATATTCATTGGAGCATGATTCTTAGTAACAGTAATAACTTGTATATTTCTAAATATAATCAAATATGAATAAAGCTTGACACATTTTTCAGAGGGGTCAGATATGAGAATAAATCATTGTTTCTATGAAGTATGCATGGATATCTTAGAATCTCTCCCTGCCTCATGACACTGTTTTTAATAAAACACTGGACTATCCAAACAAGGGTTTGTGCTTAAATGTATGCTTTGCCAGGTGCTGGTGTAGGTCTTAATAACGCTGCCTTTTCTTTGTGCAGAATAAAACCATGCGAGAAGTGCGCAAGGCAGTGGGTGAGGGCAAGACACCATCTGGGGGCATGACCAGCAAACTCCAGGAGTCCCTACCCTCCACAGGGCAAGCCAAACCAGCACGCAGTGGAGCCATCAAACCCCAGGCTGTCAAAGTAGAGGAGGGCAAGGCATAACAATGGACCTTAAAATCCTCATCACCACCCAGCCTGCCAACACAAACCCCTCGACCAATGTCTGAGCCTTCTAAGACCCACCTTTTCCCAAGGCACCAAGGCAAGGGGGCATACATGCAGACATCTTAATGAATTACTCCTCTTGAACTGTCAGAACTGGACACTTATTATTTCACACCACGTACAGAGATATATAAATATATATAAATATATACATACACAGTCTTTTCAGCAGATCTCTTCAAGGTCCTCTTTAATTTATTATTAGTCACTTTTAAGGGGAGATTGGTAAAGAGAAAAGATATTTCTGTTTTTTTTTTTTGTGTGTGTGTGTGTTTTTCTCTCCAAGGTGGGGAAAAGGAAAGTGGCCAACTCAGACAGATGGTTCATTTTTCATACCATTTTGCCAAACTGTATTTACTCCCTCTTTATGGACTGTAGCCCTTAAGACCAGACAGACACTTGATACAGCTCACTATGAGAAGCAAAGTCTGTTAAATTTTTTAAACAAATTTGAAAAGCAGTGGGGCACTTTTTTTTTGTTGTCATTTTTGCTGGTAAATAAAACGTTCAAGTCATCATCCATTCCTCCTATTGGTAAAGGACTTATTTTATTAACCCAGAAAAAAAATCCTCCAATTTGTGGACATCATTGCATGTCAACATGGCAGAAGTCAAGTGTATCACCCTAGAAATGCATCTTCTGGGGGTACTTCACCCAGCCACGAACTGTGGCGAAACTGCTTAGATTGGTAGAAATAATTTCTTTTCTTAAAACTCTGTTCTTTGCTTTTACATTCTGTCGCTCGCTCTCTTCTGTATGTAAATTGAAACATAAAGGTGGACATTTTACCAAAATCATGTTGCTTCCATGGGAACTTCACTGGCATTGATACAGCGTGTGCATGTGATGTGCTCTGAACGTGTGTAAACTTGCAGGACTCCTACCTAGAACCTAGCAACATTTCACAACAAAGACTGTACCTGAACTTAGCATTCATACTGCTGCTGTTGACTGTGTGGATTTTGATCAACCAAGCTGGCAACAATTTTTTGGGCTCATTGTGAAGTTATGTGGGGGGTGGGGGGGTGGCTGCATTCACAATTGCTGTAAAGGACCCCCACCCCCCCCCCACCCAAATAGCTGATTGAAAATGTTTGCTTTCTTATTGCTTTGTTTGGGTTGTAATTAATCAAACTGTCTGTTAATGAACATGTGATGTAAGTGATGATTTTTACGTCCCTCAGTCTGGGGCATTTTGCTTCTTTCTTTTAAGGCTTTTGAAAGACTTCTCTCTCTTAATTCCGTTAAAATCCCACATAAGAGTACTGTGGGGATTTGCAAAGAAACGGACTCATCACCATTTGATTATTCAGCATCTGGTCTCTGAGGTGGCACTAGCAATAAATGCAGCCTAACTAAACTATAATCACAATCAGGGTCCAAATAACCTATTATTTCTGTTAGAAGCTAATGATCACAAACGAGGGGCGTTTAGCATTGCTTGTTGAATTTAAAATAAAAAATTTTGCTTAAGCTTTTTTCTTTTTGTGAGCACTGCAGTTCCAGCGGACTACGAAGGACTTTTAAAGTGTTTGTTCTATTTGAAAATGTGAAGCTGTTGGAATCCTATTTTTTTTTTTTTTTTGGTAATAGACACTCATTTTGAAACTCAAAATGCCAATGTCATAACTGGTTAAATGTTACTGCTTACCATAACGCTCCATGACACTACAAAATGTTACAATTTATCTTTATGACAGTGTTTCACTGGTATATATGTATATGCATACTTAACTGTACAGTCGAGCCTTGTCAGCGAGGGGAGGCTTGAACCCACATTTCATTTTAGATATTGTGGCACTATAATGGATTTAACGTTGAAAAGGTCACCGTGTTCTCAGAATGGACTGCTTTCACTTGTTGATAGGTTTATCAGGCATGGAGTGTTTCTGCCTCTTATCCCTTACTGCAAAAGATCTTGATGCTTCTCATCATTGTACCTGCACCAAAATGTTGCCCTGACTTTTTTTGTACTTTTAAGATGCATATTTCATTTTGTCTGAGGACCAGTGCTTTCTACAGCTGATCCAGCATTCTATTTATCCTACCTGATCTTTATCATCCTTTCAGATATTTGGTCATTACTCTCCCTTGTTTAAAAAAAAAAGAGCTTATTGAAAGAAAAGAAATAAAGCAGTTGTGATTTCTTAAATGTACTGTTGATTCTGTATTCTCACTTTGTTGTATTAAAATCATGCATCAAATTCTTGTGAAAGCAGAAATTATGGGGAAATGATTTTAGGCTTTATGTCCAGCACAATTTCTGAACAACACTGACTGTCGTTCATATGTTGTGTTTTTAGCATTTCTTGCAGAAAATCCAAGTCAACTCGTGAGCTGTTTAAAGGGCCTTTTTGGCTGTACTGTACTGTTCACCCTCATCCAGCAAGCTCTCCCTTGGAACTTGTCTAGTTAGGATTTGTACTAATTCTAAAAAGTCAGAGCAACACCTTGCTTCCAGACCGGTGGTTTCCAACCTGGGAGCCAGGACCACCCAATGAGTCCTAAAATAAATCTAAGGGATCCCAAGGGGATTAAAGGGATATGAGAGAAAAACTGGACATTTTTCTGGCGCTTCTCTATTTCTGTTTTCTTGTTATACTGGAACTTTAACAACTTCAGGTCTCTAAAGGTCCTCCAGATGAATCAGGGTAAATCTTTGGTTTAACTCCTAATAACTCATGTCTACATGACCTGTAGCGAGGTGTGGTCAACATTCAAAAAGGTTGAGAAAGCACTGTTGTAGACCTAGAAATCACTCTTAAATTTTGGCTTTGTATTAAAAACTAATGATCCAGCACTGCTAGACTGGCTTTTAAATCCACTGCAATATGGAGAGATGTTATAATAAAGTCTCTTATTACCTTTAAACATACGTTATAATTATCAGTTTTTAGGTCACTTTTTCATTAAAAAAAATAACAATTACCGTAATACCACGATAATAATACACCTGTAAAAAGCAGGAGACGTGACGTCAGAAGTGTCAAATTCCAGAGGTTTTTGCAGGACAAAGAGGCTTGTCTGGACGAGGAACGTTCCCCCGTTGTGACTGCGGAGCGAGGAAGTATTTCACCACAGGATTTGTTCGCGTTTTACCTCCGAGCATTTTGAGCGTTTCCTCGTCAGATCAACCAGGTAACTTCACTTGTGTTTTTAACTTTTTGTCGTCCCCGCCGTAGTAGTCCGAGGGCGGACAAGTCGCCCCGTGGATGGCTCGACTGGTGTGTTGCACGCGCGAATATAACGCTGAACATTCCAAAGCTACCGTTACTCTTTAACGTCGTTCTGAAAGTAACCGGTGCGTTTTTATTGTTTTTTTTTTGTTGTTTTTTCTGTAGTTTGTTGTGTAAATATTGTGGGAGTTATGCGACCACGATGTGCTGTCGGCTAAAAACATCTGTGGCCTCGTTTTGGTAGCTACATCCCTGCGTACAAACGATTCTTCCCAATGTCTAACGTTAATACTCGACAAATCGTATTATGGTAACGTTTGGAGGTAAAATGTCGCTCCTGGGAGCAAAACACGTCAGCCATCTTGCCTGCATCGAGCTAACTCTTGTTTGTAACTTAAAAATGATTTATTAAAATCGACTGGCGATCAATTATAACATCTGTGTTACGTCATTACGGCGTTGTTAGTCAATAGTAAATTGGGCAGTGTTGTTCAGAATAGTGTCATCGTTGTGTTACCCATTATTACTTGTATATGGATATCTTGAGAGACATTTACAGTCAAAAGATTGCAGCAGGTCTGTTGTTCCACTGCAGCACAGAAGGGTCCCCTGTAGGAAAGTTTGTAGTTTTGTATGTGCAATGAGAACTGTGTCTCCCTCTGGTGTTTGTACTTAATGGTCAGTGAAGAAATGTTTGGATTCTAACTTTTAACACAACGTTGAGCCCAAAGGAATCCATCACCCATCTATATTTGAGAGTGTCAAGATTTTGTTTAAAAAGACATTTAAACTTTTGAACTAGTTAATCAGAAATGGCTACTTCCATGGTAGATGATTTGTAATAAAGCAACACATTTACATCACAAAATGTTCTTGGTCGATGCTAATACATTCTAATAGGCCTCAAGCCAGTGTGTTTCAGTTTTCTTTAAATAACAGATGTGTTTCTGTGACCCAGAATGGCTACCAAGGGCGGCATCAGGCCCGATGAAGGCCTGATGATGATGCAGGAGCTTGACGACCGGCTGAAAGAGCAGACCGACAAACTGGAGCATGTTCGCCTTGCTGCCGTTGAACTGAGGGACAACTTGTCTGGGGTACGTTATTAGGCAGGCAATAAATCCCCATCTATAAGTTTCATCAAAACTAATTGTCCCTTGAGCTCTCTTCTGTTGTGACATGATTTTCTTGTAACACAGAGCAACAGTGATCTAACCCAGTCTATCGCTGACCATCTGGAATGGTTGAATCACTTGTCAGAGCGAGTGGAGGCTCTTCACATGAACACAACTGTTTTTGTTCAGGTAAGAAACGGACAGAGTTTCTGATGGGATCTGGGTGAAGATACTAGACATGATTCCTAACACCAACAATTGTGTTTTACAAAAATATTTAGGAACAGGTTTCTGTTTCTGTTTCCCCTCTGAGCTCCACACACACTCACACACACACACACACACACACACACACACACACACACACACACACACACGTTCCCCCAAAACATTGTGTCCAGAGTTTCAGCAACCAAACAGTATTCCCACGTTGGAATACCACCATGCCCTGGGTTTGCTGTATGTCAGTTAGTTAGTGATAATTTGATTAGATGCAAATTTGTGTAAAGATATGCACCAAGCAAGCATAATACCAACTGAAATATGAATGGTATTAAAACCAGATTTTGATACAGGCCCTCTAGACAGTACGACATGTTCTCAACACTGGGTAAAAATGCAGGAGCCACCTTCGGGTCCTTGCCATTATAGTTATTGTGCTTTAGTTGTGCATATAACCAAACAAATATGTTATTTATCAAATTACCACATAGACAAAAGACAGTAGTCTCTGTGCCTGGTTGGTAATTGTGATACATGAAAACACTTGTATTTTAGGGAGTTTTTTTTAATAAAAAGTTTGATAATAAAAAAAAACAATCCCTGACACCAGAGATAGAATCCTGGCTGATAATGATCTGTTCGTGGATTCTGGCAACTAGCACTACAGGAGTGTAGTGCAGAAATAATTAACATTGTGTAGTTAATTGCTGAATTATCATCTATGTGAGAATCTGAAATGAACTAGAGTCGTCCAACAGCATTCCAATTGTGCGCTGAGTTGATTTAGCTGCTCTGTTTGGATCATCATCATCTTTGAAAGCTAGAAAATTAATTAATTCCCTTATTCTCTTTGTGACTTGTAAACACATCGGACAGTGTCTCTTCACTAATTTCTGCTTCATCTGTTTCCAGATGAATCCCAAGCCCCGTGCATGGGCAGGGAAACAGGTTTCCAAACATGGCTACCGCTTGGGACGTCTCCACCAGGCTGAGGACGCCCACTCAGAGTTTGGCTGGTCTCCCATCCGCACACGACGAAACAGTGATGCTGCCTCTGAAATGTCTTGTAACTGGTGACATGGTTAGACTGTGGCCATTAGTTCAACTGAGGTTGCAATGTAATGCAAAATATTGTACAGCTCACTTCCACCAAACTGATCATCGACAACCAAACTCTTTGCATTTTCACTCATTATGATGCTAAATTTTACATATAGTGTGATACTTAACAAGTTTCTATGTCCTGTATTGTTGTGTTGTTGAACATGCTAAATTTTTTTATGAAATCGTAGCCATCCAATCCTGTCAGTATGTCCATTTTATGTTCTACCTTTGTGCAAAGCTTTGAGAAATTCTCTAAACTGTGTTCTATTTTTAAAATTCGCTTAAATAAAAATCCTTACACACATAATATACTTATCGGTGCACTCAGTAATACATAATTCAGAGTAATGTCCAACAAGCGTGGACTTTGCTTGTTTGTTTGTTGCACTTTGTTCTCAGAAACAGCCAACAGATACAACAAACTGATATTTTGTAACAACTGGATAAGTGGCAGTGTGTGTGTGTCTGATGTAATGTGCGTTTTAAATCGCACGGTTGAAAACCCGTCGATGTGGATGCAGGTCGGTGCTCTCCACCAGCAGATGTCGCTGTTGTCACCGTCGGTCACTCCGTGTTAAATAAAGCTTTGGCAGAACTCGTGGGTGAAAACTGTGGAAGGAGCGTCTGATACGCTGCAGTAGCCACTACCCTCTTTAAAGGGATCATTTTGAAAACACGCCGAGTTGAACTTATTTTTTTTATATCTATATTAAACATTACGGGTGTCGAGTGAACCCCTGAAAACATGGCAGAAAGCGACTGGGATACCGTGACCGTCTTGAGGAAGAAGGGGCCAACTGCTGCCCAGGCCAAATCCAAGCAGGTTAGCATGAACAGCTCTCTCGGGCTGTGTCTGTCGTGTTTGTTCTGTTCTTTTTTTAAAACTAAAATCGGGTTTTTGGTTACAGCGAACACCCGGGTAAATGGCTAGTGTATAACGAATTAGTAAAAACGATTTTATACGGGTTAAATTGGCCAGCAAACGTCGACCACGCGCCGCGGTGTAGTGTAATAACAACAACGGGCAGGACCGTTTGTCTCTCTTCCAGTAAACCGGTAACAGCAGTCGGGATGTAACGTTAGATTGTTAAAATCGGAGGCATGAGTTGTTAGTGCCGCTAGGACTGACGTGTTCTCCCCGCGAAGAGCAACCTTACTCGGGGGGCAGCTTAACCAAGTTCCGTTAGACATCCAAGTGGCTAACGCTGCGTCCAGACGTGCAAACGTGAAGGCGTGTTTTCAAAAACCTCACTCACAACTTTTTTATTTACTTACACTCTCTCCGGCAAACAAAACCTCACCTAGAAATTATTACCCAATTTCGGGGTGGCTACCTCTCGTTAAACATTTGACGGTAACTAAAATAGCAACTGGCTAGCATTAGCCAGCTAACCCTTTCAGGTTAGCTGGCTATAGCTAGCTACTCCATAAACAGTGGGGTAGGACGTCATGCTCAACCCCCCCCCCCCCCCCCGCGTCTGGTAGCATGTTGGCAGAACATGTAGTTAACCTAAACACCAAAATCATGCAGTAGACCCCACCCCCCTCTCTTTTTTAGGAGTCGTTATTGTACAATGAACAGATGTTTTAATATAACGTCCGTTGTGGGAAAGCAGTGTTAGCCGAACGATTGTGCTCAGGCAGGATTGATCATGTTATCTTTTGTTTAACTTATTCGTCATACTAGATAAGCAGATTCATTACTTATTAACCACATGATTTGAAAAGCTGAATAGGGTGTTACATGGAGCCCAGTCATAATGCAATCTACTGTCGGTGAATCTGGAATATGTTTTGAAATTTAAGATTTGTACATGTCCAACTTTTCCCTAGGCTATCACCACAGCTCAGAGACGTGGGGAGGATGTTGAGACAACCAAGAAATGTAAATATATGCTTTCTGTACACATTTGCTAAAGACCACAGTTCACCATCAAGGTGACCTTATTTTGATGCGTTTCAGTGGGAGATTCTTCTCTGTAATTCTGCAGGCAAAACATGACGAGCACTAAATGAATGTGTGATGCCCCAGCATTACTTTGACCCACTGCTTTTGTCATACAGGGTCTGCAGGTCAGAACAAACAGCATCTCGTGACAAAGAACACAGCCAAGCTGGATCGTGAGACAGAGGAGCTGCACCATGACAGGGTTCCCCTGGAGGTGGGCAAGGTCATTCAGCTAGGCAGACAGGAGAAAGGCATGACCCAGAAAGACCTGGCCACTGTGAGTATACAAGACTTCCCTTAACTTGACGTGCACACCCTATAACAGCTGCTGGAAAAGATGCCTTTGTCTGGATTTGTAAAACACTGTTTACCTTGATTATTTTTGTTGGTGGGCCTGAAGTTTGTTCACATAAAACTTAAGATAAAGCTAACCAAGGTTACGGTGAAACGCATATTGTCACATATTATGATAACGTAACCAAGCACACATGCAGCCACATTTAGCATAACACCATCCAGAGGTAAATGTTTCCTGGCCAACAGACTCAAGAAGCAGGGCTATAAGTATCTCTGAGACACTGCCTCTTATTAAGTACAGTATCTTAGCTAGGATATGGACTTTTGTGATATGCTCAGTCCTGTATAAAAGTAACTAGAAGTCACAAACAATATTGAATTATGATTGAGAGAACCACAATACTTATACAGTAAGCAATATACTTGGGAATTAAATGATCTTATTTAAGCTCCTTTTTTACTAAACAGACATTTGTATTTTTTGTTATTTATTATTATATTTTTTTCCTGTGCAAACTTAACCACCATTGCTTTTTACCATGTAGTTCATGAAAAAAAAAGTCTACACGACCATTTCCTCTCATTGATTATTGAGTGATGGGTGGATGAAGCCTTATGAAGCTTTGGGGCTTTCTTTCTATTTGTGCCAAAAAAGATTTGGAGCTTCGGGGCTTTAAACTCGGCAAACAGAGTTACATCTGGGGCCGAAGCACCACCACACCTCGCTGATAAGCTATTAATAGTTTTAGCATCATATGTGTGCAATAAAAGCCCAAGAAGCCTGCATGTTGTTATTCATTCTGTATACTTTTGTTCAGAAGTGCTGCATTAAAAAGATGTTGTTGTGCAATATGTTAGAGTAAAATAATTAAGCGTTGTCCAAAAGGCCTAGATATAAAATATTTCATAAATGTACGTGTAGTTTAGTACGAGTGCCACTGTGGGCTCATGTTTTTTAACTTCATGGTTGATATTTATGTGACATTTCATAATCACAATGTGATGTGATCGTAGAGTGATATTCATGAAATTAGCCTATTACTTTTTATCACATTACTTGGAATCCGGAGGAAATGTTCACTTACCTGTGATTGTCTTTCTAATGTACATCGCCATATTTCACAGTTATTTGCATCTCTGCTTATTCCACTAATGTGCCGATCACATAGTTCAGTTGTAAAACTTTTCAAAGCATCACACTGAATGAAGCACTTTTTGAAGCTTCAGACGTCATCAGTCACGTGATATTCTTCATTTGACTAAAGCACAATTTATCGAAACTGTGCGCTTCACAGGAGTGAACAAGCTTCAGAGCATCGGTATCATCCGCCCATCTTTATGATTATTTGAACAGGTTCAGGTACGGTAACCTCAGTCATATGAAACATGTTACTGGCAGTTTTCTTTTATAATGGGAACAATTCAGCCCTGAGATAAATGGATCCACAGCTACAGGAAGGGTTTTTTCTATGCTATGGTTGTTTTGCTGGTTTTGGGCCTTATGGTTAAACAGAATTATAAATTATTTATGTCAAATCTTTTCCTCAGAAAATTAATGAGAAGCCTCAAGTCATTGCGGACTATGAGTGTGGGAGAGCAATTCCCAACAACCAGGTCATGGGCAAGATAGAGAGAGCAATCGGTAAGAAGACTGTTTGCTAAAATTGATCAGTTATGTTTGTTATGTCTCAATTGCCAGTTGTATAAACCCATATGCTCCTCTTCTGTCATGAACAGGGATGAAACTGCGTGGGAAGGATATTGGTCAACCCCTGGAGGCAAAACCCAAGAAGAAATGAACACAAAGCCTCGAAATCAGCCCCCCCCCCCCCGCCCCCCGCCCCACCTCCAAGAACCCTCTGAAACTCTCCCTTCCTCTTCCTGGGCTGATCTCACCTGTGTCCTGCCAGAGGACCTGGTGCTCCACTGCATACTGCAGCTGCATACTCACAAGTCATCAGAAAAACACTTTCTTGGCCACATATTCAAATAAATGATTGAATGCATTTTTTTCAGCATCACAAACTCAAAGTTCTATGTACTATTTTTTCCCACCTACGTCTGCTTAGGCTTTGGCATGATAAATTCAACTTTTTGATAGTGATGTAAAATCATTTTAAAAGGTGAATTAGTCTTCATGACCCAACAAACTAGTTGGTAAATGTTAATTCTGAGCATGATATTAAGCCAAAAGTGTTTGATTGCATCTTTTTTTTTCACACACTTAAGACAGTGGGTGAATGTCATTACAGTGTTGAAATGTTTTAATGCTTTGTTTTGATCCAAAAATAAAGTTTGGTGGTTCATGACATTTCTGGGTGTGCATTTATAGCCGCTGTAGCACAGGATTTCATCAGCCTGACATCTGAATGTAGTAGTGATATTGAGCCACTAGAGGTCAGAATACTACCAGAAATATATCAGAACTCTTCTACTTTCCCGTTATACTGTATAAAAACTTTGTGTTAGTTAGATTTTTGTGCAAAATTGTAACTGCTTTTTGAAGAAACAAAAACCACTTTATGAACACTTCCAAAGTACAGGTGCAGAATTCAAACAACAGTGTCATTTTATTGCAGAGAAATGTTTTGGCATGTGAATGTTTCTTTTAGACTTAAAAAAAAATGAAACGGTCTAACATGACTGGCCTTGATGAAGCTTTAAGTAGCTGTGATTTGCAAGGCTTTTCATTTCTCTACAGTGTTCCACTTGATTGCATGGGTTATTGGTCTGAGAGTTACTTAATCTTGCCAGTGGTAAGGCTGCCTTCTGTTTTATGAAAGATTCATGGACCTTATTGTTGAAGAATAACAAAAGCAGCATGGAAGAGGGGCAGAACACGTTCAAGGATTTGTGCATGATGTCAACAAAAAAATTGCAGGAACTGTATTGAGAGCCTGAGGGCGTGTTAAAGTGTGAAGGACTAGGAGGGAAGCTGAAGAGGTCTAGATCATCAGTGGGGCAGTTTTGCCAAGCCTAGATGTGGGGAAGGGCAATAGTCTCTACAGCTTCCATGTTCTAGCTACCTGTCAAGCCAGGGCTGCAATGGAAGCAGAGCCAACCGCAAATCCTTTTAACTTCTCAGTTCCTCCTGTGGGATCTTGATATTCTCTCAGGCCAGCTGTCACCTCTCTCTGATAAAGGTTACGTAAGATGCTGTTTACTGAAGACTTTGTAATAAATTCATCAGCAACATGGTTTTGGGGCTGGGGAATTGCCTCCTCAGGTGAGATTGCCAGAGAGACAAATGAAGAGCATACAGCGGACAAGCAGTGCACACCATAAAGTCCTGTGTCCTGCATAACCCCTATCTAGCCCTACAGCACAGTCTCTGGTTTGGTGAGATAAGGCCTTGTGGTGCTCCGGGCACGTCTGTGAATCAATGTGGTCGTCATTAGAAGGAGGCACCAAAAATACAGCAGGCAGCAGAACACACCTGAAGAAATCTGCAGCTGCGACTCTACATTGTGTGCTTGTTTGGGGTAGGTGGTCCAAGGGGATGCTGGGTAACATGAAGTGTCATTGTTTAATCTTTGTAATTAATTAAAGAGTAATGCTGCCATGTCCATGACTGTTAGTCTTGGGTTTCCTAATAGGCCTTTTGCACAGCAGATGTTTTGACTTGTTATAGTAGGAAAAGCACAGGTGTTAATAACATTAACAATGGCTCTGTTACATTCAAGTGTCCCACTAAACCATGACGGGGGTCAGTGAGCCAGTGTGCACAATACCAAGACACTGAAACTGAAGCAGCTACATGGAATTCAGCCTTTTCCTGCTGTGACGTGTCAAAATGTGTTCTGTGAAAAAAGCCTATAAGGCCGGTCCATGGCTTCAGGGTTTGAGCTGTTTCGGGTAAAAGGGACTAACCCATAGCCTAAGCATAGAATCTGAGAGAAGCATGCTGTTGCAGTTCATGCAGCAGTAGTAGTTGCTTTACTTGAGTGGGCAAATAGTTGCAAACAGTGGTGAGCAGGAAACCCACAGGCTATGAGGTCAAAACATGGAAGCAGAACAGAAAGGACACAGACAGGGGACATCCCAGCTGCCCCACATCTCCAGTCACCTCCATTTGGCAATTCTCCCCAGTGTTAAGCGAGCAGTGCACTCTCTAATGGGCAGCTGTGTTGAACTGACGAAGCAGGAGCACTCTGGGCTACTGTCAAACCAGCCGCTGGCTGTGTTATAACTATGTGAATGGAAATTTGGTGCTGGGAACTTTTCTAGATAGCTTTCCTAAGGCTGGCTGAGCCAGCCAACAATGGGCATAAAATATTCAAACTGTTAGTGGGGTGAACACACAAGTATGGCCGAAATATGTGCCAGTTTGTGCACCATCCACAGTCACTTAAGTGTAATTACAAAGTAATTATAGCCAGATGCAAGCAGTGACAAGTCAAACCCACTATCTGATTTAAAGAATTAATGAACTGATGTGGTTGGTTGATCAAATATGGATACACAGTCAGTACATTTGTTTACTGAAAATATCTTTACATCATGTCTCATTGTCCATGTTTGGCCATTCATCCCTGGGAATAAGAAAAGATACCAACAAGCAAGATAATGGACCTGGAGGTAAGTTAGCTTTGAACAGTGTCAGAGTTTTTGGAGTGGATCTTTCCTTTAACTGTCCTCTATGTTTCACATTACTTTATATTCATACTTAAGTTGTGGGAGGCTTTTGAGTGGTGGCGTCTTTGTTTTTGTCTTCTTAGGTCCTGTGCTGAAGACAGTTTGCTGGGATGCATATTTGCTCAAATAAAGTATGCAGCCTCCTGACCGGTGTTCACTGGACAAACAAAGGAGGGAGCCTTGCTGTTGTTACCAGGGGGTTATTTGGATTCTTGCTCAACAGGCTGCTTCACTCGGTGAGTGTGTGTGTGTGTGAGAGTGAAAGAGTGAGGGAGACAGAGACTGACTGCGTTCCTGGAAATGCCATTCCATTGGTCAAAACACCATAGCAACATAGTTCCACCTATGACAAGGGAGCAGCCAGTGGTTTTGAAGGAGCGATGTGAAGCAGAAAGCTACATTGGAGGGGGGTGGCAGCGCTCGGGGAGGGATTGGGGTGGGGGGGGGAAGTCTGGGGTCTGTTCTTGCCTGAGGCTCCAAACTCAAATTGAGATTCCACTACACGTACAACCTGTTGTGTTGATCAGTGCAATAGCACTCTCTGTCTCCCCCACAACAGCAGATGCTTCTCTTTCAGCTGACTGGAGTTTTTTGGCTTTCTCTGTCCATTAGTTTTGCGCCTATTTATATTTCTTTGTTTGAAAACTGCATAAATTGCTTTAATCCATGCACAAAGAACTACCATAGTTTATGTATATTCCATTAAAAATATTATGACTTTAGGAAAAATCAACCTAACAAAAAAGAATCCGTATATTTACACCTAACAGCAGAAAGACTAGGAAAAAGTTCTGTTGCTATATTGTTTCCTGCTGATGCTAGTGGTAGTCACACATTTTACTTGTCGTTACAGGGCTAACGCAATTACAATAGTTGCCACAGTCTTTCATAATGTACTTTAGAGCAATAGGAATTCTAAGCTCGAAAATAAAATAGAGTAAGACAAGAAACATAACAAAGCCACATGTTGAACATCAAAATAACACCCTACACTTCCACTGTCACAAGACATGAGGACTGGACTCCAATCAGGCTCCTCATTTCCTGTCATCTTCAAACTGTCGAATCTCTGGTAAAGACGTAAAATGAAACAATTTGTGCAAATACGTTAAAACTGCGTAAGATTGATACATTTGACCATATGCAAGGAACGCACGTCTTAAAAGTTGAAATATTTTGCTGGAGTTCATTAGAGTCATACAGTACAGGCAGCATGTAATAAATAGCCCATATCATTAAAAGGGGATCCAAACAAAAAAAAAATCAAAACACCAGATAATACTGTGAGAAAATATATGCACAGTTTATTGATAGATAGGTGAGGCACACACAAAATAATTCAAATCAATAATGTATTAGTTGTGAGTTCTGACCTTGTTTTTGTTATTTTCTCTTCAACATTAGAAACATCAGTCAGTCATGGACAGAAACCTGCATGCAGGCTGTTAAATTCTTGCTCCTCTGGACTTTATTAAGAAATGATTTGCTGGGAGATAAAATACCAAGAACCTGATGCTTTCTCTGCAGCCTACATGGGACACAGGAGGCAAAAAACAAAACATAAAACAGACTCGGCTGCTGCTGTGCCAAAAAACAAAACAAAACCCCAAATAACTTGATAATCCACATATGAAAATAAACCGAGGAATTCCAGTGACTACTACAGAATAACAAATTATATCATAAATATTTTTTAACTGCTGCTCATGGCTTTTAAAGACCTGCTTGGGCTCATTTTTTTCTTCTAATATCATCTACAAATCACTGTACAAAATTGTTTCTAGAACATTCTGTGAAAGGCCAGTTTCACAACGGACGAATGATCAGTAATATTTACATTTGGCTTCCGAGTCACTGTAACATAGACAAAGAACAAAAGGCACTGTGACAAATGTCAAAACATTTAAATATGTACTAAAAGTAAGCATAAGGGAAAAAAATGGGGCATCCATTCAGTAGAAGCAATCGCTAACGTTGCCAATTGTTTTGTCAATCCAATTAATGTTGAGTTATGTTAGACAGAATGGTTTATGATTCATCTATACTAAGTCTTTATTATGCAATACTGTCTAACAATGATTGCGAGACAACACAGACTTAAGGAAGCCTGCCTTGCTCTGTCCTACTAGTACACCAGGATTCACTGAGGAGCCGGCATTATTCTGAAACTTTCTGTGGATTTGGTTAAAAAAAAAAAGTTAAATTTGTGTTGTCTACACAGTATACAGTATAGCACTATGTGCCCATGAACAAACATGACGGAAAAAGGTGCAACAGTGTAAGTCTGCTAGTGACCTCATATTTTTATTAAGATGTCTGACAAATTTAAAAGTTAGCTGCACATTTAAGTAGATACGACACGGCATTACATTGCAAAGCTGGCTGACGCAGAGTAAGTTTATGAATTATTAGCCTGTTCTCAATGGGTGAAACGTCTTAATTGATATTTAATAAATACACACAATACAGTGTCAAACATGAAACTTTGGTAAGTGTATTATAGAATTATGAACACTGTCCATATTCTTCCTTTTTTTAACCGATGTCTTTATCATTATTTTGTCCATATTATGTCTGCAACTGTTACAAGAACATCTGAAAACAGCTGAATTTTCACAGGTCATTTCTTTGCTAAGTTGACAGTCTGTAGCAGGATAGTGAGAGTGGACGGCCAGGTTGATGCGTGGCTCTCATGCATGCAGCAGTAGCGCTAACGGGTGAGTAGGTTCACAGTATCTCCAAAGGATCACACTGTTCCATCCATAGTGTCTAGACATTAACTTTGACAATATTGGTCTTTCTCATACACACATTCACGCATTACTTCAGCTCCACTCGCACTTTTTAACCCTAAAGTGAGCCGTCACTTTAGCGAGTAGAGCAGTTCAGCAGTATGGCAGAGAGACAGAGGGTGAGCCGAGGAAAAGTACTGACAGCACAACCAGTCCTCCAGCTCAGCGTTCCTCTCGGGCTCCAGCGAACGCTCTGCGAACTTCATCATCAGCAGGGCCCGTTTCACATCCAGCCAGTTGAGGAGGCCCTCGTGTCGGGATCCGCCGACAAAGTCTCCCCCTTGCCCGTGTCTCTCCCACTGCTGCTCCATCAGGTCCTTCCTGGGGCCCCAGAGCAGGCTCTGCAGTATGCGCTTTGCCTCCTGGATATGGATGCGTTTGATGGGGTCAGGCTGGAGCAGGAGCTGGGCCAGCCTGTGGAGGCCGGCTGAGTAAAGGGAGACAGAGGGGATCGGAGGCAAGTCCTCACAGCGGTAGTCTTGTTCCTTCAGAGCTGGACTCACCTCAAATGGGTTGGGTTGGTGAAGGAGCTCGTAGATCAAGATGCCTGTCTGGAACTCGTCAAATTTACGGTACTGGGCTGCTGAGACAATCTCAGGTGCCAATCTGGCGTGGTCACGTTTGATGCGAGGATCCACAGTGGTTGAGGCAGCATCCTCGGAGGAGCGACGCTTGGCCTTAGCAAAGTTGCTGATGAGGAGCCGAGGAAGGTGACGCTGAATGTCTACACCACTTGAACCGTTACTGGTGCTGTTGTCAGTGGCGGTCTGATGGGGGAACTGGGAGGGCCTGCGGTGATGCGGTACCAACAACAAGTTTTCGAGGCAGATGTCGCGGTGCGTGACCCCATGCTCCTTTAAGTGCTCCAGACCATTGCAGAGCTGCAGGAGGAGGAAACATGCACGGCGCTCATACACCTCTGGTTGAGTTTTATGGAAGGCCTCCCACTCCCGAACAAAGTCAGCCGCGGTCTGCTGAGGGATCTCAGAGGTGATGACCACCACTCGCTCTCGCTCTACCTGTTGGCCAGGCGCAGACTGGGAGGAGGTCTGAGGCAGCGATGAAGCAGGTGTGGTGGGCAGCGAGACTTCGTCAGAAGGCAGCATGCTCTGGGGGACACAAGCCAGAAAGTGGCCACAGTCCTGCTGGAGGTTGAAGTGGGGAGGAATGCTCTGCTGCACTGACAGACCGTAGAGATGGCCCTGTTTGGCCTCCATGGATGGACTCTTGCAGATCTGGAGAGGTAGAAGCACAAAAGATAGTGGGAGGAAAGGATGAAGCAAAGGAGAAGAAAGGGACAGGGGGGGGGGGGGGAGGAATTCCACACAAAGAGAGGGGAAGGGAGTGGAGCCAAGAAACATAAGAAAGGAATTCTTGTTAGTGAGGTTCCAAGGTCAACGCCAATTCAGTTCCTGCTCTCATTCAAGTCAATGTCTTTGATGCAGATTTAAACCCAATCCTCAACTGAAAGCTTGTGAAAAAAACCTTTTAAAGCTACTAGTAGGCTAGATTTCAGGACTGGACTCAACTTGAGTTTAAGTAAACTACTACAGCCTCTCAGTGTCTGTCATTCTCTTGCAAGCTTTGGGAAAATTCAAACCTCTCTGAATAAAATCTTCCATCAGAATTCTGAAACAAACATACAAATTTCAGTATGTTCCCATTCTGTGTCGGGGTCAGATTTATAAATATAATCTCTTCTTTGTGATTAACTGGACCAAAATCTACTTTCATGGGGTTCAAGTTTTAGTCAGCAACACACTGGTACACTGGCAGCACGCCTGAATATCAATCCATAAAGTTACACAAACACATACTGTGTAACACTAATCAATGCTGATTTCAGATTAGAATATGATCATTTGTATTTGTACTGGATAGTCTCGTACTACATTATTGTATATTGGGTTATGTGTGTGTGTGTGTGTGTGTGTGGCCTTGACAACAGGGGTTTGTCTGACTGTAAATCCTGCCTGGAATGTAAAGATTAATTGGGCCTAGAGATATTAAGCAAGGCTGTGGGCACCCACGCCGTGACACAACACATACTGTACAAACAGCCGCTGCTTTGTACAGCACTACTGACTTTGGGACAAAGGTCAGCGAGACTGAATCCACACCCTTTTTTCCTGGTTGTTTACACTACATGCCCTGAAGGTTTGTGGTCTAGTGGGGCCATCCCATCTATAGCCTAATAACAAACAAGACCACCGCCTGATTTTAATCTCCTTGCTCATCTATCTTAAACTGTCAAATCCCTGCTTAAAAGATCAATTTACAGCACCCACGGTGCAAATTATTCCTTAAACAGCAGTAAAGATGATCTTGAGTGAGCTGTGAGTTGCTCTCTCGACAACAACCTCTGAGTGGAGAGAAATAAACATGATCTGTACGTCACAAAAACACTCCTCTTCAGAGCAACCACCAGCCAAACACAGCACCCACACTTGTTTACAATCCTACTTATTGTTGTCTGTACTCAGTGTTCAAAAGGCCATCCATGAAATGATAATAGGGTTCAGATATCAGCAACTATTCAATCCCTGTTAAAACCAATTAAACATTTAAACTGTATGAGGTATCAAGTGATGATGAATGGTGCAAAAATATGGACATAATTCTGTTTCTCTTGAGCATTAAAGTTATAATCCTTAAGATTTTCATGAAGTCAAATCCTGCTTTCGATACTATTTATGGTCTGCATTTTTCAGCAATAGCCATCCAATGTATTTACATGTACATAATTACCTCTCTATACATTAGTTTTCCTTGTTAGTGGCAGAGTCTGCCATTCCTTTGTGGAATTCAAATTGCCTACCAACGCACGAGGGATTCACAGGAAACGATGCATGTGTGTAATCCGGCGTGACTGATTTTAATTTTATCTCATCGATATCAGCCTCACTGTTTACTGTTCACTCTCCTAATGCCGTTATCACTATTAAATTACTGCTAATATAAAGCGAACACTTCCTATTGCTTCTGCTTCACATTAAAAGTGTCCAAATGGCATGGTGGCTTTTATTGTAAAGCAGTCACAGGAAACGCAATGTACCGTGATTACACTGCACTTACTGTTACCACCAGTAACCATGGGTATCACCAAATCAGGACTGAAATATTAAGGATTATAACCAATAACAAATTCATTATATAAAATACGTATCAAATTAGGCCTAGTATTTAGGGATTACCTTTACAGCGTAGGAGTTGCTGGGGTCTGAGGCACAGGCAGCAGAGTAGTACACAGCATCACCTGCGTTGCAGCTCGGCTTGTTAGAGGTGAGCCTGAACAGAGACCAGTTGCTCTCCTCAAACCTAAGTGGGTTCCTCTGGGAGCGGGTGAAGTGATCCTCACATTTTAGAGCCAAGCGCCGCAGAGACTCGGCATACAGGCCTCCCAGTTTGGAGTACACTCCCTCCCTACTGTCTATGTTACTCAGAAGGGTCTGGAGCTGCAGGCTGGAGCCCAAATTTGGTGCCAAACCCAGTTCTGAAGCTGAGAAGGGCACGCTGAGTTGGGGGGAAGAGGAGCAGGTGACGCTGCTTCGGCAGTGGACACCCAGACGCCCGTGAGTCTTCAGTGGCTCATCCAGTGTCCGGGACCTCGAGGATCGGCCTAGCAGGGCATGGCAATGCTCCAGAGACTCATTGGAAGAGAAAATGGGTCGCGGGTCAACAGGGCTGGACGGTAAACTGGACCGGGAGCTAACATCAGCAGGTCGACACACGTTGCTCTCTGAGCCAGTGAATGGGAGGCGTGGGTAGCCTCGGACAAAGGGTTTTCTGTTTGTGCTATCGGGGGCCGACACGGTGCGGTTGACCATTTCTTTCTTCGGGAGTGGAGGTGGCTGGTTATTCAAGCTGTTAAAGGAGGGTGGGTGAGGAGACCCTGGAGCCGAGGCCACTGGACTTCTGGAAAATGGAGAGGAACAAGACGTCCGTGAAGCATCCCGAGAACCTAAGAGGAGAGAAAAAAGATTCCATCAGCAGGTCTGCCAATCGATTAATGAAAATGTCTGACACAAACAATATAAAACAAACACAAACTTCACATTTCAGAAGATAGAAGGAGGGAAGGAATAGTTCAACATTTTGGGAAATGTGCTTATTTGCTTTCTTGCTGAGAGTTCGTTTAGATGATTGATACCACTAGCATCACATTAAGGCAAGGGAACAGAGGGAAGCAGCTAGCCTGAGTATGTCCGAAGGCAACAATAACCGCCTGCCACCACCTTTTTGCACCTCTTAATCAAACGAGATATAATGCATTAATTAGTGAGATTTAGAGGTGCTAGTAGGCAGATTTTGCTACCTTCGGACAGAGCCAGGCTAACCGTTTCTCCCTTTTTCCAGTCTTTATGCTAAGCTCACCTAACCGGCTGCTGGCTGTAACTTCATATTGAACAGACATATGAGTGAGTGGTATTGATCTTTTCACCTAAAAACAAAAACGAATAGATGTCGACACACACAAACACAGATGAGACCAACAACCATTGGAGGCTTTTCTTATCACTGGATTCACACAATATACCCTTTGTTT
Source organism: Macquaria australasica (assembly GCA_005408345.1). Classification (NCBI taxonomy): domain Eukaryota; kingdom Metazoa; phylum Chordata; class Actinopteri; order Centrarchiformes; family Percichthyidae; genus Macquaria; species Macquaria australasica. Next base: position 614,365 of record SEMN01000025.1, on the reverse strand, counting down.
TCTCAGTTTCCTTGTGAGTTAATTTCCTGTAACCTCACAGTACTCACGGACTACGTATGCCTGAGTGACAGCTGTGAATTTGATTTATTTACTACAAGCTTTCTGTCACTGCCTACTGCTTAGCCTTAGTGCAAACACATACCTCGTTTCCTCAAAAGAGCTGGAAATTTCCACAATCCAGGGTTCAAGCTGACACTCAAAACATCTTCCATCCAATTATGATCCATTTGTCAATTAAAGACTTAATGTTGGAACTTGACATTACACTAGAGGAGACATATACTGATAAGTGTGTGGTGCAGTCTTCAATAACTGCTTTCACAGAGGGGTGAGACTGTAAAAAAAAAAAAAAAAAAAAAAGTACTCTGTAGGATGTAGCCAAGCCCTTTTTCCCTCGTTATCAGAGTCCATAATTATCTCTTCAAACAACATTGCCCAGGAAGTTACAGCAATTACAAGCGTCTGAGCGCCACAGAGGTTTAAAGCAGATATGTTAAGGATGACAATAATTCCTAATGCCAGTCACTCTGAGCCACGTCTTGAACTCAGTCATTAAAATGAACACCCGCTCAAAACAAACTGTATGTGTGCGCTTGACAAAAGAGGAAGAGACGAGATAAGCTGACAGACTGCTGCTATAAAACCTTGCAGCACTCCCTTTCCTCTTGCACAGTTTCACTCTGGACAAAGTGCATCTTCACAGTTAAACATGATGAAACAGCATCTGTACAGCAAGACAACTAACATGCAGGCAAGCACATATCAACTAAAGAATCACCATTCACATGTCTGTAAGAGATGTGGAAAAAGTACAAATGTAGAAAACTACACCACTCAGATATTTAAATAAATCCCTTTAACCTGGCCAAAGTGTGTGTGAGTGTGAGTGGTGCTCACCAGTGTCAGCAGTCATGAGGTTGTCAGTGAAGGCAGTGGGCAGGCTGGCACTGCTCAGGCCCTGTAGAGATGAAGTAGGGCTGTCTACTGACCCGTGTTGGCTGCAGCGGTCCAGCTCCATGTTGCTGCCACTCATCTTACTACACACTCTGGAACGGAGAAAACAACAGATATGTGGTAAGTGAACATGATGGGACAAACAAGATATAAACAAACATACATTCAAGCCATATTTTGTGTGTATTTGTTCTATGTCTGCATTGATGTCTACTTGTGTGTGTAGCCAAGTGCAGTGTCCCCTGGTAGTTGGTCTGTAGGTTTTCTGCAGTAATGTCCTATTTGTGCTTAAGTTCATAAATGTGGAACCACTCCACTTCCCCTGGATGTCTTATCGCATTATTCATTACTATTCATTAAGTCCACATGAAAGAGCATGTTATTTCATTTTAAATGACGTCTGAAGTACTTTCACTTCCTTGTTAGAGAGACACACTTCTTGATTCAGTGTGGATTTATGACTGCCACAAACAAAGCCTTACTATGAACAAAAATTATGTGATATTGGCACTTCTTGAAGACAGTTTACTGACTCCAGTACTACATCAGTAGTCATGTCTGACCTTTAAAGTGAGACTGTAACCTCTGCTCAACACCAGCCACTGTGGCCACAAGTGGCAATTACAGAACAATGGCACATTGGATTTCCCTACATTTCCCAAGAATCCCTTGAGTTAGTCGCTTTAAATGGAAACTCCATCAATTTTACACATCATTCTATTTAAAAGGTCTTGGGGAGTACTACTGCATATGTGAAAAAAGTTGTATAAAGCCCTTTGTGGCTCCAGAGGGAGCTGCACAAAGTCTGATAAACTGTCTCAAGTGATGTCACTTGAATCAGCGTCGGCTGGGGCTGTTTGAAAATGAAGAAAATCTCGGCAGTGTGGAGTTAGAAAGAAGTGAGGTTACCAGACCTCTGTAGCTCGCTCCTCATCTCTGCTTGGGGCTAGAGGCTCGAGGCTACATTTGCCGCTACTACTGTCACACAGGATTTCTGACCAAACTGTCAGCAGTCAGTTTGCATTGTGGGTAAAGGCGTCAGGTTTTGACGAGGAAGAAGAATGTGTGGAATAAAAAAAAGACGTTATCTCTGGTTCTGCTGCGTCGATTGTAATCCCTTTTTTTTTTAAACTGTCCATCATGAGTAGTGCAATGCTAAATCAGTGAATTACTCTAAACACACAAGGTAACCTGACAGAGATGGAATGGGACCACAAGCTGGAAGCAACACACATCTCCTGCTGAGATTTAGTGGGTTTACTTCTTCTACTTTTGTGATAAAACGATTTAAATCGTAACCTGTCATAGCCACCATTGCCTATTGGTCATACCAGACCAAGTGAAGCTGTAGCAGCAGGGCCCCCTGATGGCCTAGGGGTTAAGGTGGCAACCATGAACTACAACGTTCTCAGTTTGCATCAAGCCGGAGACCTTTGTTCTGTGTCATTTCCCATCTCTCTCTCTCTCTCTCTCCCCTAGTTTCCTGTCATCTCTCTACTATAGACTATAAATAAAGGCGTAAAATACCACGAAAATATTTTTAAAAAGCTGTAGCAGCAAAACCCCTGAGCGTATTGATTTGAGCGAGGGTGTGTTTTATTGCTTATGAAATTAAACATCTCATTTGTAAGAGGAAGATTGTGAGATTATTTCTTTTTATTAACTAGAAAGACACTTTGCATTCTTCTTGTTCAGTTTGCCTGACTACCATGATGGCCACTTATAATACCAATGAAAACGGTGCATGAGCAGACTTCCTAATCAAGGTGACCAATTAGGCTGAGTGACAGCCATTCACTTGTCTCATTATACCCGCTAATGGCTCCGGGAAGCAGGGTCCAATCCCATCCCTTCATCTCTCTTTCCTCTCTTCCATCACAAAATGACTCCCCTATCCATTTATCTGCCGGCCCCTGACTTCAATTCCACCATAAATCAGCAGAACAAACAGACGAGGAGGAGAAAAGGAGAGGAGCACAGGGGGGAGACAAAGGGTTAGGTATTCTCTGCGGGAAGTTAGCTAAAGGATCCGCTATCGTTTTACAGACAAAAGAACAGTGATGAAAGGCAGTGGAAATGCTGAGGCAGTGGAGAAATGGTAATGGGTGCAGGGATTATGAGTCCATGTGCATGTGTGCGCCTGTGCATGTCTCACTCTAGATCCCTCAGATTTGTATCCAAAACATGAGATTTTCCTTGGTGAAAGAATGTCATTGCTTATGTCCTGCGGGAGGATGTGCATGGATGAATGAGCCTTCTGAGCAAGGGCATGCAAAAAAAAAAAAAAAAAGACCTTGACTAAGATTAGGACTCCATGTAAGAATATGCAAGCATGTAAGGGCTGCAACTAACAAGTATTTTCATGATTAACTGATGAATTCTTTGGTTGTTTGAGCCCAAGGTGACGTCTCCAAATTGTAGTTTTTGTCTAAATAACAGCCCAAAACCCAAACATATTCAGTTTATTGTAATGTCATAACTAAAAGCAGCAAATGCTAATGTTGAGAAGCTGGCATCGTCAAATGTTTGGCATTTTTGCTTGAAGAATTACTTAGTAACTGACTCCGGAAATATTTGCAGATACTCATCAATTAACTGGCTGATTATTTCAGCACTACATGTGCCGGTTATCTACAGATGGATGTAGTCAGTGTTAAAATAAATGAGGATTTTAATTTAAATCTAATTTCCAAAATCTACACAATATCTTATGTCTCATGTGGTCATGACACAGAAAAAGCTCTATTCATCAGGACTTTATTGCTCCACTTGGAATGCCCAGTTTTAGCCTAAACATCTATTAATAAACATCTTAATTGCATCACTTCCTTTGCTGAAACAAAGTCTACGTGAGGCACCACAATCGCCCCAGTAAACCTGTCAGACGGGGTTTGTGTTCTGCAATCAGCCCGGCAACGACAGCAACCCAGATTTAGAATGTAAACAATCACGCTACAGTAAGTAACACACTGGATCTGCTGACACACATGCGACCCCGACATGTGTGCGGTATTAATAAAGCTGTGTGAGAGGAGTTTTTAAAATGGGATCAGATTGGGGTTACAGCTAACCAGCTATACAGATAGCAGTGTGACAGTGTAAAATGAGACCCAAGCTAAACTGCAGCGTTGTTGTTGTTGTTGTGGATCAGGTTCACACAACTGGTTTCACTCCCTGACTCTTATTTAGGGCCTTCTCTGTCGTAAATATATAAAATGATGACATCTGAGTACTATATGTCCATTCGTTACATCTCTTGGGTGTGCAAATGCTCACACACACACACACACACACACACAAACACACATTCACTTTCCAGGGCTATTTCATGTAGAGACAATAACATTTTAGTAAAAATCTGAATCTAAAGTTTGGTTATATAGCATGAGTGCGCAAGAGTGATGAAATACTGTAACCTGATTACACCCAACGTATTAACGTTGACACATAATTCAAGGTTCTGTAAAATGAGGTGGAGTTGCCTGGAAAAGCAAGGCTGACTCAGATTGTACAGGTGATATTATGCACACCTGTACAATGTAATGCAATCCACCTACAACAGCCATGCAACAAGCACAACCTTTAAGAAGCTTACAATGTTAAGCTCTTGACAAGAGAGAGGAACTGACTGAACTTTATTTATAGTGCTGTTGTATTGGAACATATTACATCATTAGGTGTTTCTTTTGTATTATAGAAACTCACAAAAGGTAGTAGTTATTGCATTGCTGTTATATTGGATCACATGCGTATTTGTTATTATGCAACCTGTGTATGTTACAATATAGTGCAGAGAAAATTGGCATGCATTGTTTCTTTCCGGTGATTGTAGGATAGTTACCATGGCTATATAGTCATATAAACCATGTCTTTGAAACAAAGGTCCATTAATGTTTGACACCAAGCCTCGTTATCTTCTGCACACTGCTCCAGCCTTGCCTTGTTATCTTCTTCTCTGTCAGCTATCCCCGTTCCTTACTCATTACAACCCACTTTCATTTATTATTTCATTCTTACCACTATTTTAATCTCACCAACAGAATGGGCTCAAATAAAAGAATAAAATCATCTAGGTAGAAAAGGATTAGAAGAGATTAGAAGAAGAGCAAAAAGCAGGGTGTGAAAGTGGGAGGAAATAAAGAGCGAGAAAAAAGTTGACCACATGAACTTTGACTACCGAGGTCCTGATAGAGATGTGAAACTAAGCTGAGGCCCGTCCTCATCTACGAAGGCTCTGCGGTTTATTATGTTTTTCCTGAAACGCACTCAAACTCTGCAACCACTTTCCTGCATGAACACACCCTTTCCCTTCACAAGAAAATGATAGATGTTTCGTCTAGTTTTACTAAAGGACACGTACGAGAAAAAGATGCCGTCAAGTGCCTACCTCATGCTGAACAGGCAGTTGTCCTTGCCGGGCTGGTGGGTGCAAAATGCCCCTGGATCAGAACGGTAGCGCTCTAAAACCCTGCCATGTGTAGTAACACAACCCTGGCTCCACACGAGTCATGTGTATTTAAAGTCTCTCTCAGCAGAGCAAAGCAACAGCACCCATTAGATGCGCAAAATTAAAGAACCCATATCTCATATATATAGCATCATTGACCTAGTAGTTCACATTAGAGCAGCTTCAGGTCTGTCAGGCAGCAACAAGATGCTATCTGTTCTGCTGCAGAGAAGGATGGCTCTGTGGAGGGAGGGGCAGCACGCCTTGGAATAATAGTTTAGAGAGCAAAAGGCAATTCAAACCCAAGTCAAACTCAATGGACTTAAAGCCACATGACTGATCTATAAATTCTACTTCTATTGGTGGCAACCGACTGCCAGACTGGGACAGTTTGGGAGTTGCCAGGGGCAACAATCTGTTCACTAAAGCCCCTCCCTTTGGCAACCTTCACTGACCAGTTGACACGCCTTCCCAGTTTAAAGAGTACTTATTCACAAACTCATGCACGACATAGGCACATGCACAAACACACACACACACCTCTCAGGCTGACCCACCACATGATATGCAGGTTGACCTCTTACGAGGAATAAAAGAGGAAAATGTGGCCTTTTCCACTGTGATCAAAGGCTCTGGGAGGCAGATTTTTTGAACCATCTGTGGCTTTTAAATGATTCAGCACATCAAAATGCTGCTTCGCAGGGTGCATGTGCACGTGTGTCTTTGTATTGTGAATGTTTTCCCATTCATTCCATGCACAAGATTCCATTTTCTGTCAATAATAAATCTTTTCATGAAGTTTTGATTGCTTTGCAGAAAAGATTGAAATTCAGATTCCCTGCAGCACTATGTCATTGAGGACACTTGTTGATTAAACACACTAAACCCACTGATAAACTTGGAACATCAGAAAGCCACAACAGTCGCTGGCTGGCTCGAGGCGCGTTCCCACATGTGTCTCAACAAGGTGTATTTTTATCAGCGCAGAATGTCGGCAATGTCATAACAGGAGAGATGGGTAGAATTACCATAAACATAAGGGCCCTTGAAATGTGATCAGCAATCTGTGTTTTTGACGGCAAAACATTCCCATGCAGCTTTTGCTGACTCTAGCAGCTCAAGATGGTGGAACATCTGTGTCTCTTGAGGAAGTCACAGTCGCGTGTTACACCTCATCGTGCCGTCTCAGACAATGCAAAGTTTATTTTGAGGAGATCATTTGATGCTCTAATAACTGCAACACAAGGCCTCTTCTCTCTTTCTGCTTTGGGTAGCTGATTCAGACAGCGGAGTGTATTCTTAGCCCCATGCAGACTCAGGTTAAAGCATGTTTGCAAATGTTACTGCTAATAAATGGCTATGTAGGCTAGGAGCCCTGTGTAGAGTAGGTCACAATAGTGCGAGTCTTGAATAAAGTAGAAAATTGATCATTGTGCATATCCCGTAAGTGATGGAATTACATACTGTTACTAAAGCTTAAAAATAACCAGCATCAACCTGTGAGCATCAAGAATTTAAAGCACAATCATGCCAACAGTGCAAATATGTGCCCAAAGATGCATCTAAACGCCTGCTAATGACAGCTTTGTCCCCGTATGACAATATCAATGGAACAAGGCCTTTTTTTTTTTTTTTTTTACAGTTTGGTCTATTGTGCTGCAGCCAAAACAAATTTACAGCAACGTGACACAGCAGGGGACTATTTAACAGTCCCATTCTGTGTGTTAATTAGTATTGAAAAAGTCACATTACTTGCATGAATAGAACAAGGCATGCATTGAGGAATATGCCGGAACAGTTTGAATGATCACAAGGCGCTAGAATGAAGGCTGATTCAAGGCTGAATAATGATGCTATGAAAGGAGAAGGCACAGTAAGATTCACACAGATGACTGCAGTAAGATGCATGTATGTGCACATACGCACAGTCACAGGCAATATATAGCACCAAAATTATACTGTCCCAGCAGAAATGCATCTAGACTAACTATTACACTTTTTCTTTTACATAGCTGCCTTATTGTCATAAATATTTAAAACCAAGCCTTCTTCAAGATGTCTGGTGTATTTACTGTGCTTTACCCTTATTTAGCATAAAGACTATTATGGGAAATGTATAACAGGTAATTTGTTGGAAATTACATGCGAAAAGATACAACATTTTGTACTGATGAATCTTTTCAGCTGCACTAAACAAAGTAAAAAAAAACAATATAGTTGGTGAATCTTATGAAGCTGAATGACGATGGTGAGAGTTATTCATCCAAGTCCTTTAACTAGAGAAAACTCTTGTCATCTGGTGTTCACAGTATATGAAGCAATGAAAAGCCAGCAGTTCTTAACAAGCAGGAGTTAAGAACTGCTTATTTTTCATTGCTTCATATTGTAAACTGAATACCTTGATGATTTGTATCTATAAACTGAGTAAGCAATGTTATGGCCTCACACCTGGGCTAACATGGCATTGGCATTGTGTCATTACTTCTGACATTTCACTGACATGATTAACTGAAAAAAAAGGTGAATCAATAATGAATGACATTTATCAGATAAAGTCCTACCCAGATACAGTACTAGTGTTCGATCCCATTTAAGGGTTAATAATTAAATGTGTAAATGCCAAACAAAATGTTCTTTGTTATTCTTACCTGTGCAGTTTCTTTGGAGGGGGAGGTGGTGGGTTGGGTTCATTGTTGGCAGCTCCCTTCGCTGCTGCCAGCAGCTCTGATGAGCCGCCATGCAACGGTTGCCTTGACGGCATGCTCCCGTTATGCTTGCTCTCCTCCTCTGCACCGGTGCCCTCAGTCTCCCCCTGACAGGCACCATTGTTGGGGGCAGTCGGGGGGGCCGTGCCTGGCTCTGTCATCGGAGGGGGGCTGCTGTGAGCCTTCCAGTCCCTGGCCTCCTTCCAGACAGCAGCACCACTGACCAAGCCTGTCACCCGAGAGGTTGTCCCCGGGTTGGCGGCCAGCTTCTTCTTCTCCCCCTCTTTCCGCTCTCTCTCCTCCTCTTCCTCTTCTTCCTCGATTCGAGAGTTCCAGCCAGAACTGTGGAGGTGGGGCTTGTGCCAGCGTTCGGATACTGCTGCTGTGCTGTGGTTCTCTGTATGGACCTTGAAGTGGCCCTCTTTAGCGGCGACGAGGATAAGCATGGGGAGTTCCGGGAGAGGGACAGGAGACGACATGGATGGCGAGAGGCTGGAGGTGCCCAGTTTGGGGAGATCAGGAAGAGGGACTGGAGAAGACATTGACGGTGATAGGCTAGAGGTGCCCAGTTTGGGGGAACGGGTGGTCCTTTTCGGGGGAATGGGTGGACTAGATTGAGGCTTGGGGTGGAGAGTTGGGGTAAGGCTGGCTTCTGTGACCAAAGAGGGTGCGCTGTGGCTGGGGCTAGGCCAGCGGAAGGCCGGGCTGCTGGGGTCTTTACGTGCTGTGGGGCTGAAGTGGCATTGGGTGCTGATGGCCGAGTCTGGACTGCTCAGGTAGAAAGTCCTGTTGTTCTCCTCTGTGTGAGTGGCCATTACAGTGATGGTGGCCCGTTTACTCTCTCCTGAAATCTCAAGCTCAGAGCACTGGGGTGAGTTCTTAGTCTGGTTTGGGGACTCAGGATGGGGTTGCAACCCATTTCCTTGCGGCCTGCGCTTTTTCTTGGTGCTCTCTGCATAAATGGGTTCTGAGTCTGGCTGTCCATTTGGAGAGTTGGGAGCTGACTCTGATGGTGGGCTTTGGGGGCTCCTGGACCTAATTTGTCTTCCTCCCGACCCCTCTGCCCCAGGAAGTGAATCTGTACTACTACGATAAGAACAGGAGGAGTCCGATAGGCTGGTCTGTTTAGACAGGACGGGAGGACAGTGGAGAGATGGAGGGGGATTGTGGCTAGAGGTGTCCACACTTAAGGCTGTGGTGGGGGAAGTGCTGGATGTCTTAGTTGTAACAGTAGCAGTACTCCCACTGCTGATACCATTGCTATGAACTGTGGCAGGACTGGAAGGGACAATATCCACAGAAAAAGGTATCTCCACAGATGCCTGATGGGACTCCTGACAATTTGCCCTGGAGGTCACACCAATTCCATTATAAGTGCTCTTGGTTCTAGTGGTGGTTGTATTCTGCTGCCTGCAGGTGTCTCCGTTGGCATTCTTCTTTAAACTCTGAGATCCTCTACCCTCCTCCTGGGTGACGAAGATATTGCTGATGATCATGGAGTCTTTAGGCAGGATGTTGGGGGATAAGGAAGCCAGAGAGAAGCAGTTGTTGTAGTCCATCTTGGCTTCAGGACTCTGGAGAACCGCGTCCCTATGGCCCTTGTTGCATCCGTTACTGTCAATGTAAAGAGACGACAAGTCCAAGAGCTTCTTCAGACCCAAACGCTCAACTGGGCTCTTTGTGTTCTCCTGTCACACAAAAACATGAGCACACATTAAAGAACAGATACATCATTCTGGACAGTAATAAACTCTAATGTTTGTTACAGGAAAGAGACGTTTACCTGCTCTATGTTCATGTTGACATCAGTCATCAACTCGTTGGTGTCAAGGTTCATCATAGTGGGTTTGACAGCGATGGTTGGCTTGCTGTAGGGCGAAGGCGCTGTCACTCCAGCTTCTTCATCACCCCCCAGGCTGCTCTTCAAACAAGCGGCTGGCACACTGCCACCCAGGCCTCCGACAGTCTTGTGCGCACTAAGCGGGTGGAAGCAGTTCTTACAAGAGCCGGGTTTCCACACGTGTTCTGCAAAGTCGCTGCACGCTGACATCTTTAGTTTGCTAAATTTGGTTTGGTCAGAAGTGGCTGTTGAGTGATCAGGCAGATACAGGATGAACTGTCATGGCTGGCCCACAGAAGGTTGCAGCGTCACAAGATGTTGATCACAAGGCAGTATGCAGTGGAGAGAGAAAGAAGAATGAGGAACATTGTTAAAAGAATGAAGTTTTTGCCCATAGGTTGTATCACAATCATAATCCCACGTGTCTTTGTGACCAAGCAAAGCTGCTTGTATTACATAAGAACCATTTATCCCATAATTTCCTCTTCCACTCTTTACAAATAACATAACTATTGTGGTTTTTGGAGCATCAAACTGTTTGGTGAAAGATGCACCAATCCAATATGTCAATCTGTATTGGCCCAGATACTGACCTAACACCTACTAACCTACAGTTACATTGCCGATCATATAAAACTCTGTGTTTCCACTATTTATTCAGCCGTGGCGGGCTGCCGACTGTTTAGTGCCCCAATGCTACCTACATTAAAATGACTTCTATGCAATGAGGTATGCAGATTTTAAATTTGAGAAAAAGGATATCGGGTCTGTACTCAATAGATACCCTGAGTTGAGGTATTGGAATTGGGAGAGACAAAGTTGGATCTGTGCATTTTTTACCTTCATTTTTTACCTGGGATTTATTATTTTTTGAATCAAGATGCCTGAAAAAAAAAAAAAAAAAAGGGAAAGTAAGTTAAGAAAAGTTCAATCATCTACTCGAAATTGTAAAGACAGTGATGAGCGAGTCCAGGCTGACATGTGTCTCTAAGCTCATAGAAGACCTCCGTTAGGATTTAAGTGTCATCCGCAGATGTAACTTAAGAAGACCTGTGTGTGTGCTGTGCTACTCGTTCCCATGGCCTCCTAAATTAGGGGGTATGTGGTTTCTGTTCAACCAAAGGGCCTGCCGGTGTGAGCCCAACGACATAAAAGCCCTCCAGAGTCCTCTGCAGCCCCCGACATGCTAGAAGAAGACGGAGGAGCCTCAAGCATCCCAGAGGTCGGAATGTTAGGAATGTCTAAAGGCGCAAGTCTCACCAGGGTGAATCTCACACCCACGACAACCTCCCTTCCCCCTTCACACACACACACACACACACACACACACAAACCTCCCGCTCCACATGTGTGTCCTGCTTGTCTCACAAACAAACTGACCCACCCACACACACACACATACCTCCTTCCTCTCCCTCTATGTGTCCTGTTTAACTGGATTGACAGTGAGAAGATCAACACCATTTCAGAGAGATCATTTGTTTCCTTGCATCTGGGTGCCCCTCTTTAAGTTCTTTACACAGCTTTAATTGCCTCTCAACAAGGCGCTGCAATGACTCACAGCAACATTAGCCCACCATCTAGACCCATTATCCAGAAAAAAGCAGAGGAAGCAGCAGGATGAACTAATTACTCCCCTAATGCCAATGAAAAGGGGTCTGTACGCACTCAGATAGCCTAAATATTACTGTTACATTAGGCACAGTGATTCTTGAGTTGACTCTAAATCCAACATTTGTTTATTGACAAAAAAATACCAGAACAAAAGATAAGGAATGCTTGAGACTTGTTAAGACTACTGGTAATTCATGGCTCCAGTATAACGACCTTGCGATCTACTAATCCTATAGGAATGAAGAGTTTTTCTGTTGGTAAAGATAATGCATGTTTACATTTTTCTTTGTCCTGTCTGACTCAGTTTGGGCAGGAAAGCACCCACTAGCTCAATGTTTGTTTAACCGTTCCTGCGACAACAGAGGAAAAGGAGCCTTGCCTAACACCTTATGGTATTGTGCATGAGTCATATGAAGTGATGAGTGATCAGACACACACACACACAGAGACATCGTTAGGCTACTAGGCCTGCTGCTTTAGAGAACACACTGACTGACAGTCAAGAACATGGGGGTTTTATGGGACAATCGGGAAATTACAATGCATCTAGACAGAGCACTTCCATGGTATGTTTAGTGAGTTAAGACCAAACTGACAAGGACACTTTAGTCTCTGTTGTTCCACTTTCCCAGCAGGGAATCACAGAAAACAACAGAAGTGGACATGTGGGAGGTTCATCTGAAATGTCCAACATCTTTTGTGCTCTATCTGTATTTTCAAGACAAAACAGACAAATATCTCAAACTGCACTCCTCAGTTTAGGTTATTCTAGCTTTTGTTGACATGCTCAGCCCCGCTTGTTTGAACAGAGATAGACCCCACTGTCTACATTCCCCACACCTTCTCAAGCTCAAGGTCCAATATTTCTCACTTGTAAAAAAAAAAAAAAAAAAAAAACACACACACACACACACACACACAGGGCATAACCGCCAGAAGTTCAGCCATATGACAAAATTCAAGCCCGGTTTTCAATATAAAAGACACAGACTGTGAAAAATATCTCATGAGCATGTTAGCAGTTGGGGGCTAGAAAAATAAGATGAGTGCAAGGGAAAATGACTTGAGGGTGGATGTTGGTCTGATGTGGAATTTACAGTTTTGGGCCACCTAACAAAGATATTATGAACCTTGAAGTCACAAGCCACATGTCCCCATGACCTCTGTACATACACTGCTCATCACACACAGTCGCTTGGCCACTAGATGTCTCAAACAACACACTCAATTTTGCTGAAAAATTAAAATCCTTATCTGAGGGACTCTAAAGCCAAAAATTGTGTGTCAGTTTCCCTTGAAAACACAAAACTAGGCATTTGTTTTGAGTTAACAGGGTGTAATGCATTGGAGAATGCAGTCAGGCTGCAATGTTAGACAGGATGGCAACAGTTTAAATAGCTCGCAGATATGGTGACCAAGAGGAGTAATTAAGGTAAAGGTTAGAGGGCTTATCAACACTCAACAGCTGGTAAAAGTGCACTTTGTCTGAATCCTTCTGCAGCAGCAGCAGCAGACATATTTGACACCCCTTAAACACACCAGCACACACGCACGCACACATGCGCGAGCAGTGGGACAGTCTTAATAAAGTATAGGTAATCTGATAGTTATTATTCAAGCGTTACTGTAACATAATTCACTGCATTAGCCTACTGACTGCTTTTTACGGAATTGCTGTGCCATGCCAAAAAAAAGCCCATACACTTAAAATGAACGCGATGCCCATAGAATAACAATGAGTGCTGTCATACATAATCAAAATAATTAGACAGCCTATAGTCCATATTACGGTCTGATAACCAGGTCACATCAGTGTGTAGTCAGCCTCTTTGAATACAAATTCTTCTGCGAACATTTGTCACGCCTGCCTCACTCACACAGCCCATTCATTCAGGGGCCACAACCCTTTTTTCCGATACTCGGTAGGGATTTCCGCCAAAAACTTGGGAACTTTTGACAAATATCTCAAAACTTCCACCTTGACGCCACTGATTTGAATGTTTTACAAGCAGCTGTTTTAACACACATTTCGGCACAGGCTACACCCCACGTGTTTCGGTGTAAGCCTCCGTTTTTAGATTTGATAAATGAAAATTTGGCTAAACACTTGTCACGCCTGTAGCCAAGTTTGCTGCAGAAAATCCTCTATGTCCTCGTGCACTGGGGGTAACTGGCAAAAATGGCTATGTTGTCATTACCTGCGTTAATACAACACATACACAGGAAATGTATAGCAACTTGGCTCAACCTACATCGCTGAACCAACAAAATAGGTGTGTAAAGGAAAGAGCAAACGCCAGCTACAATGAACCATGCTAAAGTAGCCAAGGTTATCTCGTGCCTACTGACTGACTGCTTACCTGCTCGGACTTTTTCTTCCCTGGCAACACAAAAGCTCTCTCAAAAAAAAAAAAAAACAGACACAAAAAATTCAACAACACAACTGTATCGTAACTGCGCTTCTAATTTCCGCAGAAGTCGATATCCGTCTGTCTTCACGTATCCCACATGCGACAGGTTAATGACCCGGGAGACGGTGTGCTGCTGCTGGCTGGTTTCGGCTCCAGCCGGGCATGCCGCCGCCGCTGCTGCTGTTGCTGCTGTTGCCGCTACTGCTGCTGTTATTGCACTGTGCAGAGGTGGAGTGCTGAGGCGGAGCAGGAGTCCTCTGCAGCAGCGTGGGGAGAGCACGGGGAGGTGGGAGGAGCTGCCAACCAACCATGCAGTCTGGCCAGTGGCCACACTCAGATTTTCATTAAGGTTTTTGTCCTACTAGCTGTCATAAGGATATTTTTTTGAATAAATACACAACCCAGCTTTCAGCATTTGATTTGCAGAAAATTACACATGACTGTTTTTTGCAAGAACTGTAAATCCCCCCCCCCCCCCCAAAATGTATATGTATGTAATCTTTTTTGGTTAAAAAACAAACAAACAAGCAATCAGTCTTGATCAGAAACCCTTTGATGCAGGGAAGGTGGATGTATACAAGCTTCCCTGGGTTTTGCTGCCCTTTCCTTCCCGCTACCCCCTGGACGGCTCCTGCTTCTGTTCATCATGGCTGGGGTGACAGAGTGATAGAAAAACACTGCTGCTGTTACTGAGCCAGGCTGGACCCCTGCTGGTTTCCATTACAGGCAGCAAAAGGAGAGGCAAAGCTCACAGAGTGACAAACACAGCCGCTGTGTTGGATGAAGGCAGTCATCCGTAGAGATTAACCTTTTAACTGAGCATCCCCTCTTATGTCTTAACTGAGAAATAACACTGAACCTAGATATGATCTGTTGGCTTTTTGACTCATTTAAACAGAACCGGGTGAAACAATTTCACAATCTGCTCTATTTTGTGTTTGTTCTGCTTTTTTTTTTCATACATTTCCTTTCTTTAGTTTGTCATAAGGTGGCCCAAAAAACAGGCCCTGAAGAGCACTAGATCTGTTAACCCCCAAATCAAATAGCCCTTCCCTCCACTCCAAGGATCCCATTGCTCGGGTCTACTTCCTGTGAAAATACACATCCGTGCAGATGAATCGATTGGACACAGAACCCACCAGTTTCCTGAACCTCACGTGAGGATTTATAGCAGAGCTGAGACAATCAGCATAAGTGGCACAGCAGAGCCTGGATCCAAGAAAAGTGATATCTTTTACAAGACCACCTGTAGAATTTGGAAAGAGTCACAATCCTCTCAAGAGGATTAAGAGTTTGTTGCATTGCATCTATTTTTGGCAGTACTGAGCATGTAATAATTCTGCTAACGGGGTCATTCAAATAGCTTGTGCTTTCCATAAAAATATAGGAGGACGTTTGGGAAGCTTGTAGACACATTCTGCTATTTAGATTTGGCCTGTTTGCTCGGGCAACAACGCAAATTGCAAATTATTATTTCATTAAATCCACGCAGGAAGTTGCATATCCTGTTCAAGCACTGGTGTGTATTTGTGGTAACAATCTACTTGTTAACTATATATGGTGTCAGTCTGCAAGCTAACAGGACTGGCTGTCATATAAAACCGTTTCCCAAAACGCACAAGAGATAAATCTTCCATCACAAGTCATGATTTTAGTGCTGAGATGTTGTGGGAACATCCAAATTAAAGGAGTACAGCAGGGGGGGTGGAATCACTTATGGACACTGACGTATTGTAAGACTTTTTCCCACATAAAGAAATTACATAGGGAGGAAAATCACACGGATGATTTAGAAACAAAAAGTGAAAAGTGTGGGAAAACATAATTTTATTTGGCTAGATTCTTCCTTGATTCCCATGTTATATCCACCAAACTGCCTACCACATAATATCTATAAAGTATATAGTGCTGATAAATTAGAGATGCCATTAGTCTGCATGTATTGTATGCCACATACACTTGCACAGTTTTTGCTTGTGCTGGCATGAGGCTGAAGTTGTCAGGCCGTGTCCCATAAAACATTTGGATTTGCTCATCTTTTATAACGCTCCCTTAAATTATGAAGGGAATCACAGCCACTTAATGTTAATCTTGCCGGCCATGCCACACCATGCACACTGTGATGAATTCGCAGTTTGTTGACATGCTGCAGGCTGCTGGGAGTTTGTGTGTGCGAAAGAGAGAGAGAGACTGGGATAGAGGCAATCTCTCTGTACTCTCTCTCTTTTTCCTCAGCTCGAATGAATTATTAAAGGGACAATCATCTCAAATTAAATTCAGCGAGGAGAGAAGTGGGTTTTAATGCAAAGCAGTAAGAAATAGACTTCTGATGATTGAAGGCATTACTCAGGTCAGATAGGACCAACACTATCTCTCCCTCAGAGTCCACTGTCAGTCATGATAAGTAGAGTAATATGAGAGTGCTGAGAATGGTTCTGTGTTATGAATAATAGCTCAGTAGATTTTCACCACAAACGTTTATGCCATTGCTGTCACGTGTTCTCTGAAATCCAGAGGTCTTTCACAAACTATATATGGAGTCTAATAGTTTCATTTGCCTTCCTGGACTCCTACTTTCTCTTGGCACCCTTATTTACATTTTTCACTCTCTAGGATTTGTTGTTTCCTGTTAACAGATAAAGGGCATCCAGACATTTATGCTCGGTTAATGATATGTGAAATGATTTTCTGGAATGTGTGTAAAAAGTCAGACTGAACCGTAAAGCTGCGAGATTTTCCAAAATTTTCCCAACAACAAGTTAGACTGAATAACAGATTATAGCAAATACTTGCCGCTGTGCTGAAGAGGTATTCACATGCAGCCCTTTTCCACTGCAGAAACTTAACTGATAACAATGTAAGAAGTGGCGCTGATATTATTGATTTTCTATCACGTTTAAGCTGAACTCAGGGCTTTGCTTGGGCTGGTCGGTGGCCCGAAACAGTGTCTGTTCTGGCTTCACTGCGCAAAGTTTGATCCTTTGTCTTTCTTTAATCTTGTTTCATCTTTTTATATTGGCATTTTTGCCTTTATTACACAGCTAACAGTAGAGCTACAGACAGGAAATGAGGGGGGAGAGATGGGTTTCACATGCAACAAAAGTCCCCAGCTGGGACATAACGTTACAGGGACATACCGTTACATGACATGTGTCTTTTCAGCTACCAGGATTCCCCTTGTTTCGTCCTTAAAAAATG
Source organism: Macquaria australasica (assembly GCA_005408345.1). Lineage (NCBI taxonomy): Eukaryota > Metazoa > Chordata > Actinopteri > Centrarchiformes > Percichthyidae > Macquaria > Macquaria australasica. Next base: position 597,196 of record SEMN01000025.1, on the reverse strand, counting down.
TCCCTGCTGTGTTTGCATGTGTGTTGTATCCCTATTCCTGCCTGCAGTGAGAAATCTTCTGGTTCACATTTTGTTTTCTAACTACTAATGAGAGCCTGGACATCTTAATTTGTCCAACAGGCTTTCTCCTTTGTTTGTTTTTTTCTTTGTTTTTTTAAGTATTGGTTGCCCTGGTTGACAACCTGGTTCAGTAGTAAAATGGTGGTTACTGTAGTTGTGATTAATTGTCTTTGTTGTGAGGTGGCCACCACAATCCACAGCACTGCTGGCAATCCCTGAAAGTACTTGGAAGTTGCACTCAGTGTCACCTCCTGAGCAGAGCTGAAATTCAGTTCTAGGAACTCGTCCCCAAAGCGGAAACAGAAGCAGAACCTGAAAGAACAGCAACACGTTATGTTTAGTTAAGCTGCTGCCGTGGACACTCAACAAAAAAACTGTAAGTTTGTCCAGCGTAATTTAAAAATTTCAGAATAGTATATAATTTTTTGTCAGAGATTATTTAGTTTAACATTAAAAACATGTACAAGTACAACTATTACAAGGATTTAAATCAAAAGAAGATTAAAGTCTTCTTGTGAGCTTTATTCTGAAAATCTCCACTCATGTAAACTGTCTATGTGGGCATTGTTGTTGTTAAATGTGAGGCCTCTTCACATTACATGAGCTCTTACACAAAAGGAGAAGTTCAGAGTGTTGCCCTCTCACATGTGTTTGTTTGGGCTAATTGACAAACCAGGTATTGTGCTGCTCTGGTTTCTGTCTGTTTCTGTGTGACACTTCCCATTACCACAGGAGGTCCCATAAAAGATATCCTGTCACGACACCAAAAGGCCTTTGTTTGCATTTGGCCTGCATGTGAAGAATACTCTTTAGTCAGTCACTGGAGACATTAGACTTCCCATTTGAAACTCAATGCTTCTCTCAGATTCTCCTCCGGTGAGGAAAAAAAAACTTAAAGTTCAAGTGAAATTTGAACATTTCCAACAGGTGCTTGAAATAAAAAGATGAAAGAAGGAACGAACTTCTGTTTGCAGTCAGTCTGTTTACTGCTTGTCGGAAACACTACAAAGAGCGAGAGAGGCAGAATGTACACCAGCTCCCTCAGGACTCACTTTCTTCTCCACAGGTTGTCCCTCTTAAAACCTGAACATTCAAAGGTAACCCCCCTCTTGTAACTGTATGCCTCTGAGAGCCAGGCACCAGGAATTAATTGTGTGTGTGTGTGTGTCAAAGGGAGAGGTGGGTGTCAGATTTAGTGCCGTTTCCATTCTGGGTTGCCATGGCAGTCGTGTAGAGGAGTTGGTGTAGATAGGAATACAAAGATAACGAAAGGGCCGCACCTCACTCTCTCTCTCTCTCTCTCTCACACACACACACACACACACACACACACAGATAAACCCACCCTGTATACTTTCTATCACCTACACAGTCTCCGATGAGATGACGATATTTCTCCGCTGCCTCCATCGCTGCATACCTGTACCTGTCCTTACAGGCTCACCCTGTGATTATGAAACACACACAAAACACTGAGAAATTTCATTTCACCATCAATGGGACACATCAGTTGTTTACAGAGATTGAGAGATTTTCTTACGTGATCTCACCTTAATTTACTCATTATAGTATAAGATACTGTAGGCTATATTTCAAAGTTTGATCATGAGCCATCCCATTTCAAAACATTACATTGTTGCTTAGCTTTCCATGTGACATAACTATACTTGTCTTTAGCAAGCAATTATGCTGTACAAGCTGTCCCAATAAAAAAAAAAAGAAAAATTAGATGAGGTAGAGGCAATCCATTATTTACTATAATAATAATCAGAGTGCATTATGACACTCATACCACTTAATAAAGGAAAAAGAGAGAGGCTGTGTTTAAATCATCATCCATTTCTTAAATTCTGCTTGCAGGCCATAGTTAGGTTAGGAGTTAACTGGTAATATAGTGAGAAGAATAAGCATGGTTCCTATGGTTACCTGTCGTTTAATAGAGCTTTATTAGAGGGTTTCAAGTTAAAAGCCCCATTTATTTTCTCTAACGGTCACCATAGAGAATGTACTGTTGGAGCACTTGGAAGCAGTACAAAGTACAAAGTACAAAAGATGAACAACTGCTTTAGAAAATAAATTGTTCTTTGATAATAAGTCAAAGGTTTAGGCCTGTGTACATAAACATGTAAGGAGAGAAGTCAAGTATGACTCTCAAGGAGCATTTTGGTAAAACAACAACAAAAAAACAAAACATTAAAGCAATAGTTTGACACTTTGGGAAATTTGCTTATTCGCTTCCTTACTGAAATGAGAAGATCAATACCACTCTCTCAGAGGAGAGTGGTATTGATCTTCTCATCTAATTCTCAACAAAAGGTAAATAAGTATATTTAAAAAAAGTCAAACTATTCCTTTAAATCACTGGCTTTGTTTGTAGAAACCTGATTATACATTCAGCAGTTTAAATCAGTTGATTTTTGGATGAATTCAGCAACTTTTGTGTGGCGTTTTGTTCATAATTGCAACAGCAAAAGCATTTTGACTTTGCTGTGACTTTGATTTGCACCTCTGACTGGTTTCCTCTACATACCAATGGAGGCAGAGGCTTATGGGTATCGTGGTATTTGCAGAAAAAAACCCACCATGATTTCTCGAGAACAAAGAAACATGATAACAGGACAACATTAAACATATTTTTTCCAGTGAAAGTGTCCAGTCAGAAGGTAAAACCTCATTACATTCCGCAGGGTCAAAGCTGATTTTTGCTATCAGGCAGACAGTCAGGCAATGATACAGAGACACTCCAGCTGCTCAGTTTGTGATTGGCTGTTCATCTGGCTCACACACACACACACACACACACTGCACTAATACCTATTGCACACCATCGACCTGTTTGTCCTGGAATGGGGCTGCTGCTCTGCTTGAATACTTAACAACACATAAACACAAACACGGATGTTAGCATAGCTTTCACAGATGCACACACATGCCAACACACAGACCCACACACACACACACACACACACACACACACACACACACACACACACAGACAGAGCCATCTGCCAGATGCATTAGCTGTCTACAGATGCCCAGGTCAGACCGGGCCTCAGCTATCATAGCAGGGCACCAGGAGTGTGTGAGTTCATGGGTTCATGGGGGGCTCAGATAATTTTAACAAGTCAGCCAAAGCCCTTCTTTCTCAGAGGGGGGTCCTTCTCTCTCTAACACACACACACACACACAGAAATAACTGTAAGAGCTGTGGTCATCTGCAAAACAAAAGTATCTATTACTTGTTAGAGTTTTGTGCCAAATCAGAGAGCCTCGAGTTCAACCCAAGCCTCCCGAACCAAAGCACAAATACACTGTGCTGTGAATATTTTGTCTATGACGCTGTAACTGCTGTCTGTAAAATGTAATATATGGTTAGGTTCGAAAACCTGCAGAAGAAGCATATTAAGTGAAACAAATTTGCATACATGCAATAAAGTTGACAAGACCTGGCTGATTTGATTTGATGCCTCACTGCTGGTGCGGTAGAAATAGGTTAAGGGCTGAAATGGAGTAGATAACAAAAAAAATCAAGGCTCATAAATGTCTAAGAAAAGAACCATGATGTTGCACATGATTTACAATGTCACACACGCATGTGATTGTGGAGGTTTTACTATATATAAACTCATATTTTCCAAGGTTCTACACGATTCCCAATAAATGTTGACAGAGCACCTCATTTTCTCTCCACTCTTTATGTAGCTTCAAACCACATATTTCATTCAGTTTCTTCCCTTTTCTTGTGGCAGAGGGCTGGAGCCTTTCCCAGAATGCATCAGCAGAAGTCAAGGCCAAACCAAACAGTGGTGAAATGAGGCCAAAGACATAAACGTAAGGAAAGATAAAAATGCAACCATGTTGACGGGTTTCTGCTTGAAATCTGCGTCACCATGAAGTCAAAACAAATATAGTGTGCAGTCCCGACACGTGTAAATCGAACGCACATTAAGATGCAAATTACCCTTAATAAGCATTTTGAAAACTACTGTACAAATCAATTTAAAAAATGCTGATTTGATTCCATTTGGATATTTGTGTTTTGTTGCCTCAAATAATCAAATGGTACAAAACCGTATCTCACTTTTGCACCAAATAAAGTAACAGGAATAAAAACAGACTTATTAGCTTCTGTTTCTAGACTGACTGCATCTTTTTTTTTTTTATGCGTACATGTGACGGAAACACCTGCTTCACAGCTGAGTCTGCTATCATGGTTAGACTTGTTGCCACCCCTTTTCTGTCTCTCCTCAGTGAAGGCCAAGTCATCAAACCCCTTCATTAATAGTTGGGACTTCACCACCTCCAGCCTCTGAAATTCTAGTCAGGTTTATTTCTACAGCTTCACCACAAAATCATGTTGAATGACTTTACTTTACAGAGAGCAAAATAGAATACAAAAGAAAACAAAGAGAAACCACAAGTCACAAGGAAGTAGGGAATTTACTGTCTCTTAGGTTTACTGTAGGTGATGGGACAAACCATTAAAATGGGAAATAACGTGGACAATACAGATCATTAAAACAAAAACAATAAGTCAAATAACGTGCTATTTACTGACTGAACCTTGTGGGAGGTTTATTTATCCCACAACCCATAATAATTATTATTTCCCTCAAGGGGAGAAAGGTAGTCCGTCCCAGTTCCATACAATATACTACTGTAATACTCCAGAGTATTCATATTGCTTTCTAACAGGAATGCTGTGAGGTATGTGCCAGTGGACTTCAAGTTGTGACTTCCTCCTGTCTGCCTCACAGGTCTCCCAGAAGATTGATCACCCTCAGTGCCGTGATTACAGTTAGTCGCTGACATTCCTCCCACTCAATGGGACTGACATTGACCGACGGGATGCGCACTCTGTCTGTCTCACTTTCTCACTCCCCCCTCTCTCTCATTAAGCGGCCCATTCTTAAAGAATCCACCTCATCTGTGTCTGTTGTCTGAACGATGATGAATGAACAATGGAAGTTGCGCTCTGTAACTTAGGTAATAACACCAATGCTTCAATCTCTCTTCAGTCAACGTCGTGTGTCTCATCTAAAGCAGTGATTCTCAGTATCTGGGACAGACCCACTGACCCTTTGACCGAGGCACTGGACTCAGAACTGGAGCTGGTCCCGGGGCACTGTGCTTTACCCACTGCTCCCTCTGTATTATGAGGGTCAAAGGCAAAGGATAACTTTTCAATCAGCTTGGGATGAAACAAAGAATCCAAAACAACAAAAAAAGATGGAAAAATACATGACAACAGGAGAAAGTTCCCACAAAGAAGACAGAAATCAACGCACCAACCCAGTGTCTGCCTCAATCTGAGCCCTCGATGCACAACTTTTCTTTCTTTATAACATTTCTAATTTAACACAGCATCTTAAGGGAATTATTTACAAGCTTGCTGTTGTTAAAAAGTCTTTTTTTGTGTGAATGATGTAGTTGGCATGGAGTTGAGAACTTTGTGTTGTCACTTTTAGGTCCTCAACAAAGAGGCTGAGGCGCAGCACTCTAACTCTTTTGTGGATAATAACAACCCTCCTCAACTTGTTACACTTATCCACTTATTGCCACGTGTGTAGTGACACATCACGAGTGAACAACTCTCTAATTCTGCACTGGCTGGGAAACTGAACTTCTGTTAAACGAAACAAGTTCCAGAGGGAAAGCAGAAATCATGGATCATTGTCTTGTTCCGGTTGATTCCTGGGCAGACCAGCTGATTTGTCTATGTCTTGTTTCTTTCTGCAGGGTGTTTTTTGAGTCTGAAAAACCAAAAGAGTGAATTAATGAACGATGAACCCTTGATTAGTCAGAAGGAGACAAATGAAATGTACAGTTGTTGATTCACAGGAGGTCTTTAAAACTCTCACCCACAAACACTCTGAGGACTCCAAACAAAGCCCCCTCTCAGTGAAGTGCCCGAGGCTCTGTATAGAACAGAGCTGTATGGTGATGAGTAGCGTGTGAATCACACTTGGTTCCCAGACGCACATTCGCTCCAGACTTCACCTCCCCCCTCCCGTTTGCCTCATCTCCCTACCCTCCGATGACCTCCTGGAGGTCAGCATGTCTTTATATCATGTCAAACACCAAAGACGCGAGCGCTGTTCGTGAAAAGAGTTGCAGTTAGCAGCCATCTTGTTCTTCATGTGTGCAGTGGATTCTTTTAGAGTCGACTGTGCATCTGTGTTTTATGTGTGTGAATGCTCATTTTGGTGTTTGTAGGGATGTATGCATTTCTATTAAATCATCACTCTCACTGTATTATTTACTATCACTAATCGTTTTTCTAGAATTATCATTTTTTCAAATTAGTTTTTGCTAAAATAAAATCTCTCCTGATGGACTTCATGGTGTTACAGGCTATTGCAGGTGCGCTTCCTCCCAGTGTCTGGCAACATTTAGCTTGCACTGTAGCTTCGTAATAAACTATCCATAGGTGTACTTAGCCTAATATCCTTACCGACTATATCTACTAGGAATTACCTGTATATACAACTTAACTATTTTGTGGACTTTGACACCGGACACAGAGGTTCACAACCCGAGTCCTATGTGCGGTTAGGTTTAGGCAACAAAAGCACTTTGGTTAAGGTAAGGGGAAAATTGTGGTTTCTTTTCAATGTTACTGAAGTAAGCACATCTTGTCTCATGCTTCAAGCCACTTTTGACTTTTTCCATATGAAACTGAGGCCATGATCTTTCCCTAACTTTAACAAAGTGCTGTGAGTGTCTAAACATAACCAGACAATAATCATGCTTTACTCGCTGTGAGCGGATATTGTAGGAAAACAAAAAATATACGTTGTCGGTATATGGTTTGCAGATACGTTCAGTATAAACAATTTGCGACTTGGAAAATATGTTAATTTAAAACAACTCTGATAAAAAACATAATTGGGGCGGCATTGGGTTTCTCTCAAAACTCTTGCAAATTATTAGCATGTATACACAAATTTTATGAAGGTATAATTCTAGTAAACATTTGAGCGCTTATAAATGTTGAAATATTCGGTCAGAAAACATAAACAAGTGCTCACACATCCTGCAGTTTTGATGCAACTGTCAGTTATATTATTTTTGGTGCAGAAGCAATTTGTACACCTGTGCCACCCAGACACTGTGAGCAGCGAGGTGTGTGTGTGTGTGTGTGTGTGTGTGTGTGATGATTCTCACGAAGGCAAATTTACTTCTACCTATGTGGTTTTATTTTCCCTTTTAGCAGGATGTTAAAGACATACTTAGTGGACTTCAATAAGATTTGGAGAACAGTGAGGAGATGAGCCAAGGAACAAGTGATTTATTTGGCCATTTATAAAGCACATTAAGTCCTAAACTGTGGGTACATTTATTTTTTTAGCATGTGAAAATGATTTATTGGCTCCCAGGCTTTCCCTAGTCTTGTTTCACCAACAACCATGGTGAGTTGTTGGCAGATTAGATGGTCAGATTCTTAAATACAAGGCCTTGGTGTAGCACTCTATATTAACTCTAAGGCTTAGTAAATTGTGAGGATATTAAACAGAGATGGGAATGTAGAAATAAGGTGTAGGAAGACCAAAAAAAACAAGTTGGGCGATTAACATAAAGACAGATGAAAATTGAGGGCAACAGTTTGTGGGAGTAGAAGCAGATTGCAAAGTAATCATAATAGCAGATGTGGAAAACATGCGTCTTATAAAGTCAGAGACTGGGTGTGATTCGCTTCCGTCGTAATCTCTGCTTGTTAAATCTGTAGTTTAAAGTAGACAGACTGAGTGGGACAGAGAAGTAGAACAAGAGAGGAGGGTGTGCTGGGAAGTGGGGCGGAGAATCAGTAAACAAGACAGTGATATTTTCAGCATGTAAAAATAGCCAGTCATGTTTTCAGAAATAGCTTTTGTCTGTCTGGGGAACAGAGATGAAAACAGCAGATTTGGACGGCTTTACTTCTCATTTTATTTAGAGGTTGCGGTTTAGCGCTGTGTTTATATCACAAACTTTATATCTGTATCAGAGTGCGTCGAGTTGGGTGGTGGTTGTTCCAAGTTTGGCAGTTTTTTTTTCTCTCTCTCTACAATGACCTGTTTTTTCGACAGCCATGCTAAATTGACTTATATATCAGTGCGAATGTGGTGGACTGTGCTGCATGAGAGGAAACCTCAGTTTAGTCACACATACATTTTATCTCTGGGTCAGAGAGTTTTCTCCCATTACCACTCAAATCTTATTTTGACTGTGCCATCAGAAATTGTATATAACTGCGGCTCCGTAGATCCCTCTATACCCTGCTTCTGAGATCTGCTCGAGGAATGTGCAACATTTCATATCTTGTCAGCCTCTCAAACGCAACTCGATCACTAAACCTTGAAATTCCACACAGGTTAGCCAAAGTCAGGTTGAGTTGCAAGGGAACCTGTCAGTCTGGTGATTCCTCCCTCACTTACATTTGTGTGTTGAACCAGAACCAGAGACACAGAGCCTGGGTTTAGTCAAGAATGCATGTGGCTCCTCTTTGTACACAAGCCTCGTCTTAAGAACAATGATGTCAGTGTTGAAACCAGGAAACCAGGTAGAGTCAACATTTAGCAGGATCTTAAGAGTCAAATTTACTAAACATATTAGTCATAATATATGTAACTGAATGAAAAATGCAGTGGAATAACAGTCTTTTTCAAATACATATGCACAAAAATAAGCATACAAGTAACGCAGAACATTTGCAACAACATTAGCTGAAAGGAAATGGGCTGTAGCATCTAACTGCTAAAATTTGCCTCACTGCAAAATCATAGTGCTGTCTTAAAATACTGCGTGTGAGAGAGAAACACAGCCCCAGTGGCATTAATATTAACTAAATTCAAAGGAAATCGATATGTGAGGGTTATTACAGTGCAGGAGCGTGGCGCAATGAAACATTTTTTGACCAGGCACAAATCAAAACAAATATGTTCACAGTGTAAACCAGAATAGACTGTTAATGAAGCGTCAGAGGAAAAGAATCTGTAGACTAGTGTTTCCTGTCATGATCGTTAAACCCTGTTTTACATTTCCAAGTTTCACGCAGAGAGAGAGCGAGAGAGAGAGAAGCGTCTACGAGCCTTCTCCCCCTCTCTCTCTCTCTCAGTAGGTCGTCTCATCTGCATTCACATCAGCCATTGTATCTTCTTGCATCTTGCTTATGAGCAGCTTACCATGATTGCTGTAATGATCACCCTTCGAATTATCATTATCATGATTATTATAATCGCCATCATCAACATCGTATATGCACTGTTCTAAAAATATTTCAAAACTGAAATACATGTATTTGTATATATACTGTACTCTCCAAAGAATGCAAATTTTCATTGAAGATGTAGCTGGTCCTCTTCTCTATATCCAAACAATGAGTCAGAGATATCAAATATAATAAGTGTTTTTCATATAATAACCCGAGGCAGTTGTGGGAAGCTTTAAACCACACAAACAATTACTCCAATCACTACAGACCAACAACATCCAGGAAGTAATTATCCTTCTGTCAAATGTTTATATTTCCCAAAGGTGCAGCTTTGCTCTATTTTAAATGTTTATAAGAAGTGATTTAATATCTTTGATCAACTAGGGGGGACAACTTCACGCAGGAAGAGCAAAATGTGGATGTTAATGTTATGTGTTATGTTATTTAAGACAAAAAGATCAACAAAATGAGAAATATGGCGAGGATATTTTAAAATTTAATTTAATTGGTTTGACAAACTAAATTTTTCCTACAGTAAAACATTATATCATGAGTGAAGGAACTTATTCCTCTGTAGTTTAATTCAATGAACATTACTCTGTATGTGTGTGTGTGTGTGTGTGTGTGCATTAATCACAATTACTTTTTAATGGCATGAAACGCAAGTCTCAGAGGAGATGGAAGAAAGATGCATTAACCTCTGCTGCATCCAAACACCTGCCCCAGCAATTTAATAAGAGAGAGAATAGGACATAGAGAGGAGGGTATATTACAGAAGAAGAGAGGAGAGCATACATACATATCAGCTCTGTAAATCACATGTCCTGTCCTTGAGAAAAAAATAGAAACCAAAAGGGAGAAATTTGTATTTTACATTTTTTTGGTTTCATGATGGCACCCATCTTTGCATTAATTTGTCAGAATACTAGTTAGTTCTCTGTCTACATACACAAAGAACATACTAATTAATTCTCTGAATTTTAAACCATATTAGCAGAAAGCAGTAATGTAACCTATCATAGGCAGAGCAGACGGTCACAACAACCCAAATTAGCTTTCCTGCTAAAGTCTCATTCATACAAACATGAACACACGTCTTGTCCTGCACCATAGCTTGTAGAATGAGCACTGCTAATGTCAGTTTGCAGGCTAGTTAGCTAATTAGCTGAACATCATATAAATGTACTTGCAAATATCACTTCAGTCTGTTTAGATGCTGGTGTCGTCCTTGCTCTTCACTTCCTTTGCTAACAACACACTGTCTGTCCATGCTAAGCCCCCCTCGTTCCCCTGCTGGGGCTCAGCCTGCCAGCTGCTGTCAATCAAACACCAACACACCCCTCCAGCCACTGAGACAAAAAAGAGTATTTCTGATATTTCCCCCAAAACCTTTTTTCCCCTTCTTTTTAATAATAAAAAAACACATTGACCTTGACAAAATTACTAAATGGGATTTAAATTTGACTTTATGACACACACCATGACAGTTTTGTAACACACCCACATGTATGTTCAAAGCAGTTTCTCCATGTATGATTTAATCATGTTGTTGGGATCTTCTACACTAGCTTTCAGACAGCAAACAAACAGATTTTAGCCTCCCTCTAGAAAAGCCAAATTACACTGCCTCCATCTTAAATTGTTTACATATCAAATTCTTGAATAAATGAAGAGAGAGGAGAGGAGACATATGCAGTCAGTTTGGGGAAGATGAGTGTAAAAGAAATTTAAAAATGAATGATGATGACTCAAGTGAGTGCCATGCCACACAACAAATACAGACTCTACATAGATAATACAAAGCATCAAACATATACATTAAAACAGCCACTAAGATGCAGCAGATCTTAGAGACGGACAAAGAAGGGACATTGATGTGGAAACCCCATGCAGACCTTATGTTTGCCACTGTCATCTATAATGTAACAGGGGCACATCTGGCACTCAGTGGCATTATGCTGCTGATGGTTGACCACACACACACACACACACACACACACACACACACACACACACACACACAATCTTGCACACTTGGACACAAGTTTGTTTTTTTGTCCTCCAGCAGATAAGAGGAATTCTTGTCACATCTGACATCTTTTATTTCAGCAGCATGTTGGGCACGGGAAAGATGAATTTTGTGGAGTTTCTTCTCACAGACGTAGGACAAGAAAGACAGAAAAAAGAGAAATGTTACAAACAGGTAATCTAAGGTAAAAAGACAAAAATCTCCTGATGATAAATCGTTCAGACTTTAATAATTCAGATGAGCATAAATTCCCCCCCCCCATGGGATTTGAAGAGATGACACAGGAAAGCATTCGCTTACAACCCGTCTACCCGGGAGATCGCATTACCAGCCAGTGCATTAGAATGATGAGGGCACCTGCTCACTCTCTTAGTTATTATCAGACACCAAAAGGAGGTCAGAGTATATGGAGCTAAATTAAAATGTGGTGATTAATAATTATGTGTGTTGAGGGGGAAAGAGATGAAGAGTGAGATTAAACTCTAATAGGAGGAAAATGGAGCACAAAAATAATTAGTTTCATATACTGTGAATAATGACAACAACCACAACTACTATTAGTACTACTAATAATTATTATTATACTATTATGATTAATAATAGTAACAAATCCATGGTATAAAGATAATGGTACACAGTATTTTGTTTTGCTGGATGTATTTTGTCACTAAGAAGGTATGAGGAAAGAAATTACACTAATAGTAAATAGTTCGACATTTTGGGAAATATTTGCTGTCTTGCTGAGAATTAGATGAAAAGATCAATACCCAATGTCTGTACACTGAGGGTCGTGTCACGCTAGAAACATCAGAAAATCAAAAGTGTTTATAGTTGCTGCGAACGGCCACCTTATGACTCCCTAAAAAACCACAACTTGTCACTGTTGCACGGTTTATGTACGAATTAAACAAACAAGCTATAACGTGTTAATTAGTGAGCTTTAGTGACGCTTATAGGATGATTTTGTTGCCTTTGGAAAGTTCCAGGCTAGCTGTTTCCCCCTGTTTTCAGTCTTTATGCTAAGCTAAGCTAATCGGCTGCTGTCTGTAGATTCATATTTAGCGCACAGGCCTGAGAGTGGTATCAATCTTCTCGTCCAACTCTCGACGAGAAAGCGAATAAGTGTAACTGTATGATCTACCTTCTGTTCACTGCTCATCTCCTCAGTTGGCGCCAAGTACATCGTATCCATCCGTGGCTATATACTGGATTTCTGGGTCCATACACACGCTCTGGGCCATGCCAAACTAGGATTTTAATGAGTTACAGTAACCATCCAACCAAGCTTAATGAGTGCAGTAAAGTGCAGCCGCATAAAGTCCCAAAGACACACAAACTTTCCTCTGAAGCATTCTCACACACATACACACACAATGTAATGTAATGTAACACACATGTAGCATGTAAAAACCGACATAGTTCTGTTTTTTTGGCAGCTGTCATGTCAGATCCTTCATTGCACAAACTCATGCTGCTCGCGTAAGGAGGAGGGAAGAAAAACCCAAAAGAATAAATAGCGAGCATGAAACATCCCATCTACCCACAGAGGAAGTGCCGTCCTTGCTCCCACACAATCTCACTGATCCTTGATTCATAAAGAACATACCATTCTCCATCAATAGCCACCACAAGAAACCCCAGAGCGCGTTGGCTTCACATATCAAACAACTTCCAGATTAACAACGGGGGCGAGGAAAGCCACAACAATAGCAGGAATATTAAAAGCAGAGTTTGCTTCGGACTGCTGCGCTCAGCAGAACGGAGGCTTGTCCAGAGTTATTATCACAGAGAATGGGAGACAGATCGCTTGTTCATGAAATGTAATAGTGGGAAACAAACTTAAAAAGAACCTATAATGTAAAATGCAGCTACTTCATCTAAAAGAAGACAGAAAGAAACAAAACAAGACATTTCTAGATCCTCTAAGCTGGTTTCAAAGGCTTTATGAATTATATGGATTTCCTTCCTTCTGTTTGGGAATTCCAAAACAGCCTCCCAGGAAACTTTGAGACTCGACAAAGCTCTGGTTTTATCTGCTTTCGGCTGGTAAACAGAAAACTACATTCATTGCTTATTTATCCCAAACAGAGCTGTGCAGCGTTTGTACACGTTTGTACAATACAAACACTTGGCAAACTGGTGAGACGGGGGAGAATTTGGCAAACTGTCTCAGTTTTCTGATTTCTTAACTGAAGGGGGGAAAAAAAGAGGAAGAGGAGATTCTTAGGATGGTGGTGGGTGGTCTGGAAGAAATCTTCATCTCTCTCTCTTTTGCTTTTTCTCTCATATTCAGTCTCTTGACCTCAGCCAAGTAGGGCACAAGAAGAGGAAGAAGAAAAGAAGGGCTTTGCTGTCTTAATAAGCACCTGTCTGGGGGGAGACCAGAAATTCCTGTCTGGTTTCTGTGTGCGTTTGCGTGTGTGTGTTTGTGTGGCGGGTAAGCCCCATCACAACGGAGATCACTGATCGCTTGTCATCTGTTGACAGAACAGCCACAGGTGCAGGTTTTTCCTTCTCTATTACTCTTTTCGGAGTGTGCTCAGTTTGGAGTTTCAGCCTTGGTGCATTCAGAGGCAAATGTCTGGCTACAGTTGAGTCTTTGTGTCCCCTCCCCAAGTCTTCAATCTTGTTGGGGACTCAGCTGGGGAGTTATTCAAAAATTAGACACGGGAACAAATGACAGTTTAAGTTGGAGGCAGTGTAATTTGGCTTAACAGGGAGGTAAAAGACCTTTTTGTTTGCTGTCTGGAAACGAGTGTAGAGGATGCCAAGAACATAATGAAGTCATGAGTGAGACAATACCAGAAATTGACAGACATGGTGATACTGGTTTTTTGTGCAGATGTGTTAAGAATTTGACATTCTTGAATGTGATTATGCTACTTCAAGACAGAAGTATCTACAGCTGCTATAAGCATTTAAATAGAGCTGTGTCCCAAGTCCATATAATAATGAATTACTTTTCTGAATACTGAACAAGATTCTGGTATAAAGGTGCGGCCACACCTGCATTTAAAATGACAAAATGTCTCAGCGAAATCAATCCAATCTAAAGGAACTGCAGAGATCAGTGGATTTGCTTGCGTGGGTGAAGTAAATTCACTCACATTTTTAAAATCAAGTTTAACTTTAGTGAGTTTAGTTAACTTTGATATGAGAAATTTGCGCCATTGACTAGTAGCAAGCTGACAGTAATGACCTTTGAGGGAACGGAGAGCCCAAAATGGAGGATGCTATCATAGCTCATTAGCTATGTTGCACCAACCATTTTTATTTAACCTCCTTTCTGGTCCACTTTCTGGTCTTCATGCTGATCTGCTTGAAGGCTCTTGTGTATACCTATGCCAGGTATTAATAGAAACCCCTTTAATCAATTTGTTTGCTTTGGTTTTGAGTTAAAACAGACAAATGGGTCAGATTTGTTTTTCTGTAGCTGAATTTGCCCTAATGCTCCAGACATAATCAATAAAATGAGCCAACTGTGTCAGACATGCCTGCACAAATGTGATGGAATACATTTCTAATAGCTATTTAATGAATGCAATATTGATATTTTTACACTATAACTATTTGTAACAATGGACTCTACAAGCTGAGGCTGAACCTGTTTTGTGGGCGCTCCATCCTTGCAAGTAATTTAATTAAGCAGGTTTAAATACAAAAAAGAGGGTGTGTGTTTATATGTAAACAACTATAATAAGCAAATAAATGAAAGAAGGAAGAGAGGGAGGAAGGAAAGAAGAAAAGAAAATCCTGAACGATGAGACAATAGACAAGATCTTCCTGTTGTGCAAACCTCAGCATCGAGGATGTCCCCTGCAGATGGACACGTACACACCAACACAATGATTCGACAAGATGGAGAAAAACTTCCCCCTGATTTGGCCTTAGAGCATAACTGAACACTGTTCCGTGTTTCACCTCACATCATCTTAAATAAGACGGAGGGAGCGGAGCAATAAACCGGACCGCTCTGGGACAATCCTGATTGCTTTTCTAACACGGTGGAAGTGCTGAATCAGAAAATGGGCTCTGTGCAATTACACTGGCCTCCAGCAATAAAAGATGCTCCAAAGACAAAGAGACTGACTCCGCTGTTTAGAAGGGGGGGGGGGCGGACTCTCTCCTTAATTGTTTTAACAACTCATGGATGAGGAAACATATTGGCATTTCCATTATTTATTTCTTAGCAAGGCTGTACTTCATTTAGTAGCTGTCCATGACCCTGAAATGGCAGGACAGATCTTTGCTTCGGCCCCAAATTTACAAACAATATTTTTCACTTCCAGCTTGAACGGGAGAACAACACTCTCATTTATTTAGTGTTTTAGTTTTGCAATTCAGGAATTATTTGCTCTAATAAGCTCAGCCCTACTTGAAGAACGAAAAACCGCGTTAATTGCTGTCTATAAATGTCAGCATTTCATTCTAAGTAAACTTTCTGCTGAAAGTTTGATGATTTTGCTGCCGGTAACGCTTTTGGAAAGCCACCACTGGACAACAACCCTTTATTCTTGCATAATTAACTGCTATAAATAGTGTAAACAGGAGCATCGATGTGCATCTGAGACAGTGTTTATTATATCTGAAGTCAAATCAGAACATTTAGACCTTCTGTGACTCTTCTGTTTGGTCTGCCATTGCCTATAAGTCGTATTAATTGACAGTCTCATCCTCATTCTCCAGAGCAGTAACTTAATGGGCTGTTTGAAGAAGTGTGGCTTCTCTCAGACCTTTAAGTAACATTTTGCAGACATAAGTAGACCTTAACAGTACAGCCAAATACAGTATATAATGCATATGCAGCTGAGTGTGTTTTTATTGCTTAGACATTCAGTCTTAGAGCTGCTTTATAAGCTATCATAAACATTCTGCTGTATTACAAAGTAATAAAGCTGATTAATGATCAGCTCAGAAACCTTGGCTGTGAACTACTTAACAGATGCAGAATTGACTGTTCATTAAGCACCGCGCCCCTTAGTTACTGTTGCTATGCCTGTCAAGCTTTTCATTCATGCTCCAGTGCATGTGCAGTTTGCAGTGATAACAGTGGCAGATTTAACACTCAAAATTCACAGTAACTTTGGAAACGACAAAAGCAGTCTTCCCATTTCTAGCTGGTGACCATCCATTTTGGCTTCTGTAACTACAGCACACATTATTGGCTGTAGCTAGCTAATTAAGCTAACGTTAGCTTCCTGAGTTGGTTGATAATGCCACCTAAAGTTGACTTACTGTAGCCGGACATGCTAACGTTTGTAGCTTCAAGCAGACACACTGTTCAATGCATTCCTTACACATTTCCTCTTGTATTTTTGATTTTGGACAAGGTAGAAAAAGAAACCACCATCCAAACTGTGTTTACAACACTGCCTTGCACAAAAAGGCATGGCCCGTCGTGCTGGTTGCTGAGCTATGACCGTTCGAGTTCAGCGGATGATGGGTGTGAAGGTCGATTAACATGTTCAGCATTTGCCTTCAGTGTCCTCTTATTGACATCTTACTTTGTGTGTGTGATGCTCTTTTAAGATAGGATTATGCAGAACGAGAGACTGTGTGTGTGAGAGGGGATGAATATTTTTGGGTTCAAAGCACATACGAACAACAATGCACCCCAGTGGTCAGCGAATTTGAATGATCATGAATATCATATGAATTCATGCAGGGTTTTTATTGATCTTCCAGGGTCAAGCAGCAAAGGAAGCTCTGCTCACAGAAAATACTTTTTGATATATTTTATTACATTATCGCAACATTAAAGGAGAACCCACAAAGAGTTTATATCTACAAATAATTCAATATACTGGCATCCGTCAGTATTCTGTAGCATAGATTATTTGTATTTGTATAAATAGTCCAAAACTGTTTTACTTATCAACCTTAATGAGATGCTGCATGATCAGCTTGTAAAGGATAAATGGTGCTTTAAAATAGATAAAAACTTTCATATTTCATCTCACTAGTATTTACATGTTACAAGGTAAATTCAGACGCGATATTTACAGAAGCAAATAAAACTACAAACATAAAATGAAAATAGGACCACAGCAAAATGCCCTCCCAAAAATGTCCTTCAAGAAATCCTCCCTTAATACAAAGAAATGTAAGTGTGTTATGCAGAAGTAGGACAGGTCATTAAGCAGAATAAAGAAACAGGACTTGAACGTGAATGAAAACTTGGACAAACATGGGAACAAAAATTATATTCAGCCACTAACTGGTTCTGCAGACAGTTCACGGAGATTTTATTTAATAGAAACAGTAACTTTTACCAACAGTGACTCCTGGATTGGCATCCCACTTAAACATGTGTGAGACCATAAAGTGAAAGACCTTTGAGCCACTTAGGAAGAGCAGCATCTTACTAATAAGTAAAGTATTAAAAGGAAAAGAATCTAACTGTACAACCACACTGAAACCTTCATTTGAATATTCAGTTTTTAGTCCAAAGCAGCACCCTGTGAACTAGTGTCTCTGTCAAATCCTCAGTTCAGGAGGGAAAAAAACACCTGCTGAACACACACACACACACACACACACACACACACACACACACTCTCTCTCTCACTGTGTCTCCGTCTCTTTGTGGAAACTATCTCCAGCGAGGGGAAAGTGGAAAGTGTAATGACTACTTTGTCCTGAACAATTTCTCCCAACGGTGATGATTAGATCTGCATTCCACGCTGACGCTGTCACCATCAAAGGCAAGACGGAGAACGAACCACCAATCCTCGAGCTCACAGAACCTTTTTTTCCTTTATCCTCCTCTGAACAGGGAAGGAACTTGAAAAATCTGATGGCACTTAAAACTCTCCCAAGGGCACACATGGAACAGCTCCCTGTAAATGTCACATAAATCAAAGAGGGGATATGAACACGCGTCTCCTCCTATGTTTTCTTGAACTTTTAACATTCGTGTCTCACATGGCGTTATCAGGAATACGTGCAATCATGTATGTTTCTCTGGTATGTGTGTATCGTCCTGCTCTGGTAATAATTTCTAAATTCATTATGAGTTTACACACTGAGACCAAGAGAATCAATGTGTTATCAGACACTTCACATTAAAAATGCACTAGATGTTTGAGTTTTTGTGTGTTTGTGTGTGAGAGAAAACAATCTATAAACTATCTTTTTTTGCAAATGAATGACAGATGTGTGTTTCGTGTTTTATACAGTGTGTGATAATCACACGCTTAGGATTAAAAAAAAGTACAACATGCCAAAGAAGTAAAGAACTGAATCAAACATCAACCTCCCCTCCCATTTTTTCAGAGCTTTCTTGCAGAGAGTTGGACGAGAAGCTCGATCTGTTAAATACGAAGCTAAAGCCAGGATATGGTTAGCTTAGCTTAGCACAGAGACCGGAAACAGGAGGAACAAGTAGCCTGTAGTCTGGTCCAGTACCACAACTTGTCATTTTTACATTTAGATTTTTAAACGGATTAAACCATCGAGACATAACCTGTCAATTATTGAGCTAGGTGAATTATTGGTAGTTGAATTTTGTTACCTTTCGACAGAGCCAGTCTTTATACTCAGCTAAGGTAACCGGCTGCTGGCTGTAGCTTCATATTTAGTGTACAGACGTGTGAGTGGTATCGATCTTCTCATCTAACTCACAAGAAAGCATATTTTCCAAAATGTACAACTGTTCCTTTATGTAAGAAGGGTTACAGCCTGTGTTAGTTTACCTGTCAAGTTCAAACTCAGGAGTTTACATAGAAAAATGACTCTTTTTCTTGAAATTTCAGTAAGCCTTTGAACCATCTTGCAGCTCTCATACAGTTCAGCCTTTTGTTTTTAATCTCGAGTCATCAAATAGAGATAGGTTTGCCCTTGAAGACTGCGTGAAGGCATGGAGTCATTGACTATATACTGTACTGTAAGTGTGTGTGTGTTTGAAAACACAGAGAAAAGCTCTCCTTGCTGCTGAATTATTCAGTTTCACACAGCCCTGTGCAGATTGGAGCATGATATCAGATGGGGGGTGTGAAGGCATCAAAACAACGTCGTCATTTGTATGCATGTCAGCATCTGTTTGCGTTTGCATGCATGCTTGCATACATGTATGTATTTTATGAGCTGGGAAAAGGGTGGATACTGAATAAAATAGAGCCAGATCTTCACTGAAGGTATTTGCATGACACCAGATGAGCTAATAATAAACTGATAGTCTCTTATTTACTTCACATTTACTATAAAATGACAACGGCTATTTTACAAATCATTTAAAAAAAAAATATATATATATATAAGACATTTTACACAATCTTATCTTCGCGTCACACTAGTCTTTTCTAGTTTTCTTTACCAACAAACACACAATATGTTGAATTATTACCAGGTTAGACAGTGTATCATTCAACCATTGTCTGTCTGGATGAGTCAAGACATGCCCACTCCTCTGTCCTGTTTCTCTTTTCATTCTGTTTTCCTTTTCTTTTCCTCTCCTTTGTCTCATTTAATAATGATTCTTTTCTGCTTGAACAATGATTTTTTTTTTTTTTTTGGTGTATGAGGGGTCAGTCTTTGTCCAACCCTCTCTCCCTCTATTTCCCCCTGCGCCACTTAATCTCCTCCGTTTTCTCTGCTGTCTGCTCCCTCCTCGCTACAGAAACTGCTGTATTTTCTCCACCAATGTGTAAGAATCTTCTGTTGTAAAGATACAGCTCTTGTCTTCGTGGTTTCTCTGTACTTTGCTTTTTAAATGAAGGAAAGAAACATTTAAAAGTCTGTCAAAAACAGCCATTTGAATATACATGGAAACCTCTGTCCTCAGGGGGGGTTTGAGGCACATCTTTTCACACGCTTCACTTTGCAAAATAATTGGTCTGAGAGACTTTACTGTAATGCAGTGCGAAGATATAGAAAGGAGAGACAATCTGTGTGAATCACACTAGTCCATAATGGTTGCTGGCCACATAGTAATGCATGCATGGTTAATCTTTTCCCATACATTCAACCAATGTGTGTCACTTTGGGGCAGCTCTACAAAAGCCTTTTGTGTGCTTCCAGTAACCCCAAGCTTTGCTGCTCATCTTACTTAATTGGCTATGCTCTGTTTGTGGTATTGACTGGAGTGTGTGAGTGTGAGTGTGTGTGTGTGTGTGTGTGTGAGAGAGAGAGAGAGAGAGAGAGAAAGAGAGAGAGAGTTTGGGGAGAGGGATGACCATTGGATTAGTCATTAGACTTGTCACCGATGCAGAATGCTGGTTGGGGCTGCAGAACTATTTAAATCAGTTTGAAATCCTTGAACGTGAGGTGCACTTCATTTGGGTGTCGACAGGATTTTTGTGAGCGTACACACACACGCACACACACACACACACATTCATGCACACACATACTCCTGAGCCTGGTGTTTTGATGTGATTCACCACTCCAACTCTGAGTTATTTTTTCAACAGTGTGGCCTCAATTTCAGACAGAGATAGACAAAAGCGAGCTTCTCATTTCTTGTTGGCAACCGTCAATTTTGTCCGCTGAAATGACAACTGTTGCTAGCAGATTTTATCAGCTATAGCTATCTTGCTAATTAAGCTAACGTAAGCTCCGTGTGTTGGTTAAAACACTGTCTCGGACTGACTTAATGTTCCTAGCTGACTTGTTTTAAAACAAGAACTCTTAAGAAGAATTCTTAAATATGCACTTGATGGATACGTACATGATATTGTGCTAAAAATCTGAGACTAAAGCTACATGGCTCCTGGGCTTAGGAGGTAATGCTGGGATAAGGAAGTAAGCTAGTTACCTGGACATGCTAACAAATGCAGCTTATGTTAGAGCAGACAAACACAAAAAAACACACCACCTTCCCAACTTTAGATGCTGAGTATCAGTTTTAATACAGCCCTATGCAAGCTTCATCTGGACAAATCCAAAGCTTGACAGGCCTGCCATGACTAGTTATGGTTGCTAAGATATGATTGGACAATCACTGCTCAGGGGACGGTTTTATCTAACGGTTAGTTTCAACCTCAGTCAGAGTGGCAACCAGAACTCCCATCTCCGGTGCTCAAAAATACCATCACGTGCTGACCTTTCATCTCCTTTCCTTAAGGAAGGATCACTACCAGCAGGACATCCTGTGTGTCATACAGATCCTTTGGGAGACGAACCCACAGCTCTGGAATGCAAAAGAAAGACAGCAAGAGTCTCCCATAGTTTAACTACTACTAGCCTGCTGCATACGATCAGTGCAGGTTGCTAACTTCTTTCAGCAATTTACTGTTTTATTTGCAAAGTCAAAAATAGACATGTAGAACTTAAATGAGGCCACTGAGTTTTCTATTGTAGCAGTTTTCCTGGTGCTTCCTTTTGATTAATCCTGGAAGTATCCAAATGTGTGCCAGTATGCATTATTATTTCCAAACAGCAAGTACTGCAATTGCGAGCACAGAATATGGTCCTTTGTTTCCATCAAGCTTTTTTTTTGATGAGAAAACATTTTGTGGGAAATGTGATAAATTTTGGTCATAATGGGGAATCTGCCGAGTGTGTTTTTTTTTTCTGCAGATAGTGAAACAATAAGCTCATTTAGGGTACTGCGCATAAAAGAAAACAGTGCTGGTCATAAATCACGTTTCATAACCGCGCACACAGTCCCAGGCTAGTCATGCAGTGTGTATAAGTCTGTGTACATGAGTGTTTCCGTATATGGTCCTCTTTACTGATATATTTTACTGTTGTACAATGTCTGTGGTCACTCTTGCTTATCAGTCTGACTTCCTGCTTTTTAGCTGCCAGGGGAACTGAAACCAGATCAGTCGGCGATCTGCTTCCTGTCCTGTAGGTGACAGTTACTTCTCTTCAAGGTCCGGTCTGATCATGCCCACAGGAACCTATAGTCACACACACACACACACACACACACACACACACACACACACACATACACACACACACACACACACACACACACACACACACACTTCCTTCATTGTTCAGGTGTTTGGTCATGATCAACCCTTTACCAGAATGTGATGATGCTGACAAAAAAATTCAAATGAATGACAAACTCACCAGCAAGGCCAATAAGACATAAGACTCACAGACACCTTTTGGTTTTATGGACTGGTGTTAAAATGACTCACATGAGCACCGACTCAAGGCTTTTCAAATTGCTCATGGGTTACATGCATAACTAATCATAGTTAGATGACTGCTGGTTTGTATTTTAGATGCATAATGAATTATTGTCACTGACATATTTCAATACAGCATTTGTTATTATCAGTAGATAATCAAGTGAACATGCATTTATACTCATACAGTTCTTTAAAATCAAGTGTCTCTCTCTAATTGCATTATTAATTAGCTTATTTTTAATTTTGTGCTTGTCTCACAGACTTTGGTCTCTATGGGACTTCCTGAATAAATATACAATAAGTAAAAGATACCTTTTCTTTTGTTTAATCTTGGCGTTGGCTGGCTTTTGGTATGAGAAGCATGCACACGTGAGAGCAGCTTCAGCTTAAAGCAAATTCTCTTTGTCTCTCTCCATGCCAACTGCTTTGAGGCACAGCGGGAGATTTACTGTGAACAACTCGCTTTGACGAAGGCATGACATGACACGTACACTTGTACACTGGCACCGAAACCTGAGTGAAGAAAAACACGCACTTGTGAAAGCGCTGCTTTGCCCTCAGACAAGACGCACATCTAGACAAACACACACCCGCAGAAAAATTCAGTGCCCACTGAGCCTCCCTCAGTGAAGCCCAGGAGGCAACACCTGGGAAGGTCTACGTCAGACAAGTATGACGGCCACAGCTGTCTCTCTCACACACACACACACACACACACACACACACACACACACACACACACACACACACACACACATATACATCCTGCCATCTGTCTCCTCGTATCAGTGATTTGATAAATAACTGCGGTGGTTTTGTTAGCTGTCTCTTTTTGTCCTGTGGCACAGTGTGTTTATAACAGCCTGTGAGTGTTGTTCTGCCTATTAACACAGTAACACAGGAAATCCAATTGGCTCACATAGTTGTGTTGCGCTCAGACGCTGCTCTGAGAAATGAAAAGAAATAACAATGCTTTTGATGGCATAGAGCAAAATGTAGATAAGTGAAGTTGATAAATGGAGCACCTTGGGTTACGGTGCTTTGATACAACTGAGACGCCTTCAGAATAAGGTACCCAAAGTCTAAATATGAATGTTTTATTGCAATCAAGAGGGGGCAATAAAGAATGATGAGCATTTAGAAAACCCTATTTAAAAATGTTATAATCTTGGAATTTAATTGGTCCAAGAAAAGCAAAGGTAAATCCTCTCCTATTCTTTCGAGCTCTCTCATTCAAAACTGAAACACTTTATCTGTCTGCTTCCCCTTTCCTCCCCTTCATCTCCTTTGTTCCTCCACTTTTACAAGAGAAAGTAATACCCTATGCAAGAAGAATATGAAATGAACACATCTCAAACCTGTAATAAATCATTTATGGCCTCTATAATATGTACAAGATGGCTGCTCTCTCTCCTGTCTCTCTTCCCTTGTAGGGCCGGGGGAACCTTGTTAGAAAAGGCTTTACCTGTTGTTTCCATATAAGGGCGGAGAACGAGACTGGGGAAGAAAGGTGAGGCAGACACACACAATGAGAGGCAGAGAAAGAGAAAGCAGATTGAACAGGAGATAGTGGGGGAAGCACCGGAGATAAAGGGAGAGTGTGAGAGAAAGAAAACTGAGGTGGAGTGCTGATTGTGAGAAATGTGTTGTAGAGACTTAGACAGTCTTAATGTGTTTTTGATAAATGGATAATGAAAACACAGCTTGTTCTCATCTACTCAGGCTTACTATTGAAAAGTGTTTGCGTGTATATGCATGTTTTGTGTATGTGTGCATTCAGTTATGCATTCATTTTTGGCTTATATGATAGTCTACGAAAAGCCCAAATATTTGTATCACATCCTACAAAACCTAGATGCATTATTTCTTTAACATTTTTGTGAATTAACCCCTCCATCAAACAGTGGCACGTGGTCCATAACGCTCCAAAGTACTGTGTTGTGTGTTTATCTGAACATCCAACATGTAGCTGCTGGTTAAAGAGTTCATACTGAAAATACAGAGAAATATTAAGTGTTTGATTGAGACTTTGTACCAGGTGTGTGGGCATTTGAATACAAATTACAAATAGGAGTTAGTACAGGCACTGCCTAATGTCCCAGATCAGCCACATTGACCATTAATGCTTTACTTTAATGTGCTGATGGCTGTTTATTGCCTTAACCTTAAATACTTAAGTACTTCCCCCAAGCCGGTTGGTACTCCCTAATGTTTTAATAGAGACTTTGCCCTTATAAAGCGCAATACAAGAAGAGTGCAGTTTCTTAATTGTCCTTGTCTCCTACATAGATCATTAAGGTATCCGCACCTAACTAACTTATGACTGAGATCTGTAGCTTTAACCTCTGTCTTTTAACTCAATCTGAATTTTCAGAAAATGTACAATATCATGCTATATATCGATATTGCAATATAAAATGACATACACCATGACAGAAGATTTATCCATATCACCCACCTGTATATCAGATAAGAATACAATAAAATAGAAAAGTTAACTGATGTAGTGACGCTCAGATACACATCAGCATATCATGACTTCACACACACTATGTGGAGTGACCTCTCCAAAGGGCAGGGCATACTTTGCAGTCACAGGGCAGATAAAGGTCTCTCAGTGATTAATCCTAATCAGGGTTGCTAAGCAACAACAACCAGACTTGGGCAGACACGTTTCATGCTGCTAACAACCAAGGCCACTGCAGCCGCTGGGTCTTTTCAATGAACCTCACTTCCTGGTATTCATGCGCTTCCTTCCTGTCAGCCAATGAGAAACAGTCGTCCGAGTCGTATGAGTATCAGATTCTTGGCGGTCTGGTCAGCTCAGCTGGCTTTTAAGTGATGTCTCCTGACAGCCTTGACCTACTCCAGGTTTTTCTCTATTGTTTGAACGTCGAGATGCACTGAGTGGGCTGAGTGCGGGGCAACATGAGGAAGAGGACAAACAGTACTGTTTTGACAGATGTGGAAAAGACATTACATTATATTTAAGTGCATTTGACTTCAGTTCACACCGTCCTTCTGGGACAGATGGAAATAACACGGCATGGTGACACAGCTAAAAACAACATCCCACCAGCCTGCCCTGTTACCTCGCTCACATTCACATGGACACTCACCAGCTATCACAGGACCATCATTTGTACATTTCCCCTCAAGGATGTTCACATCTTTATATATAAAATCACATGGGCTTCGGCTTCTTATGCTTTGACTCATTGTTACATACATGAGCGGTTATATGGAGCCTTTCTACCACGAATTTTCCCCATCCCCAGTAATGTGATCCCTGTCACTAAGTGCTGTCTGTTCTATGAATGTTCCCGTTATATAGAGCGTGGAGCCTTGAGAACATAACTGCTCCCTGGGGAAACTCTGGAATAGACCATGTGATGGGTGTTAGGAAGAGCTGATTCAGCACTATGCACTGACCTGACACCCCCCCACCCCCCCACCCCCCGAACCAACACCCCATTGACAACCCCACCGCCTTTCTTTCTTATCACCCCATCACTTTTTCCCTCCATCTTTTCTAATAGTATACCCTCAGACTATCCATCTGGGAACATGAAAGAAGAGACGCACTCCGAGGTGGTGTTTGAGGGAAGGAGGGGCCGGTTCAGGCAGGAACCAAGACAAAGAGACAAACTGAGAACTGCAGTAAGAAACCGGGCATTGCTGAAAAATAAAGACAATGCAATGAATTGTTTCCTAGATTTATACAAGTAAAAAAGTTCCCTCCCTTTGTTGCTTTCTGTTCTCTCTGAATCTGAGACTCATAATCTTGTCAACACCTTCCAAAGAAAAGACGTACTGTTTGTTTACATTGTTGCATTCATCTGTGCGTGCACGTGTATCAACAGACCCACAGCACACAAGAAATGTGCTTCCTGTGAACTTCACAGGCATGCAGGCAAACAGGTACTTCACAGCATCAGTGTCTGTAGTTCTTCAGCAGACGGGACTCAGTTGTGTATGCAGCAATTTTGTTTTGGGTGTTACGCACAGGCCGAAATTCTGTTTTTAATGCTGTAGTGATTTGGGAGCAAGACACAGGCAGGTGTGTTTAAATTGGGAATATATCTATTCTTTGTTTTATTTTGGCTGTAGGTGTTTATTTTCTACTGTATATTTGCCAAAATCAAGACAAGAAAATGGCAAAAATGATAATTTAGCATAATTACTGTAAATACACATTGTGCACATCAATATGTTTGTCTAACATTAACTTTTCTTCATGTTTATAATTTGGTCTAGTAGGTGGGAGCTTGTGAATGTATCTCGGTAAAAACTAAAGGACTGAAAAAGTAACTTGTTCTCTATTTTTCTTGAAACCAACAATGTAGTCCGTTCGTCTCTCAGCTCATTACTGAGGATGTAAATCTTTCAAATACAAGTCGTAAATATGTAACTGTAATTTCCTAAAAAAACATGGGCACTCTAGGTTTCCGCAAATGTTACTCAAAAAGGAGTAAAAAATGCATTGTTGGGGACTATTTTCAGCTGCGGATTAATACACATTTGGTGATTCTGTGAGTATTATGGCAGCAGGACAGTTTATGTGGGATTAACTCAATATAAACTACAGTGCCAGTGTTCATGTTAATGACAGAACACATCACGCAGAGCAACAGTGTGGCTCATTGATTCGTTTGCTTGTTGCCAGAATCATTCATTGTTTGTTTTGGTCTTATCATGGGATTCGTTGACAATGAGAAAAATATCCTTTAAACACTTAATATCAGAGCATATACTTGGACATAAAACAATCTGTAAATGTACATGAACATATACTGTATACTGAGTGCATTCCAGAACAGTTGTTCCCTATATCCCTTTCAGTGTGCACAGGGAGATGGATGGTCCTATCTTGTGATCTAAGAATACATGGCTACAGTTGGCATTTATAGGTTTTGGAGTCCATTGTCATAGATGACAAAAACAAAAACTCTGTGGCTTTGCTGTTAATTTATACCTTTTTACGAGAAAATATTATAAAGCACTTGAGTCTGATAAATAACAGTTGATGTCCATGGGTGTGTGGCCTTTAAAGAAATGTATAATGTGCTTTGTGGAGTGGCTACCAGCGCATACTAAATCTGATTGTCATTGCACACCAGAAAGAGGTTCTTAGAGTTTTACAGTGCAGAATTAATGGAGCGGGCTCAAAGTGTGAAGCCTTCCTCAGTGTTTCACTTTACTGCCTTAACTAAATAGCAAAACACACTGAAGGGGCCGATTTGTTCTGACATTACACGTGCATGGACTTATGCATGCGTGCACATGAACATGTCAGACACCTGCAGGGTATAAATCAGACGCCCGGGTCTTGCAGGGCACAGAGCTGCCCTTCCCTGGCAGCTGGGGGTGAGAAAGAAAGAGGGGGGAGAAAATGGGTGGGGGGGGGCCCTCTTCTCTGCTTTGCTTCTGTGGCCCTCTGATGTCTGGGGAGTCTGGTTTCACCAAAACGCTGCTGATATACGTTGACAATGGGAGCTTTGGGGATGCTGCAGTGGGCCTTAACAGCAAACTGTGTGTGTGTGTGTGCTTTTGCATGTCTGTGCATAAATAGACAGTAAACCGTTCTCTTTTGTCAGTCCTCTTGTCTGGCAACAGGAGCCTTGCTGATAAGATCTATTTTGGAGCCACACAGTTCAGGGCAGCTCCACACTTGTGTTTTACTTTTCTGTTTTAACTCTGTCTCTAATGATAGCCGGATTATCCAGCCCTTTTTAAAAGCTTGACTGTTGCTGCCCTCTTTTCAAACTTGGCAAAGCTGCGTCTAGTATGTCTGTTTAGATGCAGTGTGTTGATTTGAGACACACAACAGTGATAAACAGCAGTAATCCTGCAGCATTCAAATACCCACATCCAAATACACACACGTACATGCATGCATAAAACCCACATTCTCCCTTTCTAAACAACTACATCAGTGAGAAAGTGTGTGTGTCCTTGCATAGTCTTTTCTAACATGTCTGGACATGTTTCAGAGGAATGTGTGTTATGTATTGTAGCGGACAAACGAGGCTTTTTTCGACCATTCACCCACCGACTATCAACACAAAGTCCAAGAGGCTATTGCCCCAAGCCCATCCACCACCACCACCACCACCACCACCACCCTCACCAGCTACCAGCACTACTCTCAGTGTGGGAAGACCACACTGGAATGTCTTTAAGAGACAGAGCAGCTCAAATAAACAAGCTTCCTTCTCTACAGGTATCTGCTGGAGCAGATAATGGGGGAAAGAATGTGTATCTGCACGCATGAGCCTTTGTCTGTACATTGAGTGTTTCTTTTGGCGACAACAAAGTGTGTGTATGTGTTTGTGAGCATCTGTGTGTTTGAGCCATTCCTCATCAGTGAGCAGTGAGTACACACAGTAAGAGGCGATAATCAGTACCAATTATCCTCAAGCACGAAGGGAGTCAAGAGGAGCATTCCTCCTCAGCACGACAACAGCTCAAGTCAGGCTTGATTAATCTTAATGTCTGTCTGAAGCAGCACGGGAAATTAGTGGGACTTGAAATGCAAAGAAAGAGTGAATTTAGTCAGATTGAAAAGGCATAACTTCAAATGATGTTGATAACATGAGGGTGGTGTCTTAATTACCTTCAAGAAAATAATGGAACAAGTTGTTTAATGGAGTAGTATTGCAATCAATGCTCAATCATAAACATGTTTATGTCATTCAGGATTAAGGAGACATGATTAATTCAAAGTACCCTTGAGAGCAAGCTTTGCAATGCTTTAGTTAGGACTTGATTTGTAACACAGAAAGCCTGTATCTTTTCACTGAGTGCAAAACATTGCCAGTTTTCCCACCGTGGATCCCTGCACACACACTGACACACAAACACTGCACTTCTTTTTCCTTCACCAGTTAAAAGCCAGCAGAGAGCGAGCAGAGCCTTTGGCAGTCTTTCAGTGGATTTAGCTCTTTTGATTGACCTGCTGTCTGACGCCTTGTTAATGCTGATTTTAGGAGACAGAGGAGAGATTGATCAGATAGTCAGAGAGAGACTCTTAGTGGGCAGGTTTACTTCATCATTTTTGCAAAAGCTCAGTTTTCCTTGTACACACTGAAACACCAAGCCAGCGTTTTAAGGTTTATACACTCAGTGTAGTGGGCAGTGGTGGAGTAAAATTACTTAAAGTACTTAGTAAAAGTACCAATACCACAGTGTTGAAGCACTATGTTACAAGTCCTGCATTTAAAATTTTACTGAAATAAAAGTACAAAAGTATTAGAATCAGAATATACTTAAAGGACCAAAAGTAAAAGTACTCATTATGCAGAATGGACCATTTCAGAAAAATAAATATTAAAGTATTGGATTATAATTATTGATGAATTAATGTGTACATCACTCTAATGTTGCAGTTGGTAAAGGTAGGGCTATATATATATATATACATATACATATATACATATATATTTAAAAAAAATATATATATATTACTTTATATAATGCTGGGTAATAATTATTATTATATAATTTCCCCCTGCGGATCAATAGTCTTATTGATATAATATCTTGATTATAGTTTGTATTATTAATCTGAATCTGGAAAGTAACTAAAGTTATCAAATAAAATCTAGTGGAGTAAAAAATATAAAGTATATTGAAATACCGGTACTCAGGTATAGTAGAAGCACCTCAAAACAGTATTTGAGTAAATATACTCAGTTACTTTCCAACACTGTTTTTGGGAAAGCTCAATTTTTGGGTGAGAAAAACGACGTCTTAGT
This sequence comes from Macquaria australasica, assembly GCA_005408345.1. Lineage (NCBI taxonomy): Eukaryota > Metazoa > Chordata > Actinopteri > Centrarchiformes > Percichthyidae > Macquaria > Macquaria australasica. Next base: position 567,067 of record SEMN01000025.1, on the reverse strand, counting down.
GAGGATGAAGGGCTGGAACAGGGAGAAAAATACTCTTAGATATTCTTATGACGCCTTTTAAAAGATTTCAGCAAATCAGTTTGAAATATTACAGTCATGTCTAGATGAATGTGTGAACAGGAATGTGTAGTGCAAAAACTCAAAATGACAGCAAGATTGATTGTAAATATCAGGCTAGTATTACGACTACTTCTTCTAATCTGTGAAGGAATTTCTCGTCTTAGTAGAGAGTTTAGCAGGTATGAAAAGTTAGCTTTGGATCACTTAGGATAACTCCAGGGGTTCTGTCATGGGAACAACATGGCCTACATACCCAGGGTGCAATGTTGCGAGTCATTGTCTCTCACTGATGGTCAACAAGTTAAAGGTCAATGTGAAAGGTCAACACTGGCTTGACCTCTATAACGCCAGAGTGTGTTTTATGTCTGCGTTCGCTCTCACTCTTACACGTGTCTGCTGGTTAAACCTCCAGTTTTTTCTTGTTACCCTGTGATCCTGTGAAGTCCCTCATTTCCAAGAGTAGAGGTGCACACACACACACACACACACACTCACACACAAACACAAACACATGCTGGAGGCTATAAATCATGTCCTATTTTGGTGATGCCAGATCTGGGTGAAGCAATTTTTTCTAGTCGCCATTTCTCTTTCCACTTAACTCTCTCTGACTAACATAAGCAGTCATAGTTTCTATTGAGGTATTGCCACAGCCTTCTCTCTAACCAGCTCTGTGCCGAGGTTTCACCAGAAGCAGACAACACCCACATTTGGCCTTCCCAAAATGATACGGTGGCGCCTGGTAGCAAAGAGAACGTACACATGTGCGCATGCGTGTTTATGAGGAGGTTAGTGAGGTTTGTAAAGAGGGTGTAGTTCACCCTCCACCCTTTTCCCTCTGTGTCTGAGTGCATGATGCATGCAGAGGTGTTTTCATTTGTTTTAATAACTGGAAGAGCTCCAACAGAAAAACTGAGCTGGCCCGTGTGTAATCCTCAGCGTTACCCATGGTGTGACACACAGGAGCATTTAACACTCCTCATTTCCTGGTTGCATGCGGAAACAGCGGCTGCATCCGGAGAAAGATGGAGAAGGAAATGGAAAGGGAAATCTTGAGAAAATCTGACGGTGCACTCCGGATGCCAAGTAGCCAGAGTAAAAGTACTCATTATATAGACTGATATATTATTCAATCTGACATTAAATTGTTAATGCTGATGCATCGATGTCTAAGCAGCAGGTTGAGGAGGAGGTAGTTTTAACTACTTTATATACAGTCTGGTAGTTTTGTTCAGTGGTTCCCAACCTATGGGTCGGCCCCATCCTAAGGGTCTCAAGTTAAATCTGAGGTCCTGAGATGAATAATGGGGCAGAAAAGAAGAACAAATCTATATTAATATTTGGGACTTTGGACTGAGTTTTTGCTTTTTTTGTGTGTGAAATATTAGATAGTTTTTTCCTCTTTGGGCTTCAGTTATTTAAATGAACCATGCGACCAAGTGAAACTGCTAACAACTCAAGACATCTAAAACATAACATCCAACAACACTTTGTTTTGTAAGGAGTCAGAAAGGTTGGCAATCACTGGTTTAATTTTGTATTGTATGTATAGTATTTTACAAGCCTATCATATTTTTTCTAGTTTTTTAAATGTAAAATCATAATCTGAAAGGTAACTAGTAACTATAGCTGCTAAATAAATGTAGTGGAGTAAAAGGTAGAATATTTCCCTTTGAAATGTAGTGGAGAAGTATAAAGTCACATAAAATGGAAATTCTCAAGTGGAAGTACTGTAAAATTATACTTAAGTACACTATTTGAGTAAATGTAATTAGTAACTTTCTAGCACCAACTTACATTACATTTTTTTCAATTTCTGTCCATCTTTTTAAGAGCTTTTTCAAGCACTTTCAAGGCACCTAAACCAAACATTTCCAGACTTATCATCACATCTAACATGTTACTATAAATGCAGTTGTGAAAAACTGAAAAGAATTCCTTTATACCAACAGCAATCATCTGAGAGCAGATGGTCAACAAACAAATATGACGACAGGATCGTTTCATTTGAAATATTAAAAGATTTTTGGTTTACAGGAGTGATTGTGTAGATGTTATGTTGAAAATCAAGCATTTTTCAAGGAGTATATTCGAATTCAAACATATTCCTAACCTTGAAAACATAACAGTTAAAATTAAGCATTTTCCGAACTTTCAAGACTTTGTACGAACCCTGTGTATAGCAACTGTAATATCCCCCCCGAGCCTTATAACAAACTTTTCCACTGCACGTTTTAGTAATACCTTTATCCTTATTTGGTAATCATTCTGTGCAACTTTCTTTAGTATAATAATTATCATCCAAACCTCCTCTGTGTAATCAAAGAGAGGACACTTGGGCAGAGCCACTGGTGTTTAGGCTAAGCCATCATTTGGTACCCACGTAATCAGAGACTAAAATAATCTGTTTATAACATGACTACTAATTTACCACAGAATGACGCCAGTCACACGACTCTCTGCATCGCCGTGTGGTCAGGCTGACACACACCAGCACACACACTTGGTTGAGGATGCTGTAGATAGAATTCAGTGCAATAGGGTGTGTGTGTGTGTGTGTGTGTGTGTGTGTGTGTGTGTGTAGTTGGCAGCTGAGTGCACTGTGGAAAGGTCTTGAGGGTGAGAGGCTTTTCCAGCCAGACCCAGAGGCAGCCAATGTCCCACATACATCTAGTTTCCTGAGGCAGACAACAACAAGCTGACTCACTGACTGGCCTTCTATGTACATTTAATGTGCCGTAGACCTCATTGTCCCATGTGTCACAGTCCTGAGTTGTTTGATCCATTTCAAGCACTTTCTGGTAAAAGGTTAAAAGAAATATACTGTATATACCACCTGTATAAACACAGCAATGAACCAGGGCATGGTACACTTTGGGTTTTTGTCACTTGAGATCTTTTCTGGGTAGAAACTGATATATTGATATACATATCCAACCATGATATTTTACTGTTACAACTTATTCATACAGTATTTTGTCAGATTAAACTACTTAGCCTGTAACATCCAGTTTCCTTTATTTTCCCATGAATTTCCCACTTGAATTAAATTAAGAAAATAATTTCATCAGTTCCCTGACGAAAGTCAAACAGGCCAAACCGTCGCAACTTAATAAATATTTCAGCAGTAAGCCGGTTTGCATGAGTTTTCTTATTTACATTCCAAAATGTTAGCAAACGAGTGCCTTTTTACACCCCTAGCAGACATGGAGCAACATGAGCATTCATTTGGAGTCGTGCTTCTGTCCACTTGATGGATGCAAGTCCAGTATTCACTCTCTTATAGCTCTGTTTTGTACTCCACTATGTTCACCAGCTTGTCACTAACATTGTCTGTAAACCATTTGGTGTTGGTCAGGTAGCGCACACTGGGTCTTTAGAGTTTTTTCACTGAAAATCGATGCTAATGAGAGCAGTAAAGGTGAACCAAAGTAGTAAAGCACAATAAAACCAAAACAATGAGTTGAAAGAAGCTAAAACGCTCTGTAGAGGTCCAATGGTTGTTTAAACCATTCGCCTTCTCAGTCTGCTGAGGCTTCCTCCTCTTCAGGACTGGCCTGCCTTTTGCTGAGTCCTCAGCCCAAAAGCTGCGTGGGCTACTTACATGTGTATTTACAGTACACACTCCAGGTTTTCTCGCACACATATACATAATGCATAGTCAGGCCTTCTGGTCATGCAGTCAGCCTACAGTAGCTGGTCTTTTTCTTTGTCAACACAGCCTCAGAGATATGCCTCAGTTGAGGCGATGACTGATAAGATTGAAAGACAGAATTATTGTATTATCACATTATTATAAACTAGAGCACTCATCAAAATAATTATGAAGGAAGTGTGAAATGCAAATGAGCAATCCAGATATTTATCGTAAAAAACACACTTTATATATTTATTTTAGAAAAACCATTTATGATAGTGTTTGTGAATGTGGTTTAACAGCAGATCTAGGCTTAATTCAACTTTTTAGATATTGGATAAAGTGTGCAATGAGGCGTTTTCTTTCTGTGAAAAGCACAATAAATTAAATATTTAAAGCCATTTTATTTTGAAAAAAAAAATCCAATATACTTGTGTCTAATTAGTGACAATGAAAGGATTAAATGATCAATATATATGATGTATATGCTTGTGGCTATAGCTCAGGAATGGTGTTTGCTCAGTTTACAGCTACACTTTAAGTATTTGAAATCAATGTTGATGCAGCCCAGATCAATGTCACTGCTGCCTGTCCGACTGCAGCCAGTTGCGATGGTTTTATTCAGCTGGATGTGCCCAGGAGAGGGGGAGGGGAGGAATTACTTGAAGGAACTGATCCTGAACCCCTTTTGACCTTTTTAGTCATTATGAGGGCAGCACTTCTGTTTTCATATAAACATGGTGTTGGGGATAAAGACAAGTGAGTCTTTGTGTAACCATCTTCTTTGTGTCTGCTGAGGAAGCTTGATCATGAGACTCATGCGAGCGAGAGGAACCTCAAGGAGTTTTGTCACACTGCTGAAATAAATAAAGCATCATCACGCTGGGTCGATGCTTTGTGCTTTTAGCTGGAACATTGTTTTTGTTGTTGTTATTCTTCTAGGATGTTGATCCCAACAGGAATTGCTTGTGTGTTTGTGTAAAGAAAGTTCAGCGGAAACAAACACAACCAGGTATAGGTCCAATATAACCGCCCCGCCCATGTTCAGCAGCTGTAACCGTATATTCACGTCCCTATCGCTTGACATATTAAGCTAACCACAAAGATTTCACTGCTCGTTCCAAGGCATTTTGGGGTTAGTTTCTGTTTTAAGTGGTGTTGCTGGGGATTAACATTTGAAGGTGACGTGTCACAGTGCCTGAGTCACCGAGGTCTGGGATAGATGTTGATGTAAACAAATCTCTGTAACATTGTTTACCTCGCTCTGGCTTGCAGAGCTGATAGGGCAAGGTTTGATGACTTTCTTAAACATACTTTATCACAGTGGTGGAAGAAGTACTCACATCTTTTACTTGAGTAAAAGTACCAATACCACAACTTAAAAACACTTAAATACAAGTACCGAAATATTATCAGTAACATGTAATTAAAGTAACAAAGTAAAAGTCAATTTTCTGCAGTAAAGTGGCCCCTGTGACTGATACATTATTATATATGACATTATTAGATTGTGTGGACTGATGTATCAATGCATAATTAGCATTTTATTGTTGAGGCCGGTCGACGTGGAGCTAGTTTTAACTACTTTATATGCAGTTAGGCGTTTCAGTCCAGTGGTTCTCAACCTAGTTGCCGGGCCCCTCCAAAAAGGGTCATAGGATAAATCTGAAAGGTTGTGAGATGATTCATGTGGCTGGAAAGAAGAAAACAAAAACAAAGTTGTGTCACACAAATCTGTTTCCATTTCTTTGACTTTTCTTTAATCTTTGCTTTTTTGAAATATTGGATAATTTTACCTATTTTGGCCTAAAACGGTTATTTATGAAAGCATGTGACAAGTTTAGAAGGGAAATGCCTCTTTGGTGGAACTGCTAACAACTCATAGACATCTGAAACGTGACAAGGAGTCCAAACTAGACACTGTTTTAACCACTGGTTTAATTTTAACAATGTGTTGTATCTTGTAATCTTATCATATGTTTTATTATGCAAAATCTTAATCTGTAAAGTCACTAGTAACTGTATCTATCAAATAAATGTAGTGGAGTAAAAAGTACAATATTTCCCTTTGAAATAGTGGAGTAGAAGTCTAAAGTCACATAAAATGGAAATTCAGTTCTTGAGCAGATCTGCTTAGTTACTTTCCATTACTGGTAGTGGTTATGATGAGCTTAACATCAATATTATACTGACTGTATTTAAAAAGAGAAGTTCATTTGTCCAGAGCAGGGAACTAAATGATCATGCTTTTTACAAAACACTGTGCTACATGTTGTCATGTGCTGTAAATGCATTTACTGTAAATCTTGCTCTTGTCAAAAACACATCCGTCATTGACAATAAGGTTCAACTTTGAAGAATAATTGTTTGCAGAAACATAAGCAGGCAGTTTAGGAAAATTAGGGTTTTCAAGCTATAATTAAAAGCCATTCGAATGAATGATTCACAAGAGTCCAAGAATGCATGGAGGAGAAATCAGCTGCAGCTGTGAAGCAAAATCAAGTATCAGATGGAAGCTCGTTTATGACTAAATATGGGATATGAATAAGAAGACACAACCTGGCACTTTTGGTCTGTTTATCTTTTATCTTCCTTTGGTAGAAGATTGAGATATTTTTAATACATCCTGAGCACATAGCATCTGAGAACCAAAGGTATTATATTAAACGTACTTTCGTTGTTCAAATAATTGTGAAACCATGACCCTGACCATGACCTTCTGCTCGAGTTTTCTGCCTGTGTCGATGGGAAAAATCCTGTCCGTGTAAGTTTATATTACTTGGAAAGTAATTTACTGCAGAGCACACAGAGAGAGTCACACACGTACACACAAATAATGGATCCGCTCAGTGGTTCAGTTTGATTAATGGGCTTGTATACTGCGTCTTGCTCACCATACCAAGGAATTTGCTCTGTTGCTACACTTCTACACAACAACATGCGGGCCAGTTATATTGTTTACAGCAGAGAGCTTCACGTGCCATTATATGTTATAAAAAAGTCCTTTGTTTTGTGTTTTCCAGTTGCGTGTCATGGGTTACATTTTCAGGGGAATTTCACATGAAGTTGGTCACTTGAACAACACCTGAACAACAGTGTAATCACAACAGATGTATGGCACATTCACGGTCACTCATTTTCCTCTTCAAAATAAAACCAAACGCATATATTTTCTTCTAAAAGTAAGACACCACTGACAGCTATAGTCTGTTAAAAATAAGGCTTTATTTTGCACAATTACATGGCCTGGGAATACATACTGATATACTAAAATATCAATCATCTCCTTTAAAGCTGCTATAAATCAATATTTTTATATCAACAATGGAACAAATGACTGAGTACGTAAAAGGGGTCACTCATAGCGACAAACCTACAGATAAACTGTACAGTTCCATTCAGCACAACAGGCCATTTTAGCATCTTTCAACTTGTGCTTTTATGGCCTGCAACTGTTTTGGTCCACTCTTATCGCTTTCACCAGCATCATTGTTGCAGCAGGCAGCTATTTTCAATAATAAAGCTCTAAAACCCACTGTAAGCTACATTTTGCCCAGCAGACAGACAAAGTTAGCAACTAGCTGGTGAACATAGCGGAGCATTTAGCAGCTAAAGAGCCAGATATTTCCCTCAGGAGTTGGTGGAGACCAAAACAGAGCTAAAAGGACAGGGAATAAAGGACTTGCATTCATCAGGTGGACAAAAAACACGACTTCTTATCTTGCTCCGTGTCTGCTAGATGTATAAATAGGCAGCTGTTGGCTAACATGTGCGCCATAACAACTTTATAAAGTGACAATATGTCAATGTTGTGTTGCGCTGACCTCAAGTGGCCGAAAAGAAAGCAATTGATGCAGGTGAAATGCACCTTAATAAACAAGCAGTTTATCTACAGTTGTCTAAAGAAAGTCTCCCTGAATGACTCACACAGGAAACATAATTACCAACAGGAAACAGGTGGTGAGAACATGCAAACAAGCAAACACCACACAAATCAAAACAAAAAGCAAACCAATAAATAATGAACTTTTTTTTTTCAAATGGAAAGGCCCATACAACACCAATGTCAGAGAATCATGCAGCTATTAATCACTTTAACCGTGCATATTATTACTCATCCACCAGAGAAAGAGAACAGATTATGAATCAGTGGAAGCATAGAAGCCATTTTTGATTAAAATGAGACGTTTTACTATTTTACTGCATGATTATTTTATTATTTTAAAGTGGAAGAATGTTGACCAGAAATCCAATTATCCACACACACAAGCCAAAAATGTGTGGTTTATTTTTAGCTGCCAGCACCTCTTCACCCATGGTCAAAGTCTGTTTCTTTTCATTTCATTGAATTGTTTCACCTGACCTTCATTTGTTTGACGTGAATGTGACGGGAGCTGTTCCAAGACCAGCAAACTCTGTACATTTTTATTAGAAACACCAGCACTACCTAATCTGACTTCACCTCTGCCTGACTTCCCCTGAGAAGACAAGCACTTGGGGGGGTGGGTAACACACTGGTGACAGGCTTGGCAGCCACAGACATAATTGAATAAAGATTCCAGTTGTTCTGAAATCCCCACTTTTAGCCGCTGGGTCTTTGAGGTGGGCCCCAGAAATCCAAGGAATGAGAGGCCATCCCTGTGCTGTCGGAGCTGCGGACACAGTTTAATCCTGCACCACTGGGAGAATACTGATGAGAAGTGCTCGGACGACAGAGGGGGTGGAGTGTGTGTGTATATGTGTGTGTGTGTGTGTGTGTGTGTGTGTGTGTTGAAAGCATTGACAAGCACTGAGCCTTGAACCTGAAAGACCCATGGTCCTATAATACATTTATGGGAGGTGTCACACAATATAGCTGGGCGATATCTAAAGTGCAGGCCCTATAGAAATAATGGACAGCTTTCAATGACGACATACTGTACAAGTCAGAGGTTTCAACAAGCTGATACACATCTCAGTGCTCTGCTACCAACACAAACACAGGAGTGGTCTCGGGTGGAGTTTCACTGTGATGTTGGTTTCAAATACGTGGTTACATCATAACCTGGCCATGTAAGGTATTCTGCGTCTTCTACCTTACATCCTCTAGATATTTATCAGTCCATCACCTTCAATAGGAGTTTCCATCACAGTTGTAACCACTAGTGGAAAGTAAATAAGTACATTTACTCAAGTACTGTACTTAAGTAAGATTTTAGGGTACTTGTATTTACATTTTCTGCTACTTTATACTTCTAGTCCTCAACTACTACTCAAATATTGTACCTTTCACTCCACTACATTCAAGTTACTAGCTACTTTACAGATTCAGATTAATAATAATAAATCTTTATTGATGAAGTATATAAAGTAGTTGAAATTAGTTGCACTTTTACTACCCATTCTGCATAATGAGTACTTTTACCTTTGGTAGCCTATTTTAAGTATATTTTGATTCCAATACTTGTGTGCTTTTTGAGCATTTCTACACTGTGGTATTGCTACTTTTACTTAAGTGCAAGATCTGAGTACTTCTTCTACCTCTGGTTGTAACAAGTATGACACAGTGGCTTGTGTAGTATAGGACAAGGTCACAAAAAGGTGAACATCAGCATTTTTCACTGGTCCACACCTCAATTAAGACACCTTAAAGTTCGAATTTTTATCAACTTTATCAATAAAGGACTAGTTTTCAGTCTAGACAGTCTGACATGCAGATGGACCATTCACTTGCTGATTTATCTTTTTTAATAAGAACAATGAATATGATATCACTGATTATTAGACTATTGCTGTTGATGGATGGTTATGTTTCAGTAAGATTATATAAGAGCCAACGTCAACATAGTGAGGCATGTAATGGACAGCCGACTGCTGCCATCTAGTGGCTTTCATTTCACATTACATCCTCTCAAAAGCTCTTAAAATATTACACACTATTGTTCTGACTCAGATAATTTACTATTACCTTAATATTTTTTAATGTAAGAGCAGCTGATTTAAATGATCGAAAACATACTGAGATGTTAGATGATATATTAAACAGCCAGGTGCTCCAATTCCAAATGATAAAAGCGTTAGTGTTTGTTTGATGATTATTCACTATGGGTGAAACCATAATTACTGCCTTACATGCTGTAAAAAGTTTTAGTTTCATATGAAGGAGACCACAACTTTTTGGAGCTGCTTGCCACAGTGTTTATTAGAAGGTGTTGTACAATATAATCTTCGTGATGGAACCCCATTTAATCTGTAAAGGTTTATTAATTTATTGTATACATGTAATCAACAGAAAAGAGTAAATGCTTCAATTTACGTGCTTTTTTCAGCTGCTAAGTCAAGCCATGTGGCAGCGAAAAGGCTTGTTCCAGAAACCAAATGAGGTTGGATGTCTCATAGTAGCAGGCGGAGCTACTATTGTGCTAATAAACCCCACTGTAACAGAACAATTATTATAAGATCTGATTCAATAGTAATTAAAAGGTAAAAAGGTTAAGAAGAGACAAAGAAAAAACAAATATGGAGCCACCACCAGGTGTCATTCTCATGCCAGCCAGAAGACAGCTGTAAGAGACATAACATAGCTCACACTAGTTCTTACTTCAACATAGTCTTCAGAGCATTAGCCCAGTATACAGTACTATAACAGCAGTTAGAACAGTTTTTGGTTATATTTAGACTATTTATTTATTATTTCTAGAAATAGGCCTTTAACTAGTTTATTTGGTGCACGAAACCATTTTTATTCAGTTTTTTTTTTATGTCAGATTGTGTACAGTACAACCAACCTTGCAACTTCTGTCAATGTATTACACTTTTGGTTTATTGAAATTAAATGATTTGGCCATGATTATTAAAGTTACGTTGAAACCACTGATGTTGCAGTGAATCTGAAATGATGATACTGACTAGAGAAATTAAAAAAGGATCAACCACCAGCCCAACCTCCCTCTACACATTTTGAATGTGTCTAATGTGCTTTCACGTTATTGCAAAAACATGAATGATGCTCTGGTTGCAGCAGGAACAGTAGGCGTCTTTGGAACAAACACTTCTGGGGACCTCCCTGAAACTACATAGCCTACCTTCAAGAGGGTTTTTTTCTGTTTGCATTCACACCACCAACAGGAACGTTGAAGTGACATAAAGCGGCCGGCGGTTGGTATAGCAACGTCTCTCACAACCTCACGCACAATATTTTTATATTTTGCTTTCAGGAGTCAAAATCGCGTTGTATTTCCCCCGTCGCATATAGGCTACGCTCAATAAAGCCTGGACTTCACTGTCAGTCCATTTGTCCGTGTTTTGGTCCTTTTTGGAAGGCTACAGTTACGAGCTGTTACCATGGCTGTTACGCGGTTTTTAAAGAAGGCGGTTGCCGGTGCTGCGTCACCCCATCGACCTATCAACGTACACTTAGGTCACTCAAGGTTCCTCCTGTGCTGGAGGAGTACCAAGCAGGAGCTAAAAAATGTCCCGTTAAACGGCGTTCTAAGAACTACGATTGATCCCTGTTCTTCAACTGTTCTGAGAACTATGAAAACGTTCCTACAGCCTAAAAACACCTACTCTGGTGGATGTTTGGGGTGTGTCAACACTAAGTTTCTGTGCGCTGTCAAACAAAGTAAAAACATGATCCAACATGAGATAACAGACTGGTGATTTCGTTTGTAGTGATAATCTAGGCTACACTTTCTTTTGCAGCTTTTCTGAGCAACTAGAGTCCCCTTTTCTGCATTCCCTCATATGTTTGCATAATCAATGCTTTTATAATGTTGTTAGGAAATAAAGTAGCCAAATCAAAGGCTGTCTAAATGTTATAAGTGGCCATTTTTTTAATAATAAATGTATAAAATATGGCTCTACTTCTCTTTAAATGTACAAACCATATAGCTGGCAGGGCAAACTTTCTTGATCAATGGAGTACGAGATGTGTGGATGTTTCTTTGGGTGTGTTTGTTTCTTGTACCTATGTTGTTTATAGGTCTTCTGTGGAGTTAATAAAATACATATAGGCTACCACAAAACAAATGCTTTCTCTATGTGTACATTTTGGTTGCCTCAAGAGCAAGCACAGATCTCTCCTCGGAGCCGTAACATGACACACTGACCAAACATGAATACGAAAATATTTTTAAACCCTTACTAAAAAACAACCCTAACATATGATTTTCAGTTCGGATATGTGTTAATTGCTGGCGAAAATATAAACTGTTGTGTCCAGCCCTCAAAATTAAAGCACAAATGATTAACAGATATAATATTAATGATATAACATAATATAGATAGACCTGTTAAAATAACAACAATATAACGTTAACATATTGATATCAATTGTATCTTATAATATTGATGCAAAATATCACATGTATCATGTCTAACTGTTGGCTCCACCTATTAAAAAGGTACAGGCTACTTAAAACAGAAGAAGACAACAGGTAAATACTCAACCATACCGGGTGTGTTTGGGGTGTGTGTGGGAGTCTGCTTGCAGTTACAAATACCTGTAGAGTCTCATCACACAGGCTGACACGTGATTGGCTCGCCGTGGCTCTCCTCGCTCCTCCAATCACAAAGCCGCTCTAGCTCCGCCCGCCACATCACCAGCATGGCGGAACGCGGAGCAGGAATTCCGCCTATTTGCTGATGACAGCTTCGTCGGTGGGGCAGCACCGATTATGACCATCCTCTGACAATACAGACACGTTGCCCGGCGACGAGCGGCGACCCCTAAAGCCAACTAACAATCTGCGGGCAACCTGGCAGCAGTGAAGCCTCAGAGACACAGCTGTTTGGGCCGCCGGCTGGTGTCAAGACTTGACAGACGGTGGATGAAGCCGAGCGTTTGACCTGATGCTCTGAGTTGGACCGGTGCCTTTGTCCCCCCCCCCCCCCCACACTTGAACTCCTCGCTGGGATTAACTAGATTTTTCTTACTCACGTTGAAGAGTTTTAGAAATTAAGACTATGGATTTGTTCGGGGTGCTGCATTTGGACGAGCTGTCCCACGGGCTGGCAAACTTGACCATGTTTCCATACTTTGACATGGCGCACTATATCGTGTCAATCATGGCTCTGAGGGAGCAGCCAGGTAAGTGGCTGACGCAGAGTTCAAGCGCTGCTTTCCCCAGGCACGACATTTACAGTTTTGTAGAGAGAAAACAACAAAACAAGTAACTGGTTTGCTTTGTTTTTCAAAAGTTTGACCTGGTGAAACTTCAATAATAGGCCTACATCTCTTCTGGTATTTCAAGTTCTCAGCCAGAGTGGCACGCAGCCACAAGGGATGTTGTGTTGCGACTTAAATTACAACACACTTCTTGTGAAAGGGTCCTTTCTTCTGTTGGGTTCTTTTCTTGTGATAAGGACGTTAAATAACATTTAAGAAACCAGCCTCGCTGTCACATAAGAGTTTTTATCTCATACTAGTTGCCTCGCTGTTATTAAAAGCTCTGTGAATTCGTTACTTATTATTGTTTATATTATCCATTATTTATTTATTAACTGGTGTTTCTATTATTTTGTCCACCCCATTTAGCCTATATCGTTAATGAGGGTAGGGTAGGCTAAATAATAGAAACACCTCTCTGTATAATGCAATACAATTCAACAGCACCACAAACTAAAGCCTCCAAAATGATCATTAAGTTGAATCAACACCTCCTTAAAACAGTTTCAATAAAAACAGATCATTATAACCTTATATACTGTATATTGATAGATAGATAGATAATATATGGTGTAGGTTATTTAAAACAAAAATAAAGTAGTAAAGTAAAGTATTATCAGCTAAATGTACTGTATTATTATTACTAATGCATCAATGTGGTTCGAGGTGGAGCTAATTCTAACTGCTTTATATACCGTTGCGTAGTTTAATCTATAGAAAATGATGATAATTTATAAACTGATCACATGTTTTGTATGTTAAATCCTAATCTGCAAAGTAACTATAGCCGTGAAGTACAACATCAGTTTTTATACTGTATGTGATTTTGCATACAGTTGCTATGTGGATAGCATTGTTAGCAATGATAGCATTGACAGAGTGAGTAAAGAAACTTTAAAACACAAACTGAGCCACAGTCGATTGTTCAGCTCAGACCAAAGGCAGGCACTGAGCCAGCTATGTTATGTCACTGAGATAGTGTCTGCAGGGACAGGTGGACTTTCAACTGCACAGTGAGTTGACTTTCCACACACACACACACACACACACACACACACACACACACACACACACACAAACATGTAAGAACACACACACAGGCCATTGTAGTCCCACTGCTGTAAATTATGTCTGTCTATTTTCGAACTTGCCTCGCAAAGCATCTGAGCTGACGTGACCTTTTAACCCTTCGTCCTCTGCTCCAGTCTCTGTAGCTGAAAGACAGATACACAGAGAGTAAAAATGTGGACAAACAATATGCCAGAGGTCAACAAACACAACACGAAACATTTTCCCGTCGTGTCCCTGTAAAACCAGAATACAAGTCTAGAATCAAAACACACAGGGAGCCAGCTCCAGTTCTTCTTCCCCAAAAAGGAAAGGAATGCCATAAACCACTCAACCCTCCCTTTCGTTTCTCTTTCTTGTGTTAAATCTTGCCTTCCTGCTCTATAGTGCATCCAGTCTGAGAAGTAAGTGCTGGAGCTGCTCAACATGTGCGCAAACAAATAACAGTATTTTAATGAAAATGTCATTTTCAAGAAGACAAAATGATTATTCCAAAGCTTCAAATAGGCAAATGGACAGCTTATTTAATTAGGCATTAAACACACAGGCACATTGCAAAGCATTTTAAAAGAGCTACATGTTTATTACACTGCCATTACAGTTTACCATGGAGTTATTTTAAGCAGATGTTAAGACATGGCTGTGAGTGGATTGTATAGGAAGCAGGAGGACAGGGACATGGAAGAGGAGCAGTGGTTAAATGTCAATCAGTGGTTCAAGCCAAAAATAACCAGAGATAAGCCACGTTTTTTCTTATCTAGTGCTGCCTGTAATGGCTCTGTCTGCAGAGAGAAAACAAGGGGTAGATATAGTTCTAAGAAGTGCTATTAAAGTAAAATAATGGGCAAAGGGAAAAAGGAATATAAGGCATTAGCGTAGGAGATGTTGGGGTGAAATTAAGTGAGAAGCAAAATGTCAGGAAGAGCAACAGACTTGAAAAAAACATCTTATTTACGGGCTTAGTTAGTGTGTGTAAGTGTGTATGGTAGGAGAGATGCTGTACTGGTTAAGACTTAAATGACCCTGATATTTGATCAGGCTGCATTATCACTGCTGCAGTAGTATCAGCTTAACTGTTTTTCACTTACAAGACTTGTCTTTCTTTGTCCATAAACTCATGTACAATACTAATCTAAGATAATTTACAAGTGGCCTTCACAGTCTTTCAAAATGACTTCACAGGCAAAACTGACCTCAGATTACAATTACTTTAGCTGGCTCTGAAGTCAGAGAGAGAGATATTTCCAAAAAGGGAACTGTCTTTGGTTTGTTTTAATTTCTGGGAGAACTGAGGGGAAGAGAGATGAGACACAACATGAGCCCACTGCAGGGCAACGGGGGATGGGACCCAGATGCAGACAGATGAGGCAGCAGGATGATTTTGGTGATTTATTGAATTGAGCTTACAGACAGGTACAGGTAGGCAGGTAACCAGTAGACAGGCAACAGGCAGGCAGGTTGAGGCCCAAGTTCAGGTTACAGAAGCTTGCACGCAAAAAAACACAAGGCAAGCAACAACAAGGCATATGGCAACTGACACTGGAAAAAAACAGGTGGAACGGTATATGTAGGGAGTGGCTGATGAGGGAATGAAGTGCAGGTGTGGAGATGGGAAGGGAAGCTCAGGTGAGGGGAATGAGGTGATTGCAAGGCAAAATGGGATTGGCAGGATCTGGAATGACGGGGGAAAGTTTGAGGGCATCTGGTGGGCGGCTCGAGGATGACAGGTCTGGGGAGTTGGAGGAAGGAGCATGGCCTGGGAGAAAGAAGTGAGCAGGGGCTGGAGAGAGCAATGCAGAGTGCTGGGGATGAGAGAGTGTGGCTGAAGGGAGGGTCTGAGAGGCAAACTGTGACAACCTTCACAGAGAGTGGTGTACTTGGCCTGTATTCCCCAAAATTTGACTTGTAAACGTGTCTCCTTCAAATGCAAACCAGGAAACAGGAACTTGATCTGGTAAAGGTGTGTTTGTAGCCCAGCATGTCAGAACAGTCCAAGCAGTGTATTATATTTCAGAGTATGCGTTTGTTGCATATGTGCTACATATGCGGATTGAAATTATGTCTTTGTAAAAAATAAATATAGTGCACCTCTTAAATGAAACACCATTTCTGTTCCCCTTTAAAGTTGGAGCTCGGCAGCCAGTCAGGCTCACACACAGCAGTTTGTGTTGCTCTGGAACTAAAATTGATGACATAGCATTAACGCTGTTTACTATGTGAGCAATGTGCTGCACTTGTGAACTGTGTCTACATCTGCTGTAAGACACAGAAAGGACTAATACTGAGCATGTGTGTCAGCACTCATGTAGGCTGCTGAGGCTCTCACAGGAGAAAAGTATGATAGGGTGCTAGGCTGGTGGCATAACAACAGGAAGTTAGTTATTTTAGTTTGGCCCACTCACCAACAACAATCAGTAGTTAGATACAGCAGCAATGGCTGTGACACACAGCTCCTGGAGGCAATTAAGGTACTTTAAAACCCTTAGTGTCTGATTGCCACAATTTGCATCAATATTTGTACTTCTCTGAGTCATAACTGAGTCACATCTGAACACACAGACATAATACATATTTTTTCCTTCTATTATTGTATAAATAAACAATGAATAAACACCCATAAATCCTTGAAAAAAGACATTCCTTATAACTCCGGAACATGCCTTGGAAATCATCACATTTTTAAGTTTTCTTCAGTGTCAAAGTAATCCAGTGATAGTTATCTGTAGGTCCATGGGTACATTGCACACAGGAACTGCTAATAGCTAATTCGGCATACTTGTAATGGAGCTATTTGCCAAAATGTAAACATGTATAGGCTGAAAAATGGGGCTCGTGTTGTAGCCCACAACTAACTATCTGACTGACTCCATGGCAACATTATACTTCCTGTTTACCCCCCAAAAGCCCCAAAAATTATGGGAATAGTAGTTCCCATAAACCACTGGACAAAACTACCTAACTGTATATAAAGTAGGTAAAACTAGCTCCACCTCAACCAGCTATAACAGTAAAATACTGCTTGCACATTGATGCATAAGCTATAACAATCTATTAAAGTCATATATAATAATATATCAGTCACAGGGGACATTTTACTGCATGATGAGTACTTGTCATTTTGATACCTTAAGTACATTTTGCTTTTAATACTTCTGTACTTTTACTTAAGCAGGCCTTTTTATATTGTTGTAATGGTACTTTTACTTAAGTAAAGAATGTAAGTATTTCTTCCACCACTGTATAGTCCATCCTGTAGTATGCAGTATGCTGTTGTGTCATAGTCACAGCAGCATATTAGGTGTCATATTCAGTTATTTTTACATTATATTTTAGCATCAGAAATGCTCAAAATTATAATGTTCTTTATGTCTCTCATTTAGAAAATTAAAAACAACTTTTCTTTTAAATGGGCGGCCATTTAAATTGCTTCTCTATCATTTTTATATTCTTTTAGAAGTGAGAGGAAAGTTAAAAAGTGAGCCGCACAGACTGAATCCATTGGGGGGCCTGCAGAGGAGGCAGATAGAGCTATAAATGCTCCTGGTTTACCGATCTCTCTCCAGGAGTCTATAATCTGTCTGTAATCCTCAGATTACCAGTATGGTCCTGTGTGCGGCCGTAGTAACTCGGGCCAGGTGGCTCAGGGTGGACTGAGAACTACCTGTCTGAGGTTAAATGAAACACGTATATCCTAGTCTACGCTGGCTGCATTAACTTTGGTAGAGTCAGACATAGTAGATAGTATGGGACTATGTCTGCAAAGGTAGATAAGAGTTATACACAGGCTATACAATATATCAGTATGTTGACACTTATAAATAATAATTCTTTCATAGTGAAGATTTACAGTAAGAACATCAAATATCATAACACCATAATACACAGCAGGTCACATGCTTTTTGAGTTATAACTCATGTTGTTTGAGTGGGAAAAAGCAATACAGTGTTCTTTTTAAACAGGGTGGAAACATAGAGGGAGCATTGAGCAGCTGATGGTTATCTTCCATGAACTGATATCGTTTGTAACTGTAAATGTCGTGCCTCTGCTCTGCTCTGCACTCTGAACTGTAGGCCCAGACGCAAATAATGTCACTGGGCTTGACAAACCTCTCTCTCTTTGTTGCCTGTATTTGTTTACTCTGACTAGTTAATATTTATACAGTGCCAGGGATTGGGTGAAGCATGCATCAGATAGAGAAAAGGCCAAAGTGTCAGACTACACTGTCTTCTAAGCTGATATGCTAAAGTTGAATTGGTTTCTACAACAATACTGTAGACTTCTCAAATGGCCTTTTAGTCTCATATCCACAAAGCCTCTTAGTCTTCACTGTAGTGGAAGGATTTATATAATGACAGTAATCATGTCTGTGTTTAATGCTTATTATGGTAAGCACTCAACAATAACAGTGAATGCAGGGTGTTCCCAGGCTTTTACAGACCCTGTAGGAGTGCTAATACCTTTTACAGTATGGGAAATATACCACATATAGGGGACTCAAGGAAATCCACAGTGATCCTGCTGATATATATACTTCTGTTCTTGTGCAGGCGCTCTTGAGGTCTCCAGAGCCAGCCCCATAGCCTGCTGGTTCAGCTCCATGCTCTACTGTTTTGGTGGAGCTGTGCTGTCTGGGATCATGCTTGCCGAGCCAGCTGTTGCGCCTTTGTCCAACGGCACCAGTGTTCTGCTTGCTTCGATCATTTGGTAAATATCTGAGATTGATAAATGTGGTGTATAGATGGAGAAAAGAGCGAGAGAGGTAGGGAAGCAGGAAGTGACAGGATTAGTGAGAGGCCCTCTGCAACTTTGAGGAAAAGGGATACACAAACATGTTAATGTGCATCCGTAGAGCAAAATACAAAATAATGAGGTTCTCTTGTGATGAGATGTGCAACTGCTTAATTTCCTGAAAGGGAGCATGAAATGTGCAAGACACTGAATGAAACAGAGAGGTTATTGTAAAGTTCCCACCTCTTAATATGAAGCCTTTGGTACCCTCTACTGGTGGCACATATAATTACACTCTTCTCACAAAAAATACACAGTGCCCTCTGCTGGTGAAGTCAGGTACTTGTCAGAGACTGGCAGGTGATGCTGTCAAAATGTTTAATGAACACAGTTTACATGCAGCACGAAGCTGAAATGTTTTGTGTGTGTGTGTGTGTGCACTATTTATTAGAGCCATGTGTGTCTCTACAGGTACCTAGTGTTCTACTGCCCCATGGACCTGGTGTACTGTTGTGCTGCCCTGCTGCCTCTCAGGCTGGTGCTGTCAGGGATGAAGGAAGTGACCAGGACGTGGAAGGTGCTCGGAGGGGTCACCCATGCGCACAGCATATACAAGGACAGTCTGCTAGTCATGATCGCCGTTGGGTGGGCTAAAGGTCAGTAGCTGATGGTGCATGCTGAAGGATTTTTATGTTGACATAGTTTTGAAAGAGCTATGAAGTAACAATAGTTTATGTATTACATATGAATCTGTATCAACCATATGTCACTTTTTTTTACCCCCACTAGGTGCTGGAGGTGGTCTGATAAGTAACTTTGAGCAGCTTGTTCGAGGTGTTTGGAAACCAGAGACTAATGAGCTCCTCAAAATGTCTTAGTAAGTCTTCTACAGGACTCTGTTTATATTACATCAGGGATTTGTGTCTTATCTTTGAGCTTATAAAACTACATTTTCAATACAGTGTGAGTGTATTGTGATATGTTGAGTGTAATGTGAAATTTAAAGGAATAGTTAGACATTTTGGTTTTTGTACGGATTAAACAAACAAGATATAACGTATTGATTAGTGAGCTTTAGAGTTGCTGTTAAGTGGATTTTGTTACCCGTGGACGGAGCCAGGATAGCTACGGTCCCCTGCTTCCAGTCTTTATGCTAAGCTAAGCCACCCGGCTCCTGGTTGTTGTACCTATTTATATATTTACTGTGCAGACACAAGCTATTCTCATCTACCTCTCTGCAAGAAAGTGAATAAGCGTATTTCCCAAAGTGTCAAATTATTCCTAACCAAAGATGGAGACACTCAACAAAGCTGAGGATATTCTACAGCTGGCACCTTTATGTGTATAAAAATCTTATCAAACATGTTCTCTTTGTTACCTTAAGGCAGCATTGAAACCGATTTGAGTTATTTACCAAAGGAGATGCCATATACATCTACAGTGATGATGTGTGTCTCCACAATCACTCAAGCATGTAAGATGTGATGTCTGTCAAGTGTGTGCATAAAGTTATAACCCTCACTATTTTAGACGTTTTAATTTATATATATTTTAAAATCATACATCCTAACTGCTCTCTTTTTGTATGTTTGTTAAGCCCCACCAAGATCACCCTGATAGGGGCGGTGCTGTTTGCTCTGCAGCAGACCCTCTACCTGCCTGTCCAGAAGCACCACCTGATGCTCATCTACACCATCTTTACCGTCGTCAACAAGGTCAGTCCGGTGTATTAGGTGCTCATACCTGATACTGTGACCTTGAGGGTATATACCCAAGGTGATAGTGATTTAGATACAATACAGGAAGGCGTGTTTTGGTCCATTTAATTGCTTACCTATTACAAAGAAAACAGTTTAATACTATTCTTTGTTTATGAATTGGATCTTAACTCAGGTATAGCAAATGTTTTGGTGCTGTAGTTCCCTCCAAATCTGCGGTTGCCTTGTCTTCTAAATGACCTTACTCCCTCTGCTTTTTTGAAGTTTTAGCTGATGTGACTCACATTAGCTCGGTATTACCCGTAGGGCCGGGGCTTTTGCATCATTTTCATCAGCTTGCATCATCCACTCTTCTCTTCTCTGGGAAACTTGTGCTCTTGACTGAGACACAGATAAATCTACCATGTCTTCTTTCAACTCTCATTCTGTTCGCTCCCTCTGACTCTGATCTGTCAAATTAACGCCGAGCCATTTCATCAGATTTAAGAGTTGTGTCCCAACCTGCTATTCATTATTTTTTGTTCCTGATGATGCAGATGTTATACTCTAATATGTTATTCTATCTAGTATGTTTATATGTAAACTAGGCTAACATCACATTGGCTTTCCATGAAAAAAAAAAAATTGAGGGCATGTAGCATTAGCATTATTGTAGGCATGTAGCGTTAGCATATATTTTCCAATGCCATCTTGTATTTGTTGACACTTTAAAGCTACATAGAGCTGAGAGTTGGCTGATAATTCTCACATACAAGTAGTCATGTGATCCATTGTTAATTTAACAATATTAATTATAGCTGCTTTAAAGACAGCTGCTATGGTGAAGACACGTCCACAGTGGAAATAATTAGACAGCCACATATTCTGTTCTAAACCTATAAACACACATTTCTCCCTCTCTCCTCACATTTTGACACATTTCTCTTCTCTTTTATAGTCGAGGATGATGCTGACAGGCTCCCACTCCTCTCCATTTGCCCCCATTGAGTCGGCCATCTACAAGACCCTCTTCACCGGCTACTCCCCTTACGCCGCCCTCACTGGCGACGTAAAGCAAGCGTGTTACGATAATGGCCACACCGCCGCAGCCAAAGAGTCCCATGAGGGGACGCACACCCCGGTTTCTCCTGTCAAGGGACAAAGTGGATCGCCCAAAGCCAAAGAGGACTCAGAGAACGCAGAGACAACAAGCAAGAAGATCAACTAGTCAGCCTCTGCCCCATAGCGCCTTTTCACCTCTAAGCAGGGTTGTGGAGTCATTTGTGATTCAGATTTGTCATGTCAGGACTTGAAACTTTCTGACTGCTGAAATAGAATTTTATTAAGAGCTGACTCCAACCAACCCTGCACCTTATTGTGGGATAATCACCCTGTCCTTAAGTACTGTGATATTTTTGCTGTTGGATGTGAGCATCATACTTGGGCTGATTGCACACTTGCAGTTCAATGTGTAGCTTAATTTCTAATAAATATTCATACTGAGTACAAACTTATTAATTTTATCTCTGGGTTTTGGGAACAATGCTGTGCACCCGCTGATCTATGAATGTCTACGTATCTTTTTCTCCCTGTATATATTCTGCTTGATGTAAATGCTATATTTCTTACTCTGAAATGGTTAGAAACATTTTATAAAAGAGAGATTATATTCTATCACACGCAGATATTTTATTCTATTTATACAAAATAATTGCACTCTTGAATGTGTAACATTTTTGAAATGGATGACAACTTTTTATTGCATTCTGGTTCTTTGGCGAATGCTTTGAATTACACTTGAAAAGCATGAGAATAAACAGGTCTAAATGCAATATAAAATGTGTTTTTGTGATTTGTAGCCTCTCGCTTTATCAGACACATTTGTGCAGTTCAGTGAACATGGACCCAACTCTGTACTAGCTCACTTTAAAGCACCACCAGATCATTAGTTACATTTTAAAATGTGTATGTCCCTGAAAGAAACCTAATTAATACAGAATCAAACGTCATGCAGCTCTCTTAGCACATTTGTCCACAGTATCATTTTTCAAAGGTTAAATGGTTAGACTAGACCAGCTCTATATGAAAAGTCCCAGAGATAACTTCTGTTGTGATTTGGCGCTATATAAATAAAACTGAATTGAACTGAATTGAAATGATATCTATATTAGCTGCCGGTAAGTTGATATAAAGCTGCACAGCGTCCAGAAGTATCCTCCTCTATAGGCTGAAACATTGCATCAGTGTAACATCAGCACCTGATTGATACCTCACCCGCTTTAAAAAGCAGCTGGAGAGAGATCCCTCAAATCCCCCCCAATTCTCATCTATGTAACTTCAGACAGGCAAAGACCCCCCCCCTCCCCATGTGAATACAAATTAAGAACAGAAGGGTAGCTGTTGAAGACAAAAAGAGAAGACGTTCAAAAGACGATCAAAAGCGATACTGGTTGAGATGATGTACCTGCCTTTAATACGCCTCAAGTCCACAGATGTCAGATGTATGCACGTCAGTTATAGGCTTGTATCTCAGAGTGTTTGCTGCAAGACTGCTTTGTGTGTGTTAGCGTGTGTGTTGATCTTTCTCACTCTAATGGTGAACTTGGTGACCTGGAAAACTGAAAGACACGTTAATAAGCCACTGTTTTCCTTAACGCTGCCTCCTAAGACAAGAAGGCAGGTGACATGACGACAGCTCAGAGCCTGAATGTTCCCAGACAATTCTCTTAATGAGGTCCAGACCTGTATGACCCCCACCACAATTACTCACTGAACTGAGCAGCCCCCCACCCACTGTCGAGCCCCTGCTCTTTTGCCCCCACCCCTCGCTCCCTGCACCTCACCTGCTCCTCAGCACATCTCCCGAGCCTCTTTTTTTCCTTCCCAGACTTTTGCCTGTTTTCCAGTTGTCAGGTGCAGAAAATGAATCCTTAAATATGTGCACACAAGCTGGCTTACACACACACACACACTTACAAATTATACACATAATGCATGCACACATTCCTATACACTCGACTTTGAACCCACAGTGGTGTCTAAGTAGGTCAGGGACATACTGAGGCCATGGCATACTACACACAAACAAACCCACAACAGAGACACACAGACACACACACACACACACACACACAGTAGAAAGACAGACAGTTTGGCAAAATACTGGTAAGCCATCGGGGTATGTCTTGACACTGACAGCTCGAGTCTGTGACCTGTTTTGTTGTTGCTTTTTTGTTTATGTTATTCAAATATTTAACTTAAAGGATAAAGCTAGTGATATTCCATATTTTTCTTAATGTCAACAAATCCTATGAAAATGGGCGCTGTGGTTCATTTTGATGCAATCCCATCTAAACCATAAATGCTCACTAGGAAATCTGCAGCTGAAAATAGCCCCCAACCTGCCTGAGTAACGTTTGCGGAAAAACTACAGCGCCCAGCCATTTTAAGAAATCACTTATCCTTTTTTAAAAATGAAAAATGGATAAGTGATTTAAGCGATTAAAGATTTACGTCTTCAGAATGAGCTTGGAGCCACAGACAGAAGTAAGAAAGTATTGCGAGACAGACTACCGCACAGTTGGCTTGTCTTTTCATGTGAATTGTTGACGCTAAAAAAAAATAGAATATCACCAGCATTGTCCTTTAGTTTAGAAGTTATTTACCTCTAGAATTTCAGGGCAAAATATTAATAACTGTAACACTTTTTTGGAGGGAAATATTCATGACTATCATACATAGAAGTGGATTTGTCACACAAGGTAATAAAGGTACCATGGTACAACCAACATGATGTAACAGTATGGCTTTATTACACAGTTTATATCATAAACTGTTTTTCTGTGGCTTTATTATATGGCTTGAACCTTCAGTTCCACCTTAAACACACACATTGATTTTCAAACTCCATCAATGAAGCTATAAACACTTTTTGTAGCATCTTAACTTCCACTGCTGCCTGGAGGATACAGCCCCTGTTGCTGAGTGGTGCAGGACAGGTGATTGCCACTTGGTGGCGTGAGGAGGCGTCATCTCTGATGGCTTGATGCCTGGGAACTGACAGGCTGGCCAGCAGCTGCAGGCAAGAGGGGATGGGGACAGGAGGGGACCCTCTTTGCAGAGCCAATGGTAGCTGCCTGCACGTGTGTGAGAGTGTGTGGTCTGGTTTAGCTGTGCTTGTGGGGATTGATTTTAGACAGGTCACTATTCTTGTGAGGACATTTTAGGTTGTGAGGGCTGATTTTAGGGTTAGCGGTTCAAGACGCACCAAACTCCAAAATTACTTTCTAGATGTTTTGAAAGTCAACTGAGAATTGAAAAAAAAAATCAACAATATAGAGGTTTCAGGGACTCTACTGTGCCCTACATCCAAGCTACGGTCCTCTTATGTATAGCAAAACCAGCCAACTTATATGTAGATATATGTGTGTGCTTTAGTTTGTCTGTGTCAGTGCATGTGCATGTGACACGTAGAGAGTGGTGACAAAGGCTGAGTCCATCAAAAAGGCACAAAGAGCTCTGGGGCACACACACATGCACACCTACAAACACACACACACCCACACACACACACACCAAATCCCTCCAACCACCAGTGAGACCAAGGCCCTTTGTTTTCCTTTCTTTCTCGACAGAAACAAACATGACCCACACAGACACACATTCACACTTCTGCTGTCGTTGCATACACATGTAGTTGTTGTTAAATCATTTTTTATTTTGGTGATGAGACCAAAATGTATCTACGATGAGCTTCTTTGCTTAATTCTAGTCAGTCTCAGTCACCTCATGGACGTTTTGCGCTACCAGGCCTCTCATCACGCCATGAAAATGACTGTGAAAGTGTTAAACTAGCTGCAATCTTGTGGCTTGTGGCTGTGCACCTGCTCCAACTCAGTGGTGTCTAAACGTGATGTCTCAGGCTGCACGTCGCTTGGCCTCTCACCACATACTGACATGATCTCTATTGGGACAATGTGCACCCGTTCTCCTCTGAGCTGATGTCTCCGCGGATGATATATCAACTAAAAAGAGAAAAACTAAAGGAATAATTAGTTTTCATAGGTGCTTCATACAGTAAGAGCAAAACACGCAGTGTAATAATTATTTTTCACTGACAACTTCTTCCTTTTGGGATTTTTTTAAATGATCAAAGTGTTTTTTAATCCAAAGTTTTGTCAAATGACTCTGTGGGTGATGCAATCAAACTCATTATCTCTTCAAGTGAGATGAAAGTGAGGAGAGAACTGCTTGGGACCACACAGGAAAAAGACTCAGTTAGGGAAGTTAGGGAGAAGGAAAGAGAAAGGCAGATAGAGGGCAAGAAATAAATAAAAAGGGGGTGGGGGAGGGGGTACTAACTAAAATGTGGGGACCACATAGGAGTGGAGATCATGGCATCATGACAACGTTGTGGTGTTGTATGCATGACATCTCTCTTTCTCTCTCTCTCACACACACACTCCCATTCACACACACTCCCATTCACACACACACACACACAAACACAGCAGTCTCTTCAGAGAGCTCTAACTGAGCGCCAAACCAAACGGCCGATGTCTACCACCATTCAAGATCCGACTTGTAAAGAACAGCTGCGAGGAGAAGGCCAAAAAAAAAAAAAAAAATGGAGCTACTGTAATCTGACTAGCAAACTGACTGTGTGTGTGTGTGTGTGTGAGAGAGAGAAACAGAAAACTGGAGAATTAAAGGGTTTCCACCAAAAAAGCATGTTAGTTTATGTAGATTACTTTGCACTTACATTAGCAAACATAAAATTTGTTCAGGGGTTACCAAACTTCTGCATATCACTTTATACTTTATATTGACATGTTAAAGAAGGGTAAAACAGCTGTTATAGCGACTAAATTTCAGATTAAACTGGATTTTTAGAAGGATACAGGATTCTTGTTCATTTTCAACAAGTTATGCTGGGGTTTAATACAGTAACAGTGAGTGTTTTTCATTGAGTGTTACGGAAACCTAAACAAGTTTGAAACTTAAAGGGCCATACAGATGATGGCTAGCCATTACATATATTTTAAGCTGTTTTTTTGACAAAATTACATCAAACATTACTGCCAACTATATTACTGGTTTTATACTTCTAACATGTAGGGGGAAACATACTGTATACTAAAAACCTGACCATATTTAAAGGTCGTTTTTAACATTTTTTCCAACCTTATTTACAATCGTGAGGAGCACCCGCAGAGTATTAAAAACACCTCTCAGTATAATAATACACTAGGTACAGCCTCAAAAATGACTGTAGAGCTAAATAAACACCTTTCTGACTCACTGTCAACAAAAACATTATAAGCGTCACAAAGATATGATTTATTGCAGGGCAGCTGCTTTGGATTGCATTGGATTGAACAGGTGTAGCTGATAAACTTGTAACTTTGAGTATGACTGGATTGAGTAATAACTGCACCTCTTTTACTGTTGGCACTAAGGCCCTCTGACTTGGTCTTTATACTGTTACCGAAATCATGAGAATGACCAAAAAATAGGTCACTTGTCCACCCGTGAAAACTTTATCTGGATGCAACTACTGTATACGTACTTAATATTGAAGTTTCACTATCTTGTAATGGCAAGACAGTGTTTTGTTGTACCCAGTTATAATGACAATAAAGTCGAATTGAATTGAATGAGAATGTGAAAACAATGTGACAATGTGAAAGGGGTCACTCTTAGTGATGAAACCACAGAGAATTAGCACCTGAATCTATGGCTCCCCTTGGCTTTACAGAGCTTTACGGCGAGTTTTGGCTGACTGTTTGGCTGCCCCGCTGCTACCTTTTGAAGGTTTAACCAATCATAATTACTGAGAGTGGGCCTAAACTGCACTAACCTCATTGGTACATGTCATTTAGTAAGTGTCTTATGCACAATTCATTCCAAAATATGTCAACAAACATTAGCATGGAAAATTACAACTTTGTCCAAATGGCAGAGTGGAAGGATAGTAGTGAATAAGAGTATCTCAGAGGTCCACATCTGATGAATAAGACTGCATTTCTAAAGGATCCAGGTTTTGTGGTTGTTATAAGAGCGTATGAATCCTTGTGCATGAGCGGCCTTGCATACATGCAAGGTCTCTGGATAGAAGCTCTGCCAAATACCAAGTTTTCAGAGCTTTATTTTATTGAGACTGTGAGACTCAAAGAGGTGCTACGTTCAGTATTGTGGTCATTTTTATGGCCGTAGTTTTATAGTGATTAAATGAGGAGTTAATCGATGGTGAGGTGCAGTTTTGGACAAAATTAAGGCTTCAAACACTGACACAACACAGTGATACAGCAACTACAAATGTATATGAATCTGCTGCTTTGATACTCCACAGTTAGTTTCGTGCATTTGTTTCTCTGGTGTTTTGTTGGTTTCATGAAGTTACGGTAATATGGTCACATTTCTCGAGGACTGGTTGATGTGAAGTTTCCTCAGACGTTGGCATTTAATCTTTAACTCTGGTTGGACGTTCTGTCGGTGCTTCTGCTCTCATATTGGTTCCTGCTCCACCTTGGAAATGAGGTAAGCTTGGGGTGTACGGTCTTCTTTTGTTCTCCTCTGTATTTCTGTTCACATAAGCATGGCCAGTAGTTGGTACATGGTGTGCTTCTGTCACTCCCCCTCCTCCTCCTCCTTTCCTCCTCCTCTTCTTTTCTTCTTTCACTGAGGAAGCAGATGGCGTTTAGTGTTGGTCCTTTTCCTTTTCATAAAGGACCTACTAGATATTCTTAGCCCAGGGTCTGTATGGGGTAAAATGTGACCTTGCTAAGGGAATGGAAGTGGAGTTACCATGCCACGATGACTACACCCTTGAGCAGGTTATTTACTACAGAATGGGTGTCTGTCAGTGGATCTGCTCATACCAAAAGGGCGACATTGTGTTGTCCAGTCGCTGAGATCTGTTCATATTTCCCATTGTTCCTTTCTCAATTTTCTCTCCGGTTCCTTCTTTCACTCCATCAGTCTGCTTTATTTTCTTCTACTAATCTGCTGCATCTCCTCCTCCTTCCTTCCCCTCCTCTCCTCTCCTCTCCTCTCCTCTCCTCTCCCTCCCTCGTCCCCTCTGTGTCCCTCTCTCACATCCTGGGGGACCCTCATTTCACTATCATTGCCCCTCCCCTCCTCTCCGCTTGGCCCCTCCTGTATGCAAAGCAGGTGTCAGCCAGGACAAGGAGGACAGCGACTACCTCACAAAGGAGGCGACAGGGTCTTGGGGGCGAAAACACACACACACACACACACACACACACACTCCTAACACGTGCATGCAGTCTCCTTCTCTGTCTCTGCTGTGTGCCCTCTCTATCTACATGCACATGCACTTCACACATATGTGCTCCCTTTCTTTCACTCACACTTACACACACACACACACACACACACTGCTCCCGTGGGCTGGGTTGGGGCTGGGGACAGGGAGAGCTGGAGCTGTCTGTCTGTCTGTCTGTCATTAGTATTCCAGCAGGAGGCTCCTGGCCCGGCCAGACATCTGAGCGGAGCAGCCGCAGCAGATAAAGAAGAAGCCATTAATCCACGGAAGATTACCAGCACTGATACTTTATCCCACCGTAATACAGCAATGCAACCAGACTCATTCCATTTACAATGCCGTCAGAGGAAGAAAGAGGAAAAGAGCAAGGCGAGCTCACCTTGTGGATGGAAAGATGGCAAGACACACAGAAAGCCAGCTTCCCTTCTTAACTCTCGTGACTTGAATTTTTTCTTTGATGGAGCAGGGGTTGGGCGAATGTGTGTGTGTGTGTGTGGTCTTGCATTTGATTTGTAGATGTTTTGAATTCAGAATGGGTCACCCCCTCAATCGGTGTGCCGCAGATGGCCACTGTTTCAGAAATCTAAGTTGGTCCAAAGAACAGCTGGCTGTCTTTCCTACACCATGCTGTGCCTGTTTAAATCTAATATCCTTAATAAGTGTGTTTGTATGGGTCCGTGCATGTGTGCGTCCCTGATAAAACTTACAAAAAAATAAAAAATATAAACCCACCAACCGTCAAACCAAGCCACACCACAAGAACCTTACACCAAAATGGGCACCATTCTTTTAAGGTTAGGGATCATATTCAGAGTTGGAACCATCAGTCTTGTGATAAGACTATCAGCACAGTCTGGAGAACATGATACAGTAGAGGCAAGCCGTTTGAAGATACAGTGAATCAAAGAAAAGAGGAACAATAGCACAGCAGATGCAAGAGATTAGATTGGAGTTTGGATTTATACTCGCTAACTGATAAAGCCCAGTCATGGTTGGGATTTCTGGATGATGAAACAAAACCAGGAGCAGGAAGAGACGGGACGGTTGACTCAACAAGCAGCTGTGACAGATGAGCTGAGGAGAGGTGGAGACAAAAGGGAGCGAGGAGGAAGAAATGAAACATTCAATAGAGACAGAAAGAGAGATGAAGGTGCGGGGGGGGGGGACAGTGGGAGCAGAGTGTCCACCACTGGTACAGTGCTGAGCTCATGTGTCCTGTAAAAATCCAATCCTTCAGACTTGGCAGATAGTGTTACCATGAGAACAGCAGTGGGGTTATTGTGAGGAGAGAGAGAGAGAGAGAGAGAGAGGAAGTGAAAGAGAGAGAGAGAGGCCAGACTTGCTCCAGCAACCATCTGTTACTCCAGCTTACCCTGGCACTGAGGCCAATCTGCCTCTGGAAAGGAATGTACAAGTCCAACCATGAGAAAGGCTGAAAAACAAGACCGAACACCAAGTCATGGGACTGACCTACAACATCCACCTATCCAGTGTCACTGCTGCAGTACACATTTACAGTGGATCACCTAGCTGTTTTGATATAAGCTAACTTAAGTTTATTGAGAATGTATTTGTTGGGCATATGACGGACTTGCATTTCAAGACCAGATCGCTACGCTGTGGTTCCACCGGCAGCACAGGATAAAGATCTGGCAGAACCTGTTTTCACTGTGACAGAAGTAATGCTCTACTTGAGAAACTGGTACAGTAATGTCAAAGTGCTACAGTTAACCTTTCAGCCGCTACCAACCAAGTGCTAAAAATAGCCGGTGAGAGGGCTACCACTGTGGACGCTCATGCAGAAAACAATGACTTACCTTTCTTTCTGGCTTTTTTCAAATAAAGTAAAATAAAAAAAATAAAAATAATAATGGGTTTTGTGATTGTGCTTCTCTGAGTCTTTGTGGGACAATGTACTATTGATTTTATGATCAAGATTAGGCCCGGTGGTCAATACAAATGAGGCAACAATGTAGCATTTTTAGCATTTCCTGGAGGAAGTGACAAAATGGATTAGTATCTTTCATCAGGCTAGCGTTGCGATGGCGCTACCAACAGGTGAAATCACACCAAACTATATATATACTTAGGTATATCTGCGGTGGGACTGTTAATCCCTTTCTTCTTTAAATTCTTTAACGGCAAGGAGTGTGTCAAACAAGCACATACAAATGCCAGCAAATAATTACAACAATACAGTTATGTTTAAGTACACACAAACAAGATGCGAAAACTAAAATATCAGATAAAAAAACATGTACATTCAGTCATACAGTCTGCTTTAGGTACATCTGTATTTGTTTCTTAAAAGTGGATTCTCTAATCAGAAGTCCTGTACATAACAGCATGTTTTAAGAGGTTAGTCTTTGGTGTAGTGATAACTTATTGTCGTTTATCCACATATCTAGTGAGATATGTATGTGTTTGGCCAGACTGGAATTTAGGTGTATATACCACCCATACCCATATATTGTTTGCAGCACTCCTTTCCACCCTCAATCACTGAATTAAGGTTATATATACATAACCTTTAGAGACCCATATGCAATCAAAAAACACATTACAAGGCTGCAAGGATTATTTCAGCTACTGTTCAGTATATATTTTGCTTTTTTTACATTTGGCGATAGATTTTTTGGTATACCATTTTTTAAATGATGCAAAACTTTGTATTGAATCCTTTTGTTGCAGGGGTCTCAACAAATGCGCAATCTTTGTTTTGTTTAGTTAAATTACTAGTAATTTGCACTGAAAGCCTTTATTTACTCATTACTTCCTCGTGTCACTTTTAGATTAATATATATCATTAATTTAATCTTAAATTTTGATCATTGTATGATCTTCTACAAAGGACAAAGAAATGGTCACAATCAGTCTTTATTATTATAGCAATAGTTTACTTTTAATGATTCCGTCTCCTTCTGAGTGATCTAGTTTTTGTGGTCTCCAAGGAAGAAGTTCAATTCCCCATTCATCTGTGACCTCCACAATTAACTCAACGACCAATCATATCAGAGAGAGATGGAAGTGGATGTGAGCCACTCAGAACTCAGGAGACTACAGGTCCTCAATACTTCATCATCACTGTCATTATCAGACATAGACCATAAGGCTTGGTGTTACTGGGGAGAACTGAGAATGAAAGAACTCAGTGGGTAAAGGAAAAAAGGTTTTTAACAAAATACCTGTGTGTGCTGTAAAGTTCACAAAATCTCTTTAGTTTGTGTGTTTGAGATTTCAATTCAATTCAATTCAGTTTTATTTATATAGCGCCATATCATAACAAAGTTATCTCAGGGCACTTTTTCGAATAGAGCAAGTCTAGACCGACTCTTTATATTTACAGAGACCCAACAGTTCCCACCATGAGCAAGCACTATGCGACAGTGGCAAGGAAAAACTCCCTTTTAACAGGTAGAAACCTCGAGCAGAACCAGGCTCAAGGTGGGCGGTCATCTGCCTCGACCGGTTGGGTTGAAGGGGGGGGGGGAGCGGGAGAGAGAGAGCAGGAGGAAAGAGAACATACAGCAGCACAATACAGTTCCACATAGGGATGTAAGGCAATAGCTATGGTAATGGCATTGATGTTAACACCAACAGAAACAACACTAAGAGCAACACCATAATAGCACACCAATAACAAGAGCAACAACAGCAATAGCAGCAGCGGGTGCAGAGCAGGAGCACGGGGGCAGCAGGCGGCAGCAACCACAGACCCAGACTCCACAGCTCCAGAGGCAGAAACACCTGCAGAAAGCAACAGAAGGAGAGAGAGAGAGAGAGAGAGAGAGGAGAGAAAGCACACAACTACGGGAAGAAGTTGAATTAATAACAAGCATTGATGGGATATGAGGGCGTACAGATGGAGAGGAAGAGGAGGAGAAAGGAGCTCAGTGCATCATAGGAAGTCCCCCGGCAGTCTAGGCCTATAGCAGCATAACTAAGGGGGGGCTCAGGGGTCACCTGAGTCAGCCCTACTATAAGCTTTATCAAAGAGGAAAGTCTTAAGCCTACTCTTAAATGTGAGGAGGTTGTCCGCCTCCCGTACACAAACTGGGATCTGGTTCCACAGGAGAGGAGCTTGATAGCTGAAGGCTCTGGCTCCCATTCTACTTTTAGAGACTCTAGGAACCACAAGGAACCCTGCATTCTGGGAGCGCAGTGCTCTAGTGGGGTAATAGGGTACTATGAGCTCTTTAAGATATGATGGTGCCTGACCATTTAGGGCTTTGAAGGTGAGGAGAAGGATTTTTAAATTCTATTCTGGATTTTACAGGGAGCCAGTGTAGAGAAGCTAATATTGGAGAAATATGTTCTCTTTTTCTGGTTCTTGTCAGTAAACGTGCCGCAGCATTCTGAATCAGCTGGAGAGTCTTAAGGGATTTATTGGGGCAGCCTGATAATAGAGAGTTGCAATAGTCCAGCCTAGACGTAACAAATGCATGGACTAGTTTTTCTGCATCTTTTTGAGAGAGGATGTGCCTGATTTTTGCAATGTTACGTAAATGAAAAAAGGCAGTTCTTGAAGTTTGTTTTATTTGGGAGTTAAAGGACATATCCTGATCAAAGATAACTCCAAGATTCCTTACGGTTTCGCTGGAGGCCAGGGCAATGCCATCTAGAGAAACTATATCTTTAGATAATGTGTTTCGAAGGTGTTCGGGGCCAAGTACAATAACTTCGGTTTTGTCTGAGTTTAACATCAGAAAATTGCAGATCATCCAGGTTTTTATGTCCTTAAGGCATGCTTGAAGTTTAGCTAATTGATTGGTTTCATCTGGCTTGATCGATAAATATAATTGGGTATCATCTGCATAACAATGAAAATTTATGGAGTGCTTCCTAATAACATTGCCTAAAGGAAGCATATGCAAGGTAAATAGAATTGGTCCAAGCACAGAACCTTTGACTAACTTTGGCGTGCATAGAGGATTCATCATTAACGTGTACAAACTGATATCGATCTGATAAATAGGATTTAAACCAGCTTAGTGCAGTACCTTTAATGCCAATTAAATGTTCTAGTCTCTGTAATAGAATGTGATGGTTAATGGTATCGAATGCAGCACTAAGATCTAGTAAGACAAGTACAGAGACAAGTCCTTTGTCTGATGCAATTTCTGTGTTTGTATTTTGTAGTACAAAGCTCCAAACTTAAAATTGAAACATAATTCTAAAATACGAACTAAAGTGTTTTCAAATGGATGACAAAGTCGATCATGTCAGTTGGTTGATTGGCACTTTGGTCCAGACTGAAATATCTCAAAAACGATTGAATGGATTTGATTGAAATTTGAAACAGATATTCATGATCCCCAGAGGATGAATCTTAATGACCCCATTGTGATGCCCTGACTTTTCCTCTAGCGCCTCCATGATGTTGACATTTTTGATTTTTAGTGAAATGCCTCAACAATTATTGAATGGACTGCCATGAAATCTACTACAGAAATTCATGGTGCCCATAGGATGAATCCTAATGAATTTGGTGATCCCGTGACTTTTCATCTACTGCCACCAACAGGTGAAATGTTGCAATTACCTCAATATTTACAAGATGAATTGGTACAAAATTTTGTACCAACATTCATGGTTCCCAGACGATGTATCCTACTGACTTTGGTGATCCTCTGACTTTTCCTCTAGTGCCACCATGAAGTTGACATTTATGGTTTTGAGTGAAATTCCTTGATCACTTTCTTGATCCTTTAAATTTTATCTAGTGCCATCATCAGGTCATCATTTAATTTGGCCAATACTTTGGCTTATGACCTAATACCTGTAAAACTAATGACATCCCACTAGCCTTACCTGTACTTTGTGTTTCATAAGGCAAACAAATAACCTGCTAAACATCAGCATGTTAGCATTGTCAGTGTGAGCATGCTGACGTTAGCATTTAGCTCAAAGCACTGCTGTGCCAAAGTACAGTCTCACAGATCCACTAGGGCCGCGTGGCTGTGGTCTCTTAGTCTTGTTGGATGGAGGTTATATTTTCAACTAATTGTCCAACTTTTAGCTGAATATTTTACGTTATTTTCACCACACATTTTTGTAATTCTTTTATTTATTTATTTATTTTTACAATATTCTGTCCACTAGTGGAGGGACACTTATGGCTGTTTGGCTTTTCACCTCATATCTTTTTTGCATTCTCATGGGACCAGAGCAATGCTGTAATCGAATGTGTTATCTCCTCCCACCCTCATTTAACATCATCTGCCAGTGGCTGCTTATTTAGTGGGCTGTAGAGTCGATTGTGGCATATCGCCACCTCCCACAGAAGGTCATCGATTTCTTCTTGGGAGACATTGTTGTGGGGGGGATGGGTCTCTTTCATCAGAAAATTGCCAGAAAGAACTCAGCTGTTTTAAAAAAAAAAAAAATAACATTACTATTTTGAATGAGTTTTCTATACATGAGAACTCCCACAATGCGTGTGAAAAACTGCTGTCTTTAACTGAGACGGATGTGGTTCTAGTGGGTATTCACAGGATGTGGTTTTGGTGGTTTTGTTTGGGGGTTAAACAAAATGTAAAGGGTGCCTTGTCTGTTCTTTTAGGTCCCTCTGTCTCTGTGCACAACACTGAAACCTTTATCCAGGTTCCCCAAAGAAAATTACAATTTGTATTTTGTTGTTACATAATTTGTTTTCTCATTAATCCTTATCAACAAGAATCCATTAAATTTTCTCAAGACAATATGTTAATTATAACATTTGAGCCTTGTGGCATAATGCATCTTTCTCGTCTCATTCAGTGATGACTTTCTTCTATTTTTTTTTCCACTTTTGCACAAAAACAGCAGGACAGAAGAGCAGGGCTTTAAAACTGCATCATCAATCCTTAAACACGGGATCAAGAAAAATGTCTGAGAGAGCAACGTTCTCACGGACACACACACATTAATAACACCACCTGCGGTCAGCACATCTTTTGAATCTCAACCTGATCTTCTCTCCTCACCCCATAATCTCATCTTTCTCCCACAATGCGCTTCCTGCCTCCTCACCTCATCCTGTTTCCTCTAAGCCGAGAACATCTCAGCCTTTGCTTTGAAATCAGGAAATGAAAGAAAGTCTCAGTATTTGGCAGAGTGAGGAACCATTCTTCCATAAACACTGTATGATAAAGGTTACCGAGTCACAGTAAGAGATAGAGCACCACTGTTTTCAAGAAAGGGTTTATTCCCATTGGTGGATGGCTTTTTCCCATTGAGGAAAGCTCCCGGTGAATGATATGGCCTGTCTGTGTTGACAGGCTTGAGATAAGGAAGTGCCCTCAGGTATTAGTTGTCATTCCTTTTCACCGAGAAAAGCAGCTGAGAGTAGCTACCTTATTTTTTCTTTTCTTTCTCCTCAGTGGAGCACCTTTCCTCCTCTTTTGGATGAATAGAGAAATTCACAACAACAAAGCCTTCCACTCTCATTAAGTCAGCCGCAAAGCCAAGCACCACCAAGGAGCACAATATCTGAGGCAGATGAGTAATCCCCCTGCTCAATCTAGAAACTGGCACAGAATTTCAAATGTCCATAATAACTGCTGGAGAAGGAAGTGAAGGACACACACGCACCGTACACACAGGCATTCACACGTACTGTACTGTGATGAAAACGAATTTGTTATTGACCATTAGCTCACTGCAGCAGAGCAGAACTAAAATGTCCTTCGTCTCAGTATGTCACACTGTGAGTGCATGTGGATATTTGTGTGCACCAAGTCCTCAAAACCAATATCTTCAAAGAGACAGACATTCACTCCAGCCAGATTTTTGACTATTTAGTGACCTTAGCTTTTAAGATGACCATTTGATAAACGATCAGGTCAGCCTCTTTTTAATTGAGAAATAACCTCATGAGGCAGCACATTGGATAAAACATATGCGTACACCTACATTCAAAAAATATATAGATACACTACACTGTAATTAGCTGCAGCCTAGAGAGATAAATAGGCCTTCAACTCAAAGTGCAGCAATACATTTCGATACTGTATTTCCTTCTTTTGCATATTCAGCAGGCGAACAAGAAGGTAGCTGTAGCTGGTCAGGAGGCAGGGCTATTGGTAAAGCCATTTAGCTCCTGCCCACTTTGGAAATATGGAGCTGAAATGCAGCGATGAGTCAGCTCTTTTTGCTGGGAGAATGAATCATTCATCATGGCCGCCAGCAGGGTCCAGGACTGGGATGGAGGGATGGAGGGGCGGAGGGTTGAGGGGAGGTCGATCAGGACCTGATGGCGAGTTCCTCTGCTGACTCCACATACATACAGTGTGTGAGGCAATGTGTGAAGTAGCTGCTGGATCCCGATGCAGCTCCCTCGACTGAGGGTAAAGAGACGTGGAAGGAAGGAGGCTGAGCAGCAAACATTCTGATCATGATTAACTTAAAACTCGACTTACAGGTTGAAAGATTGAAAATGTATTCCACTTCCTGTAGGACTGTTTTTCATGGTTTGGGTGAGGACCTTTGGTTCAATTCAGGGAAATCGGAAGAATACAATGATATTTTAGACAACAGAGTGCATCCAACCTTGTGGCAACAATTTGGGAAAGGTCCTTTCCTGTTTCAACATTACAACGCCCTCGTGCCCAAAGCGAAGTCCATGAAGAAATATTTTTCTAAGTTTAGCATTGAAGAACAGACAAGAATGTTGATATTGTACGATTCTGCAAAACCCTGATTTACCATTTTAAAATGATTTCTTTCTACTATCTCTAATATCTGCGCCTTGCAACTACGGTTGGGTAAAGGTTGGAGGAAGAAACTACTGTACAGTTAAGGTATGGTTAAGAAACTCCGGCCTTCCTCATTAAAGTCAGATGCACTGACCCCGCCCAGACCTCCTCACTGTCCCCACCCAGACCTCCTCACCCTTAAGGGGACAGTATACTGCGTCAGAACTTATTGTTGGATGGAAACCCCCTCGCATTCGAATGGATTACAGTGTCTGTAAATTTCCGAAAACCGACAATCTGACATTCACACCCACTTCACGCAGCAACGGCCAGCTGTGTGGTGGTGAGAATTTCTGTCTAGCTCTCTTTTTTTCATTTGTCACACAACTACTCCCATCTCTTTTCGTGGGTGTTAACTAGTTCAACACTATGAACGTCTTCCAAGAGAGACTGTCTGAAATGTGTGGTGTAATCCCCAAATTTAAACGCAGCTCTTTTTACCCCTTATGGCCCATCATCATCGTCCAACCTCACTGATGCTCTTGTGGCTGGATGGGAGCAAATCGCTGCAGCCAAAATCCAAAATCTTGCAGAAAGTCTTCACACAGGATTGGAGGCTATTTCAGCAGGCTATCAATGGTCATGGTTTTGAAACAAGATCTTGAGCAATCACATATGGATGTAATATTTGGGTGTCCATTTGGCCATGTAGGTTGGTTATGGTTCTTCTCATTGTTTATTATTTGTATAGCACTCCATATGAACATCTGCCTTCAATGAGCAGCACATTCCTGACGTTTTTCCGTATGTTCAAGAGTCACATCGTCCTCTGAAGAACCTGCCTGCTGTAATGTGCCTCGTATCAGCTCTTTCTTTTCTCCTGAGTGAGAGAGAGAGAGAGAGAGCTTAGTTACATCCTGGTAGGACAACCTCACCCAGAGGGCTGGGGAGAAGACGAAAGGGGAGGGGAGTAGACAGAAAAGAGGGGAGGAAAGCAGAAGAAAGGAGAGATGGGAACACAGCATGTTAGGGAATATGAGGAGAGCAAAAGAGAGCAGAGTCGAGCTTAGGAGAGGCATCAAGTGACCTCCTCCCTCTCCATTGTTAAAGAACATAAGAGCCAGGCTGGCTAGAGGCCACCAAAGGGGTAGAATACATTAGAAACCATCCAGAAAGACAAAGGAAAAAAAGAGTGAGCCTGAGGTAGAGAGCTCATGCTTTTCATGTTGTAGTAACAGCAAACATCAATACTGGCTGAACAAATAATGGTTTTTACACAGGCATTCAGGATGAGCTGTATAACTGTTGCACAGGTCAAGGTGATCGTAAACTGGGGCACGTGTGTGTGTGTGTGTGTGTGTGTGTGTGTGTGTGTGTGTGTGTGTCTATGGTTTTGAAAATGTAAAGACATGTAGTGTCTTCAAAGGGAAGAGTATGCAGAGGCAGGAAATGGATAATGATGAGAAGTAAAGACTGGATTTGGAAGGACGATGAGAACAGGAAGAGGAAGTACAACATGACACAAAGGAAATGTCTGGAGAGGGCAGGGAAACAGGTGGCGCTACAGTGTAATCGAGCCAGATCAACATGTGGAGATCTGACTCAGAGGAATGCTGCTTCTAGGAAGCACTGCCAGCAACCTGGAGGTGATAACAATCAAAACTGTTGAGATTGTTGGATTATTGTCTTCAATCTGGTCATTAACCCTTGATCATCACTGGCAGGACCCTGGATAAGTTGAATAACTTAAATTCCTACAGGGTAACCAGGCCTCTCGTTTGTAAAACTCAGGGGTCTGAAGAAATTTCGCCAAAAAAGTAAGTTAGAAAAGGGTGGAAACCATAAACCACCAAAATCACAAAATGAAGAATTTGTTTGTACCTTACCAGAGTTGCAGTTTCAAGAGATGGACCCTTTCAAAGACTAAACAAATGTCTTCCGCAGAATTACTTATAAGTACTATCTTGATAGTTTTGTCCAAACTTTTCTGAGCTTGACAAGACAGAGGTCTGGCTACACTCAGCCGAGTATCCCAAAGAATTACGTCCATATTGGACAATTTCACACCTCACCAACCAATTTCCAACCAATGCCAACGTTCAGTGCCAACGCAGGAAGTAGTGTGTCCGAGTCAGAACATCAGGGTGTGGAAGTTGGGATGGTGGACCGGCGCGTAGAAGGAGACCAGAGTGAGTGTCCTATCACAGACCTGCATGTAACTTTCGTCTTTTTATTAATTGTAACTACAATCTTTCCCTGACATTAACCAAAGATCTTAGTTTCCTAAAACTAACCATGCCCTAACCATAGTTTATTTACCATAACAATGATTTTTTCTAATTTAACCATACTAGTTGGAGACTGGAGTTTGTGTCCTGTCACAGACCTGCAATTAACGCTTGCATTTTTATTAACTGTCACCCTAACCTTAACCAAGTGTTGTAGTTGTGTAACCCTAACCATACCTTTACCCGAAAAGAGAGACAAAATTGGCATCGGATATAAAAAAAATGCTGTCATTGAACATAATCCGGGATTTTGCTGAATCATTCAATACTGATGTTCTTGTTGGGCGATGGGATCGCTACACCATAACCAAAACCTCCTGCCAAATCAAAAAGATAAAAAAAAAACATCTTCATGCAGCATCTGGGAAAGTCCAACATTTTCCTCACCAATCCTGCTCCAGTTTTACAAATGAGTGATTGAAAACATCGTCAAATCCTCTGCCAAAATCTGGTTCTAATCTGCCTCCTCCTACAACAAGGACAAGAGCTCCAACATGGTGTCTGCACTGATGAGTGGGTGAATGGCTGTCAGCTGCCCTACACGAAGGAGATGCGTGATGCCAGGGTGACACACACACACAAAAAAAAGGGCAGGACGAATTGCCACCGAGCCTGCACACCCAGGCAACCATCTGCTCCGAAACCCTTCCTGTGGGAGACAGTGCCTCCTCTTCACAGCCCCCTATGGAACTGTCTGCAAACCTACCACGGTTACTGTCAACATGCTACTTACTGCAAACCGAAGCTTGATTGCACAGTCTCACAGTGACTGTGAAAAGTTACTGTATTTGTTCATGTTCTGCAATGCTTAGTAATCATGCAGTCCTTTTCAGTTGGACTCCATCATTATACTCCAGTTTTATGGATTACTAGAAATTCATCCTCTACACAACATGCAACATGCAACATGGCTACACTGACTAAATACAGAAAGGTGAACGTTTGTTGAGTAGTATTGTCTAAAGGGCCGTCACCAGGATTTTCAAAATTATTGCACCTGTGAGTCAAAGTCCCTCTGACACAACACTCCCAAAACACTACCAAAAAGAAGTTAAAGATATTATTAAAGATCCCATTCAGATTTTTCATTTCAAAAGTATGCAAGATGTCTCCTACGTCACTGTATTCTCAGTGTATGTGCACTGAGGTTTCAAGTTTCCACATCACACTCGTGTAAGCTGCATATTGAACCGTGATTGGCTGCCAAACTCGTTGTGATGTCACAAAATCATCTTGTACGTTCATGTCTTAAACTCAGATTTAAAGTGAGCTCAGAGAAACTTTCCCCCTTCAAACGCTGCACATACATCATTCTGCACAGTGAGGGTCAAACATCCAAGTGAAGTAACAATAAGCAAAACACATTTTTGTGCGGAGGGGGACTTTAATTATTTGGGTTTTTCGTATTTCATTAAATGACTTAGCTGTTCAAGTACATTTTCCACAAGTTTTATTTAAATCGGGTGGCTCTTCCAAGGACGTTTTACTGAAAATCAATAACTGCACATAAACACAACTAACCTCTGACAAAAAATAACTGCATTTAAACATAAAGGTCTAAATGCTGTTTTCAAAGCTCTCCGTGCCCACCAGGAATAACCTTCTGGGAGAAATACTGAATCCATTGTTTGTTTATTTTGTTAGCTTAAATGGAGCCACATTCCCAGGATAAAATACGAAAAAAGAACATGAACTCACTGTTCTCAATGTTAGCGACAGCCCTCATTGTTTTCTGTACGTTTTGAATAATTTTGTTGGGCTCTATGCAAGATCCTGGTGACCAGATGTGTAACAGTGTGTGCCACAGAAATAGAGAAATAGATAGATACATGTAAGACAAACTGAAATAGTTCTCTGACACATTTTAAGACAACATAAACTGACTTTCACAAAGTCTCAAATTACCATCATTCTCTGGTAATCTTCTTTGAAACGCTGTTCAATTTCCCCAAACATAATTTGTCACATCTGGGACATACATACAATTTTGCCCATCACAGCATGGAGCTCCCAGTAGTTTTTTCATCTCACCAGAGGGAGCCCCTGTCACTGCTCTGCTGCGTGTTGTCCCTCTGCAGGTTTCTAAAGCCTCATCCCTTATGATAAATTAATGCTGGATGATGATGACAGATATCACTGTGCCAAGGTAACTGCCATTATGGAGCAGTGATTGAAGACCGATCAACCGAGGCTGTTGTTTATACTGTCTCCCTGGTGTAAAGTGCTGGTGTGGAGCCCGAGTGATAACAAGGGTCATTAGCTAGGGGAAGGTCAGCGGTGTTAAGCTTATGCACTTAAACTTGATGAAGACTGATACCCGGCGAAAAGAGGTGACTCGTCTGAGCCTGCTCACGAAATAGCTTTAGAGTAGCTATCACCAATAAGACACAGGGGTAACACTTTAACCCCCTCTATTTAGCATTTATAAGCAGTAAGCCTTAATAAATTACAATGCAGTTGTACGCAGATATAAGGACAGTTTTAAACGTTTATAATGTATTTGCCATCAATTAATGAATGTGTGATAACACGGTGTAAACTGTCATTATATTTAATTATATTTTATTTTTGAACAGATGCTTATAGTATATTATAAAACATTTATATATGTTATATACATGGACAAAATGTCTTCAAAACTCATTACGACATGTTGGGCTTGAAGGTTCATTCTTGTCCATGAAAATAGCAGTTTGAAAAAAAAAATATCTTTAAGTTGTAGTCCTTAAGATTTCAGCCTTGGCTGATTTAGTGACACTCGTTACCATGGTAACAGCACGTGCGGTTTAATACTATGCGTACATACATGTGTGTGTTTCCTGTGACTGCTTCACAATAAAAGCCACCCCATGTTTGACTAGTTGAACACTTAATTTAAAGCAGCAGCAGTAGGATGTTCCGTTTGCGTTGGCAATAACTTAATACACCTCTGATACGGCGTAAAGAGAGTTATCAGTAAACAGTGTTGCAACAGGCTGTTATCAACTAAATTAAATTGTGCTGGATTGGATACATGCATCGTTTCCTGTGACTCCCTAGTGCATGTGAAGGCAACTTGAATCCAATGTGGGAATGGCAGACTCCGCCACTAACAATGAAAGATACTTAATATTGAGGTAATAACTGAATGCAAATACACTGAATGGCTATTGCAGGAAAAAATACAGTCCATAAATAGTATCTAAAAAGGGAATATAGGATTATAATTTTAACTCTGGGTCCATTTACTAGATTTCTTCCGGAGCTATCAGTCACATTTTATGGCTTTTGTCAGCAGATGGAGCAGTTGTCATGAGATAAATATAAATAGAATTATAATAAGTACTTATAAATATAATAAATAAATATAATGAATACATTTGATTAATTATTGCTACTTGCTATGTTATATTGTCACTCATTCATTATGTGTTACGGTTGCTTCCTAGAAGGAGTTGTTAACAAATACATTACAATGCTGCTCATAAATTAACGGAGCTCGGCCGACAACTTCTTGAAATAAACTCTGTTGACCTTGTAACCCTTCCAGGAAACGGAACTATGGCTCTATGGCTTCATATCTCAAGATTAGCTGGAAAGGAAATGCTGCTGCTGATGGTGTAGGTGGCCAATGTGTGAAAATGACATAAAACAAACTGGAGTATGTAAGTTAGTCTGAGCCTGTAAACGTGTGTGTATGTGTTTTGGAAACAGAGCGTAAGTGCTATAGTGTCAGCAGGTTTGTCTGCGGGAAACCACTATAACGTGTCTTTGTTATTACCTTCTACAATGGTGACAAACAATAAAACAAAACAACATTTGAGGTTTAATTTATTCATTTGAATTTGACCATCAGCCAAGAGTATTTGTTGACTCCTAAAAGCTGAGGCAGTTTTTCCACTCGCTTTATTTCTAGGCTTGTGGCATTGTCAGTACATGTTCCAGCCAGGTGTGCAATATGCTATTTCATACAGAACAGGTTATACTACTCAGAAGGGGCATCATTTGGCATGTGAGTGGGACTATACATGTTCTGCTATCAGTGTTGGACCGTAACACATTACTTAGTTATGTAATGTGATTACTTTTTTCAGTAACAAGTAGTGTAAGGGATTATAATTTGAAATTTAGTAATTGCATTACAGTTACAAATCCTGGAAACACTCTGTTACTTCAACCATTTGGGGGTTGGCTTGTTTGCTGTCTTAAAGGGAAACTCCGGTATTTTTAAACCTGGGCCATATTTTTCCAAATTTTGGGGTTGAAATGATGAATACTTACCATTAATTTTGGAACTGGTCCAATAGATCGCCTCCGCTGGCATCCGCGAACGGGCTGCAATGGCTGGAACGTAATCCTTGTGGGCAATTGCGCCCGTGAAAATGTATGTCCACTAAAAGTGTTTGTTTTTGCCTCTGACATGCCAGGTAGTTACTCGAAGTGTCTGACAATGTTATGGAAAGGATTCCTGCAGAGACAGACCGTTTTGTTAAAGAGTGAGATCCGTTTGTCTTACTGCAACAACTCAACCTCTCGCGAGATTTCAGAGCGAGACTTTTCCTTGAGCGAGACTTTGTGTTTCTGGTTAAACAAAAAGGATCTTACTCTTTAACAAAATGGTCTGTCTCTGTAGGGATCCTTTCCATAATGTTGTCAGACACTTTGAATAACAGTCTGAGCCTGTCAGAGGCAAAAACAAGCACTTTTAGTGGACATACTTTTCACGGGCGCAGTTGCCAGCAAGAATTACGTTGCAGCCATTGCAGCCCATTCACGGATGCTGGCGGAGGCAATCTACTGGACTAATTCCAAAACTTTTGGTAACTATTAGTCATTTCAACCCCAAAATTTGTAAAAATAGGGCCTAGGTTTAAAAATTCTGGTTTCCCTTTAACAGCAGTTTGGTGGAGGGTTGATATCAGTTTGGTGTCTGTGTGTTCAGCGGAAAGGTTAGTCCACATGGCTTCGAGGTGTGGGCAGGCACTTAGCTTCTACCAAAAGAGGAGAAATGCGACTCTGTAACTCCAAAGAAGTCTAATTTGCATGCTGTGTCTTCTTAACGTTAGCTGGCTTGCTAACGTTAGCCACTGGTAAGGAGACATTCAGCAATCATCTGAGTGATTCACCATGATTCAGTCACGCAGCGTTCCCTATGAAAACTTTATGGAGAAAAGTCAAA
Organism: Macquaria australasica; assembly: GCA_005408345.1. Taxonomy (NCBI): domain Eukaryota; kingdom Metazoa; phylum Chordata; class Actinopteri; order Centrarchiformes; family Percichthyidae; genus Macquaria; species Macquaria australasica. Next base: position 522,320 of record SEMN01000025.1, on the reverse strand, counting down.
ATGTTATTTTTTTACCTGTTATCCAGCAACAGTAGTATCTTCAAAGGATTTTTTTAAACCCCCAGATGCCTTCTGTTTGGCCGAAAAGATAAAGATTTGCCCGAGGTGAAACCAACATTTAAATCCAATACTGTGGCGGCCATTGCACCGGCAGATTTAACAGACTGTATCAGTGGAGAAGAGCAGAGTGGCGGCACAGTCTGTGGAAATATTGGAGTTTAAACACTGGTTTCGCCCCGAGCAAACGTTTTCTCATACCGGACAGACAGCAGACATCTGTAAGATCACGAAAAAAATCCTTTTAGTATGGAGTAAGGTGCTATTAGCTGTTAATGGTCAGTAAATACCCCCAAAATGTAGTCTGGATCAGGTGTGTTAAAACATAATGCTTTTTTTTTTGCTTTGGAGTTGTTTAGAGACACCGTTGACAGAGCTGAACTGTAAGGAAATTAATTTAACAAGTAATTACTTTAGTTGTTGTGTCAGGGTCACAGGTTGTCCTTTGTTATTTTTAATTGGTTGTCAATCTTTAAAAGGGCCTAATATGATCTGACGTGAGAACAGATGCCAGAGGCGGTAATGGAGAAGGAAACCCTTTTTGTTGAGAAAATAACCAATAACCCTTTAAATGCTTGGGTGTCAACACAAAAAGAGGACCGACCTGAGCCGGGATGGACCAAGCGGGCAGTTGAATGGAGTTCACCTGCATTTCAGGTAAGGCCTGCTTAGCGGAGATTAAATCCCATGGACCTAAAAACAGTTTTACCAGTACTACCTGTGCTGGGACTGTTGAATAATTAGTAATGTAATGTAATTACAAGTAACTTGCCCAACACTGTCTGTCTAGTGATTATAAAAAGGCATTTTGATGCAATTTGCCACACTGACAATTAAAGACAATACAATGAAAAAGGTGGAAATGGAATAAAAATAATTCAAACAGTAGTCTGTGAAAACGGAAGTAAGGTAAGGAAGTAAAAACCTTCAAGGTAAAAGGCTTAGGGTCATGTGCTGCAACAGTAAACAACTGTTGCATGATATATTTTTTCTTTCTGTGCTTCTCTATCATTAAGCTCAGTATTCAGCTCACAGTTCTCGCCGCCTCCATCTCCTTACAGTATTTCTCCTGTCTGTCATTTCCTCTCTTTTGGCTTTGCACCACGTCGCTCAATTATATTTATTCATGCGTGCCTTGGTGTACAGTATGAATATTCTTATTAGATGCTGTTGTTGAGACCCATTTCTTTATGGGGCGTTGAATTTATATTCATGACCACGGATGCACATTCTAAGGTGTGTAATGATGGAGGAGTCATGTCCTACCACACGAGGCTATGGAGGGAATAATATCTGTTGTGTTTGCATCAGCTGGAATGAGCCTGTGTTGCACGCACAGGATGACACCTTGACTCAGAAGAAAAAAAAAAGAAAATCTGTGTGTGACTCACTGTGGTTTTTGATCATCTAGTCTCAAATGTGACGCAGATCTAACGTAGGAGAGCTGTTTGTTGTTCAGTGATGAATTTTGGATGTAGAAGGTGAAGCGGTTGAGGGAGAACAAAACCTGTTGCAGCATGTTAAGGATCTTAAAGTAATGAACGCATTCATGTATACACTATATGTTTGTTTTTTTATAATGTCGTGTATGAATTCAATTAGGGCCACTTGTTAGCTGAGAGGTAGGATCACAATGCAGCTGAATAGAGGAGATGAGAGTGGAAACAAAGGGGGAGAAGACAAGAGGAAATAAATGTAAGACTTCAAGTGTGACATTATGATTGTCTTGTTTATGGCAGCCAGGTAATAAATCACAGAATACAACCAGCTCAACTCACTCTGACGTTACATCTGGAATATTACATTTTCCCTAATATAGGGACACTGGTTGTATGAACAAAACATCAAAAGCATGACCTCATGTTTTGTCCTTCAGTGTACAAAACACCAGTCATTCCAACGCAACATTAAGTCATCACACTAAAAGCTTTATTGTGCAATCACCAATTTGAATGTGGAAAAAAAGAAAAAAAGAAAAAAGGGTCATATGTTTTAGAGCAATGAATAGATACCACCAGCAGAGAGAGTACAAATGAGACAATAACACAGCAGTTGTTCTAATTTTGCAGGAATGAGGGACAAATAGCTGATGGTGGTAGACTTGGGGTGAAAATAAAAAGCCACTGTCAACATACATCTGTTCTCTGCGGTGATTTTCACCCACAAGTAATGCAGTGAGGAATAGTAAAGGATGAAGGCATTTTCAAAGAAATGAGTGGGTGAACGTTTTAACTGTAAATCAAAACTTTTAAGTGGCAAGTGTGAAGTGCTTTATTTCAGAGTAATTTAATAAAATGACTGTTTCCAAACTGCGAGTAATGTTTTATGTAATGAAGCTTAATGACTAGACTATCTTCATGTTTGCTCTGCTTATTTAGATTTTTTTTATCCTCTCCTGCTGCCAACTGAATCCAACAAGGTCATGGTTTGGGTTAAATTAAGTACTTAGTCAAGGTTAGGGGACCTTCGTTGTCATGGTTACAAAAAACCCCCCCCATCTGGTTAGGGGTAGGCAACAATTATTGTCATGCTTAAAAGAACTAGTTTCCATCCATATTTTGTGCAAATTTTAACAGAATTTCCAGAAAATCGTCAAAAACAAAAATCCACTACTGTTATGTGAACATTAGGAGTTGGTTCATCGAGAAACAGCTGAGTCAAGGTGTCATCAATGTGGAAAACGTGATGGAAATATGGCATTTATGTTCATTTCATGTTTTCATTTGAGGAACGCTATAGTCGCTTCATCGTCCCCTAACTTTCCCCCCTCAAAAAATGTTTTGAAATATTTTGACTTTTTTCGAATTTCCGGATTTTCCACTCAAGTTTTTTAATGTGCAAACTGAAAAAACAGGTGGATGGATATGCACTGTCAGATGGAGATGGCAAACAAGCAGCGGCCTCCGGTCTCTGTGTTGACTGACACATCCAACCCGACCTCCTCCCCGCACGGACTTTGTTGCTCTATAAAAACATCACTTGACTTCCTCCTTTGCTCCCATTATAATTCTTACGACTGCTCGAGGGCTTCATCAACATAAACATATCTTTTTTGGGCACTTGCTGAAACGACTGATTCTGTTTTTCTAAGGGGGACAATTAAAAAAAAAAGGACTTATTTCAATTAGTCTCCCCTGATTGAAATATGAAGAAACAGATTCAAATAAGAATTGTCAAAATCAATGCAATACAGGCCGAGATATGATGACTTTATGGATACCTCGTATGGGTCTAGTTTCAAATAATACTGGATCCTACACTTCCCATAATGCTGTTCAGTCAAGCATCTTTTAGTAAAGACCCTCCCAACCTGGTAAACAACATATCTTTTGAACTTCACACCAGCAGATTTTAATGCATGTTTCCTTTTAAAAGTGTATAGTCTCCCAGACCAAGCTGGGATATTCGGGTATTCCAGCTCTTGGAAGACATTATACAACTGTTTATGGGCTGCTATGGCTCAGGAGATAGATCCCCGGCTCCTCCTGTCCACATGTCCTTGGGCAAGACACTGAACCCTAAGATCATCCTGATGGAGCCCAGCACCTTGCATGGCTGCTCCGTCGCCATCGGTGTGTGAATGGGGGAATATAAGTGAAGTCTATTCACCATTTTCACAGGCTGAGTAGCACACCCCATGACTAATAAATTTACCTTAATGTGTAAAATTGGTGTAATGCCCCTTTAAGAATTGTAAGCCTATTTCTCAGTCATCTATTCCAGGCTGCATGATGGCTTCTACTTATCCTGATCAGTTCTTTACATACTTTACAATAATGTTTTGACAGCAGTAATGTTTTTCTGCTATATATTTTTTCAAGCTGCAGAGAACGCACTGCATCATTGTGGACGTCCTTGGTTGCAGCGGAGGTAGTGTCACTCTTTGTCAGCCGTCATGACATCCATCAAGGGACAGCCAAGCCAGGCCGGGCCTACGTACAGTAATGCTAAACATCTGCTTGCATTCCTCAATTGTCTCTTGGTGCTTTCTTCCAGAAGCAGAGGGAGGTGACGCTGGCCAGAGCTGTCCTGCTACAACATCTGGAACAATGTCAGTTTCCACTGGTCCGTATTGGCTGCTTCCCTGAAATCCTGAGATTCCCCATTGTGTTTCTTCAAACCTAATCCTGATTCTCTAACGCCACTATGGAATTTTCTTTTCTGTGAGAGAGTGGTAGGTGTTTGACCGAAATCTGTAAGTGCGGAAAACCTTCTCCGGGCTGTGGAGGAGGCTTGTGGACACAAATCGTTGGACTTATGCCACATGGTATTTCTGCTGCTGGCTGGCCAGAGCCAACATTGTCTGTGATGTAAACACAAACCTCTGGTGTGACCCAGCCCAGAGGTGGAATGCTGGGAAAGAGTAAATGACCTTTTCTTTTAATTTACCAATTCTCCTCTGTGTTTATAGTTTGGGGGAAAATGTTGTATCATTTCATGAAACGTGTAAAAATAACCTGCCCAAATTTCCAAAGTGAGAAATAGTCAGACAGGAAGAATGAATAACAGATGGAGGGACAGACGGACAGATGGGCAGACATGCAACAAGTCAAGGTAGGCAGACAGATAAATAGATGGATAAACAGAGGAAAGATGGACAAAAACTGTGTTTATAATAAAGAAGAAAATATGAGAGAACGCTATGAGGGAGTAAAAACACAATGTTCCTCTTTGGTTTGGAAAATTCAGGGGAAAACAGCTCTTCACTTCCTGAAGAATATATTGTCATTATGACTACTAGCTGCCACACAGCAACACCATGGTGACAGCTCTGAGATTGGAAATATGATTGGCTAATCCTGCAGGATGAGATGAAATACTGCGCCTTTCTGAAAACCAAGGTAAACTTTGTTGAGGACGGGGAGTTAATTGAAGTGTCACTCCATTCCTGAATTTGAATGACGTCTCGGACAAATGAGAATCACTGTTCCCTTCTCCCTCACTCCCCTGCTCTGCATAAATCTCTGTTTGGAGGTCACTGACTCTGAAAACAGCATCCGGTCAGTTAGTTCACACCAATATCTTAGTCACTCTCAGGCATAAAATGGTTGCTCGACTTTATCTGCTGCCAGTAGGCTTGACTGACATGCATATTAGCTCCTTTCTCCCAAGGCTCTGAAAACACATCATATTTTCCACAACTTTCATTTTCTCCAGTCAGATTGTGGCCACATTGAGGTGTCTTTGTTGCATACTAATTGCGCGACGCTCACCTCTGAGAACGAGCCAGACATCTATGCAAGGAAGCCACTATTTTTCACTGTCTCTGTCGCAATAAAAAGTGTCATCCAAGACAGGTTGCCGAATAGCTAAGGTTCTGCGTCACCCGCGGAGAACCAGTGTAGATCAAAACATGGACAAAATGTGATTGTTTGGGGACAAAAAGTCTACATGGCAATATAAACACGGGCTTTCTTCATCTGTAAACCCTGTAAACCCCCTTTTCGTTCCTCTCGGCCTCTAGTGATATCCCGCATCCCGACTGTTGTTTCTCCCCTTTCCCAATTGTAATTCAGCTGCAATCACCTTTGCTTTTGTTTCTCAATTAAATGACAAAAATAAGCCGCTTGTTTTCTCCCCTGAAGGATATCAGATGATTCCTCTGATGCATCTCTCAACCTTCACGCTCCCATTGTTGTGCCATAAGATATGTTATTTCCTGCCGGAGAGAAAAGATGATCACAAATAATGAAAAGCCTGAGTGACATGTAAAAACATTACAGTTGTGAGGAGAGCGGCTCGCCCAGGTACCAGATGTCTCTCTTGCACACACATGCAGATTTTACCACTCAAATGAAGGGTCTGGTAGAGGGAGAGAAATGGAAAATAACTGAGACAAAGACCACATTTAAAAACACAAAACAGATGTTGTGTTATCAATAAGACTTCTGCAGGGTGAGACTTTAGTGTTGGAGAGGCTGCTTATTCACCGTATCTTGTGTCTCTATTATATCTACAGGCCTTTTCATTATATATGTGGAGAAAATTCTGAAGGAGAATGGGCCGCTCACAGAAAAGAAAAAAAAGCAACAAAAAAAAAAAGCAATGAAGGGCTTCGGTAACCCTGTTTTGTTGCCCATTTCACAGATGGCGTGTGTGTGATGAAATATGGTCTGAGCAGGCCTTGCATTTGGGATGAAATGAGTAAGATGTTGTGTGTGTTTATGCGTGTGGTTTAGGATGGTATGAGCAACATGATGATGATGTGTGTCGGAGCCAGAGGATGCATGAGTCGCACTGGAGGACAGAGGAAGTGGCAGCTGCTGTGGCACGATCACAGCCTTGCATATAAAGAAACCTCAAAAAGTGAAACCCAGGCCACTAAACATGCTTTCTCCTTGTTTTGTAGGACACATGCCATGGAGTTTTTTTTCTTTTTGGAATTTTATTTGACTTGATATATTTAAGCACACAGAGATGTTTTGTGTCTCTTTCAGTCTGGGTGGGGGACCTTTCACATGTCTGTGTCCAGGGACTTGTTGTCTCATCCATAGCTGTAGGATATATGGAGTTACAAATAGCAGCTATTTACTGACAGTGTAACTATCATTAATGTACAGGTATTTATTTCCAGGAACCAGGGCTTTAAATGAGAGCATTAGCATATTTTAACTCATTTTACAAATGTACTCCTCTTCTTTAAAACTGTTCCAGTTTCTAAACCTTCCCCTGTCTTGTCTCTCAAGTGCTTCAAATGTAGACAGCCATTAGATCATAAATCTAAATTGTCTAGGCAACAGATGGAGGCAAAGAACTGGATGAAGGTGGGCGGATGAAAAATGTAAGCGAAGTGTATTTACTTATCTAATTTTAACTGTAACCTCTTGATCCAAATAAACATTCCTATATAGGAGGAGAAGCCACAGGTAAGTGTAAGAACGCCCTGATTATTTATGAACGAATGTGCACATGTGCAAAGACACTCTGGCTGCTGCTCTGACACAGATGTCTGGCAGGTGCAAGAGGGGCCAAGTTGTCAGAGCAGCAGCAGAGTCTGTAAATATGAATATTAATGTACAGTAGAGAAGATGCATTGTTATGCTAAAACCACTCTGTCCTTCTGCATGAGGCAGATTTACTACCAGAATGCACTGATGTACCGTTCACTGTCAATTTAGTGCGTACAATTTAATTGCAGAGGAAGAGGAGAAGAAAGAAGAAAAAAAAAGACATTATCATTTCTTTATGTTCTGGCCTGTTGCGCAAAATCTCCAACCCCTGCTGGCATCATCTGACACATAGTGTGTGTGTTGAGAGGGAGAGAAAGCAAGGGTGAGGGGGTCTGACAAAGGAATGTCTGAGTGAAATGAATGGCTAAATCTGCCCATCAATAAGCAGCTTGGGCCTGTGCCACGAGGGCTGCATGCCTCCCTGCAGCTGCACTTAAAAAAACTAAAAAAACAAAGATACATCTGGATCTCAAATTGTGAGTGTGAGTGTGTGAATGTGTGTGCGTGCATGCCACATGCAACTTGGTGCTCCTTCCAACAAGGATTAAACTCTCAGACATAGACTCATCTAATCACTGGTGGCCCAAATGGAGAGAGAAAATCCAATCCCCTCCCAACAAAGTGTGATCACAAATACACACAGAAGCAAATGTGCACCACGGAGCATGACTGGATGAAGAGCTCCCTCTTTCAGGCCAGCAACTTCTGCTAAACGATTGATTCATCCCAATTGCTTTAAAAAGAATCAGTATTTTCTCACTACTTCTAGACCGTGGTGGAGGAAGTATTCATATCATTGACTTAAGTAAAAGCAACAATAAAAAAATACTTCAAGTACTGCACTCAAAACCCTACTTAAGTCAAAATATAGAAGTATCATCAGCAAAATGTACTTAAAGTATAAAAAGTAAAAGTACTGGTTCTAAATAAAAATGGCCCCTGTGACTGCATGTTGCCTTTTAATGTTGTAGCTGGTCGAGATGTAGCTAGTTTTAACTACTTATTTTACTTTATTTTATATGTGTATGTATGTGTGTGTGTTTTGGATAATTATACATATTGGTGGAACTACTAACAACTAATCTCAAATGTGACAAGGGGCCCCAACCAGACGTTATTTGTAAGGGTTGTAAGCCAGAAACCACTGCTTGGGAACCACCGGTTTAATCTTCAACAATGGATTGTGCTTTATCAACCTACCACATTTTCATAAATATAAAATCTTAATCTGTAAAGTAACTACAGCTATCAAATACATGTGGTGGAATGACAATATTCCCCTCTGAAATGTAGTAAAGAAAAAAAGTAGCATAAAATGGAAATACTCAAGTAGAAGTAACTCACGTAACTGTACTTATTTTATTTTCGTGTCTAGTCATTTACATAACCCATCCCTCAGAAAGTACACCCTATGTACATCCTTCATGTACTTGTACTACTTCATGTACCCTCATGTTACTTTCCACTACTGCCTCTATAAAGTATCCAACCATGCAGAGAGCTGAGATGAATTTTCAGCCTCCACTTCAATATAATGGAAGTAAATTAAATTTTGTTGCTGGTGCTCGCTGCATTGAAAAATAACATTTACAAAGAAGACCATGATATACAATTGAAAGCTGTGAAAAGCTAGTAAGTGGATCTTTAAGCTTAGATTACTGTATTTTGTTACACAACATTTAATGTGTCTTCCCAGAAACAGTGTCTCAATGTCTCTACCTAAAATAATCCTAAATGAAAACACTGTGAACCTTTTGCATAGGGACTATTTCTTCGGTAGAACGTAGTTCTGACGCAGAAATCTCAAATACAGATAAATGAAAACTGGGGCAAATAAAACCAAAACTATATCTGCATGGCAGTGGAAGTGAGAAAATACGTTTTAAACAGACAAACTCTTAAATAACCTGGTTTAAATTCATGAACTAAATCATGGTGACCTGTCAAAATGTATGTTACTTGACAGGAGGAGACAGAAAAAGATAAAGATAGAAATGGAGATAGAGATGCATCAATATATATAGTGTGTGTATAGCATACGCAGATACAAAGGGTCAAAAAAGACAAATGTTTATTGTTAGATGCTGTGGCAATACAGCTCATCTATCATTCATGCCAATAGAGCGCTGTGAATTGAAGTGAAATTAAGAGAAACAGTGAGAGAGGTGGAGCAGATTTGTCTTGGCTTTGATTGAATTCTGCACAGACAGTGGCCAGATACACCTGGGTTCCTCTGTTCATCTGAATATTACCCCTGAATATAAAACATCAGAAGCCTGAAAAGCTGCCTCCAGTGTTTCTGAGATAAGGTGAAGCTCCTTCAGACGCAGCACAGATATATATATATTTTTTTTTTACAAAGGTGCTGCCTTTGCGAGCTGTAGTGCCCTCCCACATGATTACATGCAGAGGAGAGAGGAGTATAAACAGCAGAATGTGAACAGCAACAAGCAAAAGTCAGAAAAGGTGACTAATACCTGGGGGAGTCAGTCAGTTAAAAATGTCGTTATGAAAATGATCACGCAAAATGTGTTTTTTTCACTCCGTCAGGCTGAAACTTAATGTAAAGATGTCTTACACATACTTAGGAAGATTGTGTCCATCAGCAGCAGGAGAATGAATGTTAACAAATGCAGACACATATACTTCCCACCTACGGTTTTTGCTTATTTAAAGCAGATATGAGCACCTTGCAGCTCAAAAACCCTACAGTTCTCCAGAGCTACTCAGAGCTGTCACTGTTGATGCACACCAATTAGTTCACAAACCGACCCACAGGATCATTAAGATGTTGTTTTCATTCCTGCCGCACTGTTGTTGACATCGTTCACAACCAAATTTCATTCCACTCAACAAAAAGCTAATTAATGTATGCTTCAAATACTTCAAATCAGGTTTCTTTCAACTTTTTTCTATGCAGTTCCTATGGAAAAAACATACATTGGTGGTAGACTTTCAGGTATTTAACTGCACACATTTAATAAAACAGATCATTAAGGAAAATCAAATCATGAGCCTTTTCCGCATAAACCTTTAAAATCAATAGCATAGCAGCACTGCAACACATATAATCACAGTAACAGTTTGTAGGGAACCATACTGTTCACTGTTCACTTATTCTAATTCAATTAATTACACTTAAATGTGGCCTTTTGAAATGTATTTTAATTATATAGCGCTCTCTCGCTGGGTCTTCCTCTTTTTCTAAATGTGTATTTGTATAAACAAACAACGACAAAGGAAGAATTGAAAGGATTTTGATGCAACTCCGCTGACAGATTCAAGGACCGGCTTTCCCAACAAAATTAGATGTCCCTGGAGTTATTTTCTATGGAATTAAATGGGAATGAGTCTGACGGGTTTGGTAAAAGTGTAAAAAGTATCTGTCACTGTGACGCATCAGTGTGAACATGTAAATATAGAAAGAGAGAGAAAGATAGAAATGAGCAAGAATTCTAATAATGTTATTCTTTGGCCGCTCCTTTTAATGCTAGAACATATTTTTGCAGAATTTGTGTGACGTGTGTGTGTGTGTGTGTGTGTTTTATCCCTGTATATTATATGTAGAGTGAGGCTTTAAAGTAAAATATGGACTTTTCACACAGTCATTCAAAGAGCTTCTCTCTTTGAATGACTGTGTCTTCTCATTCCTATTGTCCAGTCATGGATCAACTCAAAAAGGTAAGAGATCTATCAGCTGTAATAACAAGAATTCAGGATTTGTTGTTTTCAGAGGCACTGTCTTATGAAGACGAAACAATAATAAACAGTGATTACTGCTCATGGATTGCACCCCAGTTTTGCCCTTGTTTTGACCTCCTCTCACAGGAAGTGTCACTTCCTATATAATATCAGTTCCCACAGTTATAGTTCATTATACCGTACACCTCGTGACTAATTTATTTTTTTCTGCAACACTACAATACGTGCAATTTTGATACTTTCAAATACCAAGAAAATTACCCCTATATTTGCTGTGACATTCAGCACGGCCAGTCGTCAGATCAATAACTTCATAATGACGCCCTGTGAGGATTTTGATGGAACTGGGGAGGATTAGACTTTTGCAGACCTCTGCTTCAGCTCCGTCTCACTGATTCAGAAGCCGCAGAAAAAGACCGCAGCCATAATCCAGATTCAGGCGCTGCAACATTACAGCCATTCCCACAGTTTTCTCAGATCAGATCTCAACCTATGTACCTGCTGCAGCCCTCCTGTCATTTCCACCCAGTTACATCAGCAGTTCCATGTGTAAAACCTGAGAGAGAGGCGCCTGCCATTTGGTCATGCAAAATTAATGAACATAAACTTCTTTTTTAATGGATTGAGCTCTTTCTGTGTGCGTACTGTATATAGGCCTGTGTGTGTGTGTGTGTGTGTGTGTGTGTATGCTGTGAGGGAGGATGTAGATTATAGCTCTGCTACCTCTGTCTAATGAGCAGAAACCTTAATCCACACCTACCAGCTCCTAATTCCTAACCTGACTCACCTCACACTCACTTGCAAACTAGCAGTGAAGTACGATAGCAGCATGACACAGGTTCATGAAGGGTGTTATCATCTTATAATGAGGTCGAACTGAAATTAAAATTCATATTTGCTAAGAAATCAGTATATATGCTTGGTGTTTTAACATGTGTACTTACTTGGTTAAACTTGTTGTTTACCAAAAAGAAGAAATTTAAATTTGATGTATTTTTCTGAAGTGATAGCGCTCCCATACGTTAGCGTTCTCCAGGAGGCATGAATTTGTGGTACCGACTGACAGTGTCTGTAGTGGTAATTTATACAACTGATACTGGATTTTTGAGGCTGACCACGATATATCGGCTGATAACCTTTTTTTTTTTACATTAACACATAACATAATAAACGATCCTGATATGATTGATATACCATACTGGTATATCTGTAATATCAGTAATATTGGTCAATATAGCGGCCTGGACTATTTGTTGGTCTATTTCTACTCCTTGTATTACTCTACTGTGATTCAAACCTCAGTGTAACATACAGTGTGCTGTGGTCACAGGAGCAGTTGCTTTGGTCATTTGCCATCAGCACAACTGGACCCATGAAAGAGAGACAGCCAAATCAGAATACAAACTTAACAGCACGATGGATCCTCCCAAATGTTGGATGTTGTAAAGGCGCAGACCGATTCAACCGCAATTTACAGAAAATGCTATGTGGGCTTGTTGAAAAAGGGGAAAAAATATCTTGTATCAACCCAGCTGTGTGGAAAATAAAGTGTGAGGTGCTCCAGTCAGTACTCCTACAGTAGCACCTTCTACATAAGCTAAGATGCTGTTTCCATAAATACATCCAAAAAACAGTTTTATCCTCTTGTGAAAAATAGAAAAATAGACCAAACAGCTGCAGTATCATAGTTTTATATATCATATTTATTCACGCAAAAGGGGAGGAGACTTCTAATTCCGTTCAACTTTAAGGCGTAGCCTAAATAACAAGCGTTCTCTTCATTCAGAGATCACACAAATACATACCTACACACTACCAGAACCAACCAGCACACACACACACGTACAAAGGCACACAGGCCAACATTCACACACGAACATCCACACCCTTGCTCACAGACTTAACACACACACACACACACACACACACACAGGGGAAGTACACGATCTGTCGGCCCATGTGAGAACCCTATACAAGTTATCATATCGTTCAGCCAAAAGGACATCCTCTTTGAAAAGCCCCGTTCACAGACACACCATTTTATTTGTCCTTATAATTTCGGCTTACCGCAGCTGACAAGTGTGATGTCCTTTTATACACCGGCTGAGGGGGGAGAAAGTGCTGACATGGACACTTGTCCCATGAATTTTGTGCCAGCGGCGAGATTCTGCTGACGGCGCCAACTGTCTCAGGAAGAAATCTCAACAAAGAAGTGAAATTAAATGCCGACAACTTCTTCTGTGCTTCCTGGAGCTACGCCCCGGCTTTAATATTTCATACGTGCTTCCATATCTTCCATATCTTTTTATTGACAACTAGGCCCTAAGAGAACCGGGTTTAAGGAAAAAGACAACATAACATTTAGCCGCTGGTTACTCCTCATTCTTGTAGAGATCCCTGGCATTATAGAGAGTAAATTGGATTATTCAAATATATCCATTCAGGCTGTTAATGTTTTAGATAAAAATGAATTTGTCACACTTTCTGGATGCCTCAGTTAACACCAGTTATTTGTTATACACTGCAATGTTTGCAAATTATATAGAAACATTTTTTCCTCTTCTTCTTCTCAAGAAAATCTTTCAAAAACTGGTCTATTGACAGCAAATGATATTTACCTCTTAAGTAATATCATCCCTTCTTTTGCCTGGCTAAAAGCTACAGCCATAAGATGTCTGATTCTACTTTTCATAATTTCATGAACAGTGTATTTTATTACAGGAATGTTTGATATTAAAACACATTAACACATTGCACATAAGATCAGATGCAGCATTAGAGATCAGGAAGAACAGCATTACATAGAACTGGGAGGAGTGAAACAACCAAGTCATGTGAGGGAACTGGCCACACAAAGGAATATGGGTCACTACGTTGCCTGGAGTCTTGGATTTGATTCATGAGATTTGACCTGAAGGAAAAAAAATTCACCCGAAATGAAATTCACAAATATTGGGGCTGTCATCTTGAACAGACATGGACATTTCGAAACACGATTGGCAGTTTGGAGTTTTTTCCCCCCCGTAAAGTAGAAATAAAAATAATATATAATAAAACATTTTTTAAAAAAAAAGAAATTTTATGATTTATGAAACAACTAATGGATCCGTTTTCAAAATCCCCTTTGTGGGACTTCAGGAGACCACAGCCCACCCAGTGTTTGTTGTGGTTTTGCCCCTCAGGATGCTGCATGCTTTTCATTTATTTCTCATGATTGCATGACAGCCTTGGCGGAGAGATGAAGTGTGACCTTGGAGAGACTGTGGCACCTTGTAGCGCTGTGGGTGCATCAGAGATAACCTATTCATATACTGTTTCCCCTGTACAATGTTACAAATGCATTATTTTTAAAAGGAAATGTACAATGTTATTCCTGCAGTACTTTCCCTTGTGTTTACTGAGAGTTTACAGGCCTGTAATCAAATAGAACTGGAGGGAAGAACTCAGCTCAGATCTCACCAAGACAAAGTCCTCAGAGGCTTGTTGAGAACCCAGGATAGTAAATTATCCTGATCAATATGCTGAATATACACATATCTATCTGTACCTGAAAACATATATATGCTTTGGACCTATTACTCTCATGAAATGGCTGCTCATGCCTTTACAGATCCCCCACAAATTACTCAAATAATTTACTGCACTTGGTATTTGAGCATTTGGCTCTAAGGATGGCAATGGCGGTCTGTGGTCGGTCCACCACTTTGGTCCAGACTGAAATATTTCGACAGACATGCTTCAAAGACAATGTATCCTAATGAGTTTGGTTATCCCCTGAATTTGAGGTTGACATTTGCGGTTTTGAAATATCTTGACAACTATTCATATAGCGTCATCATTAGATCAAAATTTAAATTTGCAAAGTACTTCGGTTTATGACCACATACGTGCAAAGCTAACAAAATTCCCATTAGTCTCGGCTGCACTTTGTTTTTAGTGCTAATTAGCAAATGTTAGCGTGCTAACATGCAAAAACTGAGATGGTGAATGTTTTATTAGCATTTTCATTGCGAGCGTGTTAGCATTTAGCTCAAAGCAGCACTGTGCAGCCTTACAGAGCCGCTAGTGTGTCTGTAGCTGTCTCGTGTTGCTTAAATAACTCAGATATCATATCAAAGTCACGTCAAAAGAGTCAAAGTTAAACCTCTTTTAAGGCTAACACAAATGTCATAACAGAACCAGGCCAATATAAGGTGACCCTGTAGCTGCATCTGTAAAGGTGCGTATGAGCTGAATCCTGCCAAATCCACATGAGAGAGACACCACAAAGGGTTGAGAAACATTAGCAACCAGGACTTTATAGTTGCCAAAAGCCTTTTTGTCAGAATTTTAACCCTGCACAATTAGTCAATGGAGATGTCGATGCTTAGATGCTTTTGGGAAAGTCATCCCTTTGTGTGAGCTGTACAAGCTTGAATCCTTTAAAGACCGAGACAGCAAGAGAGAGCGATTTGAAGAGAATTGGCCAGGAGAAGCAAAGTGAAAAGCATAAAGATGAAAATTTCCAATCTTTCTCTGTGATTCAGGTGTGATTGTTAGCAATGCATGTTGGCGTCTTGTTTGTCTCTCTCCTGCACTCTAAGCTCTCCCTATATTAGTTGAGATGCTTTTAAGGGGGGCTGACAGCAAAATGGATTAAATGGGGTTTGCTGACGGAATACATATCAAATCTGCGGGCATGCAATTGTGGGCTGCGGCATTTGCAAGGCTTATGACTTCTGCTGAGGCTGTGGATCCATCATGCCTTGCCTGCTCTCCTCTTCTCCTTGCTATTCAGATGTGGAGGAAGAGAGGAGTAAAGTGAGAGGGAAAAGGAAAGAGCTCTTGATCACCTGCTTTGTCTGAAGTGAGTCACCTTGCAAATATATGAATAGCAAATGCAGGAAAAGTAATCTGGTGGTGCACTGGTACATCCTCCTATTTGCATACCTGCCAGCCCCTGTAGTTAGCTCCTGCATTTCAAGACTTGGCACCTCAAATACGCAACGGCATGCATATATTTTCTTCCCTTTTTTCTACAACTGTGTCTCTTTCTTTTTCTATTTCGCCTTCCTTTGTCTCCTTCTCAATCCTGTCCATCTCTTCCCCTCCTCTATTTGCTTTTTGCCCCCCTCCACCCCGCCACCTCACTCATCCTTTTCCCTCTGTCTCCCTCAGACATCAGGGTGTTTTTCCCCCCCCGGCAGGATACATGACAGGGGAGCAGGTGGAACCGAGAGCAAATGACAAATCTCTCTCTCTCTGTCCCTCCCTGCATCTCTCCCTCCCTCTCTCTCCATCTCACCCACTGTCCTGCCAGAGACCCTCCTCAGCCCTCCTTCCTCCCTCCTTCCGGCACCTTCCCATCCTATCTGACCACATTGATATTCAAATCTGCCCAGGCTGCATTCCACCTTCTCTCGCCGTGAAGGTCTCGCCAAACCACCAAGGGAGAAAGAAGGTGGGCTAATGTCCCCACCCTGATTCTTAACCCACAGCTAGACACACATAAATGACATATGCTATAGGTGGTGCTCTGCAGCACTCATATCTAGCTCACTGGCCTACGATCTGTGATGAAATAAGCTGAAGGTGATTAAAAAGAGATTGTGAGACTGCTTATGTAAGAAAATGGTCCTCCCTGGGGGCAAATCAACTCACGCATTCTGTCCCAAAACGTGTGTGTACATTACGAGTTCATGTGTCTGTCCATATGTAGCTGCTGCTGCAAGACACAATCCCCAAAGAGAGATGGCAGACGAAGGTGAGAAAAGACTGTTGTTGTTGTTATTGACGTGGTCCCACATGACATGTGAGTGGTGCCAACATCTCACATCTGGCCATGAGCTATCATTATCTTTGCATTCATCTCTCTGAAGAATCTGCCCCAGCTCCTTGCTGAGGAGCAGGGGTTTATTTAATGGGCTCTTTCAGCCGTGGTTTGCTAGACGGAAGCCTCTTACAAACCCATTTAAAGAAGGGTCTATGGATTTCATGGCTCCCCGGGCGCTCTCTCCTTCTTTCAATAAGGTGAAGTCCAAGGCTTTATCCATCCGTCAATGGACCAGGGGAACAGTGGATGCAGCAGTTTTTAATCCCAGAGATGCCACTGTCCACTGTATGCTTGGCTGTTCCCTGATAGGAGGGCCTCCTTGCGCAGCTCTCACCTGGGGACTTTTTAGTTCCTGTGGCAGAGCAGATTTATTGTTACATAGACGGGGATAAAGACTGGGCACCTTGGACACCGCCTGCGGACAGAAACATAGATAGACTGATGAAGGGAGACACAGAGACTACTAATACGTAAGCTTGACATGCATAGCACTTTTAATTCATAAGATGCAGCTCAGAATGCTTTACATAAAACTGCATTTAACAAGACTAAGAGTCTACAGCCATGTTAGCAGCTTTGTGAGGCTGTGCTTAGGCACAGCAGTGCGCTTTGGGCAAAATGCTAACATCATCATGCTAACATGCTCACAATGACAGCGCTAACATGTTGATGCTAAGCAGGTGTTATGTTTACCATTTTCACCACCTTAGTTGTGTGTGTTAGCATGCTAACATTTGCTAATTAGCACTAAATACAAAATACAACTGAGGCTGATGGGAATGACATTACTTTTGAAGTTTTGACCTCATGACGGTGCTAGATGAAAAGTCAGGGGATCACCAAAGTTATTACAATTCACCCTAAGGGGGGCATGAATGTTTGTACCAAATTTCATAGCAATTCATCCAATAATTGTTGATATATATCAGTCTGGACCAAAGTGGTGGAGCGACAGATGGACCAACTGATCGACATTGCTATGCTGCTAACATGGCTAAAAATGTTAAAAACATTTAAACTGAATAAATGGTTGCAAACAAACTAAACAGTAGCAACATTGTTAAAATTCAGAACTGCAAAATCCTATATTAATAGAGAAGAAATCACAATATCATATAATAAGATGCAGTTTGAGAAAACTTGTATCTTGACATCATCTCTTCTTTCTATTATCCTAAACTTAAAATGCTCAGATCATTATTATGCTCTATTCTATTGCTGTTTACAGCAATAAACATAAAAAAAAAAGGCCTTGGCTTTTTAACATTAGAGTGCCAATTGTTACTGCCCATTCATTTGACCATCTTTCTCTGCGTTAGCCACTGGCATACAAATGAAAGGCTTAGTAGGTGAGGACCGATCGATGTTTGATTCAGTTAGTTAGAAGCAAATAAAATGTGGTAAATTTCTGCCCTCTGATAAATCTGGAGCAAGAAACATCCACACCTCTCTCAGAAATGAAAGTATTTTCTATTCTCAGTCTCTTGACTGCGCCCCGGAGAATTGCAGGGCAGTGGTTAATGGCATTATCAGCGGCAATCACTTCACTGAGGTCAGAGAATGAGGACTTGAAAGCAATAAAATTCCCCACAATGAGAAATTATCCACCAGCACACACAGAGAAACACACACGCGTGCACACACAATGGTATTTCTACTGTGAAAAAACATATGGCATATGAATTGAACAATTTTCTGCAGAGGACAGTGTCTTTACATAATGCATAACACATATTTTCAACTGAATACAGTTAGACATAAACAAAAGACTAGTAAGTGCTACTCATTTTTAGCCATGCTAGCAGCGTGGCTCTATAGATGGCAACGTCACCATTTGCCACCACTTTAGTCCAGACTAAAATACTATACTATATTGTTAGAATAGTATCGCTTTATTTTTATTTACTTTTATTTATTCATTCATTCATGCTAACATGCTAAATTATACCTATTGTTATACCTAGCTAAACATCAGCATGTTAGCATTGTCATTGTTGGCATGCTGGCGTTAGCATTTAGCATGTTAGCTTAGCACAGCCTCACAGAGCTTCTAGCGTGGCTCTTAGTCTTGTTAAAATAAATATTAGCGTATTAGCGTCACAGCCAGTAGAGAGATACCACTAACATTAGCTATTATTACTGTGTTTTATTTTATCCTAAATTTACGATATCAAGAGTTGACGTGTCGATGATGTGAGAAAAATAAAAAGCTTTGCATCCACACATTTGTCTGCATACAGATCGCTCCTACACACCATCAGCACCGGAGAAGCAGTCACAGCCAGTCAGCCATGAGGGAGACGAGGGATAAACAGGAGTGGCAGAGCAATCCCTCAGCCCCTTAGAAAGGTGATACATCCAGGGACAACATCTACAGATTGGAAAATCATAGTCAAATGAGCTGTGGAAATGCTATGCAAATTTCTGGGCAGCAGTGTGCCGGCAGCTTAAAGCCATGCTGGTTCTGTCATGTCGGGCCTTTCCCTTGACTTCAGGGAGTTTCTTACAAACTGTATCTACAAGAGTGTATCAAAGGTTTAAGTGTTAAAATTACATTTATCTACCTTGATGTGCATGTAAATGAATGGCTTTACATTTGTTAGGTGCTGATTACAGTAAGGGAAAATGCATATTTTGTCTAGTTCACTTTTATCAATTGATAGGTTTTTTTTTTGCTGAAGGTCAGTGGGAAAGAATTGTAATGTCAGTTGTCTTCTGATAAAACAATATATGTGTTCCTTTCCACTTTGCTCTTAATAACTAAAGATGCTCTATAAATATGGTGATTAGGAACATTTTGAGTATTCACATTTTAAGGGAAACAGCAGTGTTTTGAAATTTTGAAAGCAAAAATGAAATGCTCTCTCTCAGTCCCTTGCTTTGTCTGTCATCACAAATTGTTGTGTTCCACAAAATATATAAAGTGCTCTCATTCAGAAGAGCATTTTAAGTTTAGCCTGCTGAAAATTGCGTTCAGATTACACAGCATGTATGTGTATTGTTCATTTTGCTATTTTGATATGTACTGTAAGTGCACCATAATGATTGTACTGCCATCTTTTGATTTGGAGGAAATTTTGACTTGAAACTACATGAGGCACAAAAATCCAACTGAATCAAGGCTCAGAGACACCTGAATGACTGAATGGGTTTTTTTCCACACACCTTAGATACCGCTCAAAAGTCTTGTCATTACATTTTATAGAACATCTTTACAGATTATCTTTCTTTTCATTGTCTGTTTTTGCATATTCCTGTTCAGAGTCGAGGGGAGCTGGACGCAGCATGCACTGAGAGGACGGCAGGGGGAAAAACGGCATACAGGTCACCAGTCTGCAGGGTGAACACAAACAAACACACATAAACACCTTTGGGCAACTTAGGGCCTCAAATTGACCCGATTTGCATCTCTGAACTGTTGGAAGACAGTTGAACACACAGAGGAAAGCCATGTGAACGCAAGCAGAACACGCAAACATGCAAATTTCACACACACAAGGCCAAATTCAAGTCTGTTTGAAAGTACAGACGCCTGAGCAACCATTTATGGTAATCCTGAAAACATGAAGACATTTATGAAACATTTCCGACGAGTTAAAGGGCTTATCTAAATGAAATAGTAATTGAAGCATTAATAATTCATGATCATTTCTCCATTTAGGCACATGCCATGACAATTTGCTAAATGCAACATCTCTGTCTAAAAGTCCTCGCAGGCAGCAGCCACTGGTTTCATTTCCATTTTATGCACATTGTTATACTTGTGTTTTGTAATTCAAGTGATCCCTCACACGGTAGCTGCAGTGTAATTTTTGAAGAAAAGGCTATTGTGGGGAGATGGTGTAGATACTGATGAAAGAAACAATCATATGTATTGCAGTTTCTTTCATCATGATCTCATAGAAAAATCCATTTCAATTAAGAAGACATGTCAAAATCCCTTCGTTCTACTGTCGGTCTTTCTTGAGAATACAAAAACCACATCAGAATTGAACTGGCACATACAGTTCATGTGTTTGTTTATGTGTTCATTGTATGTATGGGGTCGTCTGTGTTTTATGAGGGAGAGAAGTCAAAGGGAAAAAAAGCCCAATCAGACTTGTAGTTGTCCATGAAACTCCCACTATCAGGGCGGCAATCATTTTATCTCCTCATGTCTCCTCTGTCCCCTCTCAGCTGGCACACAGTAGACCTCTCGTAATGTGTGCTGACCCATACAGGACTCCACTGTGTCTCAATTCTCCGTCTTGGGAACTTTTCGAGGAGGTGCATTTGAGTTCTCACCAGCAAACGGGCGAGTATGCAGCACAGAAAGTCAACATTTAATCATTTAATCATTTTTATTTGCAAAAACCTAAAGAAAGAACTAACTGAAGATGCTTGTTTTTAATTAGCAATAATATTTTCCCAGTGAAATGGTGATACATTAATATTAATGTATCCAAAAAGTCATTGGCCACCTTCTAAATCTGTACAGTGCCCCCCACTCCTCCCGCTCTCCCACCGCGTAGACCATCTGAATCCCTGACGACTGGTCTGTTTTTAGCCGTGCTGGATGGAGGCCTGGCACGGTGTGCAGGGGAGGCCGGACCAGTGGGGATGTCCTGGTGCAGTCTGTCCTCTGCCTGTACGCTGGACTGGTGGCCATCCCATATTAATCAGATTTGCCGCAGCAGCCATATGTCCAAGCAGCATGATAAACCCCGGCTGCTACCTGGCACCCACAGGACGCACTGTCAACACAGTGTGTGTGCGTCTGCATGGGTGTGTGTGCGTTTCACACGTCGTTCCTCAAAGATCTGTTGAGACATCAAAAATGTTATTGGCGTAAATATTACAGGTATTTTTTTTGTGTGTGTATTTAATATTCTTGAAGATGATTTGAGTAAAACGACAAAAGGGCATCAGAGGTAACCCTGAAGGAGGAGGAAGTCATTTTTGGGCCAAGTGATCACTTGCCACAGTGTTTGGGAAAAAACATGGGGCTATGTACGTCACTGCAACAGGAGAACTGGCACTATGGACCTGCATTTAAAAAAAGGCTCATTCCTGTTTCCATCTGTCACCTTATGCTTAACAGCACATTATATATTTCATATTCTCACATGATTCAGATCCCAAGGTGTCACATATTTTAGACATCGTTTGTATCACACTGTTTAACAGCATTGTGAAGAACCTAGCCCTGTATTAGCACTGGTGACACGGCTGGCGATATAAAGACTGACTGAATATAATTTCTCATCTGAAGCTTTCTATTAAATTCCACAAAAAATATGCATCCCACAATCCATAATTCATAACCGAACCTCCAAGAGGCAACACCAACACTTGTCAAACATGATTAACTACGTCTGTATCTTACACAAATTTAATTCCTCTCTGTGTCTCTGCCTGTAAATCAGAGAACAATCACTAGAGAACCCGCTCACAAGATTTGTGGCCGAGGTTTTTCAGGTGTTTGAATGTCACAGACAGGATTATCGGGTAAAAAAAACTAAGTTTCTGGGATTCAAACAACTTTGTTGTTGACTATAAATAAAAACTTTCTGTTTAATTGAAAAAGAA
Source organism: Macquaria australasica (assembly GCA_005408345.1). Classification (NCBI taxonomy): domain Eukaryota; kingdom Metazoa; phylum Chordata; class Actinopteri; order Centrarchiformes; family Percichthyidae; genus Macquaria; species Macquaria australasica. The sequence goes on along the minus strand of SEMN01000025.1, from coordinate 500,231 downwards.
CCCCTGCAGAACAGTTCACATGCTTTTGTCATAATCAGGGCAGATGTTGTTATTGCCATCTACCTTCTGCAAAAGACAAAAGAAAAACATAATACATCTCACTCACACACACAGATCACACTAATCACTATGAACAGGTATTAAAAATAAACATACTGGCATTTAGATAAGCATAATGTTAGTGTGTGGTTTATAATATTTCCCCATCATTCTGCAAGACAAAAAATAATACATCATAGACCCAAGGATAGATAACTTTCAATGTAATCAAGTTTTACTGTGACCTTAATGAGTCAGTTATAGAAAAAAGTTACATCATGAAATGCATTCACATCTTAAGTCTTAAAATACTTTGAGTGTATGAAGATAAGTGCTCATCACATTACATTGTGTAAATATTCTAAATAAAGTGCAACATTCATGGTAACAAGCATCACCAACACATGTGAAATTATTTTCAACAAAAGCCATCGAGGCAGATTAACGTTCTCGGATGACATTATAGTCGCTCAATCATGCAAGGTAGACTCTTCTCCTCACTGCCCACCCTCCCATGCGTGCCCCTTCTTGGCGCTCAAACCCTCCACCTTCCCCATCCCCCCACCTTCCCCATCCTTACACTGACATACAACTGAGCAGGACCCTGCACCTTTTGTCTTGGGCTCCCTCTTTGTTAGCAGCTGGTGGACAGAGCAGAGCAGAGCAGAGCAGAGCAACAGCATGTGTACTTTACAGTAACAGTGTAATGACAGCATACTGCAACACATTAGCCTTTTTTTTGTGTGTGTGTGAATGAAGCACAGAATTAATTAACACTCTTATGTAAAATGTTTATTTAAATTTAAATTTTATTTGAATGCAGATAATAAACATTTGGGGGAGTGTGATCATTGGATGGAGGCAGTGTATTGAATGGGACTGGTGATTTAAAAAATATATATATTTATATTTTTTATTATTCATGTATTTTGATATATTTATTTCATAAAATTGAGATGTGTGTCAACTCTGTATGAACAAATCTATCTATCTATCTATCTATCTATCTATCTATCTTGTCTGTCTGGTTGAAGTGTGAAGCAGCATCATCATCATCATCATCACCACCACCAAAGTGAACTGCAGATAACCCCATGACGTGGCAGACACAGTATGGAAAGCCTATATAAAATTCACAGTGCCCGCATGTATCTGGTGGTGGTCTGAGCCGCTGATAAGGCTTTGCAGGGCAGGCTATCTGACTTCAGTCTAGATGAAGGATGAGCTTCTCAGACATAGACGTTGTCCATCCTGCTGATGCTCCCTCGTCTCATCGTAAACTCTTGTGCACCCTCTGGTGCTTGCTAGTCTCCCAAACTTCTTTGTGTAGCCTGCTTTGCAGATTGTCTTCCTTGTCTGTGTGGTTGCTCATTATTCAGAGACAGACGGATCTCAGGTCATCTGCAGCTGCAGCAAAGGAGAAGCAGGAAAGATGGCGATCATCCATTAGACCGACCGGGCGCACGCATGAAATACGAGGACAACTTTTGGGAGGATCGCTTGAGGAGAAGATTGTACCAGTGAGTTTTTCCCTCTTGCACTATATTTCCAGTTTCGCCAAGATTTCGGCTGGGCTTTCAAGGTCTGCGAGAACGTCGGTATGGTAGATCATGGGATATAATTTGGAGAGCGCCTCGTGAATGACCTGGAAAGAGCTGACCCCCCCTCCCCACCCCTCTCTCTCTTTTCTCCTTTTAGTCCAGGTCCAGCCGACTTGTGAGAGGAAGCCGGGGCGAGATTTTAGTCGGGTGGGCGCTCCGGCTGGCACCCATGCAGCCAAAGTCAAGTGGGTCTTCTCGCTTCCCAGTTAATATCCTAACCAGCCTACCGCTTCCTCGCTATGTCGCCTGTCGGTTTGTTGTCAAAGTGACACAAGGAAATGGACGCGACGGTGTAAAGAGGGGTCGCCTGCGTGTTTCAGCAGCACCGGAGCGGAGTGTTTTGTTATTCTGACATGTCTGGTCAGGGGAATTACTGGCCCCGGCAGCGCGTCCCCTCTCCGGCCGTGCGTGTTGTTGCGCGTTAGCTTCATGGAGAAGCCATTGCACGGATTGCTCTCCTCTCCCAACCAGCCTCCATTAGCGACACAGAGGAGCTGGCATAGCCGCTGGTCCAGTCACACACACACAGAGACACACACACTCGCTCACTCACTATGAGAGCCATGTCCAGTGTGAGGAGGCTTTATGTGCTCCCCCCCCCCCCCTCCTCTGCTCCTCTCAATTTTAAAAAAGAAACCATATCTGGTGGCGATTTTGACTCGGTTCTCCACAGGGTTGGAGCGAGATATCCCTTGGTGGTGGTGGTGGTGAAATGAATGTAAGCGCAGCGTGGCTCTGATTATATTTTTTATTCTAATGTTTTTGTTTTTGTTCTTGGTGCTTATGGCTACATTGTTACCCGCTTGTCCCCTGCACTGTTTTGGATGCCTATTTGCTGTCACTGGTCTCAAGTCAGGTATGTCATGCTAGTAAGGGCTTCACCATAAAATGGAGGAAAGCAGATGAGTCTCCAAGGAGAGCCCTGGAGTCAGACAGGCAGGAACCCTCACGCCAGAACAAAGGTTGTGTTCAAATAATAATCGGCTACAACCTCTTCTTCTTCTTCTTCTTCTTGTTCTTCTTCTGCTTCCTCTTCTGCTGCTGCTTTTTTTTTTTTCCTGCGTTTTCAGCTCGGAAGTTTAGTCTGCTAGAGAGGAAGCAGAAGAACTCTGAAAAGTGAGGTTGGATCCTTTAGTGGAGGCTTTCAAGGTTAACTTCAGTGCTTTAATGCCACACACTTGCTGCTTTCATTTACACGAATAAACACAATTTTGGCTTGTAAGGATGTGGCATTTTTTAAAACTTTTTTTGTAAATTTTTTTAGATTTGCAGCTGACACTTTTGGACAGTGCAGTGTTTGTGATTGTGATTGGCTGAGGGACACATGAAAGAGACAGGAATTTTAATGCTGAATAATGCAGCGTTTTGGCCATGCAGGTAGTTAATGTTCAACAAAGTGGTCTCAACACACACACACTTCTCTCTCTCTCTTCTGCGTGTGTGTGTGTGTGTGTGAAGTAATGGCTGATAGTTTCTTAAAGGAAGTTCTCAAGATGATTCTCTGCTTTTGTTTTGGATGAGTTTTTGGACACATTCATCTGTTTTATCTGTCATCTGCACGCTCTGTGGTGGCTTTAAATTCAAAAGTAAAGCGTTCTGGTTTATTGCCTTACTCATCATTTACAGACTAATTATTTACAGAGGGAGTAGTGGACCCCCCTCTGTTTATTTGGCAGCACGTGTGCCTGTTATTGCAAGATTGTACTGTGTTTATTTTCAAGTATATTAAATGACTTTAAAAGTTATTTGGACTAATGGATGAGGTTGGTGGTCATCTATTAAGAAGCTCTTTGTTGTAATGCACTCTATGTCCGCAGTACAGCCAGAGTTGACTTTTCACACATTATGTCCTAAAGGTGTCTGTTGACCAGCCTGTCAGGAGAGTGAAGGAGGTGTGTTTGCAAGCTGTAGTGTGTTTCTGTGTGTGTGTGTGTGTGTGTGTGTGTGTGTGTGTGTGGCTGTGCTACGCTCTGCAGTTCCCTTGGCCACAGTGTGAAATCCTGCTGACAAGGAGACTGTGAGCTTGACACACTGTGCTGCGACAATGCTGGGGCTGAGAAGAGCAATCAAAATGGTGGCGATGCTCCTTCTCCCTGGCGTGGCAGGGCAAACAGGTTCTCAAGGAGGACGGCCGGGCAGGAATCTGCTGCCGTCGACACATATGTCTCGCAGACGGGTGCAGTGGATGTAGTGTGGTGGATGTTCTGCAAATGAGCCCGGTGATTTAACTCTGGATGTGATTGTGATGTTGCTCTACACAGATTGTCTCGGGGATACTGATGCTGTGTGTCCTGTCTGTTTGCACTTAGAGCTCCTGTAGGAACTTTCACAAGTCTTCAACACATTCTTGACTCTTTCTCAGTTGTAAAGCTTATTCATGCTACACTAGCAGCTAATCTGTGTGCTCAGGTTTTAAGTTCAGCTCACCGGCTAAGGTCGTGTGGGTCAGGGCTCTTTGCTTTCGCTGTGGCAGAGATGGCATTTCCAGTTTGTGTTATAGTGAACCAAGGCTGGATTACTTGGCAAAGTGGGCAACTACCCAGGGGGCCCAGACTCTCTGTGTGTCAATTACTTTGTTGTAATTTGATTAATTACAAATTTGTCTGGTAATATACACCTCTAAAGTGAATTAAAAACTGAAAAGCTCAGGGCCCTAAGGTGCCTCTTGCATTTTTACCCAAGCTTGAGGCCTTGTCTAATACAGTGTCTAAATTATAAATCTAGAAACATTAGTTGATTAATCAGTAGTTCGGTTGATCTATTTTGACAATCAATTTATCGTTTCAGTCATGTTTCAAGCAAAAATACCACAAAAATGTTCTGCTTCCAGCTACTTTTCTCTGTTTTATATAATTGTAATCTGATATAATTGTGAGCAGTTGCTTTTCTTTGTCATATACCGTAGTATGTTAGTAAATTGAACATCTTTGGATTTTAGACTGTTAATTAGACAAAACTAGAGATATGAATATGTTGCCTTGGGCAATTCTCACTTTTTTGATATTTTTGAGACAAAAAGATTAATTGAGAGAGTAATCATCGGATTAATCAATACTGAAAATAATCATTAGTTGCAGCCCTATTCAATTGAATTCCATATCTGAAGTATTTTAGTTCATATTCTGCCTACATGGCCCATATCTTTAAATAAATGTGTGTTTAATCATTTTATCCCAAACTAGCTGACATACAGCAAATCTGGGACTGGGTTGTATTCCAGGACTTCAGGGAAACACATTGGGGCAATATGTGTGTGTGTGGGGGGGCGCTCAATAGGGGCCCACAGCTCATTTTTGCCCCGGGTCCCCTCAGCTGGTTTATCCGGCCCTTCCTCTAACAGCTTCATATTTCTGAAGTTGTTGTAATTTGTTAAACATACTCCATTTATAATATGCTGTATTTGCACAGCATTGATTAATTAAATGGATAATGTAGTATCTTGCAGCATGCTATAAGACACCGTCAGAACACAAAACATCTCAACTTAATTTTTTATACTGACCCTTGTAGCTGTAATTGTAATTGTAAATGTGTGCCTGACTAAATATCTGTATCATGTTTGGAGGGCTACAAAGGCTATCCAAATCAAACTGGTTAACTTCTTACCTCCACATAAAATATTTAACACACATTGTTGCTGCAGTTCAGCTTTAATGTGACAGGGCAGAACCGAACTATGGTAGATACTTTTAGAAAAAAAAAAATTACATAACTGGATTTTTGCAAGGTATTTCAGGATTACGCTTAAAAAAAGCTCGACAGAGAGGACAGAGGATTAAACAAGAGAGACTTCTGTGATGGTTTGAACGCTGGAAGGAAGTGGTTGTGAAGCTCATCACTCAGTCTGATACTCTTTCTGTGTCTGTTACACACACACACACACACACAACACACAACACACACACAACACACAACACACACTCTCATTCACTCGCTCACATTGGGTGATGCACTCCTCCATTCTTTACCTGGGGCAGTGAAGAAGGCCAGGGAGACGCACAAAAGCAAATTGAAATGCTCCAGTGAGTGCTTTCTTGACATGATGCATGGCTCATGAGATGCAGCCTGGCCCTGCTGCTACACTTGTAAGTGTGCTGAAACACACAGGCCCCCAGATCCAAAACACTGTAGTCATTACAGCAAAGCAACAAACCTCACTGCTTTCTCTTGCATTTTGCCGACCTTCCTCGCTCACATAAACACATTTCTTTCTTGACTTAGATATTGGATTTAGATGTGAAGGCATGTCATGGTTACAGTAAAAACCCGCCAGGATCCTCTGAATAACTGAATGCTGTGTAACTAGGTACAGGCCTATTTGAAAAACTAAAAAGCAGCATCATGTCAGGGTTTAAATGGAACAAGGAAGTGGCTTGCTAGAGGTGTCATTCCAGTTTCTGTTGTCAGTTGCCACGTCGCGCTGCTGCAAAACTGGTTCCTCCTCTCTGCTTTCCATCAGAACATCAACAGTTCAGCGTCACCTTTCCCCTCCTGGAAAAAAAAATGCTTGTAGCTCAGTATAGCTCAGAATTATGTCTGTCTTTGCCAGTCTTTTCAGCACACGTATGTTAAGCATATAGGGGGTTAGTTTTATAGAAAATGAAGACTTTAAGTGTAAAGTGGCCGTGATGATTTGTCCAGTGAGATAAATTAAGCCATCATGGCATGGCTCAGGTTTCCAGCCGAAATTCAGGATTTATACCCTTCTCTAATAAGACACAGTGAACCAACTCTGTCAGCCCCTAGCTGCCTGTGGTGGAAAAAAATCCTGAATTCTTTGGAGACGCCCGTTCCTTGGGCAGTGTGGTGCCACCGGACAAGGCCTTCATTGAGCAGGAACAGGAGTGGTCTTGTAGAAGGGATCCACACTGGCTCGGCCTACGAAGCAACAGAGCTGTCCAAGGACGATTAAATATTTAAGAGCTTGGAAAGGAGGTCTCAGTGGTAAGTTAATATTGATGGGTCTCTCATCTTTCCCTTCTCCAACCTGTTGCCTCAAGAGGTCAGTTTGGTGAACCTGGAGAGGAACCTCACCTCTTCTCTTCTTAGATAAACTTACCAGTAGCTTCAAAAAGCTGGCCAAAAAGTTGTCTATCCTCCAAGGTTTCTAAATATCTAAACCAGACTCTGTTTGACTTTTTGGCTCTTTTTTTTTTGCTTCCCGTGCCCTCTTTTGGTCACTCTGAAATACTCCATCCTGACTTGTAACCTCACCCACTCCTGTAACTGTAGTAACCGCCATGTCAGGCTTACAAGGAAGTCAGCATTGCAGTGTTTTCTGGCAGATGTCCACTGAGCACCACTTACAAGAATCCCTTCAGTGCATCTCGCAGCCTTTGCTTGTAATCTTTTTTTTTTCTGTTTTGGTGAATTGGTGGAATTGGATACTGCTGAAGGCATTTTAATAGATGTAAGGAAAACAGGAATGAAATCAAGGTTTCAGACTTTCGATTGAGATGAGATGAGAGCCTTCAGTGGAAGACGGTTTTGCTCGGAGTGAGAAGGAAGTCACATCATAGTCGCATCATGCAAATACACACACTCTGGCGCCTCGAGAGCTGACCTTAGCCCGCGTTTGTTCCCAGCTATCCATATATGTTGTCTGAGATATTTATTTGAGACAGCAGCAGATTGATTTACGTCAGGAAATGGTTTCCTAGGAGAGATGGACTACAAGGCTGCGTGGAATGTAAGGTTTCCTGGAGTAATTGTCTTTGTGGAAAAACACTTCCTGGTTTCTTTCCAAGATCTGTCCTTGGACAGTCTTTCACTCGCCTGAATCTTCAGTGGTGTTTATTTAGCCCATGAACCCGTGTCTTTAAGTTTCAGAGCATCTGAATGGAGCAAATTGTCAGCCTCACATGTCTGACTGTGTGTATTGTGTGTGTGGAGCTGCAAACAAAATAATTTCCTTGCTGTAGCCTACTTGTGTACAGTACTTGATAGAATTCTTTTTCTGAGAATTTTTCTCTTCAAGCTTGAGGGAAGAAACCTCTTGAGAAAACCAAATATATCTCTACCTATTCCTTCCCATATAAATTGTAAAAATAATCACGCCTGAGGCTATTAATTAAATTGTGCACTTAATCATTTTTGGATGGAATATTTAATCATGTTGCTGAGGGTTGCCCCAAGTTTTATCCTTTATGCTTTTCAGTCTAGAAAAAAAAAATTATTAGATTTTACCTCTCTCATAGAAGCACTAAACATGTTTTTTGGGTCACCTGTATTTGATAATGTTATCTACAGAAGCTTACACATATCTCATTCAAGTTTTGTATGACAGTGTAACCGTAAGCGACATATTTAGAGGCACAGTCCTCAGATCTCTTCAGGACGTTGCCTTCAGCTTGTGAAGAACAGCAGAGCCGCACTCTAGCTGGCCATCTTTGCAGCGAACAAAAACCGCACATCTCACTTCTGCTTTTGCTGACTGCCATGACAGCAGAGGAACAGACAGGAGGGGAAGCTGCTCGCTCAGGTCTGTGCCCTTAAAGTTAAACACTTCCATCTGTGTAACAAGATAGCAGAGCGAGCAGAGGCAGCTCCACTCAGCTGAGCAGGACAGTCAAAGACCTTGAGGAGCACAAAATGGTGGATGGCCGTGCCACTGATACTCCAGCATGATTGGCTGTCTCCTTGGCCACAGTGGGGCTGGCTGTGTGAAATGGAGTCCTCTGTGTGGAGCGTTGGCCCAGCCTCAGCTCTGATGCAGAAGATAATTCTGTCAGCCCCGAGAGAGAGAGAGAGAGAGAGAGAGAGAGAGAGAGAGAGAGCAGCCAAGTGAGGTAGCTATACTAAGGAAAGGGTGAGCAGTAGACTTCCAGAGAACTCAAACTCATGCAGGTCTGCTTGCTTCCACCTTGACTTACTTTCACTCAACTGCTTGATTTCCTGGGTTCTGACTTCTGTTATTAATAATTTTTCATTTGATGCTTTTAGCATTGAACAGGCACGCAGCGGCTAGAAAAAAAAACATCAGCTTTAGATGAAAAGATTCATTTTTGGTTTTTGTTAACAGCAATGAAGAGGGCGACTATGTAAGGGTATTCATTATCTAACCTTCACACCCAGCAGGCTTTAGCTGAGGGATTTACCAGCCCCGTGTTTTGTTGCTTTGTGAAAATTTCAGGCTTGAAGGTCACATAAATATCTCTGAAGGCTCATGATTAAAACGTAAACGCAGCAGATGTAAAAGACTGTGAGCGCGACATTTTGAATGGAGTAGTATTTATTTTTTATTTTTTACATTTTTTTATGGTGACTTTTCACCATGACAACCTGAAGGCAGTAGCCACATGGATGGCCATTAATTCTCGTCTCCTCCTAATCTGCTTGGTCATTATCTTCTGTGCAAAAGAGGTCAAACGTTGCTACCGAGTGCTCTGTGCTGCAGCCGTCCTCCTTTTCAGAAGGAGCAATCTGAGCCCTCTGCTAAACACAAAGGCTACCCTTGGAGCAAGGTTACTTGCACCACGATGGCCAGCTTCTTTGGTGTTTTGTTTTTTGTTTTTTAGGGTGCAGCTTTAGAGAGAAACATGTAATTAGCAAGTTGGATGTTCTTTGATCGAGAAAGGAACTATCTTGGTTTGCAAAGAAATTGTATAAAGAGGAGAGTGAGCGCAGTGACATTAAGTATTAAAGGCCGTCTGACTGGGTGGGTGATGTCAGGTAACCATCTGTCAGAGAGAGACAGTCTGACACAGGCGCTGTCTGACCTTGCAGTATGGACGACCCACACATAAAACAGAAAGTGATCGTCTCTTCCTGGGATTAGCACAGTATTGCAACTGGAAGCCATTCTAATGGCATTCCTCCGTCTCTCTTTCAGCTTCTCCGTCTCTCTTTTTGATGTGAGGACTTGCTTGAAGGCCTTAGTCAGCAGAATGCTTTGAGGTCCAAAGATCAAAATCCTTCAGTCCTCTATACTCTGCTCGTTGTCCTTTTATTACCGAGGTGGCTCATGTCATGTAATGCACTAACTTTGATGTCGAATCAGATGATATCCTAACTATGATAAGTGTGTTCTAAGGGCAGTAATATTGTGTAAACACCCAGTTAAAAAGAATTCAGGAATTCTGCATCTACTGCTTCATTTTCTTCCATTTAACCTGCATTCAGCCAACTTATTTGGATGGTGGTAAGCCCACATGATCTTCCCCTTTACACAGACTCCTTAAGGGTCGCCTGGACCTGCAGCGGTGAAGTGTTTCTTTTTAATGCCCTCTGAATGTGACACTAGTGAAGGTCAGGCTGCAGACAGATCAGCAAAGCTTGCTGGATTGCAGCGTCTGAAAGGCTCTGCACCTGTATTTACCAGTCCTCTGAGACAATCTGGGATTATTGAGCTGGTTTCCTGAATGTTAACCAAAAAGCCAGACTTTTCTTTTTCTCATTCTGTCAGTTAAAGTAACCAGTGAAAGAAAGTTAAACACAAAAGGCTATTGTTTGTGAAGTATGCACATACATCATAAATTCAGGGCTGTAACTGTGTTGTGATTAAGTTAGTCGCATTGACAATCAAGAAGTGAGCTAAATTTCTTAAATTAAGTGAAGTGATTCTAATTAGATCAAATGAAAGTAGATTTTCAGTGAATGTTAAAGTGCACAGAGACGAGCGCAGACAGCAGAGGGCCAACGCAACGTTTTTAAGATGTTACTGCTGAAAGATTCAGATTAGGACACAGATCTAAAATCAGATTTACTGTAAGACCCTTTAAATATTTTCTGGAGCATAGTGAAGACAAACTTGAAGACTTAGAGGAATTATGGCACCATGAGGACCTTATCTAGATCAGGTCATCTTTCTGTGATGGATGGTCATGTAAAGAGGAAGCTCTAAAGGAAAAACTACCAAGAGGCCAACGGCATGCTAAAAATAACTGAAGGATTGTATAGCAGAGACTGTCCACAATGTGCGCTTGGCAAGAGTTTTATGTGTTCTGAACACTTCTGAGCTGAGGGGCAACAAGATGAAGACTACTTCTCACAAAAAAGCACATGGTAATTGTGAAGGCATGTGGTTCATTCCCATGGTGAGAAGTGGAATTTGTAATCTGATGAAACCAAGGTAGAAGGTTTTTATCTTAATTCCTAAATATAGAGCAATGGCACATCAAGTACAGGTCATTACCTTAAGGACAATGCTTACACCCTTAACGCACGGCCCATAATGCTACACAGCTGTTGTGTTGGTTAGAAGAGAAGAGAAGTCATTTTTTGGGAAATATTTCCCTTTTTTAAAAAAGAAAAGTTTCATATTTTATTGTGGCTAAAAAGAAATATCCTAAATCTACATATGCATGAAAGCAAAATGTGTTGTGTTTTTTTAAATCTAACACTAACACCAACTCTGAAAAGTAAAATGCATTTAAAGTAATTGGAAAAAATAATCTATAGGCATTTAAAAAAAAATCTGTCAAATGAAATAATTTTAAAAACACTATTTTTAGCATGGTAATGCCTTGTGGGGGAAACCACTTCCTGTCTCCAAAAGTGAACCAAGCGCAGTCAGACGAAGCAGTCCTACATCATGGGCAGACCCTTCCTTATCTCCATTTAAAGCGATCCCATGTAACTTTGGCTGAACAGCGGCAACATGTCAATTACGGGATGATGGTAAATACTAAAACGTAGTTTAACAGTAGCACAAGTAGAGAAGAGTCATAAAGTCAGAGAACTGACTCAATAAAGTCAGTTGGAGAGAGCAGTATCTAAGGTTTGCTAACATTAGCCACCATAAGCTACTGGTCATACCAGACCAAGAAAGGCTGTGGCAGCAAAGCCCCTGTATTGAAGTGATTTCTTAATAATTCACCTTTTCATTTGTAAAATATGTTATTTCTAATCTTGCTATAATGCAGAGTATTTTTGCTTTATTTCAGATGGACTTGTGGTTTAAGATGAAGGAGTGCTAGAAGAATGTTTCTGGTCCAGGCCGTGTTAGCTTGGTTAATGGCTGACCTACTTTTTTTGAATGCCATATGCTTCCTTAAACAGATTTGTTGCCAGATTAACGCCAGTGTGTTTTAGTCAGGTGGCTAATAATATCTTATGACAATGTTGATGTTTTTGGGCCACTCTCAGAGACATTTAACACTTTTGGCCACATCCGCAGTTGGTTGGTTGATTATTAACATGATGTGGTCTCAGCATTAGGATCCAAATGTGTAGCTGCATAGCTGGGGATTTATCTTAAAAGATGATTAATATTGCTGCTCAATCTGGCATATTTATTCAGCATATTGACCCCAGAGAATAAAATCTACAACAGAATCTATAAAAATTAGAATAATTGGAAAGTTTGGATGTAATTTAAACCTAAAATAATTTAAATCAAAATATTGTAAGTTTACCGGGAGGTGTGTGCTGGCATTACTGTTGTATTCCCAGCTCTGTTCTGCATTTATTCTTGCAGTATTTCATGCCAGTCTCATCCCTTTCATTCCATTCCAGCAGATGTCTGATGAATGCTACGACAAAACGTTCATACCGAACATTATTGATTCCTCACATCTCCTCTGAAAAGGCCTGGTCCATTGATCGGCCAGGTGGGATCGATGTCTCATCTCTGTGTATCCTCAAATGAGCAGCACCATGTGATCACATCATTTAAGATCACAGGCAGAGAGGAGGGAGGTCACTGTCCAGCTCACTGTTGTTCTTATCAAATGGGAGCTGAAACGCTGTTGTAATGAAACAGATAGGCTCATCAGGACTACAGTAACGAGACATCTATCTGTCAGATTCAAGTGGTTAGATTGTGGTATTGTAAATTAATTCCAATGTCAAAGTCTATTAGATTATAGTGTATTATTATTACGTGTTTATATGCATCTGCAATAAACGAGGTATTAGAGGCCAAAGTGACAGCCAACACTACTAGCAAACAAACATAAACACTATTTATTTTCTACTTAAAGTAAACCCATTTAAAAATTACAGTGAAAATCATGTTAGAAAACTTGCTCACAATGACAATGCTAACATGCTGATGGTAAGCAGGTATAATGTTTACCATGTTTGTCCATTTTAGTTTAGCATGTTAGCATGCTAACATTTGCTAAGTGGCACTAAACACAAAGCACAGCTGAGGCTGATGGGAGTGTCATTAGTTTTGCAGGTATTTGGTCATAAACCAAAGTAAAGTGGAGCTAGATTAAAAAAAAAAAAAATCAGGGGATCACCAAAGTAACTAGCATTCATCCTCTGGGCACCACAGATATCTGCACCAGGTTTTATGGCAATCCATTCAATAGTTATTGAGATATTGCAGTCTGGACCAAACTCTAATTTTTGGATTTTGGACTGGTTGGTGAAAACATGCATTTTGAAGACATCACATTGAGACTAATAATGAAACTGTTAGTTGCAGCCCTACTCAAAATCAGCACTCCCGCCTCTTCATTGTCTGAGATCTCTTTTTTTTTTAGTTTTGTTTACTGTAAACTTTGGTGTCTTCTTGTAGCAGGAAACCCAACACTTTTGGCTGCAAGGGGACATAACAACAGTGTGAAAATCACTTTAAATCGATCTGCTTTTCTTGAAAATCCCAAAACAATGAGCATTAGAGGGACACGGCACCTACGTACAGTATCTCCACTTTACATGCTTACTAACACAATATGAGGCTCCCATTCAGTGTTGTGGTTGTATCTGTCAATATGTTATTCTTCTGTGTCGGGATTATGCAGCGGCACAGTATTGGAATATGAAGGTCATTCGGGTCGGACCAGCTTTCCTCTTTTGAACCAGTGCTGTTATCTGCTACAGTGCCGACAGATAAAAGCCTAACTGTGAGCCCACAAGAGTGAAAGCTGGTCGCGGGCCAAAGAAGCACTACAAACCAGGCGCTGTTATTCTGGCAAAATAACTTTTAAAATAACTTCCAAAGTGTGTATTAAGACATTTTTGTGAGGTCCCTTTTTGTTTTTGTTTTTTTAGGGATTAATGCTCTGTGTCATATTCAGAACCCATTCCTTTAATGTGTGTTTTGAGACCTTCAGGTGAGGCAAACCCAGGCCCATGACAAGTTGACGCTGGAATTCAGACCTTTGTGTGTGTTTGAGGTGGCGATGGTGCAGGGTAACTGTGTGTGTTGGTGTTCTTTCTCTTATGAGTGATGTATACGCATGGCTAAGAGAATGTAGGCACACGCACATATGGCTGCATGTTGGTCGACAGTCCAAGCGTTAAGTATCCTTCCTGGTTACCCTGTGGCTGTTGGTAGCAGCCCTGTGTCTGTTCACCATAAATAATCCAGCAGGAATGTGCCGAAAATTATGTCATGACACTGTTAACAATGTCATCTTATTTTATATGCATTTTGTTTAATTTTAATTTTATTTAAGCCTTCAATATCAGATTTTTTTTAGGCCACCTGGGGGAAGCAGAAACAAGTTGCAAACACAACGTTGATGCATCGTCACTTTTTAAATTGATATGGCGAACTCTTTCTGAATAGCAGCCACTGTGGCCACAAGTGACGGGACAATGTTAAATTCTAAAACATAGTGTGACAGTAGAGAAGAGTCTGGAAGTCAGCGAACTGACTCGGGGATATCAGTAGTGCAGGAATACCTATTTGAGGTTTGCTACTGTTAGCTAACATTAGCCACCATGAGCTAGTGGTCGACTGACAGAAACTTAATCTGCAACAATTTTGACAATCGATTGATTGTTTCAGCCACTTCTCAAGCAAGGATGCCAAACATGATCTGTTTGGCTGCTGTTCCAGCTTCTCAGATATGAGAATTAGCTGCTTTTCTTTGTCATATATGATAGTAAACTGTTTATCTTTGGGTTTTGGATCAATGGTCAGATAAAACAAATAATATTAAGACACCACCTCGGGCTCTGGGAAATTATAATGGGCACCATATTTTGAAATTTTATTGACAAAATGAATCATCATTAGTTGCAAACATAGATGGGAACAAATTGTTTGGTTCTTAGAGCTTATTTTACTCGCCGACGCCACAAAACAACTTCCCAGAATGTTTACAGGATATTGCATTAAATATTGTAATTTCCATATGGACACTGAGAACATGCAATAAGTAATAGTTTCATTCAACTATTTTATATAGAGAGCTGTGATAAAATTGAAGGTGCAGTCATTACAGCTTAGCTAACGCAAAGTGAGTTCGCTACAGCTCAAACAGAAATGGTGTGTTAAGATTTCCTACAGATGTGGAAGGAGTGACTCAGTTGTCCTGACCCTCTAGTCAGCGTCTGTGGTGGCTCTATTTGCAACTCAGGGCAGCCTGGATGGTAGTGGCAGTCTGAACTGTTTTGGTGTTCTGTGATCTGAGAAAGCCTGTTTTTAACCTGTTTTAGGATTTATGCCTAATATAGTTAGTGTAGCCCCACATATTGTCCTCTTTGAACAGATTTAGCCCTCCCTTCAGCATGTTGGAATTTCCTTGATTTTACTCGGGGTATGAAGATTTCATGTTGTGTGTGTGTGTGTGTGTGTGTCTTTTCAGGTACACACACACACACCCACACACAAATCAGTAGTCTGGTCTAAAGTATCAATTAATCTGGCAATTATTATCTCAATTAACTGTTTAATTGTTGGACAATTTTCTAAAGTCAGAGGCGACATCTTCAAATTGCTTGTTTTACTCGACCAGCAGTCCAAAACCCAAATATATTCAGTTTACTGTCACAAAACACAAAGAAAAGCAGAAACTCGATTGGTATTTTTGCTTGAAAAATGACATAAGTGATTATTGTATTATCAAAATAGTTGCCAATTAATTTTACTCTAGTCTGGTCCATGGTCCTGTGATCCTGGTGGATTCAGATCTTCATAAAACAATATATTTTCAACTGTCCATCACCACATTAGGCCCCAAATTACGTCTGTCTATTTGAATATGTTTCATGATTATAAACTTGCAGAGGTCCATTTAATATTAAGTATCCATTTATGTTTGGGGGTTTTTTTGTGCCAAATGACTGACAAAAGATTTTGTGACAACTGACTACTGTCTGTCTACAAAACACTGTAATATTGTAACATTGTAACTGTAATATTGCAAGTCTACATAAACCAGCACAGTTGTGAATTACCTCATCGACAGGCTCTAATCATCTCTCTAAATCTTATACCTAATGATGCAGTCACCAGGTGTAGGATGACCACAAAAAAAAAAATAATAGGGGGGAAAACTTAGACTTTGAAAACAAAGCCATGCCTCAGTTGTATCTGGTAAAGAGAATGATTTAAGGTTTGGTGCCAAAATAAATATTTCTTGCTGCTGCTTGACTTGGCCCATACTTGCATCAGCACGATGATTTGAGCCTTCAGATACAAAAAAGCTGCTGAACGTCTGCACAGAGGTTTGTCGTACTGTGATAAAGACAGCTATTGTTGAAATCAGCCAAGAGGTCCTCAAAGTATTTTATGTAAATGCGTTAGAAATCCAAAAAAGGATGAATCAGAAGCAATGTAATAATTTTATAGAATAACAAAAGATATAACATTTCTTTAATACTTCAGTTTGACAGAAGAAAAAAAACAACTGACCTTTAAGAACCTTTAAATACCTAATAGAAAATGGCATATGATCCCAAATGTTACTGTAATAATAAAATTAGAATGGAAAACATGCTTGAAATTGGTGTAATGGTGGTAATTATTCTAAATTAACATTAACATT
This sequence comes from Macquaria australasica, assembly GCA_005408345.1. Lineage (NCBI taxonomy): Eukaryota > Metazoa > Chordata > Actinopteri > Centrarchiformes > Percichthyidae > Macquaria > Macquaria australasica. Next base: position 483,922 of record SEMN01000025.1, on the reverse strand, counting down.
AAATACATTTTTTTTGTCTTTAGGAGTCTGAGTTACAGATGCATTTCTAGAATCTCATTATTCTGACTGAATATTACTTTGTGTAAAGGAACACTGCGTTGATTCAGAGACGCGTAGGCAGATTTGGCGCATTCAGGAAAAGCAGGTTGTGCTGTTAAATGTTTACCAAACTTTAAACAAAAAGTGTGATAACAAGGGTGGGTGGGCAGGCAGGCTTGCACACAGCATGGGAAGACAACATCCCAGCAGGTGATCCAGTGAAAATAAATATACATTGACAGTTTGATATTAAGGGATGAGCTGACCAATATCAATAGCTGTTAGTTCCACATCTGGTCCAAGATGTACTTTGCACTGGTGCATGTCAACAACATCTTCAGTAAGGTTTAATGGGAAAGCCTCATAGTTCAAATACAGTACAGTTGTGATGTGTTTGTTGTGACGTTTCCCTTGTCAAAAAAATTGATGAGTATAATAAGGAGGTAAAAATAAAAAGTTACCCGAGCTTAAACAATTTCTTCATGTTCTACTGTCCATTTTTTTTTAGCTAATTCTAATTAAGATATAGATTAAGTATTAGTTTTGTTTATTTTGGGGGGGGGGGTATGTACATGGATTTGCAGTGCAAATATAACATGAGATCAATATTACTGTGCAAAAAAACAAACACACATTTTTCAGAATTGTTTGTGCTTTCTCATCTTTTTGTCAGAGCAGCTTGTGATTTTGGTAGTTTATTACTCTCTTGCTTCTGTTTCATCTAATGACGCAAAGGTAAACATAATTGTACTATGTGCTTCAGTGTAGAGCTGAAACGACTAATCAATGAGGTGATGGACAGAAAATGAATCGGCTAATTTCATAATTGATTAATCGTTTAAGAGCCAAACATTTCATGGTCCCACCTCCCACCATGTGAAGAATTGATAGTAAACCAAATATGTTTGAGTTTTGGACTATTGGTCAGACAAGCAATTTGAAAACGTCACCTTGGCTCGGGTTCTTATTTAAACTTTTTTGAGACTTAGATTAATCGAAAAAGAAAACATTTGCTAGTTGCAGCCCTGCTTCAGTCTACATGACATGCCTACAGCTGCTTCACAGTAAACAGTTTCATTGCTGCCAAATGTGACTTGAGTTTTTCAGTTCCAGCGATTTTCATACAAATGCAGTGCCTGATGCTGTAAGTTCTTTAAGAGCTAGTTTCTACACATTAGCAACATTAATACCTATTATTATAAAAGTTATGCATTTAACTACTCATTGTCATATTCACTCTTTTTGACCAGATGTATTATACAGCAGCCGTATACCCTTAAATTAATATTTCTATTGCAGCATCCTGTCACAAGTTGGCATATTTCATGGCAGGAAGTGCTTTAAAGTGGAATAATGTGCCCAAAAGACAGGTGCGTATTATTACTGTGAGGAAAGTATTGGGGTGGGGAAAACTGAGAAAAGAGAGGCACAGATTTTGGCATTGATGAGATTGTCACAGAATCTAAATATTAGTTATTTACACAGAGAGTGCCAGCGTGCAGAAGCTGCTGGGTATGAACCTGTTTGCTTTGCACCGTAGTGATGTGCGGGAGACTTCTTGTCTCTTGTATGATAAAATAATCACGGCAAAGAGCTGCAAAAGCTGAAATCATGTAAACAAATCTCCCTCGCACCGACCCCGTGCCAGTGAGGAAGCCATGTTTTTTTTTGACAGTGAAGTCAGGTTTTAGATATCACCTTCTGAAGTTTACAGTTGTGGTGCGGTCTAATACATGTTTCTACTGAACAGCGATGGTGACAGCTTAGCACGTTTTTTTTTTCTTTTCTTTTAGCCGAATTGAATCTAATAACCACAAGTTTCATTTTCTGTTTTTAGTTCACGGGGCCTTTTTGAGGAACGTGATCGTCATGTGAGCCTAATGTTTAGAATGTGGGTTTGGCTGTTGAGTTTGAAAGGGTCATGTGTTTAGTTTCACCATAAATTTGCTGCTTTGTAACACTAAAAAGTATTTGTGATACTTATCTGTTACAGTTGATTTTGTCTCATGTTGCTTCACATTCGTCTATCTAGAGCAGGTGGTGGAAATTCCAAACCAGTACAGTAGCCTTGCAACCGGTATCCTGCCACTTTTGTTAAGCTTATATGTTCAATTTTTGTGAGGACTTACGTTATGGAGGTGCTGTTTCAACTCTTTGTTCATTTTGAGGCCACAGTTTGTGGTATTACATTGCATTATATTAAGCAGTGTGCTATTTGTGTATGAGCAACTGTTGAGCACGCTATCAGATGCTGTGTGTTAGTTCTCTGGGGCTGATGACATCAGAGGATGGGAGTAGCCATCTTGATCTTCAGCTCTCTATCTCCTGTTTGTGCAAGAGGCCAAATTCTCACTGGTGCTGTGACGCAACGTTTTATGCTCTTCTGCAGACACAATGAGATCTTTCTCTGCAGTCTCTCTGCTCTCTTCTGAGAAAACCTGGTGGAGACTGTGGACCAAAGAGATCAGAATTTGAAGTACTGTACGATTACCCTCACAGATCTTTTGCTCTTTTTCTTTTGTAACTTTTTTGAAACTAAAAAACGCATTGATTTCTCTCTGATGTTGTCATCTCATCTCTGCAAAAATCAATTGCCATGGCTCTGGCTACCTGCTGTTATTGCCACCGTATTTTTCCTTCAGAAAGCAGGCTGTCATTTTTAATCAATGGGTCATTCATTATTGAGGGAGTGCAGGTTGACAAGATGCATGTCCTGTCTTGTTTGCCAGATGAATTATCTGTAGCCAGGATGCCATATAGTAATATCCCAACACATCAGTGGATTTTTCTCTCCCTGACGGCATGAGATGGTAGCACTAACCAACAGTTAAGGACAAACCTCTGTACTCCTAATCAGCTTAATGCTGGCTTATTCAAAGGCCCTCTTTCAGACAGAGCAGCTGCTGTCAGCCAGTTTGAGTAGAGGGTGTGACTGCTGGCAGAGCTCGCTGATGCAGAGAGACCGGTTGGTGATTAACAAATGTCAGTAGACTTTGGAATCTGGGGAGCCCAGTCTGATGGCTTTGTCCTCTGTTGCTTACCACTGAAGGTCTTCCAGGTGGCTCTGTCATGGTCTCTGGCTGCCTCCCTTCTCTTCCCACCCTTCCCCTTCAGGCCTGCTCTCCCCTTCTGCTCCTCTCTGCCCCCTTCTCGTCTCCTCCTCAGGGCTTGGGGTTTCAGAGCTCTGAGATAAAGAAGTTCAGACATGCCTCACATTTTTAGACCCCCTTGTGGAACGTAGTTGGCAGCTCCTCCAGAACGCATTTTCTGTATTCCTCTCCACCAAGTGTTGGTGCATACCGCTCCCTCTGACCTATTCTGTCTTTCTCTGGAACTGGGATTCTAGCGTTTCTCTGAAAATCTCTTCATGTGGGAGATAATGTCTCTGAGAAATGAAAGGAGGCAAAGTCAGCCTAGCGAGAGTGTGAGATGTTTTCTGCTGAGCTGTGTGGGCAGAGGGCTTGGGTACAGTACTGTACATCTGGCAGATAGATTTCTGTCAGCAGCTCTCCAGTGTCAGGCTGCCTGCCTTTGAGGAAGAGGATCAGATCTGTGGGTCCATGTTGTGTGCTGGCTGAACACCTAAGCGCACATAGTCAGCTCCTAAAATGGCTGCCCTTGAAGCTCGGCTCAGAGGAGGATCTGAGCAGCTCAGTCGCTGCCTGTTAGAGCCCCAGCTGACTAGATGAAAGCACTTACACAATCTCACCCATTAACTTGGTGTGGCGCAGGGACTGACTGGCTGAAAAGACACCGCCAACTCTAAGGCAGATGGTGGTTGTGTAGGAGGCTTTTTTTTTCCTCCCGGGCATTCCTCTCCCCTTCTCTCCGAAAGGATTCTCTTGATATCCATGTCAAGGAACCTGGCATTAGGAGGCAACTTTGTTCAAAACAGCAGTGAACTGCCAAGAGAGCAGGGTGGGGCCCCGTGGTGAGGCTGTAACCTGACTCTGAACAACAATGGATCCCCTGGTTGCTCAGGGACATACTGGCAGCTTGGCCGGCTCACATGGAGCTCTCCACTGGCTGGCCAGTTGGGTGTGGGAAGCAGGGCGGGATTCCCAACTGTCTCTGGCTGGATCTCACTTGAAATTTCTTGCTTTCAGTATCCAGATCAGTGGACTGAATTTGATTGTAGGACTAAAGCTATATTTCATTGCATCTCGGTTAAAATCAAAGCTGACTTTGTAATACAATATCCAGTCTCTATTTATTTATTTTTTTTCAGTATTGCATCATTTCATTCATTGGTTTTTCTAGTGACAATAAATTACACTAGAACTGTGAAATGTTTTCTCTTGTTTTCTCAAAATTAAACTTAAAACTAATGGGTGACATTTTAATTAGTAAGATCTATGTCAACGCCTCGCATTTGGAGCTACTTTGCAAATATTGCGTGCTAACAAACTTTCTGTAACTTTGGAAATGTATGTCTAATACTGCAGCATTTTTGTTTCATGCTAACATGGTGTATTCAAAGTTTGTTTTTGAGTTGGCACACTTAAATAATAAGCCTGTGCCGCTTCAAAAAATTGTGCTACATGATATTCTGACATGTGTGGGCACAGTTAGAGCACTGCAAGGGCGAATATTTAAATTTCTCCTCTCTTGAGCCTGCCTGCTATAGGGCCAGAATTGAAGACATTAAAAGAGTACTCCACCGATTTAGCTTTGCACTTATATAACATTGTCGGACTCACTGTGGACAGTTTGAAAAAAAAAAAAAAAGATAAAAAATTGACACCGTTGTCTTCCTGCAACATCTCACCTCTCGCGACATTTCAGAGCGAGACTTCTCCTTAAGCCAGACTTCCATTTCTGGTTAAACAAAAAGGATCTTACTCTTAAACAAAAAGGTCTCTCTCTGTAGGGATCCTTTCCATAATGTTGTCAGACACTTTGAATATCAATCTGAGCCTTGGTGGCAAAAGCAAGCACTTTTAGTGGACGTACTTTGACGGGCGCAGTTGCCCCAAAGCATTATGTGGCAGCCATTGCAGCCCATTCGCGGCTGCCAGCTGAGGTGATCTACTGAACCAACTCCAAAACCTTTTGTACATTAGTCATTTAGACCCCAAAATGTAAAAAATTGGGCCCAGGTTTAAAAATACCGTAATTACCCTTTAGGCTGTGCAGTAAAGGCAAAAAATATCAAAAGATATCTTAAGATACTTTGTCAGTACACAAAGGAGTTTGGCACAGAAGAGAAACGCCTTAAACAACAGTTGTTGCATGCGAAGGCTTCTGTCCTGGTTGTTTTTTAACGGTTAACAAATGGAACTGACATGCAGTGTACACAGTGTGTGTGTTTGTGTGTGCGTTCATTTGTGTACACAACCTAATGTGTGCACAACTTCCCGTGTGTAAAATTCAATGTTGTTTTAGTCTTGTATTTCAAGTTGGGTTTTTTTTTCTCTCCATCTGACATTGATACACAGGGGTGGACAAAATAAAGGAAACACCTGGCAATATATCAAGGAGGTAATGAGGAGAATGGCCACCTGTGCATTCAGAAGAGCTTTAATCCATCTTGAAATGCTGCCATAGAAGGCCTAGCTGTGCGCAGGTTCAAATATGTTCAGACCTGGAAGGTGTCCATAGTGCTCATGAAACCACTCTTATACTTAGTATAGTTATAGTAGTTTGGGGATATATTCATCCTGAAATATGGAACCATCATGACAGACCAGTGTTTGTACCACAGGGTGCACGTAGTCCTGTAAAATGGCCTCATACTGTAAGGTCATTATGCATCTATGGAGAGCAATCGACATCCCTAATACATCCCACAACATAGTCATACCCGATCCATTACAAATCCTCCATGCTAGTTGCATCTTTGTGCCTGGGCCTTGGATATGAGCAGTTTGGATATAAATGGGAGCCTTGTTATAAATATCAGCTTTGTAAACTCACATGTACAGACTGGGTCAGAGAGGTGGTTATTCAGTTCCTGGTAAGCATCCATTTGTTGACTTTCTGCAAAACAGTATGCACCTATTGTGTTAAGCAAACATAATATGTTCACAGAAATTAGTAATCTTGTACTTTCTTATTCGTTATTGTGTTCAAAAGAAAGTGTGAAAAAATCCTGTTGATTGGGTTTTGATTTGAGAGTCGAGGTTGTAGACTACCTAGTTCAGAACCAGTGTGAGCTACAAAACCTATTTGTGATATTATGTGATTTTTCAAGACAAAATGACAATTGATTAGAAAGCCATGATGAAAGAGCTGTGAAATGATGGCCACATCAACATTCATTTTTCTGGCAAACTGTCCAAACTGCAGAGAAGCCCAAAGATGTAAAGCCTTCATCTCTCAGTTGATTCATTCAATCTTATTTCAGAGCAGTTGATACAATCTGATGGAATAGTCTGCTCTAAATACTGAGCTGTGGAGCTGGTCTCCAGCTGTTGCTTATCCCAAGGTAATAAAAATGGGACAAATCAGCCCATAATCCCTCCTCAGTCCCTCCATTGTTCTTGGAATGATGCTATGCTAAAAAATGGGACCTTCTTAGTATTCTGAGTAACATCAGCATCTGCTGAATTCTTCTCTTTGTCATGTTTTGTGAGGCTTTCTGAGTTTGTGGACAGCTCCAGGCATTTTAGTGATTGAAAATATTCTCATTTTCATATGAATTTGTGATTCTCTATCCATGTGGTTTTGTCTTCATAATGAGACAACAGAAATGTGTTGCAGTCTTGCATAAAGGAACAAATATGTCTTCTTTATTTAACGTTTGAGAATTTTTGCAGTAACAAAACTCATTTTAATTTTGATTGTTGTTTGGGAGGTATTTCAGTGTATTTGATTTTGAGTTGAAGGCTCATAATGGTTTAGATTTTTTATTTTATTAAACTCCAGCTTTTATTTTACCCTCTCCTTACTCCTCACATATTATTCAAAATCAAAGCAACCATAAGGAAATAAATGCACATTTATCCAAATTCAAATTACAGACAGTGTACAATCCAATAAATGTTTTTTCCCTCCAGTGCCAAATTTACAACAATGTGCTACATTTTGTCGCATATTCTTGCAAATGCAACTTGAAGAGGCTCTATGAAGCCAGCAAATGAGACTCTGCTTTAGAAGGATATCTTTTCAGCACATAATCATGAATGTTTGAAAGCATTATATCTTTTCCTGGGCATTGTCGTACTTGCTATGTGGGAAATGTGTGTCATCCATCCTGCACTTGATTATTCTTTGTTCACAGCAGGAATTGCCATTGGTAATCATGCTAGATCATCACCAAGCTCATTTATATGGAAGGGCATGTTCACAACTCTGAATATTAAAGCATTACAGGATAATATTACTCCTGAAGTCTTAAAGCGTTGTAATAGCTTTGTATATACGAGTCTCCATGCTATAGTAAATACCCCTTCACTTGCGCTGTAAATACAGGCTAACCTATGGCTCCCATGAATATTTTAACATGATTCTCATAAATTAGTTTTCTTTTCAATCACAGCCACTTGATTAGACATTTATTCTACCATGTAATCATTGGAAAAGGCTGTATGTCCTCATGATTTTTTCTCTCTTTTTCTTTGCAGGTTTCCCTGATTTTCCAGGGAGTGCTCCCTCTTTGCAGTGATGGAGGTATTGCAGTGTGACGGCTGTGACTTCCGTGCCGAGTCATATGATGACCTGAAGACCCACATTCAGGAAGTACACACCGTTTTCCTGCAGCCTGCAGATGCCGACGAGTCTGACTCTCTAAAAGGCGAGGATGAAGATGAGGAGGAATATGAGGATAAGGATGACAAGGATTACACGCCTCCTAAAGCTGGATTGAGTATGCCTACCACATTAATTCTGATGTTAGTTAATTTGTTGAGGATTAGAAAACACTTCTTTTTTTGTTTCAAAGTATAGTAGGATGATTGGATATTTTATTGAGGAGCAAAATAAATTATTGAGTTGTTGCTGGTTTTACTGACAGAAACAGCAATGTCTAAAACACAGCAAAATGTTAATGATTTACTAATTTCAGCAGACATCTCACATCTCACATTCTCATCTTTTTTAGGCCCCAACTCTACTGACAATTCCAGCCAAACATCACAAAAGCAGACAGCTGAAACCCATCTGCCGTTTTACCAGTGCAAGTTCTGTGTCCGTTACTTCAGATCGAAATCATTCTTAAGAAACCACACCAAAAAAGTGCATAATGTTGTAGAGGAAGATTCAGATGCAAGTATCTCCTCACAGACAGCTAAGCAGCCCAGCTACACTGTTATAATGCACAATGACAATTCAAAAGTATATTCCTGTCAGTATTGCACATACAAATCTCCACGCAAAGCAAGGATAATGAAACACCAACTAATGTATCATAACAAAGTTCCATCAGAGAGTGCTGGAGATCCTTCAGAATACGCTGAGACCGGAGAGGAATCTGACTCAGCCAGCGGACTCATGAAGGGAACATTTGCCTGCGAATGGTGTGACTATCAGACTGACCAGAAGGACAGCTGGACTAATCACGTGGTGAAGGAACACAACGACAAGGTCAAGATAGTTTCCTGCATTGCGGAGCTGGAAGGGGAGGCAAGTGCAAGCTCACCCAAACCAGATTCTCCCTCCGTTTCCCAAAGCCCGACTAGATCAAAGAAAAGTTTTACTGACGTTCGTGGAAAGGAAGAGTCAGTAGGAAAAACAGCAGAAAACACGTTGGAGAAGTCAGTCCCAGAGATCTCGTCCTTTCAGTATGCACAGATTAGTGCAGTAACACCCAACAGCACAGGTTCCTCCATTTTGTCCAAGAGGTTTGCTTCATCTGATGTCTCCAACAGTGTCATAGAGATGGATACCAACTTAGTCAATGAGGAAGACTCTAGGAGCAGCTTAGAGGATGACGATGAGGAAGAGTTGGGCGATATAGACGATCCCAGCTATACTGGGACCCTGTCAGCAGATGCAAAGCAGCTTTTAACTGATGAGGATAATAAATTACTGGAGACTAAAGGAATACCATTTCGAAAGTACATGAACCGATTTCAGTGCCCCTTCTGCTCCTTCCTCACCATGCACAGGCGGAGTATCTCCCGCCACATTGAAAATATTCATCTTTCTGGTAAAACCACAGTGTATAAATGCGATGAATGTCCATTTATTTGCACCAGCCCTCTTAAACTAGGCACACACAAACAGAGCCACAATTCCTCAGATTTAGATACCTTGGACCTAACAAGTGACAGCCCAGAACCTCAGAATGACAATGCTGCAGACCCAGTTAATGGGGGTAATGTAAGCTCCAAAGTCAATGGAAAAAAGATAACCAGCACATCGAATGACCAGCAGAACCCTCATCGCTGCACACTCTGCAGCTTCTCTACTACCACTCTGAAAGGGCTGAGGGTGCACCAGCAGCATAAGCATTCCTACTGTGATGACCTAGATCCCACTGTCTTTGAAAGCCAGCTGACTGACCAGCCGGACTCTGAAGTGGACGCTTCTCCAATCTTTCTACAAAAAACCCAGACCTCCATTTTAGGACTTGCCACCAAAAAGCCCTTAGTAACAGGGAAAAGAGCCAGGAAGTCCATTAATGACTTGCCTTTGGATTTGTCCTCGGTTAAGAAGAGAACTAGAATTGATGAAATTGCCAGTAACCTTCAAAGTAAGATAAGCCAAAGCCAACAGGACATGATCATAAACCTAGATGACATGGATGATGAAGATGCAGGAGAAAATCACGCCGGTGCTGATCAAGAGGGTAGAAATCATGACAATAAAAACCCTGTCTTCACTTATAACACGCAACAGCTTCATGCAACAGAATCAATGATCTCTCACGAGGGAGGAAGAATAGGGAAAAGAAAAAGCAACCCTAAGTCAAAACCTAGAAACATTCCTATATCACTGACTCTCTCAGATGATAGCGAAAACATCTCTGCTGACCCCAGTGACAGTACTATCCAAGAGAACGCTGATTATTCAGAGGAACCAGGAACTGCACGTTTCTACTGTAAACACTGTGATTATCACAACAAATCAGCTCGTAGCGTCAGCACCCATTACCAGAGGATGCACCCTTACATCAAGTTCAGCTTTAAGTACATCCTGGACCCTGAGGACCAGAGTGCAGTCTTCCGCTGCTTAGAGTGCTACATTGAATACACAAATTACAACGATCTCCACCAACACTACATGGATCACCACCCTGAAGCAAGCAATGTGCTCAACTTCAACCAACCAAATCTGGTATACATGTGCCGCTTTTGTTCGTACACAAGCCCCAATGTTAGGAGCCTAATGCCCCATTACCAAAGAATGCACCCTACAGTGAAAATCAACAATGCTATGATCTTCTCCAGCTATGTAGTGGAGCAGTCCCACAAAACGGGTGAATCGCAAACCCTGAGGGAAATATTAAACTCTGGCCCCAAGAATTTTAACTCTGCAGCGTCAACCCCCAGGTCCTCCTCCAGCCCAGTGCTGAAAACTGTCTCCAAGACCCCCGAAGCCAGTGCTGAGACAGACCCTCTCAAAGAATCCATGGGTGGCAATGTTGTTGTCTATGATTGTGATGTGTGTTCTTTTGCTAGCCCCAACATGCACTCTGTTTTGGTCCACTATCAGAAGAAACACCCAGAGCAAAAGGCGTCTTATTTCCGTATACAGAAAACCATGAAGGTCATCTCAGTGGATCAATCACAGTCGGTTGCAAACTCATATAATCTCAGCATGACTACGCCTCCAAAACAACCAAGCGCAGCAGTGTATGGATCAGATGAAGAAATGTACTACTGTAAACACTGCGTGTACAGCAACAGATCTGTTGTTGGTGTGTTGGTCCATTATCAAAAGAGACATCCAGAAGTAAAAGTGACAGCAAAATATATCAAACATGGCGCTCCCACCCCTGGTTTGATGAAATTAATGGATGAATTGCAAATTGCAGCTCCCAAACAATTTTTGAAGCAGTTTCAAAATAACGGTCATGATGGATCTAACAACTCAAGCCCTAAACCAGGAAGCGGTGAGAAAGGTGAGGACGAGCTGTTCTTTTGTCAGCACTGTGATTATGGCAACCGCACTGTAAAAGGAGTGCTTATTCATTACCAGAAGAAGCATAGGGAAACCAAGGCCAATGCTGACCTTGTACGTCGTCACACTGCTGTTGTCCGGAGTCAGCGTGAGCGTGCACAGATGGTTCAGTCGAGCAGTGTCTCTTCTGCCATGACCCCAGCTGCTCCAGACCCTGAAAACGCTGCGTCACTGCGTTCCCTTAAGTGCAGACACTGTTCCTACACATCCCCTTACGTCTATGCCCTAAAGAAGCATCTGAAGAAAGAGCACCCCACTGTGAAAGCTACAGCCATGACCATTTTACACTGGGCTTACCAAGATGACATTCTGGAGGCTGGCTACCACTGTGAGTGGTGCATTTACTCCCACGCTGAACCCCAAGGCCTCCTGCTCCATTACCAAAGACGCCATCCTGAGCACAATGTTGATTACACATACATGGCCAGCAAGCTATGGGCTGGTCCAGAGACTACCCAACAAGGGGGCAATGTGGAAACTAAACATTACAAATGCAGAGACTGTGCCTTTGAGGCCTGTACAATATGGGAGATCACTAGTCACTATCAGGCAGTCCATCCCTGGGCCATTAAAGGGGATGAATCTGTGCTTTTGGATATCATCAAAGGAAATGGCTCAGCTGAAAAGATCCACCAGCAGGTTGCCAAAGAACATGCGTCTTTCACCTGCCAGTCTGTTGAAGATGACAGAGCACTGGTCATTGCCACCCCACCTCAAGAAAGCAATCCCCATACTTCCCACCCACGTCTTTCAATCTCTAACAATCCTTATCAGTGTACTGTATGTCTGTCAGAGTACAACAGTCTCCATGGCCTTCTCACTCACTATGGAAAGAAGCACCCAGGCATGAAAGTAAAAGCTGCAGATTTTGCACAGGAGGCAGACATCAACCCCAGTTCTGTGTATAAATGTCGTCACTGTCCGTATGTAAACTCCCGAATCCATGGCGTCCTAACTCACTATCAGAAAAGACACCCGTTAGTGAAAGTCACTGCAGAAGACTTTGCAGATGATATAGAGCAAATCACTGACATAAATGAAGGAGATGACAAGTGCAAAACTCAAAGGCAGGGCTACGGCGCATACAGATGCAAAATGTGCCCGTACACGCATGGGACACTGGAGAAACTCAAAATCCATTATGAGAAATATCACAATCAGTCGGCCTCTGTTATGTTCAGTCCCTCTATGACAAATTTCTCTCCCAGTAAAGAAACAGAGCCAGTAGCTGAATGCAGTGCTGGTAATATATCAAGTGCAGCAAAAGTCCACGAGGTCAGTGACTTGGACCTTGCCCTCTCCCAGTTACCCATCAATAAGACAGAGAAACATGCTGTATTCAAGTGTCAGCTCTGCAAATACTTCTGCTCCACCAGGAAAGGCATTGCTCGCCACTACCGTATCAAGCACAACAATGTCCGTGCTCAGCCAGAGGGTAAAAACAATGTCTTCAAATGCGCTCTGTGTTCATACACAAACCCTATACGCAAAGGCCTGGCAGCACACTACCAGAAGCGGCATGATATTGATGCCTATTATACCCATTGTCTGGCTGCTTCCAAGACTATGACCGAAAAGCCTAACAAAGTAATAGCAACCCCGCCATCAGAAGGGGACAATTCAGAAATGAGTGAAGACTTGCGTTTGGCTGTGGAGAGACGAAGGTGTTCTCTTTGCGCCTTCCAGGCCTTCAGCAGGAAGAGCATTGTCTCACACTACATTAAACGCCACCCAGGTGTCTTCCCCAAGAAGCAGCATGCTAGCAAGCTTGGTCGCTACTTTACCGTTATCTATGCCAAAGAACCCGAGAAGATTGCTGTCAGTGCAATGGCAGAGGAAGACAAGGAAGTGCTGGAGGTTCCGCTAGAACCCGCGCAGGACAGAGAGAGTGAATGGCTGCCATTCAAGTGTCTAAAATGCTTCCGGTTGTCCTTCAGCACAGGCGAGCTGCTCTCTATGCACTACAACGACCACCACAGCAATGACTTGAAGAGGGACTTTGTGGTATCGCCCAGTCCCGGGGATGAGGACTCTGAGTTGTACCAGTGTTCTCACTGTGAGCTGAAGTTCCTGGCACTCCCAATTCTGGCCAAACATCTATTGAACCACAATGAGGAGTTTCAGAAGAGGGCCATGAGGCAGGAGAGGAGGAGGCAGCTTCTCAGCAAACAGAAAGCCGCAGAACTACCTGAGACCAAACCCGAGAAGGTGAGCGGAGATACGTCTCCCTTAAACCTTGTAAATGAAAGAATAAAACCAGAATAATTTGATTTTCTTTTTTCAGTTAATATCTGAGAGCATACTATAAATCTTCTGATGCCATAGTAACAAGCTACTACTGTCTATCATGTGTTCCTTAACTCCTGGAAATCATGGGCTCACACAGGTTTAAAAAAAAAAAGCAATGGAAAACAGCTCATAGAGACATAATGTATCACTGAGAGTGTTGATCATATTAACATACCATGACTTTATAAATCCAAAATCATTGCAGTTGTACCCAAAGTAGTCCTATTCTGCGAAAACTGAAGTAAAAGTGATAATTATGTGTTGCCCCTTCACTTTCACCAGGAATATATAACATGCATGATAATGATAATTAGTTTCATAATAAGTTCATTAAAAATACCATTGATCTCATTTAATGTATATTTGAGAACAGTAGCAGTCTCTAACTTTATGGAGAAAAGGTAAATTTCATAGAGAAGAAATAGTATCTTCCAACTGTGGCAAATACATCAGCTGATTTAAATATATTTATAGGCATTAATGGCACTAGGTAAATTACGCTGTTACTGTCCTTAAAAGGGTAAATAATATAATTTAAAATAAACATCTTTATCACAAATCATTTTCAAATACAATACAAAAGATGTCAAAAAAGAAAACAAAAACTGTGAATAAAACAGGTTCTTTTTGTCATTCTTTTTCTGTGAACAGGAAAGCCCTGTAAATAAAGCTCCCATAGGATTCAGGTGTAACTTCTGCATAGAGGTGCACCCCACCCTCCGAGCCATCTGCAACCACCTTAGGAAGCACGTCCAGTATGGAGAGGTCAAAGAGGGACATGTCAAGGTAAATGGAGTATTTTTCTGCTTTAACTGAATATTTGTTTCATTAAGTCTGAAATATTTTCATATTAACTATACACATGTCAATGTTGAAACATATTTATATAAAATAAGTCTGAATTAATTAATGTAATTAACAATTATGGTTAATATAAATTCATATTTTTTATGGCAAAATTAAAAAACAATTTCTTTTCAAAACGGCATATGTTGGCATGTTGTTTAAAGTAGAAAGATAAAGGGTAACAAGCTAGCGGTTTCCCCCTATGCTAAGCTAATCTGCTGCTAGCTGTAGGTTCATATTTTGTGTACAAATTAGAGAGTGGTTTCAATCTTTGTACCTAATTCTCGGCAAGAAAGTGAATAAGCGTATTTCCCAAAATTTCAAGCTACCCCTTTAACAAATCGTGGAGCTACTGCTTCAGAGATCAAGCATTATTTACTCCTATTCTGCTTAAGTGATATCAACATTATATTTTCTTGAAACTTGAAAGACCCACTTTGTCTGTCCCCAGTGTTTCTGTCATGTAATATTAACTCTCATCCTCTTAGCTCTGCAGTGATCTGTTTTACTGGACTTGGGTTCTGTTTCCCATTTTGTTTACTACTGACGGAGGCTTCTGGGTCTGTCAGCTTCCCCCAGAGAAAACAAGCAATGCTGTCCCATTGCAGTGGAGGGGGGAGGAGTGGAGGACAGAGTGGTGAGCCATAACTTTTAGGGCAGTGGCGGGTAACCATTCGAACATTAGTATTCCACTGAGGCTGCCAGTGAGGGGAACAGGCCTAAGGAACGCCTCACCCAAACAGAGGCCTGGTTCTTCCGTCAGACACTCAGTCTGTCTTTTATGTATTTAAAATGAGATGGTTTGGGGCCACTTAGAGTAATACAGTGAAGTATTCACTTTGGCAGCTGAGGTCTACTAAAAAAAAAGGGGGAATATTTCTGTTGCAACTTTGACTTTTAGATATATGTTCAGTATATGGGATAAAAAGTTTACCAGAGTAGCCAATGGTACTTACCCTGCCTTACCCTGCCAGGGTTATGGGTTAACTACAAGCATTCATAGCCTACAACACAATGATCATGACGATGTACAGCATCTCTACTAGATGGAATATACAGTATCTTTTACACGCTACAGAGGGTAAAAATGAATGTTGCTTTTTATAGTATCATGAATACAGTTTCAAGTCTAGAACTGCAATGGTTTCTGACACAGTTGGATGAAGAACAGGCTGACGGTGCAGTCAGGGCAGACTGGATGGCAAGGTTGGGCCTGTGGATGCCACATCTTATTTATGGCTGCATGAAGTGCAGGGTCAGGTCCTTCCACAGAAAGAATGAGCTTCCTCGGGGCAATAAAAAAGTCATGGTGATTGTCTGTCCACTTGTGACGACTACAGAAACCAGCCTGCACTCCAGCAGATGGAGGAAGAAGAAATAGATGAGTTTTGTTTTGCAGTTGGTTCGTGTTGTTGGTGGTAGATGTGCGAATGCGTGAGGTCTTCTGTTTTAGCTCTTTATCTGATGTGTTGTATGACTAGTTTCGTATCATCCCATTTCTTTTCTGGATGATTGAGCATCATCAGCAGCAGCAGCAGCAGCTATGAAACAGGTGTAGTAGCCAAACAGAGAAGGTTTATTAATCACTCAGAATAAATGCTCATGGCTTGGTATGAAAATAGGACTGGGTGCATATTGTGATTGACTTTGTTTAGAAGAATTTTATTGCATTTATTTTTATTCTTAGAGTTATGCGGTTGAGAAATATATGAAAAAGATGGAGGAGAGTTGGGGATGATATGTCAACAAAGCTCCTGAATAGATTCAAGGGGTTGGACTCGAATTTTCATGTCACATTCCATTTGGATAGTGCAATCAACTCAGTATCAACCAAGCATGGCATGTCAGTAAATACCGGCAGACTACAGAGTTTCAGGTCCGGGTATTTCAGGAAAATGTGTTCCATAGAAAGAAAATGTGTTCCATAGAAAGGCTTTCAGGTCAATGACATACCCACATGTTGATCTTCCAATAATCAGTACTCAAGCATAAATGTATTCCATTGACAATACAGAGTGTGAATGAGAGAGCTGTAACTGAAACCTAACTGAAAATGAACCAGAGGTGTTAGATAGATGCTTAACTGTTGCTTGTGTGCTGTTATCATGATTTGCCTGATAAAAAGGGTTAGAGGTGCCAGAGTTTAAGTGATACTTGAGTGAATAGCTATTTTTGTCATCTGGTAGCTGGTTGAGTATCAACACTGGGCTGTCCAAGTAAATTGTTACCCTTTATTTTTCTCCTTTTATTGCAGTGTTGTGCGTCCACATAACGACAAGGCTTTGACAGGCAAAATCAACAGGCACAGAAAGGTTACTGAACATCTGAGACTTCTCCTCTTTGTTTTGCAGCAGGAAGTCAGCGAGGTCCCCCTGACCATGCCTTCAGAGAGCCTAACTAATGGTGACCTGGAGGGGGATGAAGCAGCTGAATCAGATGGCCTCGAGAGACCTGCAGCTACAATGATGGGTTCACCCTTGGTTTCCACAGCCTCTGGTGGTGTTGCTGTTGCCACGGAGACACTGGAACCAGAAACGGATGCTGTTGAAGGAAGGGCAGCGGCCCTCGTGGCCGCTGCGAGGGCCGTGGTGTCAGAGGACCAACTGAAGCAGCGATTAACAGCAGAGGGTCACCCATGTGCCCAGTGCGACCGAGTCTTCATGTCCATGCAGGGACTGAGGTCCCATGAGAGGAGCCACTCAGCCATGGCACTGTTCAGCAGAGAAGACAAATACAGCTGCCAGTATTGCCAGTTCGTCTCACCCTTCAGACACAAGTAAGTAGGGGCAGGGTCTATAGTTGATACCTCTAACAATGTTTCTACAGTAGAGTCCCCTGTATTTAGGATGGTAATTTATAAGGAGTAAATTAGAGCAAATTGGGCAACTTTGTCCAAGGTAAACACATATTTACCCAAATGTAGTGCAGTGTTAATGTGTTGATCCATTGATCCTCCATTGAGCAGTGATCTATTCTGACTGTTCATTTTCTTTCATGTTTGCTTTTCAGTAATAGTTCAAGTTGTAATCCTTAAGATTGATTTGGCGACACCAGTGGTTACTGGTATCAGCAAGTGTTGTTTAATACTACAGAAAACACTCATTGAGCATCTACTTTTTCAGAAATACAACAGAAGAGCAACAGGTGTATCTTTTTATGATGCAAGCAAACAAAATTACAAAGAAGTTGTGAATAATTGCAAACGCAATCTGATTTCAATGCTGCCTATGGTGCCCGTGATCTGCTGACAAAAAAATTTGGAAACAAACAAATTACCTTTCCTGTGTCTGCTTCACAATAAAAGCCACCCCGTGGTTTGCCAGTTGAATGCTTTTAATGTGAAGCAGCGTCAGTAGGAAATGTTTGTTTGCATTAGCAGTAAGTCAGCTGTGATATGGCTGTGGGAGAGGGAACAGTAAACAGTGAGGATGATAATAATGAGAAATTTAAATCCAGTGCGGGAATGGCGGACTCTGCCACAAACTATGAAAACGACTATATTGTGAGGTAATTACAGAATGCAAATACGCTGAATGGCTATTGCTGAAAAAAACTGACCATAAATGGCATCAAAAATGGGGTTTGATCTTGTGAAAATCTTAAGGATTTTAACTTTCTAGGCTAATGATGTGTCTGATCCTGCCAGGTTTGCTTCCATTTTGAGACGTGTGACTTTATTGACATTTCAGCCAGTATAATCTAGCAGCTAAAAGTCTTTTTTTTTGCCATTTATAAAAAGCCATGCATTAATTTTGTCATTTGTTTTTAGTGGTAGATCAGTATACCCGCACCCTTACGATATGTGCAATATGTAGCTCTGGTAGCAGTATATTTTGAACTCTCAATCTTATATACCTTACCAGTTTTACACCAGCTGTTCTACAAATCAACTGGACGTTAAACTCATTTTGTACAGAGCACAGTTTTACACCTTATTCTGTTTACCCTATCACAATCCCTTTGAATCTTCAATCTTCTCTAAGATTTCCTGCCTCCTAGGAGAGTAAGACAAACATTACAGCGAGACAGACATTTTGGTAGTGTGATTTGTTTTATCCATCACAGAGACACAGAGCGAGAGGGAAAGAGAGAGTCTTCATCTCCTCTGAGCTCCCAGGTGTAATCCCTCTGTACTGTATGTGCCCTGACCCAGAAAGAAGCCGCATTCCCATGCCACCTAGGAGGCTGGCATTAAAAACACAGCCACCGTCCCCACAGGCACTCACGTACTCATTCCCACCAGGGGATTGTGGGTAGATGAGTTCACCCCACGGCTCCTTGTTCTGTAGTCACTGGAAATGTGCGGCTGTTGTTTGTGAGGTAAACAGAATCGAGTGCTTTAGATGCTGCTGAAAAACCCTGCTGTTGAAATCATCAAAGTGGATGCTGCAGAATAGAGCTCTCTCTCTCTCTCTCTCTCTCTCTCTTACCTGTACTCTATTCTTGTCACTTTCTCTCTTTTATCTGCTATCCTTTTGTCCTCATTTCATCTATTTTATTTTATTTTTTAACGTCTTTTATCCTCTTATCTCATATCCCTCCCTTCTTGTTTTTTTTTTTTTTGTGTACTTTGTCTCGTCGCCAGTCTGGACAGACATGTGCAGTCTCACCACGGGCACCACAAGCCCTTCAAGTGCAAACTCTGCCCCTTTAAATCTGCCTACGTGAGTCGCTTGAAGAGCCACCTGCATAAGGCACACACAGGTAAAAACAGACGCGCACACACATACATTAAATCACATCTTACAGCTGTATCTATGACTAACAAGGTATTCCCGGGCCAGAATAGCAGCGTCCCGTTTATCATTTTCCACATAACGATGCTGTGCTTGATTTAGCTTATCCAGCACAATGCAACCAGTGGATTAGCTGGAGGAGCAGCTTCACCATTCACTGAGTACATTAGATGCGCCTAATTAAGCACATCCAAAAGAATCATATTTGGATTCAGATTTGAGCACAAATAGCCCAGATGAATTTATTGTTAATATTGTTTATTTGGGAATATGGTGAGAAACCCTCAGCATGTTACAAAAGTGAAGGCATACAGGTGTCTTTAGTTAGATGTGGTCCTTCACTCATGATTGTTTTTTTGTTTTTGAGGGAGCCAGATGGCAGACAAAGGCATAGACTTTGAAGCAAATGCAAAACAGCTCCACTTGAGCGATCAATACATGAGCAAAAGAAACAATCTTAAGACAGGCAAACTAGAAAGGCCAATTTTCACAAGGCATTTGAGTGCTCTCAACTGTCTGATTGGAGAGAACAAGAAACAGCAGTAAGAGTTAACAACTGCTGTGGATAATTGACACAAACCAATTTGGAGTTGCGATTACTTTTGAAAAGTGAAGTTTGGTGATTTTGTACACTTTGTGAAAACAATCAGCGTTAAATTTCATCATAGTGGCTCAGGTCTTTACCTTTGTGCCTTGTGATTGTCTTATTTCAAACATGTTCTTACCAGAAACAGTTCAGTCAGGATGTAGTTTCCTTACTAAACCACTTCTGGTAAGAATACATAACAGTCAGATCAGATTTTGTTGTAATGCTGCTCTTCAGGATGCTGCATGCATTGGGTTGTTAAGCAAATATATCCAACAGCTACAGGAAGAAAGGTGCTATAAATCCCCAATGGGTACATTTAAAAACTCTACCAAAGCATTTGCCAACACACACAGTAGTCAAAACAGCACCAGTACAGTCATGTCCATGGCTCACCAACCTGCACAAAACTTTATTTAATGTTGGCTCTTGTGTCAGTCTGAAATCAGGCCTCACTGGCCGACTATTACAATCTGCCCCATTCAGGTCTCTTTTGCCATTTTCATTGAAAGACACCAACAACAAGCAGATGGACTAGCTAACAAGCTTCATGCTAATTATGGAAAAAAAAGTCCCCTTCTGGTATTGTGAGACTACAGTATATCCATGTTTACATTCAAAGCCTTTTATACTATATATATATTTATTTATACCAACTAAAATAATAGTAGTTTAGCATTGTAGCACTAGTGTTTCTAACATACTGTACTGTTGATTTTTGTAGAATAAATACAAAATCAACTTTGTAACTTCCAAATTGCCTACAAGCAAAGTGTATGATGAGGAGTTGGAACATGGATCCGACTTAATATGTTATTTTCTAAGTTCATGTCTATGTGTGATACATCAAGACATTTCTATTTTAATTTTAATTTTAATAGAACTTCAATAAACGATGCAGAACATTTTTTTCTATTAAAATTAGGCTAATTAGTCCAAGGGGAACCCTAAGAGAGTACAAGATGACATATTTGTTACAGATTGGCTCAGAGGGGAATAGCTTTGTTTGTATTATCACCATGTTTAAGAATCTTAAGCCATTTACAGGTATCTGCAAATCCTCATCTAATACTGCCTTTGTACAGTCAATGTCATATAGTAGTCAAGTTGTTGACTTGATGATTTTTGATTTTCCTTCAGGTGAGCAGCACACATACAAGTGCTTGTCGTGCCCCTTCTCCTCTATGACCATCAGCCAGCTGAAGGAGCACTCTCTGAGAGACCATGGTGAGGCCCTGACCCTCCCCAAACTCCGGGCTGCTACGCAGGCTGCTCATGCCGCCCTCAGGCCCTCCCGGCTGGCCAGCAACCCAGAGCAGACTCCCTTGGACCCGGATGGTATGAGAGCCTGCATAATGTCATTTCAGTAGATATAAGATCATATGATAGGCCTGTCAAGCCAGATTTGGAAAATCTCAATTGAGCATCAAAGCAGAATCCTCTGTGATACAGAAATCCTTAAAACAAAGTTTCTTACTTTGGAGAAAAAGACCCATGTGGGGTTTGATAAAAAATGTAAATATTTGTTTTTAGAAATAGGCCTATATCAAATTGTCTATATGATATACATACAGTATATTAGGACTACAACTATTTATTAATTTTATTGATAATCTTTTTTTTCTTTCTTTTTCATTTATTCTATAAAATCTTTTGGCCTATAAAATGTTAGAAAATAGTGAAAAATGTGCATTATAATTTTCCAAAGCCAAGGAGATGTACTCAGATATCTTGTTTAATTCGACCACCTGTCCAAAGCCCAAAGAGATTCACTTAACTATCATTATATGATAAAGGAAAGCATCAAATCCTCACATTGG
Source organism: Macquaria australasica (assembly GCA_005408345.1). Taxonomy (NCBI): domain Eukaryota; kingdom Metazoa; phylum Chordata; class Actinopteri; order Centrarchiformes; family Percichthyidae; genus Macquaria; species Macquaria australasica. The sequence goes on along the minus strand of SEMN01000025.1, from coordinate 462,542 downwards.
AGAAGCTGGAGCCAGCAAATGTTCTGCATTTTGGCTTGAAAAATGACAAAATCGATTATCGAAATAGTTGTAGATTAACAATTACAGATTTCCTGTCCCTTAACAAATCAATTAATTGACTAATCACTGCTCTAGCATACATACAATCTATATAATACACGTCATCCTCTTGAAAATAAAATAAAGTAGCATAAGAAATGTGATCTAATATAACTTTAGCGCTATTTCACTCACATTCTGAACTTGAAAGGCAACGTTTGGACTAAAGATTGTACATTTTGTGGTGGGCGTTTTCATCCAAGGTGTTTTTATTTTTTATACTATTAATGTAACACATTAGATTTGCTATGAATATGGAAAATCAGCTGTCAGCATCAACAAGTCTGTGTCACAGTCTTTGGGAAAGGGTTGTGCACACGGATTGAATAAATTATATGAGAATTTAGGAGTTGGCTGCTGAGGTTTGACTACCTAAGCCTTCTTAAACGTTGATTATGACGCCTTTCTTTACTGAATATTTTTTCACCAAAGACGCACCTTCACTGTAGGTTGGTGTAGCAGCTAACTCCTTGACATGATGCCGTGTCGTAGGTGTTGTAGTGGCTGTGCAGCCGTGGCCTTAGCTCGCAGACTGTTCTTGGCAGCAGCTGCCACCTTGCTGCTGGAGCTGTGGAATCTTCCCTGGAGCTGAAGCAGGGCAGCATTCCTCAATGCACCAACCACCACTGTCAGATGTGCCCTACCAAGACAAGTGAAGCATTGAGAAAGAGCCGAGCTGACGTATTGAATGTCTCTCTACAGTGCCAAACTAGCTACCTTCGGTTGAATGTCTAAAATTCTGATATTTGCAGTGGAATAGAGCGTTTATTTTGAAAAGGTTAACATTTGATTGGCTCTAATTAGCGGTAATGTTTACTTTGATTTTTTGAAAAATGTTACACCTGCCCAAAACTATGAACGTAAGACCAAAGCTCTTTGAACTCCAACCACATCCTCACTTTTTTTTATGCTGCTTTTAAGATCGTCCTTAAAATATTTTTTTTCCTTCTCCCCTGTCTGTTCTTCAACTCCTCACAGAAGTATTCCACCTCTCATTTATGCAATGTAATAGACGGTTTTGGCCGTTAATCCATTCAAGAAGACGCATCACCACCTTATGACAGAATTTGCTCTCCATCTGCTATCTCATCTCCATACATCTCCACAATGCAGGGAGGATATTAAAAGCATGAATCAACTGTGGCATTGTTTGATTCGTGTGAATTCCTCTGCCTCCTCTGCAAAAGTGAGAAATTGGATCTCAAGCATTTTATAAAGTAAAAGTTTAAAAGAAAAGTATTTTTTTTCCCTTCCATGCTTCCTCATACTCCGAGTGCTGAATGAAGCATTTTTCACATGGATAGATATTCTATTAGTGTCACTGTGGTTTATTTATTGATGTGTTGGAGGCCTAAAGTAGGACGAGAAAATGAGCTTGCTCACTGATATTATAGACTCTTGAGGAAGGGAATGAGGAGGGAAAGAGGTAGGGGACGAATGATGACTGTCTCAGTGATACTTCTGTATCTGTGTGTGTGTGTGTGTGTGTGTGTGTGTGTGTTTCTTTAGAGAAGAAAGGATCTACTGCTGTCTACTGATAGCCTTTTATTAAATACTATGTATATGCACAAAATAGATGCATTTTCTTTTTGAAGAAATAATCAGGCATCTTTCATAAATAGAATAGAAGAAGAAGATCAGTCAATTTGGAGAAGATACATAAAGTAGGTTAAACTCCATCCCTGCGTCTTAGATGTACTGTGACTCTTGCGGGTTGAAAACTAGAGCCCAAATCCTCTTGAATTAGCATGAAATATATATTGTTTTTAATATATTTTAATTTCAGCAATGATGTGTTCTTTTTAGAGTGTTTACTTCCTGTCTGTGTTAAATAATCACAAAAGAGGAATATACCAATATACTGGTAGCCTGTACACATATCTTGTGCTATACCAAAAGGCTAAAAATACCTCCAGAGCAGAGGTGGATGAAGTACACGGATAATTTACTTAAGTAGAAATGTCAATACAACAATGTAAAAATGCTCAATTAAAAGTAAAAGTCCTGCACCTGTACTCATTCTGCCGGAAAATGTCCCCTGTGACTGATTTATTATTATATATTACATTATTAGATTGTTAATACTGATGCATAAATGTTAAAGTAGTATTTCACTGTTGTAGCTGGTGGAAGTGGAGCTGGTTTGACTGCTTTATGTACAGTTAGGTAGTTTAGTCCAGTGATTCTCAACCTAGGGGTGGGCCCCCCTCCAAAGGGTGACAAGATAAATCGGAGGGGTCATGAGATGATTAATGGGTTAGAAAAGAAGAAAAAACAAAGTTCTGCTACATAAATATGCTTTCATTTTTTGGACGCTTCTCTAATCTTTGCTTTTTTTTGTGAAATATTGGAGAGTTTTGCCTCTGTCGGCCTCGGATAGTTATTTAAATGAAACCATCTGTTTAAGTTTAGAGGGGAAATGTCTCTTTGGGAGAGCTTGTAACAACTTATAAACATCTGAAATGTGACAAGGAGCCCCAATTACACAGACACTGATTTTTTTGTTAGCGGTCACAAGCCGAAAAGGTTGGAAACCACTTGTTTAATCTCAGTGTGTTGTATTTTATAAACTGTTCTGTTTTCATAATAAACAGCAAGTTTCTCTCAATTTCTCTGCCGCTCTCTCAGACCCATCATACCTGGAGCCAGCGGATGTTCGTCAGCAGCTGTGTCATTACCAGCTGGCCTCCCGCAGTCACATGTCTTCCGGTTCAACGCCTGGTGGCTCAACAGTGGCTGACAATCGACCAGACAGCGTCCTCACTTGCGAGTTCTGTGAGTTCAGCTCTGGATACATGCAGAGCCTGCGTCGCCACTACAGGGACCGCCACGGTGGCAAGAAGCTCTTCAAGTGCAAAGACTGTTCCTTTTTCACCTGCTACAAGTAAGAAAAATAGGGAAAATGACTGAGATGTTGTATATTTATGCAGAGTTTATGAACTATGTACATATGTTAATGTAAAATAACAGAAACATACATTCCAGGGAGTATTCAGCTGTACAGATACTAGGTAGACAAGCACTGGACAAATTCCCACAACAGTTTAATGATCCTTCTTTCTGTCTCTGAATCTACCTCAGGAATACCTTCACCATGCATGTGGAGGCCGGTCACAACAACAATGCACCTGACGACTTCCCTAAAGACCTGCGCTGCCCTCTCTGCCTCTATCACACCAAACACAAGAGCAATATGATTGACCACATTGTCCTGCACAGAGGTACACACCATGCAAAATGGAACCAAGGACATATTAAACTTTACTTTTAAAGGAATAGTTCAACAATTTGGGAAATGCACTTATTTGCTTCCTTAGATGAGAGTTAGATGAGAAGATCGAGCCTGGAAACAACCGCTTCTGCTATGCAGAAACTGTGCAGTGACTTCCTGGAGACTCTGCTGGTTTCTGGTCCAGGAAATCACTGCGCTCAGCCCAAAACAATTGTCTGGCACATTAAGCTACATTCACGCAATGTTGGTAGAATTTGAGAAAAAGCTCCTTCCTGCTGTTCATGCATTATTCCAAGATGGTTACCCCAACTGCTGGCTTTATCGTTTAAATAGCCTGACTACTTTTGCAGTGTAACATATTTGTAGCAGTTTGTTAGCAAGTGAAATCAGATACAAACTAACTGTCTATAGCTTCTCCCAAAATTAGCTGAATCAACTGTATTTGTGTTAATATTGGATTTTATTTAGATGTAACAGCCAGCAATGGTGGCTTTGCAGCCATGTTGCAAAAAGATATATCCGGCTCTGAATTACAAATTGGAGGCTCATGTGAACAGTTTTTTCCGTTCAGCTTCTCGTTATTACAGTTTGAACGATATGGCGTGAACGCAGCATACGGATGTACGGATTAAATAAATGAGATAAAACGTGTTAATTGGTGAGCTTTAGACGTGCTGGTAGGCAGATTGTTTGACATTCTAACAGAGCCAGGCTAGCTGTTTCCCCCTGTTTTCAGTCTTTATGCTAAGCTAAGCTAACCATCTCCTGGCTCCAACATTTGTCATTTAACAACAAACTATTCCTTTAAATTCTATCACAGTCAAATGAAAACCTCCTAACCCTAGTGTTTGCAGATGTAATGTGGTGTGATTAAATGGTTTAAGAAAGCTCAACAATGCTTGCAGGGCTTATCAAACATATTTCCTGAATAGCTGACTGAACACAAAATCTTCTCCTGACAACGTTGATATGCACCTTGTATGGAGTGGAGCTATTGGTTTATTGAATAATTAAGGTAGCGCATACATTATATGAGAGCTGAAAGGTAATACAGGAAAAGCAAGCACAGGGTGATGGAACTGATGTGATAAGTTGATAACACCTTTTGGCAGGTGTTTCAGGAGTTTTTTTCGGGAGGCTATCTTAAGTTACCTAGAGGAAGTATTTGTGTTGAAATCTTATTGATAAAATGACATTTGTCTCACACACACACACACACACACACACACTGTGGTAAAGGAAATAGTAATCACAGCGGCTGTTAGCTTTTGGTGGTGTTGTCATTTTCTCACTTTCCCATTCTGTTGCTCTCGCTGCTCTTTCCCTCTCCCCTCTGCCTTTATTTCCCTTCCCTTTCTCCAACCTAATAACCCTCTTCGCTCCCTCCTCTTCCTCCATCAGAGGAGCGTGTGGGTCCACTGGAGGTCAGCCGCTCCAAGCTGTCGCGCCACCTCCAGGGCCTGGTGTTCCGCTGCCACAAATGCACCTTCACATGCTCCAGTGACCAGGCCTTGCAGCTGCACCTGCAGAAGCACGCTGAGATCAAACCCTACCAGTGCCAGCTCTGTTATTATGACAGCAGTCGGCGGAGCCAGCTAGAGGAGCATCTACGCCTTGAGCACAAGGTCAGTTGGAGACCACATATGATGCACACAAAGTTTTGTGCAACTAACTTTAAATTGATATACCTCATGTAATTGGTTTCTACAGTATGATTGAAAAAGTAGGAAGAATATGGCCATCACGACTGCGAACAGTGGCCTCATTTGGCAGATGAGAGGCTTAACACCGATGGAGGGTTTTATTGAACGTGGTGTACTCATAAGAACAGGTTTTAAATATCAGTCTGATTAATGGCTGTAACATGTTTACAGCGTATACACTGTCATTTCAAACTGTTCGATTCATTCTAAATGACCTTTGCTGGTTTTATGGGAGATTATCACGAGGCCTGTGCCAGTCAACTGTCAAGATGTTGCCAAATCCAATTTACAACTCCTAAATCAAAGTTGTCCTCAGTAATCAGCTGCTGGATTGGAAAAACAAACAAACAAACAAAAAAATAAACCAGATCAAATATCCTGAAAACATTTGAATCCCAGATACCCAGAACTGATGCAGATTTTAAAATAATATATATAATCAGGCAAGTTTTAAAAAAAGTGTCATCTTTGGCCATCAAAGTCCAGTGGAAATCTTTTCATACAGCAGCATAGTAAGGGGACCTGCATGCAAAAAGTATTAAAAGCTTCTAAAACATCTAGTCTATTTTTATGATCTCATTGCACAGTAAAACAAGAATTGTAGATAACTCTCATGACTTGTATTCACATTTTGCAGTGATGCCTTGCAGCAGGTAGGAAGAGGGTGCACATAGATTGGAACAGCAACAATCAGTACCTAGTAAAGTGCAGCAGCAGTGCAGGAAAAGGTTCACCCAAACTTCAGTAGTTCACTGGAAGCTCTTTGCCTAGCACAGTCACTTGTGTAAAACTGACCAAATGACAAAAAAGGAACTGAAATGTAGATTTTTTACAACATCAGTTGCAATGTAAATAAGCTTCTCCCACTGACTACAGGTGAACGCTTCCTACAGCAGTTTCACATTAAAATCCACATCAGCCCACCTTAAATGTAGGTTAATGATTCCCTTGCAGCTATCATTTATTGTGTGTGTGGTATCATTTTTTCAACATGTCTAATAAAACTTTATTAGATGAGAAATTATTAGAAGATTCCTATTACAGTGAACCATAAAGTCAGCCAGGATTATGAAAGTATGTAAACTATCTAATTTGTTTGGCCAACACAAAACACCTCTGTTCTTCCTTATATAATTTTTCCATCAATCTTCTTCCTTTAGAGTCCTTAAAAGTGAGTATTACCGCATGGAGGGGATTTAGCAAAACAACAAGATAGCATTGCTACACAAGCTTATGAAGCCAGAATTAAACTCTGTGCTGTGACTTGGCAGATAAAAATCTCAGTGGAATGGCTTCTGAATGATAGAGTGGAATAAGATGATGAGGTGCATACATATCAGATTGCTAGAGTTTCAGTATATTCAAACCACATCCAGGAGAGAAAAGGGTTTCGCCATTTAGTGTGTAGGTTTCAGAAAAGGTTTTCGAAAGCCGGAGTCATAATTGCTTTAGATATTAAGGTCCTGCCTGGTAGAATAAGGCATCTGTGGATCTTTGGTGAAGAAACCTGGAAACTCTGCAGTTGTTGTAAGGGGGGGACTTGATATTTCTGGATATTTGTAAGAATCTGATACTCGTCTAAGGAGGCACGAAGCATTTCTTTGACATTTAAGTTCTCAAGTATATGATATGTGCTTATTAGGTTCATCCTTTGACAGAGTATTTTTCTTTGGTATTTGTATCTATTTGATTCAACCTTGTGTATGGAATTATTCTATCGGATGATATGTGCCTATGTAGATTATCTTTTGACATTCGAAGAGCTCAGTGCTGGCTTTTGTTTGTATTGTATAGATACTTGGCTTGACTGGTGGGTTTTTCCATGGCTATGTTTATATATTTGGTACCGGTGCTGTTTGCCTGTATGAAGTTTATTTGATGAAGGTATGAGGACCAAAACATCATAAATAAAATGAGTACAAGTGATTGGCAGATTGTGCGGGACCTTTTGTTTCTTTTGCAAGTGATTTTGCGTGTAGGTTTAGGTAGGTTTAGGTAAAAAAAATAAATTAAATAAAAAATAAAAAAAAGGTCAAGAAAACAATGAAAAATAATTCTATGTAAATACACTTCTCAATCTTGGAAAAAACTTGCCCATTGTTGATATGGAGTTGAAAGGAAGAATGGGAGAGCAGGGGTCCTCCTGGGTGAGACACAGAGCTTAAGTTTATTCATGGTAGGAAGAGGAGAAGAACAGGGAGGAGGGAATTGTTCAGAAAAAGTGACGTCATTTGCAACAAGATACCCGATAGATAAGATAGGCAACGAGATGATCTGGTTTTGTCATCAAAATCTTCCATCTTCTTTGTTAAAATATCTCGGTTTCAGATCATTTTAGCTGACTCATCATCTCATGCTGCATTGTACAGTATACAGTACAAACACACCTCTGCCTCGAGAGATGACAGGTCTTCACCTTCAAAAGCCATACGAAACTCCGTTGTTGTACTTTGGCCTAATATGGATTTCAAGCAGCCTCAAAACATAAAGGTTTTGTTGGAAAAACGGGCTTCTGCTACAACATTTACATATTTTTGCTGTGGTTTGAATTTTGTATATAGATTTGTGTAACATGAAATGAACAGGAAAAAAGTTAGGTTTACATCAAGAACCAAACAAACATCAGATTTACTGTCTTAACCCAGAATTTATTAAACTGATCTCAGTAAGAAAGGGTATGATTCTTGAACTTTTGAAAACAGCCTAAAATTCATGAACTAACTTTTTAGTAAAGAAAAATGTAGACCTAAACACACATAAAGGTAATATAGTGTAGTAAATATAGTTTTTTAAAGCCTCAGCAAACTGCAGAAGAAAAGAAAAGCCCCACATAAAAAAGGGAGTTCTCCAAGATAAGTACTGCTCAGAGCACACAATACCAAACTGATTAACACCTCCTGTTTCTGATCAGGTTGTCCGGAACTTTGAGCTGATGGGCCGGGTCAACCTGGACCAGCTGGAGATGATAAAGGAACAAGGGAGCAGCGCAGAGGAGGAAGAAGAGAGAGAAATTATGGAGATGGTTGTAGATGGAAAAGTAGCTGCTGCAGAGGAGGATGATGACGACGACGACGAAGGAATGGAAATTATGGAGAACATGGAGGAACAGAGAGAGATGGATGATGAGGAGATAGAGGAAAACATCAAAGAGGAAGAGGAGGAGGAGGAGGAAGAAGACGAAGAGGAAGTCAAGGAGGTGGAGGAAGAGAGGCCTGCCCTACAAGGTAAATATAGATGAAGTAATACTAATCTTTGTCACTCTCCTGTGTTACATATTATCTACTCGTACTCCTCTTTTCTCTGTTGATAGACAGTGTCCATATCCAAAGGACAATTTATGAGAAACATAAACATATTAAATGTGGACTTATTTGTCTTATTTGCTTATTATCAAGTGACAACACACCTGAATCATGCACTTTGCTTCAGACTGTCAAATACAACCACTGATGTTTGCTGAAAGAACAGCCACAACACAACTGGATACTGTTTAACTGCTGTAAAACAACACATTTCCTTACAAAAACCTTTTGGGATTACACTATAAATGGGTTTCTGCTGAAAAGCCATTTCCTGTCTTTTTCTGTTCTCACTTATTTTATGTCAAATTGTGATCTGTGTGGAAAAATCTCCTTTAAAGTCAAATAAATGGGCCCATATGTAAGAAAACAATCATACTTCTGGAATATTGTTTGTCTAGGAAGTCTCATATAATATGTTCATGAGCAGTGCTTGTCTTCCAAAATAGCCAAAGTATACTTGAGTGGTATTTGTTGCTCAGTGAAGGAGAAAGTAGATTTCATACCAAAATATTACTGATCATCCCTGGTCTGCAGAGGAGCCAACATTCATTTCTAATACATAAAGCATTTCTACTCTGTGATTGATGTGTAATTATGTATGGAATACTGATTTCCTGATCATTTATAAACTATAGCAACAAATATTTCTATTGTTTTCAAATATTGTAACAAATAGCAAGTGGACACTTGTGAAATTACTGTATTCTGAGGCTGACCAGTCATTTGAACTCTATTTCCCAGAGGTCCTTGCATCTCCCACCAGCAGCACCAGCAGCAGCTCTGGGCCGAACGGTGCAGAGAAGCGTCTCCCCTGTGAGTTCTGCGGCCGCTGCTTCACCAACAGCCTCGAGTGGGAACGACATGTCCTTCGACATGGCATGTTAGTATTTCTTTCCTATTTCTCCTTCTCTTCTTCTCTTACCGTCATTTTTGCGTGTGAGCTTGTGTACTTTCCTCACACAGAAACTCACCATGCTCCTCTCTACCTGTCTTTCTGGTCTTTGTGCAAACAATGTGGAACTTTTTAGGTGGGTCTTTATTTGGTAAAGGCATGAGTTTGTGCATTCAGACTTCAGGGTTACACATAGTGAGGAAACTATGTCTTAATGCTGAACAGCAAGGAACCGTTCTTAGCCACGCTAGCTGCATGGCTCTATGGATCGTATTGGATGAAGTTTGGTGCAGACTGTCGTGGTCCACAGAGGATGAATCCTAATGACTTTGGCGACCTGACTTTCCATGAAGTTGACATTTGTGGTCTTGACAATTGTCATGAAATTTGTTACAAACAGTCATGCTCCCCTCAGGATGAATTGTAATAACTTGTGATCCTCTTTCCATCTAGCACCATCATCAGGTCAAAATTTCAATATGTCCAGTACTTTGGTTTATGACCAAATACCTGCAAAACTAATGACATTCCCATCAGCCGCAGGTGTATTAAGATGGTGAACATAGTAAACATACCTGCTAAACATCAGCATGCTAGCATTTAGCTCAAAGCACAGCTGTGCCTGAGGCCTCACAGAGCCTCTAGCACGGCTGTAGAGTTTTAGTCCGGATTTATTTCTGTATATTTGAATATTTAAAATCGTGCCCCCTCTGTTCTTAGTCTCATGTTTGCTCATATCTGTCCATATGTTAAAAGCATTAACATATTTTTGCTCCCTCCTTCATTGATAGGATGGTTAACAACAGCCAAATGGACACCAGCACCACCTCAGCAATAGAGGCCTCAGCTTCATCTTCCACTGGCTCCTCTGTCCTGATGGACACGGGACTGGACCTGTCCAGCAACAAAAAAGAGGAAGGGAACCCTGCTGATCTATCACTGAGAAGTCAAAGCCAGTATGTGGAAGACAAAGAAATGCTTGACACCAAAAAGGATCAACAGTTTGGTTGAACTGAATGTGGCCTCTTGGGATATTGTGCTAGAAACTGATAACATTGGGTAGGATCAGCACTGAGTTGGATCTTTAAAATAGGACGTCAAAGGGAGAAAAAAGATTGAAACTGAAAAAAAGTGACTTTTTATGAGTTGGCGCATTACTAGATTTTAGGTGTTACATATTTAAGTATTAGGTTGTGCTGCATAAACGGCTGAGCTCTATTTAAATGGGCAGTCCCCTAGGACAGATCTTAATATATTGGTAACCAATAGTGAACAGAACTCTTTATTGCTGACATTCTGGTCAAATCTACAGTGAAAGATCCCACCTAGATGAAACTTAAGCTATTTATAAAGAATGTTGTCCAAAATGATTAACTAAATTTAGCATTTTATTATTTGAAGCACCTTTTACACTCCCTCCCCTGCTCATCCAAAAGAGCGTTACTGTAAATTTACCTAAAAGGAAGAAAACAAGATATGAAAGCATTTATAACCATGGCCCACTGTAGAGCTACCTTTTCTTGTTTCTTGTTGAAATTTGAGACATTTTTCATCTTAGTGTTGTGTTAAATGTGTAGAAGTATTCCTTGAGGAAGAGGCGCACCTTATCTATTTTAGTAAAATCACAAATCATTTCCCCCGAATGTTTGTAGCAAATTGCTATATTTTAGGCCCCTTAATATTATACTACGTATAAGCCCTCAGCCTGTGGTGCCCTTTGCATTTTGACTGTACTGTTTTATTGTCCAGCAATTTCACTGATGAAATCTTGGAAATAATGGGATTAGTTTGAATCTCCCTTCCCCTGTAAAATATCTTGTTGTTTGTAGTACGGGTTAAACAATGTCACAGTTAACCTGCGCACTGAGCAGATCAATATAACAGAGATATGTTCAATGTGTCATGAGTGAATCCGTATGATACAGGCATCCATTAAACTGAGCATAGCAAGAGTTAGCCTGGAACATACAGTAACTACAGGGTTTAACAAGAGTGGCGTACTATTTGTCATCATGATCAATAGACAGAGATTACACTTGTCTTTTCAGTGCAGAATTTGTAATTGGATGTGCCAGAATCCAGCTCTGTCCACATACTGCATGTGCATCCACAGATGACAATTAAATGCAAAGTCTGGAGGAGGCTTTTTGCTTTTAAAGACATATTCGTAGGTGCAAACCAGACCGCCCCTGGGTGTGGTCTTACTGGATTACACTGTGCACGAACCAAGTGTTGACCACCACGGCTCAGTGTTGGAGCCAGTGCCTAAGTGCCTTAAAATGCAGTTCCTCTAATGGCCACTAATGCTTTAAAAAAACAAACTCAAAACAAACTGGTTTGAAGTAACCAGGAAATCAGCTTGTCTCTCAAAATAAAGAAGTTTAGAATTCATGGCCTCAACAGCTAGGTTCACTTCTCCTGATGTGTGCCTTAGTAGCAATTTTGAAAGTCATAGTTTAATTAAGATCAGATTAGATTAAATTAGTTTCAACTTTATTGTTATTGCACAGAGTAAGTAACAATCAATCAATCAGACTTTATTTATATAGCGCCTTTCGTGCAAAATTGCAATACAAGGTGCTTAACAAACCAATGAAAATACAACAATACAGTGAAAAGAAATGGTTATATAAGGAAACAATAATATAGGAAATAAGAGACATGGTAGAACAGAAAGACCAGTGTAGCATAGTAGAAGAGGATAGATTAAAATAAAACGGATTAAGAGAATGCTAAGCTAAAAAGGTATGTCTTAAGATTTATTTTAAAGGTGTTCACAGATTATGCTGCCCTCAGCTCCTCTGGCAGGCTGTCCCAGAGACGAGGAGCATAGACACTAAATGCCGCCTGCCCGTAGTTCTTTGTCCTCACCCAGGGAACAACTAAAAGGCCAGTGCCAGAGGATCTGAGTGCTCTAGAGGGAGCATACATTAAAAGCATGTCTGACAAGTATTCAGGCTCTAGTCCACTGAGTGATCTGAACACCAATAAAAATCTATTCTAAAACTGACAGGCAGCCAATGATGGGACTTTAGGACAGGTGAGATGTGTGCTCTCCTTCTGGTCTTGGTTTTACCAGTAGAAAGAAATGTGGTTTAGCATCTAAACAGGTAGTGCAAACAGTTCAACCAGATTACAAATGGATGGAATGGAATCGATGGAAGTGAATGGATTTTCATTTGTTATACTCACAGCATTGAAAAAAATGAGCAGTTTTCATTGGAACTATTTTCTACCAAATAAATAGTCCCTATGAAAACTGCTGACAGTGTGTTCTGTGTGTTGTACTCGAGTGAAAAAGGTTGCTGTTTATGGAAAGAAATGCTGCTATTGTTTTTTTTAAGTATGTTTTTTTTTTAATGCTGTGAGCACCACAAATGAAATTTCATGCTAAAATGGGTATGTCTGGAGCCATGTTTGCTTGATTGACAGATGTCTCTGCCTTTCACAGTTAGCCCTGGTGATTACCTCAACTCCCATCCAGGTTCCTCCACATCGCCCAAATTCATATTTTTAGGCTCCAAATGACTGACAGGCTGGCATCAAGGATTAAACTCAAATCTAGTGCTTCAAAACGTCCCTTCAGAAACTTATGGCTGATGCCACAGACATGTTTTTCTACGGTCTATTGTCCAGTTTTGATGTGATGGGATACACTGAAAAGACAAGTGTAACCAGGTCAGAAAGCCCTAAAACCATTCTTTTCCACGTATATAGAATATATTTGCCACTGGGACTGTATGTTGAAGATTAACTTTTTAAGGTGTCAAATCCCCCAACGTTAACCCCTTTAAAATCTCACCCTGTGTTGACACAACTGTCATCGCCTGCATTTGTGTGCTTCTTTTTAGAAAAAGTTGTTGCGTTATTGTTGATACTGACAAAAGGCACAGATTGTATTTGTTGGAAGTTGCTGCTTGAATGCCCTAAAGCCTTATAAGATAATGAATAGCAATTAAATCAAATTTATGTCCAATTCCAATAAGACCAATAAGCAACATTAAACAGTGTGGAATAAAATGACTGATAACTACCATGTCAAATTTGTAGAGGAGCACAATTAATGTAATTGTGTTCTTGGTACCAAAATATTTACCAAGCCTGCTGTGTTTGCTGCTGTGATTGTCCTTCCTGAACATTGAACCATTGATGGAAATGGGAAATCTGGGTTTGTACCGTAGAATTTTGGAATTAGAGTTCTATGGGTGTAACCCAGGTAAACTACATGTTTGCAGCCATGTATAGAAAACAAAACTACTCGTTAAGTGTTTGAACTGTGGTGTTTCAGAAAGGATACTTTAACCCTTTTTTCCTTTAGGTGTTCTCATTTTAAAAAAAAAGAGAAAAAAAAAAGAAATCTAAAGATGATAGCTAACCCTTTGGGGCTTGTTGAGTCCCCAATCCAACATTATTACACTGTTGTACAATGTCTGGTTTAAAATGAAAAATATCTCCTTTTGTACTGTAATGGGAATGAGCAGAAAGGAAGAGCAGAGTGGTTGTACAATATTTAAACACGAGAAGGAAAATGATGCAGTTTTCACTGATTAATGGCCACGGCTTTTATTGTGGAGACGAAAAACAAGGCAAAGTAAGAGACAAGAAAAAAAAAGTTTCCTTTGGGGGCATTTACCTAAAATGCTTGGTCCTTTTCTGGGATTGGCCACCATCTGGGTTCCCAGTCAACCTATAAATCCCGCTGCGATCTATCTCACTCATGTCCAGTCCAACATCTGACACTCCAGTATCTTCTATCCATGACCAGTAAAGGCATCAGCTTACTTGTTCCAAGTAGGCCTGCCCGTAGTCTACCCAGTCAACAATAGGTGGGAATGTAGCAGCCCCACTGTGCTCCTCAGTCCTTGTAATACCTTAAAAACCGGTTGAGTTGGTGCTGAATCTCAAAGCCCTTTGTCTGTTTTTCAGGACCAGCTTGTAGCTTTTTGAAAGTGAAACTGTTTGAAAACTGTTGTTGTAGAAATAAGCTTTGTAAGGCAGCTTGTTGCCCAGCTTGAAAGCCCAGTAAAGCAGATGATAAATTGGGACGATCTGGGTAATGAAGCTGTCAACCCAAAATTGTTTGTTGTTCTGTGATCATTTTAATAGAAAATTACTATGAATCCCTCACTGTGGGCAGTCTCTAGACTGTAATATTCCCAATTTACCCAAAGTTACGCCCCTGCTGACAACACACTGGATACTTGTATATATGTTTAGTTTGTTTCCGATGCATTTCTCTTTTCAGACTGTTGTCTCCATAGTTTGACACTAGAATCTCTCCTTCTTGCCTTTCTTCCCATATAAATCTGATTACCTGATGGTGGGTTGTGATGTTGCCTAGAATGATTGTTTACAATTTTATTCCATTTATCTCTGGATATTCTGTAAATATTGTAATTCATTGTCTTTTTTTAACTTGATAATAAAGTTATCAGATAACGGTTAATTGTTTTTATCTCCTCTTTGTGCAGACACGTCATAGAAATTCAATTAGTGCTCTAAAATGTGACTTTTCCTTCCTCAACGCTAAGGTGATAAGGGTTAAGACTGCGCTATGTGATTTTTGAGAATTGTGGGAACATGCTGTACTTTTACCTTGTGAAATAACTTTTTTATATTTTCTGCAGACTTGATACACTTTATCACCCATAATATCACTACCTCATGTGTGATATGTAACGCTGCCCTCTAAATCAGTGAATTATGCATATCGGCACAGATGTCAAAGTATTAAAATTCCCTGATAAGCCAGCTTCCTGAATAGCAAATTGAGAATAAGGTGCAAGTGAAGTCACTTCACTGTCAAGGGCAAAGTGATGCCAAAGAATTAATCATCTTCAAAGCCTTCTTTCTTAAGAAACAATCATTATCAAATTTGATAAAATAGTGAGTTCTTCATATCATTGCTTAGTTTATGTTGGATATGATTCTCATAGGGAGAGGCCACCATTTGTATTTGTTTTATTTATACAAATATCCAGCCAATGTAAATATCTCTCTCCAGGTGGCAGAACACTAAAGTTTTTAAGATGAGATAGGCAATCATTTGTAGTTTATGGCAGTGAGCAGGGCTTAAACTCAGCTACATTTGCATCTGAGGTCTTCTCAAAAGGCCATGAGGAAGTGACTAGGGCGAGGAACAAATACCTGACTTTCACCATTGGATCCAGCCTCATCTTACTAAAATAACATTTTTTGCTTAAATCTTTGGATAAAAATGATAATTTGAGAATCCCAGTCTTGAGAAGATCTCTAAGCAAAAGATATTTTTAGCCATGCCAGTGGCTCTACGGATGGCAGTTGGGCAGTCCACCAATTTGGTACAGACTGAAATATCTAAAACAATATTAGACGGATTGCCATTCAATTTGATAGACAGTCATGTTCCCCAGAGGATGAATTGTAATAACTTTGGTGATCCCATGACTTTTTATCTAGCACCATAATTAGGTCAGAATTTAAATTTGTCAAATACTTTGGTTTCTGAACAAATATCTGATGACATTCCCATAAGCCTCAGCTGTACTTTGTGTTTAGTGCTAATTGGAAAATGTTAGCATGCTAACACGCCAGACTAAGATGGTGAACATGGTAAAAATTATACCTGCTAATCATCAGCATGTTAGCATTGTCATTGTGAGCATTTAGCTCAAAGCAACACTCTGCCTATAGTGCTCACAGAGATGCTAGCATGGCTGTAGACTCTTTGTCTTGTTTTATTTATGTCATTAGTTTTATGTTTGTTCATATCAATCATTTTTAGGATGGTTTGTTGATGATACTCACTAAACACTTGGTCTAATAATGCAGTGATTCAGACCTCCTCCTCCAAAGTTAATCATATCCTTTGTAAAATGTCTTCATAGTTATCCATTCTAGCTTTTGTGCAACATGTTTCCCATTTTCAGTGACATATAGGATTTCCTTTGCAACATGTTCACAGAGCCCTTGAAACAACCAATAATAGTCCCTGCAGCTTGTGCACAGGAAATAGCTCCGAGCTGAGAAGGCATCTGAGTGGCCTTCATTTTGTGTCACACCCTTCCACTCTTCTGTCTCTCTCTCTCTCTCTCTCTCTCTCTCTCTCTCTCTCTCTCTCTCTCTCTCTCTCTCTCTCTCTGCTCCACTCCACACCCTGCAAGAGCTCTGCTGACCAAAACCACAAACCATGCAAATGCCAGGCGTGAGCGTGTCCTGTGTACATCCTTGTGTGTCTGTGTGATGTAGGCTACATGCATGAAATGCTGCAGCTCTTGCACCATGAATACCACAAGGTTCAATCAGCTACGTTTCCACTGTAGGTCTTTTTATTTTGTCAGCATCTCCCTGTATCACTAAAAAACAGGAGTTGGAGTAGTCTATCTCTTGTGTATTTCTATTGAAAGTCTCAATTTCACACATGGTCACTCTATTTCCTCTTCTGCCTATTTTGGAAGGGGCCAAGTCTTTATTTCACATGTCTAACATCATCTCTTAAAAATATCTCCAAGTCACCAGGGATCAGTCTGTAATCTTTGTGGCTCACCACTTCAGAGGGGGCCGATGGCAGACTGACGACCCCTGGAGACTGGAGCAAGAGGCACAGCCACAGTGAGGAGAGGGGGAAGGAGGACTCTGCTGCTGCTGCTGCTGCTGCTGAGTGGAACAACATAAGGAATGCCTGATGAGAGTGTGTGCTCAGGCCAAGGCAGGCGAGGGCACTGCTCCTGTCGTAATAACTGGATGACAGAGAGAGGGGGGGGTGGATTGAGTGGAGAGATAGAAGGGAAAGTCAGGATAGAGAGAGAGAGAGAGAGAAGAAGAGTAAGAGAGGCAGAAGGACAGGGAGAGACAGTTGAGAGGAGTGTTAGATAAAGATAGACAGACTCATGCATACAGTCATAGAACCTGAGTGGGAGTGATATGAGAATAAGGGAGAAGTGGCCTGGGGAAGGGACCCCATTGAGCTGCAGCATATTATCTCTTGCACTTAACAGTACAGAGTCAGAGCTGTGCAGCATGGCAGCATGTGAGACAGAAGTCAATAAAGCCTCTGAATACTGAGTGCTGGATATTGAAATTCCTCCATGCTTGAAGTACCTGGGATTGCTGTAAAACTTGTGATAACAGGATAAAACGCTATCTCAAGGTCAGCAAGGGCAGCAAGTTTATTCCACCAATGTCAGTCTTGAGATGGGCATGATGAAGAAGCACCAAAAACATTCAACTTATGTATCCAAAGGTAAAATACAAATAATGTTTTCATCACATCAATCAAAAGATGATATAGGATGTTAAATCTGTCACGGATTCTTGAAACAGAAATTAAAAATTAGCCAGTTAGCAACGCATCTGATTGAGTGATGGAGTTGTTGCTCTGTCTGCTTCTTTTAGTGTAAGAGTGGGATTGGGATGACGTAACAAATATACCCTGATGAATGCAGGCTATATTTGTAACGTCATCCCAGTAGAGTAAAGCAACATTATCGTTCACTTTTACACCCTAAATCAGCCGTGTGTGTGTTTGTGTTTATTTTTATGCCACTTTAATTTATGTTTCTCTTCTTATAATCTTATTAAAAGTTACCCTCCCTTAGCTTGCACTGTATCACATGATGAAAATAACTGACAATATTTTTTTCTTTTTTTAATTTAAATTCATAATGGGCTCTTTAGGATGGCAGGGGCTAAAAGGGCAAAAAGAAATCTTGTATGCTATTTTTTAATGATAAAATACTTACCTACATGGTAAGTATTTGTAGTATTGGAGGTATTTGTCTTTATTCTTATTTTTTTACTTATTTTTTGTTCTTATTTTTCTTCTAGTGGAGGTGTTTTAGAGAATTTATACTGCAGAGTGCATATATTTAAACACTTTTTCAGAAAATAAAAGTATTGTACTTTTTACTCTACTACATTTATCGACAGTTATAGCTACAATGTTGAATTCGGGGTTTTTCCTTGTAATGGAGTATTTTAAAATTGAGGTATTACGACTTTTATTTAATAAAGGACATGATAAAAATGAAAATGAAAAATTGGCAATTTTCACTGCAATTCCAAGGCTAACCAGCGGGGGCGCTGTATCCTGACTGTCTCACACAGAAGAAGAAAGGCGAAAAGTCATGGCGGCTGACAGTTTGTAATGAGCCAACGAAAACAGCCAAGATTCTTGCAAGTTGGATGTACAACGTTTAAACCAGGCCCGGGGATAAAAACTCAGACGACAAAATGCAGATAACTCTGAAAACCTTACAGCAGCAGACGTTCAAAATCGACATCGATGAAGAGGAGACGGTGAGAGTTGAAACCATGCATTTGTGAAAGGGGGGGGGGTGGAGTGGAGTGGGAGTTGGGTATGTCCTGGAACCGAGTACTGTAGTTTTTGACCGTTTCAAATTAGATGATCGATAGATAGATAGATAGGTCTGCTTAAACACGACAGATCCATTTTAGGTTGAGCAACTAGTTCGGGGTTAATGTGGCACTGGGGTTTGACGCGGGACTTTAGACCGATCAGCGTCATTTATTAAACACCGGTCAGTCAAGTAGTTTGTAGTGTCAGCATTTAGCCGTAGCCCACTTTAGGTTTCAGATGGGGAGGGATGAGAAGTTAATTAACGTTGTCTAATGTAGTTATAGCGTTTAACTAAGGTCACGTTAGTGTAAACTTAAGCTAGCTAATTAAACGCTGTGTTTGGTGGGGGAAATAAAAATAAAAATAAAATCTAACCGTCGATGACCTGATGGCTGTTTTAATACAACTGAAAACCGTTAAGTTTCTATAAGCCTGCTGTATACAGCCACCACAGTTAACGTCAAGTTCCACTCTAACATTATTTAAGCAGACATGAAAGCTACATTTTATGAACTTGGGTTTAGGTAACTTTATTAAAATTACTTTTGCTATCAATATGTAATTTCAGTTTAGTGTTCAGCATGTTCACCTTAAGCCAGCAGTGTCGTGTCTATTCAACTCCAGTTTTATGTAATTTTATGATGGTGCCAGCAGTTAGTGCACACTCTGTACTTTTATTTTTTTTTAACTCTTGCTGTAGTTAGGTTTGGGCGAAATGCCAAGCTCATTCATTATATATTATTATTATTATTACATTATACTATTCTGCAAGGATCAAGAAAAGTGTGGTCATTTTTTGTTCACAGGTGAAGACATTGAAAGAGAAGATTGAACAGGAGAAAGGAAAGGACCATTTTTCAGTTTCTGGACTGAAACTGATATATGCTGGTATGTTACAGGCTGTTTTAAACCCTTCTTATATCCTCACATTTCTTGATAAAGGTGTCTCTTGTCATTCTTATGCAGTCAAAATTGACACTGCCTTGATTTTCAGATTAATGGTCTACTGAAGAGTACGTAACACATTTAGAAATTCCTGCAAAATAGCTGCCTTTGTTTTATTGTATTTATTTATTGGGAGTTAATCTAATCGCTGCAACCCATTACATTGTTAAGTGGTGTTAGCTATGCATTTGTGATGCTGATAGTGACAGGGAGCTCTGTTAAACAATACAAGACTCGCTCAGGTCAGGAAGCGTCTTGTTTTCCAGTGTTTTCTTTGTTGAGATGGACGTTTATCCTCACTTTCCAGTGTGTTCTTTTGGACAGCCCTATCTGTCACCTTGATGAGTGGATGTAGATATGCATTACCAAGCTGCCTTTGACAGTTTGTATCGTCTGCATCACAGCTTTCCTTTAATTTCGTAACATATCCTATAGCATTTTGTATTCTATAAATGGAGAGGGGAGAGTGACTCTTTAACCATTGTGGCAATAAAGTTGGACAATGGTTGATAGCTTCTTCATGACCTTCATGAGTTCACATGCAGTTTGCAACCAACAGCAGCACTTTAAAGGTGTGGTTCACCTCCAGAGTATTGCAGAAATCAAGGAAAAGTGACTTTAAAAAAAAAAAAAAAAACCTAGGTCAGCTCGCATCTCTTGCTGCTGCACGCTAATAAATAATTGAAACTGCTGGCTGCTGTTCACTCGTGGTTACCTTGCTTTCACCGCTGTGCAGTTCCAGTGTTTTAATGGAGCACAATGTGTCATTTTTGACAGCTGGCATACCCTGAGCAATCTGACAAATAATCAAAAATAGATCTGTCCTTGATCCCCCTCGATCCCCATATCCCATAAAATTTGGATTTTATGGGATTCCTAACCTATTGTTATTGGAAATGTAATTTTGGGGTTGTTCTACTCATGTGTTTCCAAACAAAGCTGATGTAAACAAGCCTTCAACAGAATTGTGAAAACATAATTGTTACATTTAGTTTTTGTTGTCTGTTGACTCAATTTGTGAGTCATAGCATGGGGCTATTCTGTGTTTATAGTTGGATCAAGGACTGAGGCTTTTAAATGGCCTTCAGAGACAGACGTTGCCCAACTCTTTGTTTTCCTCTCCATCGTGTTATGTCAAATTGTGATACGTGTTGTAATAGAACTTGTGTTATTGTAAATAAGGATCTGTTTCCACATCTATTATAGCTGGTGCATTGTTATGTAAATGTTTTCACACTGGATTTGTTATACTTGTGCACTGAGAGGCCGAAATGAATTTAATTTGTCTCTGTCATTTTAGACCCTCAGTGATGTTGTACAGAATCAGATATAAAAATGCAGTGCTGTGGAGCTGGTTAATGTTAAGCTGCTGAAGGCCTGCAGTGTTTTTTCTGTTTAACAGGTAAAGTAGATGCATTAAAACTACAGCAAGGGCTGGTGATTTTCAAACGGTTTTAATCTCCTGTCGCCTATAGCAAGAAGCCTATAGAAAGAAACCGGCCGCCAAAGAACACATCTGTCTGTCAGACAAATGAAAATGTTGGCCAGATAACTGCAAAGGTTGCAGCTTGGGTAAGCACAAGTGTTTCATGACATGCCTAGCTTCATTTGTGTAAACAAGCTTTGCAGTTATCTGTCTTTCAAAAGATAGGCTAGATAAAGCCTGGGGAACATGGGGGGAAACTGGGTAGTGATTAGGATTTTTGTCAGTCTCAAAAATTCCCAGTTACGCCACCATCAAACATGACAAACTCCAAGGGAGGTTGAAGACATTTTATAGGCACTGTGCATGTATAAGCATGTTGTTGCATTGTAGACACGGGGGTTTTGTGTGACCTACTTAAAGTGGCTTCACAGACACGTATATAACACAAAACAAAAGCATATGTGGTGACAAAAGCAGGCGATATAGCAGCTCAACAACCTTCTATTCAACGCTAAAATATGATACCATCTATTGTAACATCCCTGCATGTTGTTTGAGAGTTCATGGCAGGTAAAGCCAAATCGAATTTGTGACTTTTTTTTTTCTGCCCCCCCAAGGTAAAATCCTCAACGATGACACGGCCATCAAAGAATACAAAATCAATGAGAAGAACTTTGTGGTCGTCATGGTGACAAAGGTTCGAGAATTACAAATAGTTTAAGTAAATGGCAAAGTTTTTGTTTTTTTAAGAATATTGTGCCCTTGAATGTTATAAATATTAGCTAACACTGAATTATGATTGGGTTTTGTAACCTTCCCCTTCCACTGCCAACCACATATGTCTGTCTGGTGGTGCAGGCTCTTTTGAGCAGTGTGATCACTGCTGACCTAGAGTGGGGTCAGTGTTGTCAGTGCCTGGCTCTGGTTTACTCCTATATATTCCAGTACATTTGCAGATAAGATAAAATGAAGATAAGATTATCTTTAGCGATTGTCTTCTTCCTACCTGCACAAATTAGTGCACAGTTTTACACCAATCCCTTTTCCTTAAAATATACAAAAGTGTGTTATGTGCATGCTTTTTGAACTCCTAACATGATGCATTCCTGTATTTAATATACAAAGAGAGAAACTGTCTTAATCCTGTTCAAACCTTCCTGTAAAATATAACACAGAAGTACTATAGGATAGTATTATAGAAAATGATGATTAGGCAATATTTTCTTCATGCAGAGCTGTTCCGGGGCCACACGTTTAAATAGCTTTGCTAATTTTAATGTGGGCATGGTATTACATTGGAAAAATATTGAATGAGATTCTGTATCTGTTATTGCACATTATTAAAATACTCCTGTTTAGGAGCATCATAGGAGTTGAAGTCTATGATGGCTTTTATTAGTATAATTTAGGATAGCCAAGACATTGCTTAAGTAAAGACACAGCAAAGAAAAATACAAAGACGGCCCAGAATTAACATTTTGATAACAACTTGTAAGCAAATGACCCATTGTGACTAACAAGTGATATCAGAGAAGTAACATATTTTTATATTTTAAAAATCGTGCAGACTAAAGCAGCCTCAGCCGCCCCACAACCTTCAACTGCCACTTCAGCTCCCAGCACTACAGCTCCTGCAGCACCTCCTGCCTCGTCGTCCAGCTCGGAAAACACAGCAGAGCGTGCCTCTACAGACGACAAACCGGAGGAGAGGCAGTCTTCGTCTGCTGAACCAGCTTCCACCCCAGTCGGGTAAAGATGGGTAGATGTTTGTCTTTAACCATTTATCTGGTTTCAGCGCATCATGCTTTGAGAGGTGACGTGCAGATCACGCCTCACCCAAGGTCTGTTTTCTTTTGCAGAAGCTCTGAGGCTTCAACAAACACAAGCCTAATTGATGAGGCAGTGTCAACTCTAGGTAAGGCTAAACATAATTTGTCGGTCATTATTGTAAGGCATTTGTGCAAAATTTACTTTTTGCCTCAGTGCCTTTTAAGCCGCATCTGCAGTAAATCTGTGGGCCCACGTGTGAATCGAGGTTGTTGGTTCATTTTGCCCCACCCTGTTTCTTGTGGATATCCATAGCTTGCTGACATTGATGTATCTGAATCAATAAGCAGCCGGATACTGCGGCTCGGCCAAGACATAATCCCACAGTTCCCCACGGCCACATGTGCTGAGCTTTGCAAATATTGCTTTGCTCAGAGCAAATCCTGTAGGTCTTAATTATTATGACTCATGTAGTCATTGATGTGAATTTTCAGTGTCTGAGGCAGATTGTTTATTTTTATCTGACACAGTAGATAAATTGATCTTTACGTATCTTAACTCCTCTTTTAGTTGTGTTTTCTGTGTGTAACCTTAAAAACATGTGAGCAGCATGTCTTCTGCTTGACAGTTTTTTTTATATTTAATATGTTTCATTAAATTCTATAATTCTATGTGCCATGTTAATGTATGTTTAAAGATTATTAGATTTCTTCCAATTAAAACACATGTTAATGTCTACCATTCTGGTGGCCATGACAGTTTGACACCCATGTTTTAAAGTGAATGACTAATGCACATTTTTATATTTGGTAGTAAAACAAATATTGTGTCATTAACAATTAAAAGTGATTGGGTTTAAGTTCTTAATGATCTTGTATGGCTTTACATGTGGCTGATCACAGTGCTGTACTCAACCAAACAAAAGTTGATCCACTGTGAAGCTCTTCAGCCTGCTAATGCACTTGCCTCCTTGGTGTTTGTGTGTTCCTTTAGTGACAGGCCCATCATATGACGCCATGGTGAACGAGATGATGCTCATGGGCTACGAGAGGGAGCAGGTGGTAGCCGCTCTGAGAGCGAGCTTCAACAACCCAGACAGAGCTGTGGAGTACCTGCTCACGGTAAGGACAGTGTTATCTCTGTGGCCCTAGCAAATGTGTCTTTGGACTGTGTTAATGTGTAGGAATTTTTAGTTTCCTGACTACTACATTTGTGACTTGATTTTGACATTCATGATGTGGTTATACACATCTTCCCCCTGCTCCAGAACTCTACTAAAATGTGTACATGACATGATGTAACCCACAAACTTTAAACTGAAGTGGACTATAAGTAATCCAAAGTCTCACAATCAAAGTGCGACTCCCTAGCTTGTTTAGTATATGTATAGTATATATTTTTTAATTGTTGTATTCAATGACGTTTCTTTCAGGGTATTCCAGGCAGAGGAGATCAGGGCCATGCAACCGGACCTGATGCGGTGGCTCCTCCAGTGAGTGGAGCTCCTGCTGCACCCACAAGCGGTATCAGCGTTCCCACCAGCACTGGCTCTTCACCAAGTGCTGGGGGAGGTAAGTGGCCCCATACTCTTCTACATATTCCAGCAGTCTCAGCGAGCAAATATTTGTTTCCTTCTGTGTCTGTCTTCTTGATTCTTGCTAGTTAAAGTTTCTGACTCACACTTTTATCCTTTCAGGCAACCCCTTGAGTTTCCTTAGAAATCAGCCCCAGTTCCAAGTGATGCGACAACTGATCCAGCAGAATGCTGCCCTGCTTCCTGCCCTGCTGCAGGAGATCGGCAGGGAAAACCCTGAGCTGCTGCAGGTGAAGTACCGACAGCTTGATGTGTTTTTAAATGATAAAAATGTTGCTGTAAGTGTGGATGTGTTAGGGGCCCTTGAGACAGTTCAGATTTAATAAGTTTGTGGTTTAAGCATTGGAGTCACAGTTCACTTAAAGGGGCACTTCACTGATTTTACACATGAAGTTCAGTTTATGCATCATAGTTGTATAATGTCCTCTGTGGCTCTGGAGAGAGTTTGAAAAGATATCTCAGCTTGGACTTTTTAGCAAGACTACATTACAAACTGGAGGTGTAGGGTTTGAAAGACGAGGGGATTTAGGAGGCAGGGCGTCTAATGAAAGAAAGACACTATTGAGACACTATTGCATTGTGGGATTAGAGGAATTGTATGATTTATTGGAGTCTGACCTGTACTAGAGAAGTCAGGTTTTTGACCATTCTTTTTTTAAAACTGTCTCTTTTAAGTCCCCCAAATTTATTGAAGAAAAATACAAATATACAAATATATATACAAAGCAATTATTATTTTTATGTTTTATTATTTGTTTGTTTTTGCGCCACTTCAGAGTTATATGCGTCAAGGAACAGCAAACAGTTTCTGTGCCTCCATAGTCATACCTCAACTGTTCATTTTCCACTGTAGGAGATTAGCAGCCACCAAGAGCAGTTCATACAGATGCTGAACGAACCCAATCCAGAGGCAGTGCCAGTAGGTGGTGGTGGAGGTGGAGTGGGAGGAGCAGGGGGAGCCGGAGGGGTGGCAGGTGATGCACCCGGCGGGAGTCACATGAGCTACATCCAGGTCACGCCACAGGAGAAAGAGGCCATTGAGAGGGTGAGGAGGAGCACAACGCTGTCACTTACTTTTCCCTCAGTCCAAAGTTCAGTTCTGCTTCAGCAGAGGTGCTGAAATATGACGCACAACTCTGATGATGTTGCCAAAATCCTCACTTTCATTTTAGTCTTTCGCATAGTAGAGACTGGTAAAAATGAAACACACAATGTCATTTTATTAAAGTATTGTTTGGCTAATTTGCAACTCTTCTCTCTCTTAATTTCAGCTAAAAGCTTTAGGATTTCCAGAGGGACTTGTTATACAAGCCTACTTTGCTTGTGAGAAGAACGAGAACTTGGCAGCCAACTTCCTTTTACAACAGAACTTTGATGATGATTAAAAGAGCCACCTCCATGTTGACTTTTTTTCTTCCTCTACTTTTTGATTGCTGATACTGAATATATGTGTACAACAAGCTTTTTACACTTCCAAAAAACAGTTTTATTCACTACTTCCAAATTCACCTTTCTTAATAACACTGGATTAGCTAGTGCACAAGGACAGGCTTTTGTTTATCAGTTTGAAATGGAAGAACAATTAAAGTACAATAACTTTGCATCAGAAATCACCTGTGTGCTATTGATTTTTTTTTTAAATACTTTAGTTATGTCCAATATGATTTTTTATATAAGGAAAATCATTTGCATAGGCAGTATGTATCACATAAGTGAGTTTAGAGTTTAGGGTAGATCTGAAAGGTTCTGACAGTATTCATGCACTCGTATTCTGTTTTTTAAGTTTTAATGGGAGATTTAAAAAATTAAAGTTGTGCATAACAAACAAGCAACATGTGTGGCACTGGTTCTTTTCCTATTAAACATCCCTCAACTGCATGTACATCAACAGGCGCTGTGTAAAGAAGTCTGAACTGCGATGCATATGTGAAGGCATTTTAACGTATTCAGTTTACATACATGTGGTAGGGTTTAGCTGCAATGACATATTTTTACAGAAAAATAAAAGTTTTCCAAATTAAATGAAAGCTGTGCCTATTCTGCTGTATTTGCATGTGTGACTGCAGAGATCTGAATGTAGGCTGTGCAAGTACTTTGCCTTAAAAGAGCAGGGTTCGTACAAAGTCTTGAAATGCTGGAAAATGCTTAATTTTAACCCTTATGTTTTCAAGGTTAGGAATATGCTTGAATGAAACGATCCTGTCGTCTTATTTGTTTGTTGTCTCCTGGCATATATAGTAACAATTTAGATGTGATGATAAAGGCTTAGAGAGTCTGGAAACTTTTGGTTTAGGTACCTTGAAAAATGCTTCAAAACGGCTTGAATTTTGCACTTAAAAAGCTGTACAACCCTGAAAGTAACTTGACAGTAAATACACTGTAGTGTTAGTAAATTATATGTACAGTCACTTTTACATCATCAATTGATCCTGGTCCCAATGTAATTCTGTCCACTAGACCCCCCAAAAATCTGAAGAATCTTGACATTGGCTGATAAACCACACACCCGAATTGCAGGGCAACAAAAAAGCAAATGACATGCTGCAAACACTAAACCACCACGATCAATTGATTATGCAATAAAGTGACTATTTACTAATTTAGTAAAGACTATAAAGAATAATTCATTTCATAACCCACTCCTCATGTTTTGCAGGTTCCCTCAGGCTTGTTACTGAGCTGAAAAATGTAGAATTATTTTTTAAGTTAATTAAACTTTCCTAGATACATACAACACAAGAGACCAGAGTGTGCTTGAAACTGAATTGACCTATAGGGGGCAACATAGACCACAACATGTTTCCAAAAGTCAACACCGTCAACACCAAGCTCTATTTGCCACCCTGAAGATGTGTGACTTGAAATGAGTGAATATCAGAGGCTTGCTTTTTATTTTTTACTGTGTAGGAAGTAAACGTAGCAACATATAAACTTTGTTTGTATTAATAAGCAGTTCAAGTAAATTAGTACAATAGTTTTACTTCTTTTACCGAACTACTTTACACACCTCATGGCCCTTTTAGTACAAATGAACACAAATGTTTCACTTCAAACATAGGCTCTTATGTCATTGTTACAATTAATAGAATGTAATTCTTTGTGTTTGTTGCTTGTTTGTTCTATTTATGAATTTTAAAACATGTTTTGTAGGGTGTTATGATGTTCCCATACTGCACAGAAGGTAGAATTTATGGACATAATTTAAAATTTTTAAATTAATACATAATTGATCATTTGGAGATCATGCACTTGCAGTTTTAAATCAATTACTTATCAAACATGATTCACTATCTGTTCATTAAACTACAATCATGACCTATGTTTTAGAATAACTTAACTATATTTACTGTAAAGAATTTTGTGGTGGGAAAAAAAACATTTCTTTTAACATACATTAAAACATATGCAATGATGTTTATATGCAACGTTATAATTTTACTTTGTAATTTTACTTTTATAATATTGCCATGTAACTTTTTTTTGTGAAAATATGCACGTAGCTGGATACATTACATACACACAACAGATAGAATGATGCATAATGATATAGCAGAAACACATCAAGACCGTATCTCATTGTAGCATCTTTATGGGTTTTATTCATATTGTGCACCTGAGCTCCAGCACAGAGTGGCAGTCAGATTTGGTGTCACCCTTGAATGTCAGCCAGTAACTCGGTTATCCTCCTCATTCTTCCCGCTGACAGGTGGAAAGAGAACCCCATGGAAACAGGACATTGTAGGTGTACTTTTTTGAAAATCTTTTTAACTGCAACATTGTGTTAGTTTGCCTGCGGCGATCTCACTATTATCGGGGGGATATCGTGTGTGAGCTGACTGTGAGCTATTGCTGCCATTTAAATGTGCTTCTCCATTACACTACCAGGGAAATCTACAATTACTGTAAGTGCTGATGTTCAAAGAAACTCTGCTTAACATGTCATTTTATATGCGACTAATGTTTTTTTCTTTTTGTTTTCAATAAGATAATGATAATCATGTAGATTATCATTATCTTATGGTAGAAGAGTATACCGTCCATTATGGTTTTCTTATTTCAAATACATCTTATTTTATTTCAATATACTGTGAAATACAAAACAATAACAAAGCATTTTTATTCACAAATGTACAAAATTCAAGATTATATTACATATTTTGGCTATAAACAAAACATCTTTGTTCAGAGTTCACTCATTCAATACAAAAATATGAATGTCTCATATAAATTATTGCACTTTGCGACTGCAGTGCATTGAAGATTGCCATCACCATTTATAAGTGAAGTGTTCACCTGATTTAAGTCAGATTGTGGAAGAGAGGTTTCTAAGAAACACACAAACAACCATATGGCACTTTTTCATAGTGTTCACCCTTTTGTATATTTTCCTTAATCTTTGGTACCTTTTCTTTCAGAGTCACTGAGCACCATTCTGTATAAATTAACATTGTACCTGAAATTAATGGCATTGCAGGTGAAATGTGTATATAAATATAGATGTATTTATTAATACAGTATTTTGAACAGTGTGTAGTTGTTAACAGAGCCTATATTGGCATGTTGCTGGTAGAAGGCCTCTGGAGATGTTTGTCTGTTGCTCCTGGTTTCCCTGACAAAAATACATATCCAGTTAAAAGCTGTTGGCACCTGGTCCTCCAAGTTTTGTCGGTTAAATAAGACAAATTCCAGTTTGGTCCCTTTCATAAAAGTTTACAACCCTGACTGAGAGGTCTCGTCGAGTCACCTGCACAACGTGCGAAGACGGGATCAGTCTTGAGAGAGTAATGCTCTTTTTGCTGTGAACACCACAGCTTGTCTTGTTGCTTGACAACGACCTGAAGGCAAATTATGGTTTTAAAAAGTGTAGGTCACAAGTTTGTTCAGGGTTCTGCTAACGTTTTCTTTTCTGGAGCCTTCATTCCATCGCCAAGTCTCATAAGTGTCTCTTCATATGGAGAGCAAGGTGGTCTGACCTTGAGAAGGCCCGGTCACATTTCTGACACTGAAATGGCCGGTGGCCTGTGTGTTTCCTGTAGTGGCGTGTGAGCTCGTCCGAACGTGCAAACTTCCAACCACAGCCCTCCCAGTCGCAGTGGTAAGGCTTCTCCCCTTTGATGGAAACACAATACACACATGGAGCAGTTAGTGCTGGCCCTGAGGTTAAACTGGCCCAGCCTTCCCCACCTTGAGCAGAAAAGAGGTCCATCCTGTCCTGCAGCTAGTGTATAAAGGCCAAGCTAATGAGCCTGGGGTTTGTATTTGAGCAGGGATCAGTATCAACCTGTTTCACCGCACCTGCCAAACAACTCCCCTACCCCATCCCCCACCCGTCTAACCCCCATTCATGACTCTATTATTCAATGTGTCGGTACATCATGTGCAACAGACGTGGTTGTTCTGGATAGTAATTAGCTCTGAACAATGAACACTGTTTGAAACAACTGCGTTAAACGGTGTTCCAAACAAAAATAAGCTTCTTTTTCTGCATGTGACATCATTTAATTCAAACCAGATGTAAATGGCACAAAAAAGAACAATGGCTGACAAAAACCACTGTAAAGGATCTAGTCTGACATACAGTTACATACCTGTGTGCGTGCGGTGATGTGCTTTGAGGTGGGAGCTCTTTGTGTACGTTTTCCCACAGCCAACATAGTCACACGTGTGTGTGGCAACTCTCTTCCTCGGCCAGGAGCGCCTCCCACGTTTAGGCTTTGGGTCCTCCGGCAAGCAGTCCCCACTGGAGATCATGAGGGCCTCTGTGGGGTCAAAAGATCAGGGTCATCATCACGTGTACAGAGAAAATATTCTGTG
The DNA here is from genome assembly GCA_005408345.1 of Macquaria australasica. Classification (NCBI taxonomy): domain Eukaryota; kingdom Metazoa; phylum Chordata; class Actinopteri; order Centrarchiformes; family Percichthyidae; genus Macquaria; species Macquaria australasica. The sequence goes on along the minus strand of SEMN01000025.1, from coordinate 432,431 downwards.
TATAAAGATATCAGATATAAGACAGTGTAATAAGGTCACAGGCTCTCATACTTGGCTTACATGATAGCAGATCATATTGTATTTTATCTGCAACTAATCTGCTACAGACAGCGCTTAATCGCTTCATATGCATAGGTCGATATACAGTAGGAGTAGCAGAATGTCCCTAATTATTCAGAAATGTGTTTTGTTTTTTCTGTCATCAACTTTAAGATGCAATAGAAAACATTAGTCTTCTTCTTAAGAAAACAGCCAGTAAGAACTTAAAAGGTACTATAGGGTAAAAAGTTACTGCAAAGGGGCACAACAATGAACACCGATCCTATGAAAAGAACAAAAATAACTCTATATTTTGTTAAACATCTGGTAGTATCTATCTTGGCTGGTTAAAGGGCTTTATGAGGAAAAGAGGGTTTGTTGTCCAAGGTCACGGGATGTAGGATTCAATCCATTTGAACTGCTGGTTTTGGGGTATAATTAAAGCCCTTCAGGTTGTATAACATGTATTTAAATAGACTGTGTGGACTATATTCCTGTTGTTTAATCTGTTCTGTGTTTTACATGTATGTAGGCATTTTGTTTGACTAATGGACAAAATCCAAATACATTTTTTTTCCACATTTAAGTTACAGCATTCATTAGCCACAGGAGATTACAAGAAAGGATATAAAGTAGCTTTGAATAATGAGAAAAAGAAGTGTATGTTCTAACCTTGGTACTGCATGGAGGATGGCTGAGGGTAGGAGGGGTAGCCCTGCGGGGAGCTATGGTGGTATCCCTGGGGAGGTAGAGTGATCTGAGAGTGGGGATGCCCCAGAACCTGGTGCTCCCGACTCAGAGGATGGTCTGGGGAGAGGGAGGAGGATGAGGATAACCTGCCACCTGTCATGGATCTCCCTCCGCCAGGGAAGCCATGTAGATCTAAGTTTCCGGGGCGCTGCTGCTGGCTCCCTCGGCCCTGGGAGTTTACCCCAGCCAGGTGCAGGTCTATGGGCTGCGAGATGGTGCAGTTACTGGGGTTCTCCTGCTTTATCCTGTGGCATGTAAAGGGCGGTGAAGCACGTGAAGGAGTTGGGTCTGACGCAGCGTTAACGCAGGCCTTGCTTACGTTCACGCCTTGGCTGTATTCTCCCATGTCCATTGTTGTCTTGACCACGAACTTGCCGTGGAGACTGGTGGGGTGGAGGTATGCCGGGTCCAACTCGGGTCTCATGAGTTCTGCCACAAAGCCTCCAGAGGGCGAGACGTCACTGATATCTGGGATGGTATAGAGCAGCTCACTGGCAGTGCCCTGAGGGGAGGGGAGGGGGTAAGATGAGGAAAAAGAGCCAGGAGAAGGAGACAGGGCCTGGGCAGAGCTGCATGCCATTGCCTCCTCCTGCTGTTGCTGCTGCTGCTGCTGCTGCTGCAGAATGGAGTTAGACAGAATGAAGTCGTAGTCCAAGTCCAGGTCAAGCTCTGTCTCTTTTTTGGACATGCTGGGGTTTGTTGTGCTGGTGGCAGTGGGATGGTCAGGGTCAGAGCAGCTGCTTCCGGTTGGCACACTGGGTCTCTTAAGATGGGACAGCTCCTCCTTCCATCTCTAGAGGAAAGTTACAGGGGCATTAATGACTGTACTCGTATAAGCTGCTCGTTTGTGTCATGCTACTGTTTATAAAATACAGACAGCAGCCAAGAAAATCACACTTTGAAAATCACAGTTTGTCCTGTCCTACTTAGAAATTAGTGCCTGTTTTGAATAGATTAGGACATACAGTTTAAGTCAAAGCTTCAAGCAGGAAGGATCTGTAATGGAAAGTTATTATTATGACAGCTCAGCTCCAGAGCTCAGTCTGGTATAGCAAGTGTCCTTGGCACAGAGCACTTCCTAGAATACAGATTATTCTCATTTGCAATGAAACTGCACTGGAAAGCGCTAGTGGTGGCACAGGTAAGTAAGACTTAATCAAATGAGCAGGTTCAGACTGCCATCAGAAGATTCTTGCAATCAATTTGTAGCCCATTGAACAATACATTATGAATAATAAAAGATAATAACAATATTGGGCAGCTGGATGTTTTCTGCAGTATTCCATGTGCGCTCTCACGATCTCCATGCTCGCTGAAAGAAAACCCATATGTAAACTGGTGCACGCCCCAGCAGAGCGTGGTGTCAAGCCCTGACTGTGCCCATAATAATATGGGAGCGACACATTGGAAAACAACTACAGTGTAAATAAACTGCATAAGCTACACATTTCCCCTCGCAGATACGTTCTAGTCCATGGCTATTTGGCAATGCGCATGCAGTAAGAAGTGGCCTCTACTCACTAAATTGGCACTTCCTATGGATTTACTCTTGACCGTGGGGCCGCTGGCAAACGTGGATATGGATGGCAGAAGCGTCCCACCTAAAGCCATCTCGACGTCATTTGGAGGTTGCCTGAAATTAAACACAAAATATCGTAAATCCTCGTGGAGCAGCGAGCGCAGGCTGTTATAGTCCACACGCCGGTGTTCACCAGTCAAATGCTGCTATTAAAAGTTTCTCAAGGTCCACACCTCATCAATGAGAATCTGTGCGTGGAGTCCTTTCGGCTGCTCTTCGGTGTGACTGCACCGGGTTTTTTGCTTCAATATCCCCGGGGTTTAAAGTTTCTGCTCCGCGTCGCGCGTTATACTATGTTCCAGGACATGCTGCCGGGAAAGAAGCAGCCAGACAGATTGATTTTTTTTAACGCTAAAGCGATTTTGAACGGGAAGACGGAGAGGCGACGTGCGGGGGAATCCCTCGCGCCTGTTGCCATGCAGCGACCGGCAGTCTGAACTGAGAAAACCGCGTGAGAGGTATCCTTAAATCACTGGGACTGGACCACGCCTTCGTTGCTCAGCAACCACTGGAAAACATTAGCGCGAGGGAGGGAGCACGTGGGGGGGGAGGCTGAGGCGAGCGGGGAAGAGAGAGAGAGGGCGAGAGAGGTTTGTTTGTATTCATAGCAACGGTACCTATCCTTACCGCTGTTATCCCTGCGAAATGTGGGCGAAGAAGCGTTTTTTTTTTCAGACGCCACAGACCGAGACTGAAATGGGAATAACAGTGTCAGTGAGTATCATTTAGTTAGCCTGTGCCTGGGAGGGTCAAGTGCAGGTATGGGCATCACCTGGATGTCCAAAAAGCTTATATTAGCCTATTTCATTAGCTAAGAAAATAAACTCACACTGAGAGGCTACAGGTTAGGTGGGTGATGAACTTGTGCTTAATATCATTTATCAAATAATAACACTTTATTACTCATCTGTCATTGCTCCACTTGTTTCCGAATGTGTAACTGGATTTATTGCTATTGATTAATAGATAGATACAGAGTAATGATTATACAAGAGAAGTAGGTAGTTATGCAAAGTATTGTGGGTACACGTTTGGTTTATTGCATCACTGGACTGCAATAGGAGCCACCCCCATACAACACATGCATGCACTTGCAGAGCAACATTTAAGTTAGTTTTAAAATATAATATATTATTATTAATAATATATCATAATAATATATTTTTACTTTTACAGTTAGTGATATGGACATATAGGACAAGTAGCCTATGTTTCTACATTATACATATAGATATATATATGAACTGTATATTATACACATACACAAAGCAGACATATAAATTATGCATGGCAAAAAGATAAAAGATAAACACTCAAACACTTATCTTGACACAAATGTCAAACTAATGTGATTTATAGGAATATATGTGGGTCTAATCTGAATAAAAATCCATATCTTGGGCTCCTGTGCGTCTACATTTTAGTGTTATTTTTCTGGAAACAGGTGTTTGTTTACAACAATTTTCAAGCAAGCAACCCTAATTAAGCCTATCTTTATTAAACAACATTTATTACAAATTACACTCTTGCCCACAAGTAAAAAAGGCAAAGACTTAAGTAAAACACTGAAGTATGAATTCTGTATGGGAAAAACACTTACCTGGGAACATTAAAATGCTGAGAATTGTTCAGTGTTGAGTTTGAATTGGGTTCAGGCAGTGTTTGCTCAGAGCTAGCGAGCTAACACAAACCTATCTGTCCAACATAATTAGACACATTTACTCAGGAGTTCAGTGCAAGAGCAAACAAAGCACTTGCCACTGATCCTGCTGCATCAGGATCTTGTCCGTTAGGCATGTCAACAAACATGCCGTCACTTCAACAGGACACATTTAGTGTCATTGTATGTTGGTGTCTTCATTCAAAATTTTAAATTGCATGAATGCACTTTGCTTTGGATGGCAAACAAGAACTGTTGGGGAAAATATTACAATGGCATGGGAACTTTGTAAGTACCTGTTGGGCAACCGATGATTTATTGTTTGATATATTAACAGTAGGCCTCTTAATCTAAAGTCTATCCACACAGTAATATGTGCATTGTCTTACTTCTCCAATTGCGTGGTGAGACATGATGGCTTTAAACCTACAATATTTGCACTACATCTCTTGTACTTGAATACCTGCTTCCTACAGCAGGTAGGAACACAATGAAAGCCATATCATTATAGCCCTATTCTTTATGGTGGGAGATAATGGTTTTGAAAATGATCCTGAAAACAAAGGCTCGACTTTGACAACTGAGGTGCTTTGCATCGCAATAACGACAGAGAGAGGAGGAATAGAGAATAGAGATAAAGGAAGGGAAGATGACACCACTGTGTGCTTTTCCTGACACAATGAAGTCACGGTGATTTAGTGACTTACACCAAACCCTTGTATGGAACATGTTAATGCAACACTTACAGTATTAACTGAATGTAGTGAGAATATGAAAACTGCAATACCCTGCCCACAATGAATCATTTCAAGTGTAACACATTTCCTGATTTTGATGTTATGTTAACAGCATTGGTGACATAACTGCAGAATCCGATGTGGAGATACTGAGGTAATGTTATTGTATCAACAAGGATGACTGTTGAGTACTAACTTGATACTTAAGAGGTGTCACATTTTCCTCTCATCAGCTTCAACAAGTGTCCTGATAATGCCATTGCTTATCGTCATGGATCAAGTGTGGATGTGACGCCAACTTGCAAAGGCAGCTTCAAATAATTACGGTTTTAAAGGTGAGCTCAGATGCTGTTCTTGGCTGCACCCGAGAGTTTTAACTGCTTAGACATTTAGTGTTTTCAAAACAGTCACAGAACAGCCGACATATTCTGTGGTTATGCTAATATTAATCAAGATCAAACACAGTTGATAATCCATTCACACAGTTGTGAACATAGATATAGAGTGTGAGTAGTCAAATAAGTCAACTGCACAACTCTTGAGTATTTCGGCTTTCCCCCTCTTGGTGTGCATGTGACTGACATGGTTTCCACCGGTGTCCCGCACTAAAGTTCCCCCTCCTGGAAAGCACCCAAGTGAATATGAGTACCAGCGGATCATAACTCCAGATATTGAGGTTTTCAGTGCTCTTTTCCAGATGCTGTTCAGTAATTAAAAAATAGCTTTCATTCTTTCCTTAATTCTTGAAAGCTGAGTCAAGCTTTTTACTCCCCTCCGCTCCACCTCACATCAGCTCTAATACAGTTATACATGTAGGAACTTTCTGTCTGTTTTGTCACCCTGTGCAAAGCCAAAGAACCCTTGAGCAGCTCAGGCACCGACTACAGGTCTAATTGTAATAATCTCTCCCTCTGGCACTGCAGGTTTTCTTTGTTTTTTGTTTTTTTAACAGCAGTGTTTTAGTTTAGAGTCATAATTCCCCATCTAAGAAATAATCTGAAGACTTCACTGGCAGTGCACCAAAAGAGTTATGTTTAACCATAATGCCCACTATTTAACTCCTTTCGCCTTTATATTTGACATCAACATCTGTTCAAAGATCATAAATTACTATTCAGGCATCACAAATTCATAGAGAAAACAACAATAATGAACGCCATGCTGTTGATCAGCTATTTGAATCCTTTAATTATGATACACACTTCTAGGACTGCAACTAATGATTAATTTTATCATCAGTTAATCATTTTAGGCCACAAAATGTCAAAAAATAGTGAAAAAATGTCCACCACCATTAAGCAGAGCCAAAGGTGACAAAAGTCTAAAATCAAAAAGATATGCAATTAAAACAGTGATATAAACCAGCGAAAAGCAGTAAAGAATCACAAACTGGAAACAGTGAATGTTTGCCATTTTTGCTTGAAAAATTACTGAAATGGTTAATTGATTATCAAAATAGTTGCAGATGAATTCTCTGTCAGTCGACTAATCAGTTAAACAATTAGTTGTTTCATCTGCATCTTCATGTGTACATTTGTAACTAAAATCAGAAACTTCCAGGTGATATATTATAAATCATGTGGGTTGGTTATCACTTAAGTGCCTATTTATAGTTCGTTATTATCAGACCTTTAAAAATCCTCTTAGATCAGGAGACTGCTTGACTTTTTCATTTACAATCATCTAATTGATCTGTGCTCTAAAAACCCCTCAAGGATCCAGGCCTGGTGTTCAGCTCAACACCGTTTTTAGGCCCACAGAGTTCACCACACCTGTTACTGCGGTCCAGACATTCACCAGCAAGCGGAGCCTAGTACATAAATCATCTCAGTGACAGAAATTAGCTATGGTCATTTTTACGACAAAATAGTTCTGTATTTGTTTCCCAAAGGGCTGCTAGGCTAACAGACGGCGCTGCTTGACAGTTCTGCTGTGTGATGGTATGCATATGGATGAGGTCTGAGTCAGTGGGGGCTGTTTGTTTGGACAATCCCAGCCAAGCCTCTATAGCTGGACAGAGCTGCGGTCAGGCTGGGACGCAACCAACTAACACTGAGCTTTCATCACATCATATAATTTAGTGGTGGGCTTCCACAGGGGTAGGGAAATGTGGTTGAGGTATGGGGTGGTGGTCGTGGTCATGTTGCAGGGCTTGTGTAAAGAGAAATGGGTTTAGAAGAGGAAGCAGAGAGAGGGAGAAGTCAGCGAGAAACAGACTAAGAGGGAGGAGAGAGCTCCTGCCGGGCGGCAGGCTGTCCAGCCTTTGCCTGCCCTGGGATTCCTCGGCAGCCTTAAATATGCCAGTTATTTTTATCCAGCGACGTAACAGAGCCCAGCGCCGGCCCCCTCTGTTACAATATTTCCTTTCTGTCAGGAGGGGAAATGGAGGGGAGCCACACTTCCTGGTCACATGATGCAGCTCAGGCAGCCAAATAAGAGACATACAACAGGGGAAGTGGGGAAGAGCGAGTGAGGGGAGGAGAGGGAGCTTGGTTGGCTGCCTCACATCCACACCAGCCCACACATTCACTCAGCACCTCCTTTCGCCAAAGTTTAACCCCCTCAGCTGGCCAGATGAGGCAGTCTGTTTTAATCAGATGCTCAGACGTCAGAAGCCAAAGGGACCAGAGCAGAGATTGGCGTTGGAGAGCTGCGGAGGAAATGAGAGTGTGGGTACAGCACATCAGCAGACAGAGGGGTGGGGGGAGGGCCCAGTGACGTCAGACCAGGGACCTGCCAGGATTAGAAGCCTCTAAAAAGAAAAGGCCTGGGCCTGGGCTGCCAGAGCTGGAGAAAATGTGTTTCTCTGTCTGTCTGACATGGGAGAATCAGGGACTTCCCATGAGCTCACCTTGTTGACATACTGAGAACTTGAACTAGTTCATGTCTCATTCTGCACTAACCTCACTACCAGCAAAATTAGTACCAGGCTCACGTCACAGACTGTAATGTTTGATTTGTATTGCTTCACATCCACAGTGGACACATGTCACTTAAATGAATGAGCATGCAGCACATGTCAACCTTAATTTAGTTTAAATACACATAAAATCATTTGGATGTTTGTCTTATATACATATATATGGTATGCTTGAGAACTGTTATGGTCTACTCTAGCTCAATTTAAACTTACATGTCACTATTTGTTACTGATTGTTAATAATTGTGCATCCTTTGCTGTTTTGAATGTCACATGCATATCGTTTTGTATAACTCACAATAGATTTGTGACAGTTTTAAGGCAAAATCTGAGCTTGTTATGTCTAACACTGGGTCAAAAACAACCATATTTCACTTTGGGTAAATAACCCAACAGTAATATTAAAATTAACACTAACACAGGGTCAAAATTAATTACGGTCTTGTAACTTAATTGTCCTGGGTTTGCTTGGTTTTCTACCCATGGGTACTGGGTTAAGTTAACCCAGTATTGCGTCAGTACTATATTGACCCAAACTGGGTAAATTAAAATCAGTATTTGATGTTGAAATCACTTAAATGGTGGTGCATTGCTATGACATTAATAAAAGTTTAGGTAAACTGTTATTGACAGGAAAAAGCGGGTTTCATATTTATGGGATGGTTCAGATTCAGAGAGAAATTGCATTTCTGAATCCGTGGAATGTCAAACTGAAATATAATGCCTTTGTAAAACACTTATTATAACAGCATTATTTTGTAATAACTTCAACCAGTTGTGTGTAAAGTTTAGGAATGGAAAAATAATCAAAAGATTGCGAGTTCTATTGATCTATTGATTGGTAATCTTGGACTTAAATGAGCTGAGCATTAAGGTATACTTATTGTTTTAGCCGTCCGCATAAAAAAGGTAGTTTCCTTAATAAAATAGATACAGTGTGTACTATCTATCTATCCACGGGGTGTAGACAACATAATGTAATAATGGGTCATCTAAGGTTGAATGCCAGTCAGCAGCATCTGTCGGCTATAAAGGGGATCAGCTCTGATATGAGTTTTCAAAGTTTCAACGCAATAGGAGACAATTAATTGAGCTCCAAGGAGGCCAAGTCATCTGTGCCTAAAGTGCAGGTGCAGAAAAAAAAAATGTAATAGGAACAGTTTTCAAAATCATGATAACAAACTGCAACGGAAAACAAGTTTATTCACAAGCTGAAGCCGACCAACAGGGATAGAGTATGTTGGAAATGTTTAGTACATTTTTCCATATAGTTCAGTTAATCAGCAACTTAATATGACCCACATCTGTAGCCATGTTAGCAAAAAGTGATTTCTCTTAAAATGTTTCCACTATTTTGTTCAACACTGTATAAAGTCTATATTCCACAGGAACATGAGCTATAGAACAATCTAATTTAACACGAACCGTTTCAGTCATGCTTGTGCCATAAAAGCTAAGTGTAAGGGCTGTCAGTAAACCAAGACCACATCTTTACAATGTTAGCGAGGTTCCTATAGGAACATATGAGTATTAAAGTTCTTTATTTTTCTGTACGAGTCTGTATCAGACCCCATGCTGCACAGCAATCAAGGCAATCACCAGCACTCTTAAACCTTCAAGAGCGCTCTGGCATTGATTCAGAGGCAGCTAATAGGTCATCTATGCTCTCAATGCATTGCTGTTAAACCATGGCTGTCACTTTTTCTCAATACTTGATTAAATCTTTATGAGTGAGGCTCGTTGGAATTTGAGATGCGAGTCGATAAAGGCTCGGTGGTTCAGTGACTTAGACTTGTAGCCTAGAGTTTGTGATTTACAGAGCTTTGATCCTGCGTATCATTGCACCTGGAATTTTAATCATCAATAATGTAAATTTTGAGCCCTCCAACAGATTTAGTTGAAGCCTAAATACTTTAAATGGATAGCTTTTACAGTGAAAACTACCAAATAGCCTACACATCGTCCGCTGATGATCTCCAGACTGGCTGAACACCAGTGAGTGGAGGTCTGCAGATAAAGAGTCTGGCATTATAATACGCCGAAATTCATGTGGTAATTGTTGTCAGATTTCAGGGTAGTAGGCCTCTGCGTTCCTGAGAAGGTGTGGACTCTCCTGTTTTCCCACTGGGAGCAGTTGGGAATGTGTGACCCTTTCCACGGATCGCCGTTTTTCAGGCCCTGGATTGACTCTCTGGAAACATGCTTGCCATTGGTGCAACCATTCAGAGATGTAAAATAATGATAATTATCATGAATATCAGCACGTAGGCGCTGCACGATGATCTATGGTTTGTAGGAGAGAGGAGACTCCCGTCGCTAAAACCAGGGAACTCCTAATAAATTCACTGTGCAATAAGAGAGGAGAAACATAAATGTCACCACTGTTTCTCCAAACCTCCCTATGGTATGAGCTTTAACATTCAAGCATAAATCTGTGAGCTAGATGGCAAAACTCTGGAAGAGTTGAATAAAAGAGGAATGTTGTGAAGGACTAAGAGTGGAGAATTACAGTCAGACAAATACTTAAAAGTTCAAAGTAGAAACTTATTTCTTGCTTTTTTTCTCACTCAGTACCATTAGTTTTCCTTCCTCGGTGCACTTTATCTGTGTATATATATCCCCAGTAATAGGCAAACAACTTTTATGGCAACCTTTTCAAGCCAAGTGCCCAAATCAAATCAGAAATGGCACATTGTGGTAACCTTAATCAAACTACAAATCATTTCAGACTGATCGTCCCCGCTGGAATGTTGAGGAAAGACCAATACTTGACAGGCCCAATTTAAGTGATAGCTTCTCCAGTCTGACGTTTTATTGACATCATGCTGAGTCTAATTGAGGAGGGGGGTTTCAGTAAGTCAAACCAGATGGGCCACCAGCTCATGAACTAACAGCCCCCCTCTCTCCACCCTTTCTCACTCACTGTCTTTCTCTCTCTCTCTCTCTTACTCTCAGAGCTATTTTGGCTCAATGAAATACTTAACTATAAAATAAAATGTCATAAAACTGACCTATTCGGTCAAATTTATATTAATTGTAAGAATCTGATACCATGCCATTTATCATAAAGATACTTGAATATGGCAGGGGAAAGTTAGTGGTGAAAGCATTATCTTTGCATGTCGAACTTTATGATATAAATATGATATAAAATATGATTTTATATCATATTTTCTTTTTGGGGTAGACTAATGAATTCCCTTGAAGGAATAGTTTGACATTTTGGGGAAAAAAACTCGCCTTCTTGTCAATTTAGATGAGAAGATTGATACCACTCTTTTGTCTGTTGGCTGTGTAGCTATATGTAGCTGGAGCCAGCAGCCAGTTAGCTTAGCTTGGGACAGAGCCAGGCTAGCTGTTTCCCCTCTGTTTCCAGTCTTTATGCTAAGCTAAGCAGCTAAGCTAACCGACTTCTCACTCCAGCTGTCTGTTGGCTAAATATGTAGATGGAGCAAGCAGCCAGTTAGCTTAGCTTAGCTGCTTGCTTGGGACAGAGCCAGGCTAGCTGTTTCCCCCCAGTTTCCGGTCTTTATGCTAAGCTAAGCTAACCGGCTTCTGGCTCCAGCTACATATTAAGCACATACCACGAGCATGGTATCAATCTTCTCGGCAAGAAAGCAATTAAGAATATTTCCCAAAATGTCAAACTATTCCTTTGAGCCCAAAGTGAAGTTCCAATAACATGAATCTGACACACATGTGCACACACACACACACACACACACACACACACACACACAGAGAGAGAGAGAGAGAGAGAGAGAAAGAGAGAGAGAGAGAGAGAGCGAGCTACTACACAGGCTGTCCATTAGACACATGGATTTAATGAGTCTGAAAAGAAAACTGTCTGTTAGAAGTGAACTAAATTAGTAGTTTCACATGGATTTCTCGAGAACCAAAATGGGAAATTTGCCACATCAGCAAAACACTCTTCATTTGCGGGCATTTTTGAAAAGACATCAGAGACTTTCTGATTTCATACCAACTGCGATCAATAGTGCACTTTGAAGGCATTAAAGTAATTTCACCAACTGTTAATGACATTCATGATGCAGCTTGTAGGCTATGGTACTGTAATCAAATAGCCTTGAGAGAGAGAAAAAAACACAGAGTAGTTCTTTAAATTAAATTAGGATTTCCCTGGCAAAACCTTCCACATAAATGACCATAAACATGACAAAAGCATGGTAATCATTAAAGCTTGGCCATCGGTGGAAATACATGTTTTAGCACTCTGAATAGTGTGTTTCTTGCCCACAGATTTTATTGATCTTTAGTAGGAAACTGGGTAAACTGTGTAAAAAAATGGACTAGAAGAGAAGTAGAATCAATTGAATTCATCATAAATGTATTGGAAACATTGGAAAAAGCATCAGTGAGACCACTGGAACTGATGTAAGATCAACACTTGATCCCTGTCACATCAGTTGTCTCATGTTTCAGCTACTGGCACAGGAACACTGTTGTCTGTACATGATACTGATAGAGACAGAGCTTTGGAGCATTGACTAACAGTGAGCAGTCGCTACAGCAGAACAACAAATATTTAACAGCAATGTTTTACAGCATCAAGTTCGCTCTTTAAGAGATGGACAAATAAATTGTTAAACCACAAATTTATTTGCTGTAACTTAAGCCAGTTTTATTTCCCTGTCTGCGTTTGAATTCGCATGCAAAGGCCACTATACTCATTGTGACTTCAGTTATGTCCGTTTAATGGCATATTTGCCATTGGAAGAGATTAAGAGCTGTACTCATTCAACTCATTCAACTCTTTTTAGCAGAGCAGAGTAGATGCGAGTCCAAAGCTCCTCAAATCCAAGAGTTAAATCTGGAACTGGTGCTCAAAAGGTAATCAGACGTCACTGTTGACATATGTCAGTTTAGGGTACATGGTGAGGTGAATGACACAGTGTGGAATTGTTTTACATGATTTGCTGGTCATTGCTTCCACAAGCTGCAGTGTTTAAAGCATAATTTGTTGCAAAGTTGCCATTTTGCCTGTGTGAACACGCCAAATCCTCCTGAGGAGATGCCAGTTTTGTTGGAGGAATCCACAGTTTCTGCAGTTGTTTTTAAATGAATGCTTTCATCAGCTGACAGATTATGGAAATAATTTGGATAATTATCTTGAAACGTATCTAACGTTTTCTCACGTTAGTATAACATGAATGCTTTGTGTGCTTTTCCAACAATACCTCAAGCCACCAGACTTTTTTAGAAAGCTGTGTGACTCACACAGTGGTGTGTTTCTAACTATGTGACCTCGTTGCCCTGCGTTGGTTTATAGACCTTACAGCCAGAGTGGACACTCTCCAGCTTCTCTTGTTGACGGTGTGAGAGTGTGTGTGGACTTATTCCACTACCCCACAATGCCAAGCTACAGTATGTATGCCTGCTCACATACATGGCAGACGTGAGGTAGCTACATCTGCACCAGGGAAAATGTGATGCGGACACATTATGGAACTTCACAAAAGGCCAGTAAGACGTGGGCATGCAAACACCATGCGAGCATATGCGCGCACACACACACTCGTACACAGCTCCACTCTGAATGCTGAGGGAAAAATACAACTTTTTGTTTGTCTTGGAGGCTTCACCACCAGCGTCACCACATTCACATACAGCAAGAAAAAGTAATTTCGCTATTTAAAGCACACCCATGTTAACAATAAAGGGCTTATTCAGTTGACCTTGTGTTTGTATTTTCTTTTTAAATAAGTAAGGGGCTCCTTCCTGCATAGAGCAAACAAATGCGTGAGCTGACTCCACAGTGTGCAGGATGACGTGAAGAGGAAACAGTCAACGGTGTGTGTACCTGTTGTGTCGTTAGGACCCAAAGGAGGAGGTATGAGTATCCTCACTTCCTCATTCTGCATGCACATGTGCTTGTGTGTGTCTGAAATAGACATATGAATAGAGGAACAGTGTATTGTATACACAGAAGATTATAGTTTAGTGTGTGTTTCTCTCTGTCACAGAGCTGCGAACCACCATAAAGCAATTTTTGGAGCATCTCACCTCTGTTTCCCCTCTGGATGATTACTGGCCCAGATGATTTTGAACATGGCCATGTTGTAATATTTTTTATTAAGTAAGATGGTTTGCACATCTTTGTCGTTATTCAAAGAGTTACAAGAAAATTAGTTTTTTACAGCTTATTTTCTTATGTCTACGTGTATTATTTTCATAGCTTTGGAAAACTTTTATTTGTAAAAAAAAAAATGAAATTGTACTCACCAAGTTATTTGCTGAGATCTAGGAATGTGCAGCATCTCAAGAGAGATCAAGATTAAGAGTCTACAGCCATGCTAGCAGCTCTATGAGGCTGTTCTTAGGCTAAATGCTAACATCAGCATGCTAACATACTATATACATACATACATTTTCAGGTATTTGGTCATGACCAGATGATCGTGCTAGATGAAAAGTCAGGTGATCACCAAAGTGATTACAGTTCATCCTCTGGGGACCACGAATGTCTGTACAAAATGTCATTGCAATCCATCAAATAGTTGTTGAGATATTTCAGTCTGCACCAAAGTGTTGGAACGAACGACCGAACGAAAAATAAAATAAATGGGCAAGAAACACAATGGTTTTGCATAATTGTTTTAGAAGAGCCCCAGGTTAGTCAAACTCTTTTAGAAGAGAAAATACAGGCCAACTGTAAAATTAGAACCCAAACTGTCCACTGTAAACATCCCACAGAGTTTACAGGCCAACTTCCTGCAGTGTTTTCCTGTGCCATGATGGATTATTATCAACATCTGAAATGCACTCACTTACGTTTTACCCCCAAATACAGTAAAGTGGTTTAGATAATCTGGTTTAACTGCTGGCTTGTCCACAACCTGTCTGATCCTCTAACTGTTTCTTGCCTCATCTGAATTCATTGTAGCTTCATGTCACAGTGTTCCCAGATTACTTTTCGTGAGTACAATGTTATAATAACTGACAGAAATTATGGTCAGAACTATGAAAATAAGACCCAAGTTGTAATAAACCATAATTATTCTTTAATGTAAAGTACACAGCAAGCTCATTTCATGGAGGGTGGATTAGATTAAAATATCATCTCTTCCAAATACCACATTGATTTTCCCCCTCTTTCTCTTTCTCCTTTCATCTCCTGCCTGTTTAATTTTGCTTCTTATACACAGTGCAGTAATATGCATGCATACCCCTCATCAACACATCCACCACGACTTATCCTGCGTTCCATAACAAAGACTCCAGATTGCTTAACTGTCTGTCAAACCAGTTTCTTTCTCCTTACTATGTTAATACCTCACCACAAAGTAGCAGAGGGAGGGAGGACCCTCCCCTCCCTGTGACTCATTCTTATACGTGCGTAAGCAGCCGCGACAGACCTTAGAGTAGTATTCCATTACTCTTACCATTATTATTGTCTTCATTTTCATCATCATCGCTGTTGTTGTACTGTTCGCTCCCGGTACCAGGCTGGTGTAAATGACGGCTATGTTCAGCAACAGAGAGAAACTCACTGTGGCAGCCAGTCTTAGATCATAATGTAGATAATGCAACTCCATGGAAATGTTAAGCTGTTTTGTTTCTAATTTTTTCTTACTGTGTAGCGTTTTTTGTTTTTTGTTTTTTTTCACTTATTTGAAAGGAGCTTGAAACTGAAATAGTAAAGCAATTACAGACCAATGTGGAGGGAGGAAAAGGTGGACGATGGAAGGAGGTAAAAAGAGTTGAAGGGTGCGACAAAAGCAGGTGTTGGGGACATATTAACACAACTCTGGGTCAAAGAAAGATCATTGTCGAGGGGGTTTTCCATTGAGCTGAGGGTCTCTGTAGTATTAAGTCACTCTTACAGCCCCATTAGGCCATAATGAGGGTGTTACCTAAATTATAATGTCACAGTGGACACTGCCAGCAATACTATTACGCTTGGCTTCACAAAGTATCAAAGCAGTCACTGTATCAGCTTGTCCATATGACAATATACAAGCGAGCTCTGGTAATGTTTTGAAATTGAGGGGGGAAAAAAACAACAGGAATGTGAAAATTTGACTTCGGATCCAAGTGTGGCACCGTCGACAGTCGGGACATGTTCAGTGAGCACAGAGGCACAGAAACCACGTCAGATGTCATCGTGAGAGAGAAGCTAGGGCACCAGGCCAGAGAGTAAATATTCACTTGACGATAATGTGCGTGCTGATCTGGTGTACACACCCTCTGCCCACAGATAGGAGCAGCCTTTTATCTTAAACTGTACACACACTGGCTCAGTAACAGTGACAGGACAGGAACATAGCAGCAGTGAGAGAATGCTGATCAGGCATCTTCAGCGAGTATGGACAATATCAAGAATAATGGTGTGGTAAAGATGCACTATATAACTTGCTTAAATCATTGCATACTGTAAATTCAAGCTCGGACTCATATTGCATGTGATATGCTGTGCCCACATCATCCAACCCTACTAGAGAGTCTGTGGGGCCTCTTTTCTCTCATTTCAGTTTATGTGTTGAAGTGATTTTAGCTGTTTGCTCACACATTGCTGAATTCTTTTTCTGAGGTACTTCATTTTTAGGATCCCTGTTAAAAACTCTCATTTATGAGTATGAAAATATGGCAAAGGAAAGGAGCCAAACGAAAGTTATGAAAACCCTCCACTAACACATTAAACTTGTATATTAAGATAGATGTTAAATGGTTTGACCACTTGTCATTCCCTACCTAAATGCTGTGATAGCTTTTGTTCTCTGTTGCCTACTCCATAACGTGTCTCATTCAGCTCCAATTCAAAAGGCACCCTTTTTCTGAGGACCATGGCCTGAGCCGCAAAATGTGAGAAACAGAGACAGTTTTTGTAGCTGACGGGAGCAATTTGATGCTTATCACCATTTCTGTGCGCCACTTGGTCTCCACTCTGTGTCGTGACCATCTACAGCACAAAATGTTTTAGTTTTGCAATAGGAAATGTTAAAGCGGACCATAGAATGCTGGCCTCATCTCATAGTTCATCAGATAAGGCCGCAGACCACAAAATGCAGTGACAAAATGCACCTGAGGAGCTTCTCAAAGAGACCTTTCATGACTTTGTCCCCCTCACTGTCTAAACAAAACTAATAACTGTGCTCAGAGCTAAGGTCCATTTCTGAAATACACACAAGCATGTAATTATTGGCAGCTAATTGGCTAGCACAGCGTTACGGTACAAGGGCAGTGTGGTCATTAAAAAAGAATTTCCTGTTTGAGTACACTGATGCTTTGATTGATAAGCACAAAGACACAGTTCCTCAGAGATTGCAGGCAGCAATCCAAAAGCAGAGAAGTTCCTTGATAAAGGGTGAGTTGTGGAAATGTGTCATAATGTATTTTTTATATTTTATTTCTGTGGCAGACAGTTCGGTTCAATGTGGTTGAAATTAACTAGGTTGTGCGACGTGTTGTCCGACCATGTCTAAAGGCCACACTAAGCCTGCCCTCATAGCCTCCTCCTGGCTGCATCACACTGCCTCACTGGCCTCTCTTCAGGAACTCTGTATCTTTTGTGCGTCTTTGTTGTCTCGCCACAAAGAATCCTAGGCATAATGTTTACCATGTTTACCATCTTAATTTAGTATGTTAGCATCCTAACATTTGCTAAATGCAGCTGATGCTGTCAGTTTTTCAGGTGTTTGGTGATAAACCAAAGTATGTGACAAACTGAAATTTTGACCTGATGATGACGCTAGAGCTAAAGTTCAGGAATCACAAAAGTGACTACAATTTGGCCTGAGGGGGATATGAATGTCTGTACCAACTTTCATGGCAATCTATCCAACAGTTGTCCAGATGTCAAAGAAATGTCAACCTCATGGTGGCACCAGAGAAAAGTCAGGGAATCACCAAATTAATTAGGATACATTATCTGGATATAATGGATATCTCACACCAAAGGTCACCAAAGTAATGAGGGTTCATCCTCTCCACACCATGAATGTCTGTTCCAAATTCTATCGCAATCCATCAAATAATTGTTGAGATATTTCACTAAAAAACAAAAATGTCAACCTAGTGGCACTAGAGGAAAAGTCAGTCTGGCCCAAAGTAGTGCACAGACTGACTGACAGACTGACATTGCCTTCCCTAGAGTGACACAGCGGCATGGCCAAAAATGTGTGAAGAAAAGAGAGCCCTAGAGAGAAGTTCAAACACAAACCTGGATGAACGCTGCATGAAGTGGGCGTGCTTGTCAGATTGTTGGTTTCAGAAAGACACAGAATTCGGAGGCAGCTCTGAAGGTGTGGCGGGAGGGGTTACAGACGCTGTTAGACGATCCAACAAGCACTTAGTTTGAAGCATATTGATACTTACAAACTAAGTGACTAAAAGGAAAGTTGATATATTTGTAACTCCACAAATGCCCAGCCAACATTATATTTACATATCATGGACCTAATGCAACCCAATACAATAGCTATTTAATAAATGCTTACTTTGTGACGCTTATGATTTTTGTTGAGATGGCGTCAGAAGGTCAACTTTATGTTTTGTTTTGGGTTTTTTTGTGTTGAATTATGACATAATAACAGCCTCAATGTTATTGTTTCCACCCACCGTATTGTGCACCTACTGTAGCAGGAGCATGACCGAACCTCACACTCAGACCTACTTTCACTATATCACAGGATGCACACAGGAAGGGAGGAACGGGCTGGAGCTTGAGCCTGGCTGGAGAGGAGTAGGCACGCATAATGTCGGTCACAGGACAATGACCTCATAACATCGTGCCTTCAACCTGTAGTTACACAACAGCCCCAGCGCCACCCGTGTTGGCGAGGCCAGGGGAGGAAGCGCTGGGGACAGACAGATCCCCCCCTCTCCCTCTCGGGGGGCCGGGTGGAGAGACAGGCCAGAGCTCAGATCTGATTTCACAGGAAGGAAAGGAGAAGGGAGGGGAGCGTCGGATAAGAGTGCTGCCGTTGCTTTATTTTATCCTTTCTCCCTGTTAACTGCGACCCAGGCTTGTGTTATGAATGCCACAGAGGTGGAGTTATTACACACACAAAGCAGAGCCAGGTCTAATCTTGTTACTATTCTGTTCACTAACAATACCGGGCTCCTTCTACGGGAGCCACAATTCAGATAAGTGCAGTTCAAGAGAAACAAAATGAAGCAAAAGTTATGTAACGTCTTGAGCGTCTGCTGCCACTTCAGGCTTCAGATTAAAGTGTTTTACTGATTGGCCTCAGGGCCCTGTGACATTTCAACATTCCTAAATTCCCCTCAGAGCACTTATTCCTGTTTATTCTCTTTCACTTTCCTCTGCTGTCAGTTAGTGAACTTCTTCTTCACGGACTAGCAGGTGATTTTGAAGTGCTTGTCTGTTAGTCTGCCCTGGGCCAAGGGGCACCTCAGTCTAGCTATAAAAAGACAATTACTACAACAGGAAGCTCCTGACAGCTGGAAGGATACACACAACAAGGGCCCAGCCATGATCAAGGAATGCACACACACCCATGTGCCTGCCTGTGCAATACAAGCACAAGTACCTTCATACATGCTGGATATCTTTCTTTCTGTGTACACCCATTGATGCTTACGAACGCACCTCAAACGGCGTCCCGGCCCACTCCAAGTCCCCTCCCTCATTCATCTGCCATGACGTGGCACCTCAACACCAGACAACACATAATCTCTCCACCCACCAGAGGACGTGGAGCCCTGTGCCAGAGTTTTGACAAGGCGCTGGCAGAGGAAGTGAACCCACACCCTGCTGGCCAGGGATCAACCACTGCAGACCTCACTACCTGTTGGCCTCGCCTGTCAGTGTAACAGTCAGACAGTCAAGTTTAACATTTTGGAAAATGCGCTTATTTGCTCTCCTTTTCAATCAAACTTTCAAAATATGTGTCATGATTGTAAAGGAGAGCGATTGCATTTTAATATCAGTTGACCAGTATGTCGCAATATCTAATATCCCTGCATATACAAAAAAAATTGCTAATAGTATTTGTTCTTGTGGCCCCAGTCTCTTTCCTGAAAATGCTCACTTAAGCTATAGAGTCTAAGCATATATTTGAGCATGTGCTTCAACTCCATAGACCATGTTCTTCATTTCAATTGTTCACTAAAAACTGTCTTCTTCAAAAATTAAACATGACAAGCACAGTCAAAGACTTGTGAGCTCTCCATGCTCCATATTTTCACTATGAAAATTAGCTTCTTGTTCTAAATATTAACCAGTAAGTATTTGGACAGTTTTGTTTTGGCTCTGGAGCTTTAATTTGATGGGGTTTCCAACCACATCAGATAAACTGTGTTGTAATTGTAGCCTTTTTTTTAATACAACCCCCCAAGAGGGTGTGTATAAATATTTCTACAATCACCGACTATGGATGTGCACACCCTAAACACCCTTAACACTGTAATGCTGCACTTTAACCTCATAGTCATTGTTTCATTTCATATCCAAAATGCTGGAGTAGAGCCAAAACAATGAAAGTCATATCACTGTCCAAATACCAGTAAAAATAAATATTAGTTAATCTGTATGTTTACTGTAACGTATCAGTTTCCGTATTAGCCTATACTATAATCTATACCCTAATCTAATTTCGAGAATGAATTCATAAGCATTTGTAAACGTCAAAGACACACACTGAGGACCTGTGTTTAACTGTGTCTCATATAATCTTTCATCATTCTGCTGTGGAGCGTTGCTCAAGTGCACCATGCAAACACTGGCAGAGTTATTTTTCTTTCTTCATCTTGGACTCCCAACTACTAAAGCTGGGCTTATAAAAGTAAATTACATGTCTATAAACTAACCTCCTGGGTTTGTGGGGCCATATTTGAAGTTGCGTCATAGCAGCAAAAAAAATAAAAAAGCCTAAATTATGTAACACAGAGTCATGATACTCTCGGCTCAACAGCTGTAGGTATTAAATAATATAAAATATATTTATACATTTCAAGAAATCTCACTCACTAGTTTGTGATTCTTATTTTTGCTTGTTTGATGCATTTTTATCTGTTTGACAAAAGCACCTCATTCTTCTAACATACATGTGAGCAGACACACAAACACACACACGTACATCTATAATTAAACTATAAAGCTATTGCTTCAGCCTTCATCTTTTCAGCCATTACTATAATCTGCTTTTGACATTTACGCCTCATTTTGTGACTCGTTAGGCCACAAAATAAAGATGTTTCTGGCTTTAAATGATCTTTTTCTACTTAAAGACCAAAATAAAGATCAATTCAATTCAATAAAAAAAACAACGCTCATAGGATACAGGCATCAAAATAAAGAAATGCAAAATATCCTCTAGTCATCTCAAAATGTTGAAATTCATACAGCCAGCCTCGGCTTCATCTCAGCCCTCACTACCAAACAACATATTTCTGACACTTTAACTTGAACATTCAACCTTTTCAAGTAAAAGGAAAATTAAGGAAAATGAGGGCACAGTGTGGTAGCTAGTTATGTAGTTTCAGTTCTGCCAGTGATAACAGTAAACAAGTTTTGTCTGTGCATCAAATACCAGCAGATCCTTGATAAATAAATGTCTCCCAGACTAACCGCTATCGCCACTTTTATCTCTTATCTTACATCTTCTGCATGCCTATCTGACTTCTGCTATTTGTAGATATGAGTTGGAGAATTATTGTACCAATCCAATCCTCCAAGTGTGCCAACTCTCAGAACTACGTATGTGAATGATCATTACACACACAGGTATCCATACGTATTCTGCAATGTGCAAATACACGGGTGAGGTTGTGGTCTGTAGCTGAACTCCATGATTACATCCAACACCTGAATACCTGTGTCTCTCATTCTCAGACTGGCCTACTTTCACCCACACATGACTCATCGCCAACCTACTATCTGATAAAGACTCATTGTCCTCTTCTCTATTTTGAGAAAACAAGTTTGTCTACCTACTTTTCTGCTGTTACTATTTCCACAGATCAATAACCATTCCTATAATAATATATTTAACTTCATATGCTGTCAGTACAATATAACTGTGTGTCTCTTTCACTGTTCATCAAATCATATACAGTCACAACTGCTGATATGCTCTAATCGCTTGTGGACTGCGTGGGAGGTTTGTGGTGCAATTTACTGCCACAAGGAGGCCGACCAAAGTCCAAGAAATGATGGTTTACCTCGATGACAGGACAAGAGCGGGAAAAAACAAGCTTTAAGGAAAACCCACTCCTCTGGTGTCCCCGATGGGAGACTACAGGAGATTAGATTAAACATGCTATCACAGGTATGCGGTGCTCTGGATTCCCTTTGAGCTGAATCACTGACTACAGCTTGTTCAAAGGTTTCCTGTGACCTGCATACAACACGGCAGGACAGACACACTTTTTAATTACAGTATAATTACTCTCAACTCCACTAATTGTTACAGAGGGATCTCAGTAGTGTTCTATTTCTATTTCATGCTCTATTTCTTTCCATATTTTGCCATGTTAATGTTAACAGCATTGGCTTTAGGGATGGCAGTGTTGGTTGGTCAATCAGTCGGTTGGTCTGTCTGAAATTAACTGAAATATCTCAACAACTATTGGATGGATTTCCATGAAATTTGGTACAAGCATTCAAGCCCTCCAGAGGATGAAGTCTACTGCCTTTTGTGACTGGGCTTTTCTTGTAGCGCCACCAGCAGGTCAAAGTTTTCACTCATCCTGTGAAATATATCAACATCTACACGATGGATTGGCACACACTTTGGTACAGACATTCATGGTTCCCAGAGGATGAAACCTAATGACTTTGGTGATCCTCTGGCTTTTCCTCTGACGTCACCATGAGGTTGACATTTGTGGTTTTGAGTGAAATGTCTCCACTCAACTATTGGATTGATTGCCATGAAATTTGTTACTCACATCTATGTTCCTGTCAGGATGAGGTGGCCCTTTTACTTTCCTTATAGCGCCATCATCAGGTCAAATACATTGGTTTTTGACCAAATACCTGCAAAACTAATGACACTCCCATCAGCCTCAGTTGTACTTTGTGTTTAATGCTAATTAGCAAAAGTTAGCATACTTACACTCTAAGCTAAGATGGTGAACATGGTAAACATTATACCTGCTAAACATCAGCACTGCAACATTGTCACTGAGCATGTTGGCATGCTGACGTTAGCATTTAGCTCAAAGCACTGCTGTGCCTAAGTACAGCCTCACAGAGCTGCTAGCATGGCTGTAGACTCATAGTCTTGTTTCTTTTACCATTTTCATCACTGATTTCTATCCTTTTCCTTCCTGCTTTTCTTCTTTGCTCTTCTTTTCCTTCTGCTCTTCCACCTCCTCCTTTTACTTCTCTTCCTCAATCTTTTCCACAAATGAAATAGTGAGTGTCCATCCAAAACTCTGACTGGCTGCAGAGAACCCCAGAGGACCCTGCATACTTTCACCCTGCCCTAACATGTGTGCACGCACACACACACACACATACACATAACCCCCTCTCAGCTGCCTGTCCAATCACCACACCCGTCTGCATGACATCAGCCTGTGATGTCATCATGGGACCAATGCTGGCATGCTGTCCAGTGCAACTTCATCATCAGCATCATCATCCCTTGGCAGTGGCGCACGAGCCTCGGATGGGAGGCAGCTGGATTGTAACAATTCCTTCACCCTTTGCACTGTGTGTGTGTGTGTGTGTGTGTGCGTGCGTGCGTGCGTGCGTGTGTGTGTGTGTGTGTGTGCAGAGGGAGCAGAGGGGAGGCTAGAAGACGCAATTGCTCTAATTCAAACAATCTGAGCCAGACCGAGCATGGCTTTCTTTGGCTACGTCGTCTTGTTTATAAAGCATTCTCTGGACAGATTCGCATCGTGTTTGTCAATATTTCAACCACAAGGTCAATTTTACAGTGACAGAGCTTATTAAAGAGAAAAAGGAGGAATGTGAGGCAGGGGAGAGACAGGGATCAGCGGAGAAGGGAGAAAAAGATAGACACATGGCAATGGTGAGGGAAGGCGTAAAATGGCATGGAAGGGACTGGACAGGACAGGATGGGGCGGGTTGACAGGGAAAGGCGAGGCGTGACAGGACAGGACAGGATGGGATGGGACAGGACAGGGAATGGTACAGTAGGGTGAGGTGAGGCATCCCACGATGGGGCAAGACAGGAAAAGCAGTGATTTTGATGACAGGTGCAAAAAGGGGATTGGACACGTGAACTTGTTTGAGAGGGAGGGTAAAATAAGATGTGCGGACAAAAAGGGAGGAAATGAAAGGTGAGTGGATTTGAGGATCTTGGCATTTATCTTTATGGATATTCTGGTAAAACAGTGCTTATTTACAATTACAAAGACGGGGTACAATTGCCAAAAGGGAGGACATAGAAGAAGACTAAAAGGAGAAGGCTGGCTATAGTCTATATTTTTGTTTTTGTCAACAAATCCCTTGAAAAGACCAAAACCAACTATGTGTGCTGTCTCTCAATACTTTCTGACTTCCCTATACCCTGTCTGTAGCACCCCTAGCCCCATTTGTTCCTACTGAAGGCATAAATTGTGTATATGTCAGGGAATATTTTTAGCCATGGACTTGGTGCTCTAGTGAGTATTTATGGCAGCAGGAATAATAAACTACAGTGCCCATGCTCATTGTAAAGAAGGAACCCAGTGCGATGGTGTGAGCAACAATGGAGCTCTGTGGCAGAGAGGAATAAGCTTTATCAGGCTTTGGCTACACAGGCAATACGTGTTAGTAGGATCACCTCATTCTTGGTTTTGTCTTTTGGGATTTGTTGACAATAAGAAAAATATAGAATACCGGCAGACTTATCCTTACTAACTTTACTGCATACATACACGAGGCTCCTTACAGCCTGTGAATTTAAATGTAGATTTTGATATGAGTATTATAATTATGCTATAGATGGAGTTTAGTAATGTGTTTAAAGAGTTGTAGCTACTGCATGTTATAACAGATTGTGCATTTATATTGTTATTTTGATTTCCTAATTGCTCTCTGTATTGTTTTATCCTTTTGGTTACTAGCCTTGATGAAGGGCTAGTAACCAAAAGTTTGGCTTTATCATTAAATACCTACATTTGTGTGGAGAGACTCTTTTCTCCATATTTTATTTTTTGCTCTAGGACCTTAGCAATCTGTCATGAGTGCTGTGATCTTCTCATAAGTTTAAGCTTTTCTCTTATAATGAGAGCAGTGAGGGATAAAATCATGTATTTGGTCACCAGAATAAAAAAAAGGTACCGGTTCAATCGTTCACTGGTTATTCCACACAGCTGGACTCGGACAAACCGATGAGCTCGCCGTGAGTCTGAGTAGCTTGGCCCAAAACTGCCTTAATGACGGTTAACTAAGACTTTGTTAATCTCTATCTGGAACTGGCTCTGGCTCATCCAAACCAACTGTTCATGAAAACTTAGCGTGAGGAACCGCAGCACTCTGGCGCCTGTGCAGTGAGAGTATGCCCTGGAAACAGCCACAGTGTTACAACACACCTGGAGCCCATCCCAGGGACAGAGAGACAGAGAATGAGAGACAGACAGACAGAGACGGATGGATGAGCTCGTAACCTCAGAGCCTGTGACAGCATCCCAGCTCTCACTGCAGCTCTTTTTACTCTGTAAATTAAGTCTACAACCTGGATTCATTGCTTCATGCTGCTTTTAGGGACCCTCTCTCCATCCCGCTGGCTGTCAAGCATTAGTGTTAACATCATGCTGCCATTCTGCATAGATCGCCTCCAGATGTTGTCAAGTGTAGTTTACATTGACTAAAGCAAAATACTCTTTAGCCAGGCACATAATGTGAGACATAAACTGCCTTTTACTATGTTTGATTTAAACTGTTCTGACGTTTTTTGACTTACCTGGCCCAGCAGAAATCTAAAAATAATTGTTACTTGTGAAGATGTTGCATATCTTACTGTATAACTGAAGCAGCATTCACAGCATCAGGCCCTTAGCCAATGGCCTTTAACGCACTTAAGGGTGTAGAGGACAAAAGTATGTAAACCTGATGATCTCAAATATGCATTTTCGTCGAGAGAACCCTGAAGTTGCCAAAGGGAAAATACTGCATATACTGTACAGTATTCAGCTGAGTTGGAAATCACCAGTGATGAATGTTTTACATTAGGGTAATAAAGTGGACTGGAAGAATCCACATTGGATCAATAGCGCAGGGCAGCTTGCCAAACCATGTCATTAACCGCATATTAATTCTGGCAGCAGCCGCCGAGCCACATTCTGATCGGGGTGGTTTCTAGAGGAGTGTTTACCAAAACAAGACTTCCAGCTCTGCTTAAGTGGTTTCACAGAGCTATCCAGTGACGTAGGAAACCTCAACATATTACTGACTTTATGTACGCATGTAGAAATGTGAGGTCATGTCAGTCTTGTAAGTGTACTTTCTCACCAGATTGTGCTATGCTGTGTACTGATTCCCAAAGAAAATTAAAACCTGTCCTGCAATGGATCAAAAGCACAATTGTTCTGCAAACAATAAGAGTGTGAAAAGTTGTTGACTGAAACACTTTAATGTATTAAACGTCATTTTATTCCAGCATTAGCAATTGCACTAAAAGTCATAAAAACGGTACAGTCAAAGAGGTGACTTTAGTTGGAATGTAAGATAAGATTTACCACAAACTCAAATACCTTATGGACTCTTTAACATCAGCAGTGTATTGAATATCAACCATACGATCTTCCACCTTCCTTCACCGCTGATATCTCATTCTTCTCACTCCAAATATAAGACATGTGTCAAAATGTTCCTCCCCTAATTGACCCCTAATCACATTTGCTGAACACACAGACGTCTGGGGGGTCTGTTGGACTTATCTCTCCTAGGGTGTCATGTTTGCTCTGTCCTTTCCGTCTCAAGTGCATCATACTGTCAATATATATATTTTTTGTAAGCCTCTATTTTTGACCTCTTTACAGAAATCCAGCAAAGATCAAATGAAATCTTCCTTTCTGTTATTTCCTCAGGTTTGTGTATAAAGCTGTTGAAGAAAATACACTAGTAGAGAACATTATAGTTAAAGGGATGCATTTGGGATTAGCAAAGTAAAGACTTTAGGCACACGGACGACGGCGCAAATGTGAAAATGAACTTCAGTGGAACATGATTTAACAAGAAAGACTTTTGAGACTCAATCCCTGCGTCTAGAGCAATAGGTTGAAGATGATGGAGGTGAGAGTTCATGCTGATACTTATTATTGCCTGATTAAGATGTGCGATGACCCCTGACCTCACCAAAATCTAAACCACATGTGGCCAAAAGAGGACACTAATAGAACTCTGATGAGCGCTCACACAACCCCGTATTTGTACGAAGGCTAATCAGTTAAAGTTGCATGAAACCCC
Source organism: Macquaria australasica (assembly GCA_005408345.1). Taxonomy (NCBI): domain Eukaryota; kingdom Metazoa; phylum Chordata; class Actinopteri; order Centrarchiformes; family Percichthyidae; genus Macquaria; species Macquaria australasica. The sequence goes on along the minus strand of SEMN01000025.1, from coordinate 405,398 downwards.
ATCTTTGTCCATCTTTTTTTCTCTTGCTATGATTTTACAGTATTTATGTGACCAGGCTCATAGAAGCTTCAAGTTCAAGATCTTTCTTTTCTAGGTGTGAAATATTATTATTATATAAACAAACCATTAAACCCCATTTAAATATAAAACGGCCAGTGTAAAAATACAGTATTTAAATTGAAGGAACACATTGTAAAAGTCTTGGCGAGTCCACAGTGGAAACCCAGCGACTTATATGTAATTGTTTCAAGTTGATTGATTCCAGTCGGGCTAAAAGTGTTTAAACACTAAAAGGCTCAATGTTAATTGGATTTTTATTAAGTTTCTGGTCACGACAATGAATCTAAATGAGTGAGTAGCTATGTGGATTTACACTGACTTTTTAAACTCCATACAAAGTACAGCAGACTGTCAAAAGAAAACAAACAAGGAATAAGAGTTAAAGCCATATTACCCTATTAACGTTTTCATAGTCTAACAGGCAAACTGAATCATTGGCTTCAACTTTCACCTCCGCTGCATCTCTGACATCAGCGCTCAGTAAACCATTGAGAAGAATTTGGCAGCTCATATCTGGCTCTAATTAGGGACTCTCTCAGTGCTGTTTGGAACAGAGAGACACAGAGAAAAGTTGGGAAACGGGGGTTTAATTTTGCAATCAGAGACAGTCTTAAGTCAGTGCAAGTTTTCATCATCAATAAAACTCTTGATATGTCTTTATGGATGTAGTTTCATATCCATCAATGCTCTCCCCCCAAAAAAACAGTTTTAAAATGCAAATGTATTCATGTTCATGAAAAGTGACAGAGGTATTTTTCCCACCACATGAGGATTAAGGGAAGGAAACAGCCAGTGGTTTTCACGTCGAACTAACGTGGTGGAAAGTGAGGGTGTTGTGGTCGGGCTGGTGGACGGGTGCATACGGCCTTAAACTCTGGTGACCTGGGTTTCATTCCCAGCTCGTACCGAGGACTTTTCCACTGTGAGTGAAAAGTTTCACTTTTTAGGAAACACATTTCTTATTTAACCATTATCAAAACCATATCCTAACTTTAGTTTCTCAACGTTAACCATAATCTGAACCAAACCGCCAAACCATAATCCTTTTTCTTAAGCACAACACTATATCTAGTTTTTGGAAAGTAATCTTCACATGATTTATGTCGACAACATGCAATCTGAATTCAAGAGATGTGCTCATTTCACTTTGTTGGATCATGGGCATATCATTATGCATAGCTGCTAGCATGGCTGTAGACTCTTAGTCTTCTTCATTTAATTATCCTAAAAAGAAAACCTGGATACCTTGAGGAGTAGAAGCTCTAATCTCTTCTTGGTGCTCACAGTCGGAAAAGGATTAGCGCTCACACGGGAAGGTATGTCCAGAGTGTCAGCTACTAAGACGTTAAAAATTGGCATTGTACACGCATACACTGAAGATGGCTAACATGCACATTTTGTAAACTAAATGTGGCTATGAGTGCATTTTGGGGCCAAATATAAAACACAACAAAAAAAGAACGGGTTTTAATGGTTCAATAGCAGAAAGAAAACTCCTTGTTTGCCTGCACACTGTTGTTCTGTTGACAATAAATGCTGCTGTAATTTATGATGTAGTGCGACAGTATACTTCTCTAATATGGATGTATTACTTTGTTGTTTCCTCCACTTTCCTGGGACAATCTTTTGTTGTTATTTATCTTTAAAATGCAGTGACAAAAAAAGAACCCAGAATGGCAATAAGTCAAAGATGATTCGATGGATTCAGGCCAGGGAAGAAAAGGCGCTCAATGCTTGAGTAAACACACGTTTCACATACTGATGGCAGAGGCTCACAATGAGACCACACTATTTCATTAGTCTGCCAAGATATAGACTACATACAAACACACACACACACTACATATACATGCTTGTACAAATCAAGATATTATGGAAGTTGGCGCTGTTATATCCAAATGTACCTGTGTAATTGACATTTACATATTATATTGGATAATACTGAGTTGCAGCAGTTAGATGTGGTGGTAGATGTACTGCCAGGTATAACAGTAATCATAAAATATTTAATAATAGCAGAACATTATAGATTGAGTAATACTGTAGTCACCATTATCTCACATTATGTTTAGGATTGCTGTTGAAAACACTTTTATAGGATCACTTAGTTTACCCACAAACACTCTGCCTAAGTGAAGTTATGATTACTATAATGATATAATGTGCTAACCACCTCCAATTTTTCCCCCTCAACACAGAAAGATTGATGGTGGCCAGTCAGACCATTCCCCGAGGAATCCTTTGGAACCCTGCAACAATGTTGATATAACAAAGATTCATTATGACTATTATAAAATATGTTGTCCAATAAGATTGTGAAAATGATTTATTGCCTTTCGTGGGGAACATTGCTAATTCCTAATAAATTGCAATAATTTCAGAGCAATCTGCTTCATCTAAACCAGTTATACTACACTACATGTAATGTATTTTACTTGCTAAATGAATTAGCAATTGCAAACAATGATTTTCTCTGGGGGCTTTAACCACAAGAATTTGACAAACTCCTGCTATTAATTCTGGTTAAATACCAAACTCCAGACAGCACAAATATAATTGTAAGCCATTAAGCCAATATAAAGTCTCAGCTGGGTTCGCAGTTGCATTGTTTTAATGCGCAGTGTCATTTCTGTTTATATTGCTCAATCCTGTATTGTCTATGTGCTTTAAGAAGTAAAGCTGCTTCAGCTTTTGAAGTAGCAGAGTATTCGTTGTGAGTGAGTATTTGTTTCATTGGATTTCTCAGGAGTCATGTCAGCCCAACTACAGCATTTCAGCAGGAAACTGAATACCAGAAGGCATCATATCCTGCACTGAATAAAAGATTTACAGTGTAAAATGCAGTGGTTTGATCCAAAAAAACAGATTAAAGGCTGAAATTGCACAGTCAGTCATCAGAGGAGTCAATCATTCCTTGATCATATGCCACTATTGCCTGATCCAAGTGTTGATCTAACTCATCACAAGTGTTTAAATCAGCCCTCAGATCTACTAATTATTCAGTTACTTTTGCTGCGGTTCACTGACCTTCTTAAAAATGGATCGAGTCTCTCCTGCTGAGTGAAACATGGTTTCAATAACAACACTGTAACGATTTGACAATCATCATGGTTGCCATTCGCCACATCTGAAATCAGCACATTCTTGGCTCGATGCGTCACCTTGAGGCAGCTCAGAGGAGCCATACCTCTTGTGAAATGAATGCATGCTCCTCTTGTGATATTTCTCGCCAAGGTCAAAGGTTAAAAAGTCTCATCTGACAAATAATACTCACACTGAACTGAGGCAATCACTTGAGATAGCGTTTTGTTGTGAGTGAAAGGGAGCTTGATTTGTCGCTTGGCCAATGAAATGAGCTCATCAGTACCACATGAGACAACATCTGGGGTGTAATGAGCAACTGCAAAAGTTCTGATTGAGAAAGTCCTTTCACCTTTCCAAACACAAACGACTTAAAGCCCTTGGTTTCCAACCCAAAGTATTTCTCTCTAACATTAAATATTCATGACTAAATATGCAACATTTAAAGTTAAAACGCGGAAAAATGAATGAATCTGCTTCATCAAGACTGTGTGGCTGTGGTTTCATCCAATTTGATTGACCGTCGCCTGGCAACATGAGCAAATAACCCACCAGCTGTGATCAGATTTCGATTCCAATGTTGCTACATCCTGATTGGTGCACGGAAGTACGTGACATTGTATTTTTCCTACTGAGTCCCGCCCACTTTCAACCAATGAGGAGATCAAAGTCAAAACAGATAGAAATCTCTCAAGTGAACCAACCAAAACTTTTCAAACTCTGACAGAAAAGAGTGTGTTCATGTTCATGTAGGACCCCATCACTCGCAGTAAGAAGCTGATTGAGAAAATAAGTTGAGGGGGCCTTTAAAGCCCCTGAAAACCTTGTAATCTTAAATATACATGACTAAATATGTAACATTTAAAGTTAAAATTCAGAAAACAAACAAACAAACAAAAACAAAAACATTCTTAGATGTTATTAATTAAACTCAGCAAATCTGCTTCATCAGGACATTGTGGGTGTGGTTTGATCAGATTTGACTGACAGTGGCCTTGTAATATAAGCAAAAAACATGACAACTGTCATGATGTTTTGATTCAAATATCGCTAAATCCTGATTGGTGCATGGAAGTATGTGATGTCACCTTTGTCTATGTATCATATCTATCTTTGTCGAGCCCATTTGAAACCAGTGAGATGAGCACAGACAGAAATATAGAAATCTTTTAATTGAAACAACCACAACTGTTCAAACTCTGGCAGGACATTATGTGTTCATATAGGACCCCTTTGCTCGTAGTAAGAAGCTGATGGAGAAAATAGGTTTTCAGGGCCTTTAAGATTGAATCTAGATCATTCAGATCTTGATTCCTTTTGACATGGGCGTCCTATGAAGAAGAAACTACATTTCCATTTTGCTGCAGGGGTCTTAAGTAGACAAATTTAGCAACACTGGCAACACTTGGTTGGTCTTGACACTCAGTCAGTAAGGGACATTTATTCTCCTGAATCACACTGCCTGTATGCTATTTATATAAAATTGGTAAGAGCATTACATTCTCCATAAATTCCAATGCTATATATGCCAAATTGCAAAATGTGAAATGACCACAGAACCTTGAAATCAGAGCAAACCATCAGCAAGGTGCAAACATCAGCCCAGGAAGTTCAATCCATGAATGCAGCATCATGTCTCTCTGTTTTCAAGACTCAGTCAACACACTTGACACAAAACACCGTGACCTGACAACATGCTAACTAGAAATGTGTTACTTTAACAAACCACAATGTGTGTGTACAAATGCTTTTGGAGTTTGCTGCCTGAAAGAAAAGGGAGATGGACGGAGTGAGGTGAAGAGGAAGCAAAAGACATATTTACAAGGTGCCATGAAGGGAAGAAAACAGACCTTACATGTGTTTTTAAGCTGTAGTATGCTTTTCATTACATCCTGGTGCTAAAAAAAATATATATATTCCTTTTTATTCCCCTGCCAGGTAATAAAACCCTAATTGATTATTGTGATAAAATTAAATAAACCTTAAAGCTGGATTTTATGACTCCAAACTTCCTGCAGAGTTTGGTAAGCAAACTAAGGGTGACTATCAGGGCAATGCACCGTAGTATCACACTCAGAGAATGACCTCACAAATCAAACATAACACAGTGGTTGTCTTTAGTGTTGCCATTCTTTTATGACCATGGCTATTTCATTAAGCATAGCAGTGAGATATTTAGGGTTGAAAGGAACATTGGATAAATAGCGTCAGTGGAGAATATCAATAACAGTTTCATGCCTGCAGGTCCTAGAGTGACACCTCCAGTGTGCGTTCGGAATCTTAGCACAATGACTGGAAACAGCTAGCTCCATCAGTGGTGAAAAGCAGTGACTCCAGCTGTCTTATTGACATATTTATCTCTTTAGAGGAAGTTACAAAGTTGGATATATTAAATAATCATGTATGAATCCACCCAGCACCTCTGCACAATATCTCCAGCTGCAGCAGGTGACACTTTGCAGCATATGAGAGATGAGTTTTGCCCCATATTGCACAGGTACTGGTTATACAGTACATGCAAAAAATATTGATTCCAATTATTCAAACCTCTGAGACCGTTAGTCTATTCCTTTGTGTCCATGTGGCCATCGCTCCTAATACATTTTTTTATCTGGAGAAAATAACACAGTTTCAAGAATGATTAAGGATATTTCGAGAAAGTTTGTCCACTAATTTGAACTACACTTCTAAACTTCTCAGTGAAGCAAAACGGTCATTGTAAACTAAATGTCCAATCCCCCAATCAAAGCACATGGTTTTATTAAACTGATAAGCCTCAGTGACGTTCTACAGTTTGACAGTGATTAGATTCAGGCCAGAAAAGGGTGCAAACTAAGTCAAGGATATCCTCACCGCACCCTGCAGCAGGCGAGCTGCGTGTGCAATGCAATGCTCACTATTTTCCATCGTTCGGTCTCATTCCAGCTTTTTGGTCTCATTTCAGAAAAAAAACATGTTTATTTAAAACATGCGGTCCCTCTCACACCTCTTTCTCTCTGTTTTTACCACCTTTTTTCTCCCTCTCTTTCTTTCTCCTTGCCTCCACCAACGTTCTTGTCCTTTTCTTTTTCCCTTTGTTTGTCCTCTCCAGCATGTGTCCTGTCCTGTGGTCTTTCTTTAGTGTCCATATGCTCTTAGAATTAAAAGGGGGGAACGGAGGGAGAGAGGAGGTGGGCAGCTCAACCCTCCTCCTGAGGGAGCATCTGCTTCTCTCTTTCCTCTTGTTCACAGTCATCTTCCTTTCTCTCTCTCTCTCTCTCTCTCTCTCTCTCTCTCTGCGGACTAACAAACAGCTCTGACCTCAGACAGTTGGATGCATTACAGAGGAGCAACATGATGTAAAACAAAAACTATGCAGCCAAATGACAAATCAGGTTAGGGATGTGGCCGAACTCCAGTACATCACAAACATTTGCAGATAATTGAAGTAACTATTCCCCTCATATGTTGTAATGTGACAAAAACACCTTTTCAACTCTGACACTCTCTGATATTGTGTTTTTTAACATTTGGGTAAAATTAAAGGTCATGTTCCCCACGTGCTCTTCATAACACCCTACGAAATGTTTGAGTTCAGCTGCTGTGTTATTTATATTATAGCTTTACGGATAACTGAAACATCATGCTGTCAGTAATGAAGGTTTTATTAAATGTCCAACAATGATATATATTAGTAAATGTTTTGTAAAATGCCATAATGTCATTACTTCTTAGTATTGTATTTGGGCCAATCTCTTATTGTAAAATTTAAAAAAAAGATGAATTTGACTCTATAGCTGTTTACAGCTTGTAAAAAGTTTTTTTTAAGCTATTTATGTCCAGATCATAGTAGATTTGAAAGCTGTCTCACTGTGTAAACACATACGTTTACAGATCGACTCCACATATCCGTCAATAAACACGGAGAGCAGCTGAAGTGTTATGCACTCAATATGTCCATAAATTACCAATGAACCCAAAAACACACCCCGAGAAGTCATTTTCCATGAGCTATTCCAGAATATGACTGATATAAAATTTCATATCTCCAAACGATGCTTTGAAACGTCCCATGAAACACATCAGCCTCGTGTTGCTCGTGAGAGGCTGAGCAGCTGTTTAAAGCGAGCCGAGTAACAAATTTGGGCCCCTAAAACACAGGCGACATGTAATGTATGTCTCAGCGGGCGCAATAAATACTGTAATAAAATTATGATAGTGTCAATGTTTCCAACCTCCACGAAGGAGGAGAAGTGCAGTGAGGTCCAAGCACTTATGTCAGAGACAAGGTCTTTTGTTACGTGACATATAAATTTGAATGGGTCCTATTTATATGTGATATTTAACCAGGGGTATTTAATCAAATGCAGCTTTATTAATGTGTGTAGTGAGTGATGTTGCCATGCTTTTAATCAACTTCTTCTGCCAAAACTATGAAAGTATGGATACTATTTCGTGTCACTTGATGTCAGATTTTTACCTGTAAATAATCTGCGAGTGATGATTTCATATTTCTACTTAGCGTGACAAAGAGTATTTTCATTTTTAATAATATGGAAAACAGTTTAAGTCACTTCTATTGTACAATACAACTGAGCCCTATGCTTTTCTATGATTATGTAATTATCTTTTAAATACGTTTTTAATCCCTCTCACATACTACGTCAATAAAGTTGCCTAAACCATAGCTCAGCTCTTGCGTTTCTTGTTTATAAAGTTACGTTTCCAACCCTCCTTCCATTATCCTGCTCTGCCCCGCTCACACAAACATGGACTAAATCTGCAGGGCACCATCCCCGCTCTGCTGACTCAGACCAGATCAAGGCGTGGGGAGTCTTCTTTCTGGCATGGGGGCAGGAGAGAGGATCTGGAATTGCTGGGCATCACGCCATGTGACAACGGTGCCACACTTGTTTTGTATGTGTAAATGCATAGCAGCGAGCTTTACATCAATAACGCCACACAAAGGGCTTTCCTCACTGCGCAGGCAAGGGCGTGTAAAGGGAGCACACTTCTGTATTGCTGATGATTCATGTGTACTTTTTAAAGGGATGAGTTATTTTTCAGGTTTGCATACACATGTCCACACTTGAGCTCCTCCATGTGCAACCTCAAGGTGAAGGGTTTGGTCCATTTCATAAAGCTCCTGCTACATTGAGCTGCAAGCACGATGCAATTGCATCATCGAGGAACAGATGTTTGTGACTTTCTGCATCCAAACTCTCTCTCCCTCTTGCGCTTGCCTCACTCTACTTCTCCTCCATGTACTGTATGTACTTTACCCTCATGTAAACTCTTTCTTTGATGTCAGTGCACCTTCTGGGACATGTTACAAGGCTTTCCCGTGAGGTTCACTGAACGCATAGAGAAGATGCATTTACTTAAGCGAGATTAGATGACACATAAACAAAGCAGCATATCGCAGCAACCAGGGTTTCAGTCTGCCATAAAGTGAGGGGGGGGGGGGACAAGGATAAGAAATAATGACAAAATCATGCTGTTCGTTTTGGCAGCAAACACCGAGGAGCACTTCAGAGGGAATCCAGGGAAACTGAGTAAGCATATTTGCTTTGCTCTCTGGAGTGTCTTCAGCATGTATCACAGTGGGCTGAAGATGAGGCTGCTATGTATTATCAAGGTTTGAGTTCAAACTTGTGGAAGACAAGTCATCTGTCTGTTTTAGGCTTTTTCATGTTCCACTCCGCTTCCCCCTTCTTATACAGACACAAGGTATGGTTCATTAGCAGCGTGAGAAATGAGAGCAGATTTCTCACAGCAAATGAACAACACTGTGTTTTGTAGTGAGAACTCTACCAGATTTCTGCTAATTACAGACCAGAGGGGGTACAAGTTGAACCAAACAGCTTAACACACATCAGAGAAATGAATGTCTCTGCCCTTCAAAGCTTCTTGAACGTATGTTTCCTCAAACCACAAGCTGCTAATACCATGTAAAGAGAGCTACATTAAGTGAAATATGAGCCAAATATTGACTGTCAGACTTCTTCTACACTATGCAGGCTTCCACATGTTTATGTTTTATCTGCTTTATGCTTTGTCTGTCTTAGCCATACCTGAATACCTCTGTAAGGAAGAGTAAATACAAGACAGGCACGTATAAACCTTGACATACAGGTTTCTCCCTTTGTGTCCCCTTCAAGGGATAGTTTGATTATTTATTTTTGATTATTATTTATTTATTTGCTTTCTTGCCAAGAGAAGAGCAATACCACTCTCATATCTGTTCGTTAAATATCAAGCTACAGCCAGGAGACTGTTAGCTTAGCTTGAAGACTGGAAGCTTGGCTCTGTCCAGGCTAATTGTCTCCTTGCTGTGGCCTCGTCTACTCGCAAGAAAGCGAATAAGGGTATTTCCCGAAATGTCAAACTTTAAAGGTACTCCACCGATTTAGCATTGCATTCCACACAATGGACAGTTTAAAAAAAAAAAAACATTTTAAAAAAAAACCATGCAGCAGAACCAAATATATCTTCTTTTTTATTCTATGCATTCTTCTTCCTTGGCAAAACTTAACCTCCTACATTACATGCTAGTAACAGCTAACGTAGCCTCGAGCCACTAGCCTCAAGCAGAGATGAGGAACGGGCTACAGAGGTCGGGTAAGCTCACTTCTTTCTAACTCCACATTTTTAATTTTTAAACTTGTAGTCTTCAGCCCCATCCGACTCAAGTGACATCACTTGAGGCAATTTATCAGACTTTGCGCAAGCACCCTGTGGGGCCACAAAAGGCTTTATACAGCTTTTTCACATATGCAGAACTACTCCCCAAGAACTGTGAACAAACTGATGTGTAAAAAATAGATGGAGGTCCTATTTAATTACCTGTAAAATCATCATATTCCACTGTCTCTATCAGCTTGTTTCAGCGGTTCATTGAAGCTATACGATGTTATACGATGTTAATACTGCACCATTCCATCAAATGAAAGTATTCTGGATATCTTGTGCATCACTTTATACACATTTCCCCAATATTTAGCCTGGCATATTTGGTTTTTTTGGAAAGTTCAGGATCCCCACTAGAATTTAAAATAAAGATTTTTAGGTTTTAAAAAAAACTGTTTGGCTGGACAACACAAGTTTGTAATGACTGGCACACCATCAGGGCAGCATGTCGATGTCTTCTGTTACCTTTCAGGAAGTTAACCTAACACTTCCGCATGCTTCTCACCCCCCTACCCGTATTCTGCAACCTTTACCTCCTCTTTTTCTTCTCTCTCTCTCTCTCTCTCTCTCTCATTCACACATACAATGTCAATGCACACACAGGTCAAGACGGTTGGAAATCTAAGCTACTGATGGTTACCTTGGGAAATGCCAGAGTTTGGGCAGAATAGCCTGAGCCACTTCTTCCCACACCTGCTGCTTTGTGTCACTTTATCCCAGAACATCCTCTCTGGTCACCTTATCCTGGCCTTCCCAGAAACAAGTATAGGATGACTGGCAGGATGACTGCCAAGTGCTCCAAAATAGCAGGCAACTCATAAAATATGATAATAAAGATGTATTTTTTAATGTTAGAATATTTAATGTAGTTTCTACTTTCTTGCAAAAATAAATATAGTGAATCATGACAGAGGTTAAGATGTTGCAGGTTGCTATGAAATGTCCATTTTACACAGGAAATATGTAAATTTTACTGTAGTACAATTTAGATAGAAACCCTCTCTTTCACTCAGCTTTCCCCCACTAGGATACACAGGTAACCAGAGCAGCCAGTGGATCCAGTGATATCGGACACCGCCAAGGAGAATTGACTCTTTTCTCCACAGGAAACACAGGATGCAATCTCTGGCCTCTCACAGTCAGCACGCTACCCAGTGACACAGGCCCAGAGCTTGGGTTACCACCTTACCCTCTTCTCTTTGTGCATCTCTCCATTCAGCAGCGAGAAAGATAACTAGAGCTGTTTCAGGCCCTGAGGTGGGATTAACCGCTTTTAGGCACCAAAGTGGCTTGGGATTGTCTATGAATTAAACAGGAAGGACTTTTAAAACCTTGATTGCCAACTTAAACATTTTGAAATATTGTTATGAAAGTAAGTTGGCAGTTAATTCCCACATGATATCCTCTGTACACACACGAGAGGTCTATTTAAACCAGTCTGCATGCTCATGTGTGTGAAGTGAAGGAGGTCATACATGGATGTTTACTAAGGCCTGGGAAACAAACTTAATCTGAATGATCCACTTTCTCAGAACATAAATTTCTGACATAATTAAACACTTCGCAGAACACCACCAAAGGGGGGACTGATGGCAGGAGTATGTTTCATCTGTCCCAACCGGAACTGTAATGTTTGGCCAAATAAATAGAGGGTATCAGCTTTACCGCAAGCCCAGTAATTAAATGAGGAGGCTTTTTTTAGAGCCGCACCGCTTTGAATCATATCGGCATCGGTCAGATAAGGCTACATGTTAATTTGCATTGCACGAGGAAAGAACAGCAGAACTCAGGCAGAACAGTCGGGGAAATTAGAGAAAACTTCTGCAATGCTTGGTCTTTGAATTCTAATCAGATTTGCTTCCAGTAAAAATATTTGCCTAATCAATCGTTTCCCTTAGAGAGAAAGACAAACAATCATCACACCATGGATCATTAGGCAAAATGGGCACACGCCTCGATATGCCTGTGCCCAGAAAGCCAGCTAAGTTTAGTATTGCCAACGGTTTTGATCAACATTAACAGCTACACATGGTACATAGAAAACTGCGCTGTTTACTACAGTGGAAAGAAGCTCTCATTAACGGAACATAATAACTGTAGGCACCAAAATCTGTCTGGTAGGCAATGGCTTCAGGCCGAGTTTATACAAAACAGTAATTGGCTTCTGATTAAAATACTGGCAAAATAAAAAAGGCGTCAGTATGTTACTAAAAGTCAATTTGCCATCCAGTAATTACGGCACTTCATTGTCAACACCACTGTCAGTAAAAATAGCAGGGCTGGGAGGAGACATAATACGGTATGATTTTACGCAGAGGAAATACGGTGGAGCGAAGGAGGGCAGAGCAGCGGTGGAATGAAGGTCAGGTAGCACCTGTTTAACATCAGCAGCTAACAGCAGGAATATGAATTAAACCATCTGGGTACAGCTCAGCCCATCAGATTACTGCTTGGCATGCAGCTGCGTGGCTGTGTTTGTGTGTGTGTGTGTGTGTGTGTGTGTGTGTGTGTGTGTGTGTGTGTAAGAAAGAGACACAGACAGACAGATATATACAGTATGAGAGCATAAGAAGAAAAACAGCCAGAAATAAAAAAGTAGAGATCATCTCCAAGACTACTCTGCAAGCGGAAGTGCTCGAGGAGTTCAGCAATAATCATGTCTCTCTGTCTATCAGGGTTCAATGGGTTTAACCTTATAAGACATCATTTACTCTACTTTTATCATGTATTTATGAGGGAGGGACATGAATTTACATAAATGTAATGTTAATTCATACACACATATATGGATTTTATTTGTTTCAGGTTTTATGCAATTGTCTTTCATTTAGGTAATTTGCTTTGACATAACCACTGTTTCTAAACAGTATGCCCATACTTACTACATACTATAGGGTTTTCCTCCAGGAACTTTGTTAGTGGAGGTGGTAAAGTGTGGTGGGAAGAACTAAAGAGTCATTACTTTTCAATTCTCTCTGAGCAGATTCTCCCAGGCAAAGACAAGCTACTATGTGGGTGTCTGTAAATATCTATGGAAATTATATACAACTTATCATTTTATGTCTTCATTTGTTATAGCAGTAGTAGTAGTGCATTATTGTAACCTGCATGACTGAAGCTAAAAATAGTAAGCTGTATCATAATGCAACAAGCTAAAAATATTCGCTGTCATTTTATGAATGAGGAAGCAATGAACAGAATTATGTGCCTCTATCCAACAAGTCAGTAATCAGCTCTTAGATGGACGACCAATATATAACCTCAGTCTACCTACTAAAAATTGGAGGTTCCCATAGAGATCACCATGGGCAGGTTCTAGTGCCCCCAGGGTCAAATGTTAATACTAAATATCAGTGTATGGATCCTCTTGGATGAGAGGTTAAACCCGCAGAGCCCTGTTAGAAATGAAAATGAAAGATATTATATAAATATTGTGTAACTACAAGGACAAAGCTAATTTAATGAACTCAGTAGTGAAGTCTAGATCCATAGACCTTATAGAAAACATTACCCTCAGTCAGTTTCTGTCACTAAAGGTTTTTTTTTACCATTAAATGTCCTCGTTGAGAACTTAAGTCTTGTGTTTAGATTGTGTTTATGGTTCTCCTCTCAAGCTAATATTTACCTGCAGTATCTTCAACAGGATGATGAGATATGTGGAGTTTACTGCAGCCTTGTGGCTCACCTGAGGAAAAGACCTAATGGACTGTCGTGCATCCACTGACAGGACCAAGAAGACGGCGTGTGCAGGGGCTTCATTTCTCAGAAGAAAGAAACAAATAAATAAATGAACAGACGAGATGTAAAAGCACACACAAGTGGCCTGTGTGTGCGTGCCAGAGGGCCAGCTATGCATTACTGCCTTCCCAAACAATGTATCAAGTTTCTTGTTGTGTTACCCAATCTACTGTATGCTATTTTAGCTAATCCCTTCTTAGATTATCACCACAGGCATCCCATATGTAACACCTGTTGTTTACCTCTCAGTCATCGGGACACAAACAGCCTCCATGACACCCTGACAGTCGTTCTGTGGGGAATCTCTAAGAAGCACATGGAGGGTAACATCTTCTGCCCCCGCCCCCCCCCACCCCCCGCCCCACCCCATCTGTCTCTCTGCTTGGGACGCCTCCACAGCCACGACAGCTGTGGAGTGGAGAGCAAGCTGATGACGTCCTCAGGGGTAATTGCGCTGTAAATGTGAGGTCTAAGGGGGTAAATAAAGCGCTGTAAACCAGGACCAAAGTAGCCAGGGTAACAGAGAGAGGGAGAGAGCAAGAAAGAGACAGAGAGAGAAAGAGGTGGGGGTGGGGAGCGTAACCTGACACCAACCACCACCTCTATTAAAAGGAGCATCACCAGCACCACATCTGCCCTATATATAGCTTGTGGGCCGCTTTCAGTTTCAGTTTTCCCTCTCTTTCTTTGTATCTGTGTGACTCTCACTCTTCTTTTCTCCACAGCTTCCACCCTCCGGCAGCCTTCCCCCACCCTCTCACACCCCTACTACCTGTCATTCATAGAGTGGTGTCATGATATGTATGCAGGCTTACCTGCGTTCAAGTGCATGAGCTCATAAGTCAAGGTTTCATGGACATTGGACATGATTGAATACATTTTTGGGAGAACGCTGAAAGATGGTTCTTTCTCACAGAATTTGGCTGCATTCGACTTTTTTCTTTGGAAATGCGCCAGCAGGTCAATTTCAGTGCAGATTAGCAGAAAAGGCCTTTCTGCTTTATTTTACACGATATTAATGGTTCATACATTATAAGACGTATTTCAGCTCAGGATTTTGGATACTGAGCAACAGCAACCATAGCATTAAAAACATTAAATCAAATTCTTCCATGCACTTTGCTGCTAGAGCAAAATGTGCTCCATTTACTCATTTATCACTGGAGGGAAAGGACATCAGCTACAGAGAAGAGGAAAGGAGCTCCCATTAGCAGGTTGTAATTCGCCACAAAAGGCATTTTGACATCAACTGAACTGTGTGAGGAAATGCAGAGACAGTAATGGGTGAAAATTCTCAAAATCACTGATGGCAAAGCAGAGTAGTCGCATTGAACTTTAGTGTGAGATATGAATTGTACAGTCAGGCTAAAAACATCTGAAATAACATTAAAGTTTGATTGCTGTTGAGATTAAATAAGTTTTCAGGAAACCTGACTGATTTTTCTAGAGTTGTGTCCACAGCCATGCTAACAGCTATGTGAGGCTGTACGGTTGTGCTTTGAGCTAAATACTAATGTCAGCATGATCACATGCTCACAATGACAATGCTATCATGCTAATGTTTAGTAGGTAAAAAGTTTACCATGTTCACCAACTTAACTTAGCATGTTAGCATGCTAACATTTGCTAATTAGCACTGAAATTAAAGTTTTTACCTGATGATGGTGTTAGGTGAAGAGTTTGAGGATCGCCAAATAATCACCATTAATGGAGCGATGCCTGCGAGCTAGTTCAGGCAGTCAACTCGAGCTGCATTGCTACACATGTGACATACCTCACTCTCCTCAACCATCTACCAAACACACCCTCACAATTTCCCATCTCTCCCTCTGCCTGTCAATGCCACTGCTGCCCTGCATCAGTATTGCCGCTTGTTCATTCAGCCCCACCACCACCCCAGCATCCACCTGCAGGCTCCGGCTAGGGGGTTTAAGATATGTGCTCATCACTCCTCAATATATCATGTAAACACATTGGCTGGGAGTGATGAGGTCGGAGCCTAGACGCCAAACTCTAACTATGTTCTGCTGCATAATAAACATTTCAACGTGAGTTGTCTGACTGAATTACAATTCATTCTGAGGGGGACATAAATGTGTGTACCACATTTTATGGCCATTCATGAAATTGTTCAGACATTTAAAGCTGGGGTAGGCAGTTTTCTTTTGGTGTCACTGGGCAAAAATGCCATATTAACTGTGCAGCATATTGTAATTCAAGTGGTCTGAGAGCAGACCTCCATTTCAGCCCCCCTTCTTGCCTCTGTTTTCAGGCTTCAGAAAATCTATCCTGTGACGGTAGACTTTAGCCTATCTCAGGTTATTTCAGAGAGACAGTGTGTTCGTATTGGCTAAGCTACAAGAGCAGATGTGTGTACACGTCCCTTCAGACAGTGAAAATCTGATTCAGTGGAGGAAAATCCTGCCGAAAATCCTGAAACTTGTGATAAATTTCAACAAGTCACGGTGGGAGGGATCGCGGTCTCGGTGAGGCTCACGCCGTGGAGAGCAAGCCCTACGAGGGATACAGTTTCACTGGGGAACCGACTCCTTCTGCTGCCGGTCGAAGTTGTGGGTTTGGTGGGAGGGGCTTAGCGGAGTGATATGAGGCAGCAGAGAGAGAGGCGGAAGGTTTTGCCTAGGTTGCACAGATTCTGCCTACCCCAGCTTTAACTCAAAACCACAAATGTCAACCTCATGGTGCCACTAGACGAAAAGTCAGGGGATCACCAAAGTCAGCAGGATTCATCCTCTGGGGCCCATGAATGTCTGTACAAAATTTCATGGTAATCCATCCTATAGTCTTTGAGATTTTTCAGCCTGGACATGGTGGTGGGCCAACCAACAGGTCGACATTGCCATCCACAGAGAATAAACCTTAATGATTTAACGGTAGAAAAGTATTAAAAGTATACGGTGTGTTGGGGCAGAAAAGTAGGTGGCTCAGTGAAATCAAGCCCTGGTTCTCTTGCATGGATTCTCACTTCCTCCCACAGTCCACATAAATGCAGCTCAGGTAAACTGGAGTACTCTTAACTTGCCAATAAATTCCATTGGTTTAATGTTAAGGTGCAGCCTATTCTTCTACAAAACACGTTTTATTCATTTGTGTTGCCAAATACTTTTAGGAGGAAACGTAACTGCTGCTATGACTGTGTGTTAGCCCTGTGGTGGACTGGCAACCTGTCCAGGCAGTTTCCCTGGCTTTGCCCATTGCATGCTGGGATAGGCTCCATCCACCTGTAACCATGAACAGGAGTAGGCAATGTCAGCCACGGCAAATCACATAGATTTTAAAAAATCAGAACTAACCAATGTTTGCAGTGCCGACATTATCGTATACATTTTTGTAGGCTGGAGTAACAACTGACTGCAATGAAGGTATGTGTATTTAACATACTAGATACAATCTACAGTGTGTGGGCCCACATACTTTAAAAGTTTAGTGTTTTATAGTGACACTGTCCTGTCATATCAGCTGGTAAACATCTTGGCTGCAGAGTTTCCTTTCCATGTGTCTGATACACAGCACCGCTCTTCTTTCTCTTTTTCAGTGTGACGCTCAGGGGAGACATGCAGACGGTTCCTGGTTCCTTGTGGTTCCTCCATCAGTTCTGAATCTGAGTGGGTGGCTGACTAACTGGTCGACTGGCATTCCCCCAGAGACACAAGGAATGACAAAAACTTAGAAAAACAAAGGCACACCAAAACCCCAATTGACTTGCACAATAAAATCCTAATTAGCTACTGGCGATAATGATAATAAAAATATAGTCTAGACATGCTGTATTGAATAAAAAGTGGGGATTTTATGAGAGAGTAATGCACAGTTTAAAAAACCCTCCACAATGTTGTCTACAATGCCAGTGACAGTTTATATTATCTTGTTTTATGAATAATAAAAAAGCCTTGCAGTTTTCTTGTTTGCTGATGGAAGGGGAAAGTATGCTGGTGGGTGTGAGTGAAGTCTGGGTCAGACTCGCATGCTGGAAACAGTTCAGTGTTTCATTAGCTTGCCTACTGTTGCTTTATTGTTATTGAAGTGGCTCTTAATTCAAGCTAACTATAATGAAGAGCCAGTAGAGCCAGGGATCATGGTATACTCTTCAACAGTTATTCTTGCAGAGTGCCTTGTGTACTTGCTTGCAGTATTTGTTGGAAAACACCGTTTTGTTTTTGCTTTTATACACATCTTAAGCAGCACAGCTTAAAGGAATAGTTCAGCATTATGGGTAATATGCTTCATTCCTTTTTTTGCAGAGAGTTAGATGAGAAGATCGATACCCCACTACTGTCTGTACAGTTAAAGCTGGGGTAGGCAGTTTTCTTTTGGCATCACTGGGCAAAAATGCCATATTAACCGTGCAGCATATTGTAATTCAAGTGGTCTGAGAGCAGACCTCCATTTCAGCCCCCCCTCTTGCCTCTGTTTTCAGGCTTCAGAAAATCTATCCCGTGACGGTAGACTTTAGCCTATCACAGGTTATTTCAGAGAGACGGTGTGTTCGTATTGGCTAAGCTACAAGAGCAGATGTGTGTACACGTCCCTACAGACAGGGAAAACCTGATTCAGTGGAGGAAAATCCTGCCGAAAATCCTGAAACTTGTGATAAATTTCCAACACCTCCTTTGCCTACAGCGGTGTATAGTACAAAACAACACGTCCCGGCTCCACACGAAGCTTCAGGCTCATTACGTTCGATGCCATGGCGCTCATAATAACGAGTGGCAAAGAGGCATGATGACAAACAGTGGGGAATAACTTTTGACGGGGGACAGTGGTGTGTGTGTGCGGTGTACTAGCCTCTCTTCCCGCTGCTGTAGGGCGTTGCAGCTGCCTCTGAAGCCTGGGGCGCTCTGCTCTGCGGCCTCGAAGCGCTGGAGGGGCGTCTTTGAGAAAACAAGTCGTGGCGGCAGGGACCGCGGTCTCGGTGAGGCTCACGCCGTGGAGAGCGAGCCCTACAAGGGATACGGTTTCACTGGGGAACCGGCTCCTTCTGCTGCCGGTCGAAGTTGTGGGTTTGGTGGGAGGGGCTTAGCGGAGTGGTACGAGGCAGCAGAGAGAGAGGCGGAAGGTTTTGCACAGGTTGCACAGATTCTGCCTGCACCAGCTTTAATATGTAGCTGAAGCTAGCAGCCGGCTAGCTTAGGTTAGCATGAAAGCTGGAAGCAGCGGTAAACAGCTAGTCTGGCGCCTCTAAAGCTCACTAATAAACATATCTCGTTTGTTTAATCCAAACAGAAAACTAATTGTATAACCGACAATTCGTTGTTTTACGGGGTGAGTTATGTGCCGGACTATTTCTTGGCCATCGTCAAACTAACTATTGAAACAATAACATGTCCTACTTGCATCTGGAAACTGTAATTCAACCCCTTCATTTACAAATTACTGTCTCTTTTAAAGACTTCACACAAATTGTTTTTGTTAGAGACATAAAGCGTACGCGCCTTTAAAATGTAAGAAGCAAGTTCAAAATCAAAAGCAGACTGCAGGAATTAAAATTAAAATGATTTTATTCAGAGTTAGATATTAAGAGAAATATATATTTTTGATTAATATATTTATTAAGATGGATCAAAATACTGTACACATACATACTGTATATTGTATGTCTGAAGGGTCAAAGGGCACCTATGATGATTAATAGGTCATCCAGGTGCTCAAATGCTCACTTGAATTGCTGCACAAGCTGTATAAACATTGTTTACCTTCTTTGGAAATTTGGTCTGTCCATGTTTGTAACAATGAATGTGACCAGAACCTCTGTCAAGTAACTTACTGCCACTGTGTTTTATTGTGTAGAGACAGTGTGGCAATGCTGGTTGTTGCCACAGCATTCAGCCATAAAACAAGTCATTCTCTAAGTTTGTTTGTCATTTACTGCATGTAACAAATGTGGCAAAATCTCTTGCACTCTATCCTTTTTATTGTATATGATATATTTCACTGTGGAATATCCATTGATGGAAATGTGCACTGAGTTTTGAGCATGGTTGAAATGTAAAAAAGCTTCTATTTTTGTAGACCTCTGGTGAGGAGCGTTTCCTGATGTCTGCAGTGTGCGGGTTCCCTTCTACCCTCTTTGATCTTTTTCTGGAATCAAATGTAATGATTGTGGCTAACTTTGAAATCTGGAAAACACACTTGCTATGTCTCATTGCAGAGCTCCTTTGCACGGTTCTCACTGGCACATTTAAGCTGCTGTTTGCTGCTGTTTATTTGAAATGCTGGATGGTTTTGATGAGATACTATGAACCACACTGACCGAGCATCACCTCATTAGTGCAGAGGTGCCATCAAGTGCTGACGGTTAGCAGGTTTTCATTGTGTCAACCGACTACACCAGATTATTAAAAGAATAGGTTGACATTTTGGGAAATACACTTACTCGCCTTCTTGCCAAGAGTTAAATGAAATGCCATTCTTATATCTGTGCATATGGAGCTGGGGAGGTGGTTAACTTAGCTTAGCATAAAAACTGGAAACAGGGGGAAACAGCTAGCCTGGCTCTCTCCAAACTGTAGATGTTTCTGAAAGGACAGCGGCTGGGCCCTGTGACTACCTGCTAATTAGTGAGCTTTATTTAGCTTTTTTTACCTTTGGACAGAGCCAGACAGGCACCTCCTGGCTCTAGCTCCATAGTTAATGGAACGTCATATGGGAAGGATGGTAGGGACGGGAAAGATTTCCATGTTTACAATTTGCGAGCCTTCACATCATCGAACAACTCAAGATGGTTGTATGATTGCAGAGTTGGCCGTGTGAGGGTAAAAAAATACAGTGAATTGACAATATAGCACAACATACATTAAAGCTGGCTTTAATTACCTTAAGCGACGGGCTTTGGCTGACATGAGTCATCCATGTTTTCCCTCAAAGGTCAACGCTGTAAAGACGGTATGCAATTGCCATTAATTCTCATGCCAAAGTTCACCAAATTCAAACTCTGTGAAACAACCACAGGATTTTTCTTTGCCTCCACTGATCACTGAACGCTACATCAGCGCAGGAATTCATCTGTCGTGATTGGGTGTAATGAAACCTGCATACTCTCAGCCCTCCATTGCATTAGAGCATTAGCGGACCACAGTGTAAGCAGTGTTGTATTACAAATTCCTGGAAACCCCATGTACTTTTTGTGTCCACTAATGTTATACAGTTTGATTTGACTGCTGTTGCATGTGTAATGTGTATTGATTGAATCTGCTATGGTTGATGTTAATTGCAGCCTCACTTTACACCCAGTCTAATCTATCGTCATCTTCTCCTAGAGTGCATTATTTGCACATAATAATAACATTAGCGCTTGGTAATAGAACAATTCTTCAACCTACTGCACATTTATTTATTGTCCTTTTCACTAAATAGTTTTACATTTGTGCACTTTAATTTTTGGTGTTGTTAACTAGTTGGGGTTCTTCTTTTTTGTTGTGTTTTTCCTGGTCATCAAACATTATCAAATACCAGTATATGGTGAAACGCTGATAAACAGAGCCTCTGTCTAAATAGGTACATCCAGTAAAGCAGAGACTTAAGGCATGTTAGGCTATAATGGTAAATGGAATTAGAGCAGTGCATGTCTTTCATGTGGTAATAGGCCTATTTGTTGGAGTTGGGGGACCAGGCCTTCATGTTACTTAAATGGCTTTATGGGACTATATTTCTATATATAAAAAAGATCTTTTTACCACAAGTACCATGGAGGGTTTTTTCGTGTGACTGTGCATTTTGTTGTGAATATATATAGTTTCTGGTTTCTCTCTCAACCTACTACAGTATCATTTAAAAGTGCATTGTCTTTAACTATGAATATAAACCAATATTAAGAATGTGGTATAGGAAAAATGAATGACTTCTCGTTTTAATACATTTTGGGAGTTTTTTTTACAGAATAAAGTCATCACTAATATAAGATAGTTAGTGGAATGGGTAATAATAGGTTTGTAAATCCCACCGCTTTGGTCCAGACTGAAATATCTCAATAACTGTTTGATAGATTGCCATGAAATTGGGTTCAGACATTCATGCTCCCCAGAGGATGAATCCAAATGATTTTAGTGAATCCTGACTTTACCTCTAGTGCTACCAGCAGGTCAAAGTTTTCATCTAACCTGAGAAATATCTCAGCATCTACAAAATGGACTGGCACAGGTTTTTTGTACACACATTCATGGTTCCCAGAGGATGAGTCTTAATGACTTTGGTGATCCACAGGCTTTTCCTGTAGCGCCACCATGAGGTTGACATTTGTGGTTTTAAGTGAAATGCCTCAACAACTATGGATTGTCATGAAATTTTGCACACAAATTCATGTCCCCCTCAGGATGAATTGTAATTACTTTGATTTCCTGAATTTACATTGAGCATCATCATCAGGTCAAATTTGAATATTTGGTTTATGACCAAATACCTGCAAAAGTAACATTCACATCAGCCTCAGCTGCAATTTGTGTTTAGTGCTAATTAGCAAATTCTACCATGCTAACACACTAAACTAAGATGGTGAACACGGTAAACATTATACCTGCTAAACATCAGCATGTTAGCATTGTCATTAGGAGCATGTTAGCATGCTGACGTTAGCATTTAGCTCAAAGCACCACTGTGCTGAAGTACAGCCTCTCATAGCTGCTAGCATGACTGTAGACTCTGGTCTTGTTTATTATATAAAAAATCTGGGGAAAGTTTAGTAATTTAGCAGCAGGTGCTTCCTTTCTCTGTTTTCAGTGAATACGTATGTCGCAACTCTGCCAACTCATGCTGCTTGTAGAATCCGATTTCCCCACCTTCATTATCCAACATAATGGGTTCAGGGCACTTCAGGTGAGGAGCCTCGTGTGGACCATAAATCTGTCACTACATGCGGTTAGACTTCTTCACTTCACCTTGCTGAAGAGTAATTTGGCAATGTAATGAGTTTTGTAAAAAGGATGTCCCCACTTGCTCTTTGTTTTTGGTGCGGCGTCTTTGCTCTCCTTATTTGTCAGTGTTCAAATGTGATGAACTTAAAAGTGAGTGACTTGTTAGAGAACATGTCTCTGTACAGAAGTTAAAGTCTTTCGTACAAAGCATTTATCATCATGACGCACAAGGCACCAGTTGACACATGCATACAACGTCCAAAATAAGAGTTAATAATTTCAGCTTAACAAAGAGTCTATTATGGCCGACTCAGGGGCAGAGAGAAGACGCTGACTGTTGATATTTCTGTTTGTTTAAACTTTTTACTCGCAGTGAAACAACGTTAATTTTGGTTTGCGGGATGTTGGCGGTCGGGGATTGTGGAGCGGTGTGAAGAACAGATGGTCTGAGTAAAAAACCTGTTCAAAAACACACAGCCAGTTGTGACGGTGCAGCTTTTTCTTCTTCTCTTAACTGTGAAATTCACCATTCTTATTTTGTCACACAAGTGACAGATCACTGCTGTGGTGAGACAGCAGATATTTGTTTTAAGCTTTTGTTTGATTTTCTGTATATTCAATATAATACGGTAATCATAGAAGAGAACAAGCCAAAGACACCATACTTGTTTAGCAATCAGTGAACGCAAGAGAAAAAGAGAGAGCCCCATTCCCAGCCATAGCACACACATGGGAGTCTGTTCCCACTAGTGTCTTAAAATAGTCAACGAGGGCTTTTCAATTATACAGGCCACGCTGTAAGAAGGGGCCCAATCATAAAACCAGAGTGTTTACCTCCTCTCTAAATCTTACTCTGCTTTGATTAAGGGGGCAGAAGGCGGCTGGGAAGCTGGGATAGAAGGGACAAGGCCAGGGGGGGAGATACTGTACAAAAACTGTAGGAAACACAATGAGAGCTGTAATTGTCAGCCATCTGTGACCTGAGGCCAGCAGAGCACCCACCATAATGTTAGTCAGTCCTGTAACACTAGAAGTACAGAGAGAGAACATGAGTGGGGTCATTAAAGAGACAAAGTTAGGTCAAGGTGTGTGAGGCTGAAGTTCAACTCAGTCTGTAATAAAGGCACAGTCCTCCATTTTACATGTCAAAGTCAGGTCACTCGTCATGGGGAGAACAGCTAAGCCTGAAAACACTTAATGTCTTCTGTTAAGTCTGTGAAAGTTACCCAAGTGATATCACTTGAGTATCTCAGCTTGGTCTTAGTGACTACATATTTTAAACCGAAAGCGTACAAACTGGGAGCTTGAAGGTGGGGATTTAACAAAGATGTTATTGTCTCTTGAAAGTCCACCGTCTTTATTACTAAATCGCTGGAGTACTCTTTTTATCAGCATATAAATCACAGAAAATAACTAGGTCTTTGATAAAAATAAAAATAAAAACCTGTGTACATAAAAACTTTGGGGGAAAAGTTAACTACAACTCCCAAGGTGCATTTCAGAATTAAATTAATTAACTTCTAGATTCTGTGTCAATTTTGGATAAATTCAGCAGCTATGCTGTGTTTTATTCACAAATCCAGTGACAAAGTGCTTTGAATTCGCTACCGCTCTGATTCACACCTCTGACTGGCTTCTTCTCCATAGCAACTGCAGCCGAGGCTCGTGGGTATTGTAGTGTTTAGAGTCGTCCGCCATGCCAAAATGACGGACAAAGCATGATCTCTCAGACACAAAGTTGAGAAAACTAAAACTCATTGCCTTTACATAAACCTATAGGACTGTGTAATATTTTTATCTTATCTATTTGTTCATACTTACAACTGCACTCAGTCACTCTATTATTTATTTCTGTCTATACTGTGTATAGGACTATTTTTCTATCTTTCTATTTATTTTTATTGTATTTCTATATATGACACTTTTGCTGGCTGCTGCAACGCTAAAAATTTCCCCACTGTGGGACAATAAAGGCTTATCTTATCTTATCTTATCTTATTATCTGAGAGAGTGCTGTGTTTCTATGTTAAGTAACATTGAGGATATCATTTAAAGAAAAATTTGAAATAGGAATACAGAATGGGGAAAAATACTTTGCACCTACTTCACAACTCTGGGAGGCCATTGGCTTAGCTTTGCATAAAGACTGGAACTGTGTCCAAAGTTTAAAAATCCACCTACCATCACTTTTAAAGCAGA
Organism: Macquaria australasica; assembly: GCA_005408345.1. Lineage (NCBI taxonomy): Eukaryota > Metazoa > Chordata > Actinopteri > Centrarchiformes > Percichthyidae > Macquaria > Macquaria australasica. Next base: position 380,787 of record SEMN01000025.1, on the reverse strand, counting down.
ATGATTTGTATCTTGTTTATTTAATTTGTACACAATGTAAAAAGGGCAATTTGTGGTTTTAGGGGGAGGAACATGCTGTTACTATTTTTTGACTGCAAGACTTCAGGAAGTAATTGCGCTCAACTGCTGTACACCGAATTGTTAGAGTGTGTAATTCCCCATAAAACCACAGCATGTCATTTTTACATTTCTGTTTCTGTACAGATGAAGCAAACAACATATAATGTGTTGATACATATAATTAGTGATGTTTTAATGTGCTGGTAGGTGTATTTTTTTTTTTTACCTTTGGAGAGAGCTGGACTTGCTAGTTTCCCCCTACTTCCAGTCTTAATGCTAAGATAAGCTAATCGCCCCCCTGGCACCAGCTCCATACTTGACGCACAGACATGAGTGGTGTTGATCTCATGTGCTGTGTGTCATCACCTTTAATGATATAAACAGATATAAACATTAGAAAAGGTTGGTCCTCAGAGCCACACCAAAGGATTCCCTCACTGTCATCACTGAAAAAGGGAGCACCTCCTCCACACGCACGTACGCATGTGAAATTGCGTGTGTAACTTTATGTGTCTTTATGGAAAGAACAGCTGCATACAAGGGTGTGGAAGCGGTTATAGAAAAGGATTTACGCTGATGTTCCCAGGTTTCATTGTCCATTGCTGCTTTGAGGAACCAGCTAGACCTGTTTGGACAGAGTTCCCTCTCAATAAATCGCATGGTAAAGGACATCTTTTATAGCACACCTTGCCATTCATGTTGCACTGTAGGTGAGATCGTGATGTGCTGCTTTTTCCCTCAACTAAACAAGCACTAAAAACAATGTTCAGGACATTACTATCCAGGGAGCTAACTGTTTACTGCTTCCATTAAGGAGCTGGTGTGAAGGCTTCAAATCCTCCTTAGTGCATCAAGACTGCTGAGTATTTATCTGCACACGTCTTCATCAGGGCATAAAAACATTTCATGTCTTCTTTTCTTCCGTCTATAACCTGAAAATGATCTTGATAATCTAGTTTTTGTCAGCTGTAGAAAAACAATTCAACTAATACATGAGGTGATAGATGATGGTGTCCATTTAAAAATAAATATATTAAACAACATTTTTTTTTTTTTTTTACTGTTTTTAAATGTATGACTTATGCATAAATCATGTATGCTCATTTAAGGGTAAATTTGATTTTTGTTGATCTTTAATTCAGCAGGTCAACCTCAGCATAAACACCCCCGTCTGATCTTTTTCTGCTGGCTGGATGCTCAGGGGATTATGTTTTTTAACGAGCTTCTCTTCATAGGAGGTAGATCATCCCTAATCAATATTTCAACGCATATATTAACATTATCCAAATTGATTAAGTGCCTTTGCATCTTTAAATGTTGTTTATCAAAGGAAAGGTCACTTGATGTATTTGGCTGTCCAACAGGGTATCTTCCTGAGGACTCCATAGGAAGACATGGTGTAATATTGATCAATGGTTTAGCTTAGCTTAGGTTTATCATTACTAATGATTCATAAGTAAATGTTTACACATCCCTTCGGGGAAACAATACGGAAAACATCAGTGTGTGTGTGTGTTTTGCAAATAAGAGAAATTGGAGGCAAATCGGAAAAGCAAAAGTAAATATATAAAGCATAATTGCCGCAACAAAGATCACAACAGTGAAAAAACATAAAATTTATGTTCAGAGCTAGATGACTCAGTTCACACTGTGAAATGTCTCACCCCTGCAGCTGTGTTAATCCGCTGCTCTGTCTGTGTTGGTGTGGTGTTCTGCAGGGTTTAAGGGTTTTAGGCAGCGCAGTAAAACTAACTAAGACGTGTTGAGGAGAGCTCCAAGGAACATGACATAAAAGATGTTCCAGCATGAGCCCGCAACAAAATGTTCAGCCTACTATTGTAACACCACAGCAAACACAAGACAGGCCTTTTCATTTTTGATGCACTGATAGCAGGAATATGCCCAGTTTGACAATGAAAATGGAGCACAGCAGTTGTAGCCAAACAATGAATACAAGTTCCCTGGTCTTCTTTTATTCTGAGACGGCAGGCTGATGTAAGTTCACTCACAGAGTATTACAGAGTCCAGTTGATATAACATTTGATTCAATTTGAGAACAGAGCATTAAATTATTAATCTTGGCAGGGATAGCGTGTTTTAATGAACACATAGTGGTGTATGATCCCTGTCTAATGCTCCATTTGGCACATAGGAGGAGGTAAGATGATGTTACAGGGTGAAACACAAGCATTAAAGATTTTTTATTATTTCATAAGACGATAGAGAACAGAGGAGTCGTTTAAAGCTTACCAGTGCACCCCTCAGTCATTCTGCCTCTATGTCGACAATGGATATCTGGGCAAAAAGAGAGAGAAAGATTTAAGTGAAGGCATAACACTTCTCTGACAGGAATTGTGGGAGAAATGTGACTAAAAACATTGTTTTGGGTTGAATTACATGTGCATGAATCAGCATGTTGAGGTGCAAACACTTTTGTTGCTAATCTGAGGCATAACAATGCTACTTTGGCACCTTTATCCTCAGATCAAACGTGCTGCCTTGGTGCTCTCTTGTGTGGAAATTCCCATCCTGAAATTTCTCAGATGCAGAAGATCAAGCCAAATGAATGAGCATATTTTTTCAGAATTCCCACCAGCTAAATGGGATCGCTTTCAACGCGAGGTAAAACCTTCCAGTTTGTGATCCACTGGGCCAACAGGGTTAACTGAGGACGCAGACACTTATGATCGATGATTTAGAAATGACTGACTGAAGTGCCATCGGAGCACTGACACAATCTGCGCCATCTGTGCAGGTTGTGTCAGCTGGCACGTGTGGATAAAGACATTTCACGTATTTTGATATCTAGCCATGAAACTTTTCAGTTGCCTCATCACCTTCTGTTCTCTGCAGTAGGATGGAAATACAGCATACAGCTCTGAGCGTACATGCCTTTTATATCTGGTAAAATGTGTTATTTTACTGCAAAGCATACTGTCCATAAAGATGAAATATTGTTGTTGCTATACGTTCATGTACCTTTGAATAGACAGGTAGAAAAAATACAGAAATGTACAAAACAACATGTGAATTTTGTTGTATCATAAAGAAGATTTATACAAATACTACATGATATCCAACTATTTGATAGCATAGATGATGACTCTATTCTGAGATGTATTTCTTGTCGGCCCATAAAGGCTGAAATTCATTTCTCTGCATCATACACACCAAATCTCCATTTTAAAACATAGGCCAGATCTGAATTCATCAGCACATCCACAAAGCACTAAACAACACTTGCAACACATGTCGCAATCACATTCCACATTCTGAGCGAGGTTTTAAAATCCAACCCTCCCTGTCTTTCACAAACATAAACAAGCCCATGGTTTGCAGCTCATTCATGAATCTACATCTTTGGAGTTCCTGCTAGAAAGTGTAAGTCTACCAGTTCTGACTCAAAGCCAAGGGACGCCCCTTTTCTCTTTTCTCTGTCTCAGCTTTGCAACCATTCATGCCCTGTGGAGCGTATGCTCCACCCAAACAGTATCACCATGGTGACACACATTCTGTACAACCTTTAAGGTGTGCGTCTGTGTGCCTTTTTTCTTTTTTCGTCTCTACCTAAGCAACCTTTGCACCGTGACAAACGTTGAACGACAACGTCAGCAGATAAGGGGTTTCCCTCTTCAAGGCCTCCGGTCACCCAGGCAACATTCCTGACAAACATTGGCCCAGACTTGAGCCTGCATACCAGAGGATCTCCCAGGAAGTCCAAAAGGCTTTCCTGCTGTGTTGTTGTTGTTGTTGCTATAGTAGTGGCTGCCAGCCAGTGTGTACAGGTGAAAACAGGTACACCTACTGTATTTACTACTACCTGTTACCTTCCATGAAAACTATAGATAGAAGTAGAACACGGTCTTTATATATAGACAGGGACACACCTGAAACACGTCACAACTGATATAACGCTGTCGGCACAAAATGTTACAGTTTGGCATGTTTGTATTGTAGATACAGACAACGTACCAACATGGTATCTGGATTGCATTTATAGTTTATGAGGAAAAGAAACTGAAATAATTATTAACATTTTTAAATATGTCTCATCACCTAAATCGTCCAGAAGATTACTTCAGGTCTGTAAAAGAATAATTTGCATATGGTTACTTTGGAAGACTTAGGAGAGTTTTCTGAACTGACCCTTGAAAAAGTCTGTGTACATGGTCCTGAATAAGTGTGTGTGTGTGTGTGTGTGTGTGTGTGTGTGTGTGTGTGTGTGTGTGTGTGTGTGTGTGCGCGCGCGCACACATGGTTTGTCATGGTCACGAGGGAGGCGAGAGGCTTGCAGCCGTTCAGTGCAAACACAAACCAGGGCCATCTGCAAGCCTGGATCCCCTCCAACAGCAACACTAGCACGCACACACACACACACACACACAAACACATCCACACACACTTTACATGATATCATGAATTGGGTGTCAGCGGCTGTAGCACCTCATCTTTCGACGTAAATGTATACGGTCTGGAGCCAAGGCAGATGTTCTGCATATTGTGATAACCTAAAGGAGTTTTTGGAAACAATTTCTATTCAAAACTCAGAGATGTTGAAAAATTAAGATTGTAAATTAGATAACTACGGTTTAAATTAAATAACAGCTCCCGCAGTGTTTGTAATGGTTTTACACCACACAGATTGTGAGTTAGATATGTCTTGCCTTAGGTCCTGGTTTCACTGTTGCTGGGTTATGTTGAGAAAACAAGTGAAGCATGTTGTTATGAAACAGTGACTGATGCTGTGTAGCAGCAGGCCAAAGTGAAAATGCCTCTTTCCCTGCCAGAGATTTGTATTGGAAACCACAGATCCATGGCACAGAACCATATAGGCCTTCCTCTCGCACTACACAGATCCAGTTCCACAGGAAAATGTGTGTATGTGTGTGTGTATGTGTGTGTGGTTGTAGGCCCAACATGCCTATGGGTTTAAAAAGGTTTCATTTGGTTTCAATCGTAACTGTAACCGAGTGTCTTGACGATTTCACAGCAAGAAATCAGAAGCGAGAGATAAACAACCTGCAACAGGTTGCCATGGCGGTTAATGAACATCTGATGAATGCACTGTCATGTTAAAGTTTGTGAGTGTGCCTCGCAAAGCTCTTGGAACCCAAACAAAACTCCAGGTGAGGGTAATTCAATTCAACCCAGGAAAAAGTTGACCCCCCCCCCGCATACCTAAAGTCAATGGAATCTTCACATGCTTTGGATTTCAGAAATTTCAAGATGTTTTTTAAGGACTCAGTAACTTGAACTTGAACTTGATATCTCCTTCTACTATCCTGTTTTTCTTTGTGTTCTCTCATCTTTAATGGAAATTTTTTGAAGAAGACATCCTTAACTAATTAAGCCTTCGAGGTTGTCCTCTTGATCCAAGTTGCCGGGCTCCACGAAACAACAGCAGTGGGATCCCAGCTGTATATACTGTACAGTCAACCATCCATCAAGCTGGTCCCCCTTCCCTCTGAAGCTCCACGGCTTCTCTTTGAACCTATCACTGTGGACTGAGAAAAGAAAAACATATTTGATAGTCACAGTGTGCGAGTAAATTATCGTCGTGACTCAAGACAGTCTGCTGTGTCCTCTTATACGCCGTGCAGACTGCAGTTGATACGTATAGATTATTAGTTACTGAGGGTCCAGATTGTGCTGGAGGCTCTTGAGCTGCAGCACAGACTGTCATTAAGTGGAGAACTTTGTTTACAAAAGGCTTATTTGTGGGGGGGGGGGGGTTGTCTCCTTTCAATTTAAGTATGTTAATGGCTTAATTGAAATTGTTCCCAAATCAATTTGCATGTTAACAACAACTAACATCAATCTTTTGGGCACTCGGGGCAGCAGAAAATGCTGTAAACCTACACTTAACATTGACATACTGTATTATCACCTTATAAAGTTAATATGGCTAATGTGTCAGCAAACACTTGCCCTTTTACACATCCAGCAGACATGTAGCTCTATTAGCTTTTATTTGAAGTCGTGTTTCTGGCCACTTGGCAGATGTAGGTCTCTCCTTCTAGCTTCTAGCTCTGATTTTGGTCTCCACCAACTCCTGAGTGAAATAATGCACAGTGGGTTTATCAGAGCTTTTTTGCTCCACCTGTATGCTAACAAGACTCTTTTTAAACCTGCATTGATTGATTTTTGTGGCCACTTGGGGCAGAGCACCAAGCTGTAAACACAACACTGACATATTATCACCTTACAAAGTTGATAAGGCTAACGTGTTAGCATACAGTTGTCTATTTGCACATCAAGCAGACACAAAGCAACTATAGCATTAGTTTGGAGTTGTGTATCTGCTCGTCTGACAAAGGTAAGTCCAATATTCACTCTCCTTCTAGCTCTGTTTCAGTTTCCACCAACTCCTGAAGGAAATATGTGGCTCTTTAGCTGCTAAATGCTCCTCTATGTTCACCAGCTGGTCGCTAACTTTGTCTGTCTGCAGTTTGGTTCTGGGTAGATTTTATCTGGGTAGATTTTATCAGCTCTTTTTTTTTTTTTTCCTGAAAACAGCTTCCTGCTGCAGCTAAAAATGACACTGATGTGAGCACTGACACTGAAGCAGAATAATAAAGTTGCTGGCCATGAAACCAAATCAGTGAGCTAAAAGGCGCTAAAAGGTTCTGTAGAGGTGGGATCTGCAAACCTTTATCCTTCTGGTGGCACTAGAGGAAAGGTCAGGAGATCAATAAACCATAGATACCTGTACCAAGTTTCATGTCAATCCATGCAAGATATTTCACTAAAGACACTAAAATGTCAACCTCATGGTGGCACTAGAAGAAACGTGAGGGCATCACCAAAGTCAGTAGCTTTCAACATGAATGTTTGTACGTTTGTACAAAAAGTCATGGCAGTCCATCTAGTTGTCTAGTTGAGATATTTCAGTCTGGACCAAAGTGACGGACGATCGACCAACACAAGCATGGCTAAAAATATTCATTAGTGCAGCTTTAACACAGAGGTAAGATCTAATCTGAACAGTGGAAACTGGTATCACAAACCATAAAGTATTTTGCGCTTTCATTTACAGAGTGACAGAACACATCAGATTAGATTAAAATCAACCGTGAGTTACAGTTGAATCAGACCTTCAGCAGTCCTTGTTTTTTCAGATGAGTCACCCAGAGGTTTTGCAGGCTCAACAGATGCACTAAATTGCTACCAGCGTGTGCCATACAACTGATACGACCCCCGAAAGGGTCTTATCAGATTGTACTATGACGGACCTCACTGAGGAAGTACTAAACGCAGTTACGTGGCAAAGCTTTTTCAGTCCCAGTCACACTCTCACTTCTCATCAAGGAGTTCCCTAGATACGAAGATGTTTTCATGTTACCAACCATCGTCTCACTCAGTATCATCTCACACATAATACTGCTGATGCTTTCACTAAATTGAGTTTTATGTAAGAGGTATCATTTTGAGAATTTGGGTAATGCCCTCAGTGGCAAACAAGTATATTTAAGATAATCATTAAACTGAATTTTAATTTCCCGAATGTAGAGTAATTTAGACAAAATAACTTTTGTTTTGTTTTTGTGGAATATCTGGTAACAACATTTTTCCATCAATCTATTAAGATTATTTTATATTTGTTACCAGTGAGACCCATTTGAAAGGAAGAAAGGAAGAATTGGTAATATAGCCACATTAATTTGATCATAAAATCCTTTTTGTGTTTTTAACATGCTTATGATTAACCTCAGTTGCGAACCAGCAGATTTCCACCTTTGCTGATCTGAGGATCTGTCTTTACTCCTCACTAGATTTTAGGGGATTTCTGTGTTCAACATATAGTTTCTTCTCCGCTCTTGGCATTTCCCCCTTTTCTCTATCAAATCTCTCATTCGTATCATCACATCACATAATTTCTCCTCCGCTCTTGGCATTTCCCCCTTTTCTCTATCAAATCTCTCATTCGTATCATCACATCACATAATTTCTCCCTCTTAACATATCAATTACATTTGCCTTCCTCCATTTCTCAGGTTGACGTATGGACTTCTTCTTCTTCCAGAGGTGACATTTCTAGTTAAATGCCTGCCTGCTACAGCGGAAAACAATCTCAGATTGTGATTGTGAACAACAATCTGTTGTGTCAGGCTGATATCACAGCTGCACAATTCACTCATCTCTCCCAAGATCTCTTAAAGAAACACTACACTTTTATTACACCATCCCCCGCTCTTATATCGTGAATATCTTCTTTATTTGTGCTGCTTTCAGAACTGTTTTTCTACTATCTTAACCTAACAATTTATGCCAACTCTATATATATATAATAGATATAGGAATTTTGCAGTCAGAATGTGACATTTTTCTGCTGTTGCATTTATTATTATTATGATTATTTGCTCTGAATAATAATGTCAGTTAAATTGATCAAATGTAAGTCAAACAATAATCACAAATGTGTGCCAAAACAAGCCAGATCTCTGTTAGGTCTGCATGTGCGGTGGGACACTACTCAGATATGTGACACCGTCTGCTGTTTTAGTATCTTGTGGTGCCATCTAGTGACAATTTTGTAATTTCGACAATTTGGTGTTGTCATGCCATGTTACAAGGAAAGTGATGCATCATGAAATAAATGTCAGACTTGTGCAAGACACTGACAGATTTCAGTTTGACCTGAAAAGGAAAAGTGGGTCAAAGCCATAAACACACAGACATCCTACACCAGTATAGTATAACAGTATACAGTGGCAACAAAACCTGTGAGACTGTGAGAACGTCCAGGTGGGAAATGTTTAAGCTATTCCTGGGAACTGTAACAACAAAGCTGGTAAAGTCTGGATTAAGTAAAATAACCGTATGAGATTTTCACTAGTGAAACCAGAATGTCAAACCATTGTTGGGTGGGAGCTGAAAAAACGAATTTGAAGAGGTATTGCGTAAGGTAAGGGTTGATCTGTGAGGTATCACCCCACCAGTGTAATTGACTTAGTCATAGTCGCTGGGGTCACTCCCTAACAACGATCATATAGTGGGTGAAATTAATCAAGCCAGCTAATTGTGTCCTGTATGACTCACAGAAAATATATTAAGAAATTATAGTCGGCTTCAGTGGCTTCATTTAAAATCTCAAGTCGATGCAATTTTATCTATATAGCTCAAAATTACAACAATGTTTCAGAGGGCTTTACCATCTGGTGACACCTTTTACTCCCAGACCTTTGATACAGATAAGGAAAATCACAACACTTTATGATACAGCCCACGATTTTCAGTGCAATTTGGTTGCATGAATCAGCTACCAATAAAATACTTATGGGTTCCTATTGGTATATTCCTGTAAATACTGGGTAGTACTGGGAAGCAGAACTGAAGTTTGGGGAAAATGGTGTTAATCACCTTGTTCTTACTGCGTAATTGAAGAATTTAAAGGAAACTCCTGTATTTTTTAACCTGGGCCCTATTTTATTTTTATTTTTTTTAGTTAGTTTTTTTTTTTTTAGATGTTCCATTAGTTTTTACCAATTTAGTAATTAGTAAGATCCTTTTTGTTTAACCAGAAACATAAAGTTTCGCTCAAGGAAAAGCCTCGCTCTGAAATCTTGCGAGAGGTTGAGTTGTTGCAGGAAGACAAAAGGATCTCACTCTTTGACAAAATGGTCTGTCTCTGTAGGGATCCTTTCCATAATGTTGTCAGACACTTCGAATAACAGTCTGAGCCTGTCAGTGGCAAAACAAGCACTTTTAGCGGACATACTTTTCACGGGCGCAATTACCCCAAAGGATTACGCTGCAGCCATTGCAGTGGTAAGTAATAATCATTTCGACCCCAAAATTTGTAAACGTAGGGCCCAGGTTTAAAAATACCGAATTTCCCTTTAAGGCAGTGTATAAAAATGTTTGCTGTTGTGTTCTGAGTGTTGTGAAATATTGGAGTAAAGGTGCTTATAGGCAGTAGAATTAAATAATGTTAAATGTGGTGTAAAATTATATTTAAATGTAACAGAGGGCTACAAATACATGGCTGAATTTGTCAAAACGTGAAATAAGCTATCATCCCTTTCATGGTGATCACAATTACATATTCTGGGGTGTATTTAGATGCCTTAGACTAAAACCAATGAAAGAAAAAGCACAGAGGAAATACAGATGATCACCTTTTAACCTCTTGCTGCTGCACCTACTTTAAGATCGGAACATCTACCAACGCCCAAGCAGTGACTAACGAACCAGTCATCTTTCCTCTACGGTCTGCTAAGTGTCTGATGATTCAAAGGATGGACAATGTCCAGGCAAATGCGGTGAGAGTGAGAGTCTGTGAGCCATAATTGGGATAGATGGTTCCACCAAAAGAAAAAAGAAAATATGTTGTTAAAATGTTTCATCTTAAGCAAATCAAACAATATCCTAGACGAGGGAAGATGCTATTTAATTTTGACTAGAAACTACAAAACAACTTATAAAGCAAAGTGACAGTTTACGCAACTGAATGGAGATGTCTGAAGAGGAGACTCAATTACACAGGAATTATACAGGTTTTCAGAGTGTAAATCTGATGATATGACTGAAATCATGATGGTTGTTTTTGTTTTTGCATGACGGACACCTAAGATCTAAATGTGAAGCCACAGAAAATATTTTCTGAGCGGCTGTTGATTTTTTTTCCTTCATCTTGGCAGTCTAAAATCCTTGAGATTTCATCATAAAAAAAACCCCTGAAGGACTCATTACCCTGTTTTGATTCATACAGTCTGTGATTCATCTACACAGGGAGTGCTCGTAGAGCCAGAGAAAACAGTGATATAGCAAGGATGTTCATCGAATTCATCGATTTCTGAACGTCTTTAGAAAGCACTGGACTTGTCTGAAATGTACTCCTAAGGCTTGTTTTAACTCTCCAAGATCACCATAAATCAGCTGACAATGTGACTTCTAAGGCAATTCAAATGCATTCAGAGTTACATCTTTCTGTATCTGAGTGATCGATGGCTTTTAATATCACTGGTTTTTCTCTCTTCCAGGTCAGTGGGTTCAGACAGCCATAGCATACATCCCGCAGTAGGTGGCACTGCACCACATGAAATAAATTCATATCATGAAACACTTTTAAATAATAATGCAATGAATTATAATGGTAGTTTGGTGCTATATGCCTGAAACTGTGTCATTATTATTCTTATTATCATTAGTAGATAGTAGTATCATTATTCTTACTTACTTATTCTTTTCTTTAATAGAAGAGCTTTATCGTTTGTTTTATTTTGTTGTCAGTATGCTTTTCAGATCTTTGTCCCCCTCAGTCTCTTTGTAACTTTAGATCTCAGTCAGTCCATCTTTAATGAGGCCAGACTCGAAATATAATCAAAGTTTCACTGTGAAGCTCGATGCTTTTATTTCATCAGCACCAGTCTGGTTTGGATCTCCATGCGCGCTCCCACACACACACACAGACACACACACACGCACAAACACAAACACACACACACACACACACACGCACAAACACAAACACACACACACACACACACACACACACGCATAGAAAAAGAGGACCAGACACACCAATTACTGTGTGACCACTGGTGACAGCAGGGCAGAGCTGCACAGTCATACTGAGGTTTTGATGTGTCTTTATCCACGTAAGCCTCTTTATGCCTCACTGGTCACGGTGCAGCAGACTGTATCTTCCTCTCTTCGTTCACACGCTGCAGCGTCCTGATAGCACTGTGTTCAGTTGAGACAGAAGAAGAAGAAGATTTCAAAACCTAAATCTGCAAACTGTATTATAGATATACAAAGGATGGCAAAGCCCTCTTTAAAGCGACTTCTATCAAGTCATTCTGAATTAAAAAAAACAAACAAAACAAATAAAACAGATTTTGAGATACAATTTCTATGACTCATGCTATGTTATCTGTCTCAATGATGATTCATTGAGGGTGCTCATTTAGAGAGAATTACCCAGAGAGGAACAAAAGAAGAAATAAATGGGTCACTTTCTGCTGTTTGCGATCATTTCTGTCTTTTGAATAAAACTGAAGTAGGATTTTCAATAATTAAAACCTTCAATAGATTTTTCAAGTGGGCTCGTTGTGACTAGAAGTGGCAGCGTGTTGTTATGGATTGCTCATTATTGATTGACATCGGCCGATGAGAGAAACCGCATTTACATGACGTACCTCTCTCTGTCCAGTGAATGTGATCTACTACTTTTGTCTTACCTTCGACCACTGTTCGGCCATTACAGTAACAAACCAATCATTTTTTATCATCAAAATGATTTATGGCGTTGGAGCATGTTGGAGAAAATGAGCCTACCATAATGATCTGTAGGAGTCCAGCTGACAGTGAGATAAATTATATTGCTTTACTGGCGCCCCTGCCCTTTCTGACCTAAAAATGGAAAAATATGCCAGTATAAATGCCACTGATTAATGCAAAATGTAAAAACCAACATGTATAGACGGCAGTATAGAGTGCTTTCTTAAATAAGATGATTTTAAAGACATTTGACCTTATTCAAGCCATTTTCAAATGCTGTTTGTCTGTATGTTTCTATGTTGTTGACCCTTTATGTAGTCAAATTGAATGCTGAAAGACAGTACAATTGAAACAATTAATATTTGGTGATTTCTTACACGCTGCCTCACAAGATTTTATGAATATCAACACAAACAAAACCCACTCCCCCCCAGTATCACCAGTAACAACAATATAGACAGAAATGGTCAGTATAAAATGTCTTGCATGTGTGATTTGAACAAGGGAGGATTACAGGATTTCTACATTCGTCTGAAGAAAAGTCGATGCTACAGTACTATTAGTGTGGAATCCATCAGGTCCCTTAATTGAGCCTGTAGGCTGCTGTGCTGCCGCTGCATCATACTGAGCCTGGGGTTCAGCAGCACAGAGAGTAATGAGCCCATCTTGTCCCCTGTGATAAATGACATGGGGCCATAATGGCTCAGCTCTCTAGCATGTGATTGACAGCACAGTGACTCGGCCCCTGTGATACTTAGAGCATTTTGAACACATGACATGCATTGTATCTTCATACAAATCAGACATATTGCTCAGACATCAGTGGTGAGAAACCTATGTTTTGGAACATCCCCCTGATCATGCTGTTTTCCTTGTTATTTAATCATCTGTCTATTTAATAGATTAATGATTTTCTCTCTGACAATGATTCAACTTACTGTTTGGCTCAGGTTTCATCATTTAGGCGTGTTGCCTAAATTGGAAATTATTTGAATATATTGAGTGTGTCTTTAGCCGGCGTTAGCTTGAATGCTAAAACTAAAACATATCAGGAGCACTGCAACATACCGAGCTACAAATAGCAAATCAATAAATGCTTTGCATACTTAAAATAGCCCTACTTATAAGGGGCATCACAGTGCATGTGCAGTCATATCTTCAATCTAGTGGATTAATCAATGCAGCAGTGCTTTTACAGATCATGTATAAATTGTATTTGTGAGTGTGTTGAATTTACACATGCTTTACAATAGAGTTCCTGCATATAGTAATACATAAAAGACAAAACACATTCTCCATAAATGCATGGTAGAACGTAAATGGCACACTTTGTCAACAGTGTTTCCATTACTCTGATATCCCTCTCATTATTACTTGTATTGATAGATTTTTTTTTTCCCCTGCTTTGGATCCAAAACCTAGTGATGTCACTCAGTCAGTCAGGGTTTACCTGTTTTGTCCAAAAATCTTGGCAACTTCTGGCCAGATTTCCATGAAGTTTGCTGTGGATATTCATAGTGGATGATGATTCACAGGCCGAAAACATAGCAACAAGACTTTGGCAGGGACTGGGGCTCTGAGTGGGGAGAGGACATTAGTAGAAACTTACAGAACAGTAGTGGAGTGGAAAGTGTTGAGGCCATCTGGTTTCTCGAGGAGGAGATGCCAGCTCCCGCACTGTGTTCAATGGGTAACCAAACATTAGTTCCAAACTCTCCTGTAAATTCTCATATAATAAATCTCGTCATTCGTGCCTCTCAGATACAGGCGATGTATTTGTTTCAGTGCCATTCAGCACTCTGTGGGTAGCATTTCTTTTTGATTTCATACTTTCATTTTCTGGTGTGCGATACCACTTTGAGTACCCAACTTAAATCCAAATGTGCCAGCCTTTCTCAAAAACACACCCAATTGGCTTCACAGTATTGGTGTGTTCATGACAAACTCATGCTACTGGCAGTCAATTCAAGTGCTACAGTCATCCTTGGTGGTGGTGGTGAGGCCAAGGCTGTGATTGTGTTACAGCTTTGTCTTGCTAAACCCTTTGTCCTGTTATTCAAATAGGGTTTTGTGTATCTGTAACTCCGTTCATGAAATGTGATGTCTGTTTCCGTTTTTCTTCTCTCTCACTTCAGTCCTAGTTCTCTGTCCACAATTCCTTCTTCATTGGTTTTCTGGTAAGTTTAATCATTTTAGGTTCTGTTCATGTTATCATTAAGTTTTCTTCTTATTTTCTATGTGAACCACAACACATCATTTTATAAGATTCAGAGCCATGTTTTCAGCAAGTGATCTGTTCTATGGGCAGCTTATGTGAACAAGAAATGACACACATAAGAAGTAAGATATTTTTGTGTTTTTTTCCCCCCAGAAATAACAAAAACAGAATATTTTTATTGGGTAGTATATAATAAATATAATGCTACATATACATTGGCACATATTTCAGATCTTAGACACTGATGGTTATTCTGGAAAATGAATGGATACTGAATGTAAGTGCATTAATAGGGGCTATTATAGAAATATTTCAAAGAGAAGTATAATGTATCATGGTGGGGTAGAAGCGAGAAGAAGAAGTACATGTTTGCAGCTTATTTGTGTCTTTTCATGCTATTTATTTGCGTATTTTTGTCCTTGTGTTTTTTGTTTCTGGATGTTGTGTGTACATTATACAAAATTTGAACATGAGTCTGATTTGTCTGGGGACAAATTGTAAATTACTCCGTGCTGCGTTATTGCTTGTATGGTTTTAATGCATTATGCAAAGCACTTTGAACGTGTATGAAATTTGCTATGCAAATAAACTTGCCTTGACCCTGTTGATGAATTTCAATAAGAGTCTACTTTGTTACTTTTTCTGGTATAGGGAAAGGGAGGTGGGTGACCCAGGAGAAAAGATTAACTAAGCTTGACTCATATATTATCCCATCAAACAAAGTAAACAGTAGTATTCATAGCCAAGTACAGTTTTACCATTGGTATAGTTTATTATGGGTACCACTTTCTAATAAGGTTGTAACTAATGGCTTTATTAATGGTTGATGCTTTATATATTAGTTACAAGTCATTAATAAGAGGTTGCCAGATTGTGAAAAATCCCATTGACAGGTGTTCATCCTTTCCTTTTGGTAATAATGCTGTTATATGTTGCTAATTCATTAATAGCCTAAATGTTTCCCACATGGTTCCACTTTCTCATTACAAGTTGTAATTAATGGCTTTATTAAAGGTTAATAAATCATTTACTAATATTATAGATCTGTTGCCAGGTTGTGTTTATCCTTTCTTTTTGGTAATAATGAAGATATAGATGTTTGTAATCCATTAATAAATGCTCATGGGTTTCTCACTTTTTAATAAGGCATCAAGTCTGCAATTATAAATGTGTAAGAAGTTATTAATAACAGCTTTTAATCATCAAATATGCAGTTGTTTATGCATTCATTTTGGTCCAGATTTGTCTGCAGCCCTTTTCTAGAAATATATGATTACTTAAAGTGGCACAACCTGGCAACGCAAAACTTGGAAGTGTGGAGTTTTGTTTTTTGTTTTTTTATCAAAAAGTTAATTAACATTAATATAATGATTTACTGCAAGGCAATTCCAACATGGCCTTTTAATTTACAATGCAGAAAATTCATCAGGGACCCGCTGTGCAGCTGTTGTTAACATCTTACTCACACGTGGGAACACTGAATAGCCCAGTAGTGTTATCTCGCATAATTATACTGCCACTAATTGGTAGTTCGGCCGCAGATGCATTCAGCCGACTGATGATTTTGAAGAGCCTGCTGCACCTACACGCTGTGGGCAACCCACGTACAGAAAGAGCTACGTAATCTGTGTGTGTGTGTGTGTGTGTGTGTGTGTGTTTCAGACAGACAGACGGACAGACAGGCAGCGGAGCATCTCTCCTCTCGCATCAGCATCACGGGGCTTAATCGCTCTTTCTCCATCACCGAGGCGTAGGAGGCGTCTGTCAAACCTGTGGAGCGTCTGTCTGTCTCTCTTTGTCTGTGTGTGTCCGTCTGTCTGTTTGGAAAAGACACTACACACGTCGGTCTTTAGAGTAGTTGTAGTTTGGAAACAATAAATCGGTTTTACAGCCCTTTGGGGGGATCTCTCGCTCCTTGTCATCCCCGAAGACTCATCACATTCTCGCCTTGAAGGAAGTTGAAGCGAACAGGTGCGTGCTCACACAGCTCTTTTATTTCTTGTTCTCTTTCTCCTAAAAATATATTTAAAATCCTTTAGGCTATTTTAGAATACCAGCTACTACATTGTTTTATTTCCCTATCGCATTGCATTAGGTTTCCCCTTTTTTTTTTTTTTTTTTTAATTCAAATTAATAGTAGGCTGAATCCATTCATGGTTTCTCGTTGGGCTGTAACCAATTCCTACAGGTGGGATTTTCAGCAGCCTCAGAGCAGCTGCTTGTAACCGCACTCATATTTCACACGGTGATATTGGCTTGACAAACCTGTCAGAGAGAAAAGTAGGGCGGTGGCACCGTTTTTTGTGTCTTGTCACACGTTTAAATACCGAGCGCTTCGATCCGGGAGCGCCTTTCTCATTGCGCCTGTTTTGTACATCCTCACAGCTGTGCGTGTGTGTGAGAGAGAGAGAGCGCGCGTGTAATTTTGGGAGCCAATCAAGCAGCCATGGACGCGTTCCTGAAGGGTTTCTCTAAAGCCAAGGATGGGGTCGTGGCAGCGGCGGAGAAAACCAAGCAGGGAATGACTGGAGCAGCTGAGATGACGAAAGATGGGGTTATGTTTGTCGGTGGGTGCTGGGAATTAATTTCATTGATGGTCATGTTACTAGAAAAAACGGCACGTTGTAGTTTATTATGATCATATTTCTGACTAATTGAGCTTCACCTTGATGCCTCCTTTCAGGTACCAAAACAAAGGATGGAGTCACAACAGGTAACACCATAAAAATTATTTAATCTTAAATGCATCTGTTCCATTCTCTTGTTGGTCTGAGAAAAAAATCAATAGTGTATAAATTTACAGGCCTTGTTGTTCATCAGAGCAACATTTTTACACAAGTGTCTTTGACATAAAAGCAAAAAAAAAAAAAAAAAAAAAAAGGGGGTCATCTCATTGGATCCTCAGGTGGTTTGTAAGAGAGATGCACTGCAACTCTGCAGGTGAGTAAGTGTCATATTTCATCACCTTATTCGCAACACAACCTGCCTAACTCCCCATAGGCCTTGCCATTTCTCATACATAACAAGCAGAGAAGCCATGGGGGACTTCCTGCTATAGCCTATAGGCATCCAGGGAAATAGCTGTATTGTTGTATCCTATAGCTGCAAGTACAGTTAGTATTTTAGAAGCTGGGATTATAAGAGGAATACATGATGGTAGAATGTCTTATTGAAGCCACTAAATGAGGGAGGAGGGAGGATATCTTTTTTCTCAGTGGGACCAAGAGGCCTACATTAGACCTATGATCTGATAATCTGTTTTCAGGAGGTCCACATCGGCAGAGATGACTCCTATAGCAAAGTGTAGCTTAGTTGTGAGTTATTATTATGTGTAACACTCTTGGACTCAACAAAGCAACATCTACTTGTCACCCCATGTCACGGGTTGTATTATGTACCAGTTGTGACCAACAAAAGACAGATAAAAATAAACATTATTTTGTGTAATGTTCTTTTCTGCTTTCCTACTTTCCTATCCTATCTTACGTCCCCTGGAATTTAACTTGTGAACACTTGTTGGGGCCCTTGTGGGGAACCACACTAAAACAAGGCAGTAGCACTGAGTCACCCACAATTGACACTTGTTGTAAATGGATCTGCAGATGCATTAGTTACATACAGAGAATGTCTATATTGATTGACATTTCTGGACTTTATTTAACAGGAAAGACTCCAAAACTCTAATAAAACAGTTACACAAAAAATTTACAATTTACATAATGTTCACAGGCTGTAAACACATGTAAAATCAGATGCACTGATATTCAAAATCACAATTACATAACAATGCGTTGTTCAAACAGTAAAAGGTGGAGTGAAAGGCTGAAGGCTATTGAAAGGAAAATGCCTCCAGGCCGAGGTTTTTCAGTTAACCAAATGACACAACAGGTGATGATCCTGTTTAAAACAATTCTGTAGGGCATTCCAGGTAGAAGCAGTATTAAATAACTCTTTTACCCAGCCCTGTATAGACTGCAGGTACAGTAATGCAGAAAATATGAAATAAGCTGGCAAAATAACAACAAAAACTTAAGATCTTGTCTTGTTTTGATTTTTCATCCAGATTTATCTCAATGCTACAATATCCTATATCCAAGCGGAAGCACTATTTATAAAATAAGATTATGTATCACAATCTTTCTCTTAGAAATTAATTTATAAGAACTAAAATGTACCCTTGTACAATTCAATGCAGTTAGCGGTTTTGCACGGTGCAGCAGAAACAAGCAGTGATGTGATAAATCAATAACATGTGACAATCCTCACCTTCATGCGTCTGTTGTGCACAATTATGTTTCCAAAAGGAAGAACCATTTAGATTTTGGTGAACTTGTGATTGTTCCTCTAGCACCTCCATCAGGTCAAACTAAGCTAAGTAATAATAAAGTAACAGGTAGTAGTAGTAGTCACTGACAACAGGGGAAAAGTCACTAAAGGGCAACACCACTCAAATTACATTTCCTTCCAATCACCATGGAAGCTTTGCAGTATGTGTATGTACATTTCTACATGCTAATCCTCACAGGATTTGAGGCTCTATAGAGATATACACCCTCCTCTCTTCTTCTCTCGTCCCTACAGTTGCAGGTAAAACTGTGTCTGGAGTGTCTCAGGTGGGTGGAGCCATGGTTACCGGGGTTACCGCTGTGGCCCAGAAAACTGTGGAGGGCGCGGGCAATATTGTCGCTGCCACTGGATTGGTCAAGAAGGATCCAGCCAAACAAGTAAGAGAGATACTTTTCATTTAAAGCTCAACTTAAATTAAAATTATTATTTTTAAGATTTTTAAGATATCAGTATATACATCACTGATGTGTGTTTTGGCTTGACATGTACAAATGTGGGGCGAAATCGTAGTTTTATTTATTTTTCTGGCGATGATAGCGCCCCCTACAGTAGTGTTCTCCAGTGGGTGTGAATATTTGATAATGTTGGTCTTGTAATTTGATTGGTGCAATATCTTTGTGGGCAGACACGAAAATAGTTCATAATATTCCTTCAATTCCAACAGCCACACGGGCAGCTAACCAGCTAGCGGGCTGAAATTGTCAGCCGTTGCTTGTGTATGTGAACACTTTGTGCGTTACTTAATGACTCCGTACATTACTCCGTGTCGTGATTCGAGTAACGTAGTAACGTACATATTGGGCTTAGGTTACAGGACCACTCCCTGCTGTGAGTTTTGATAGTGTGGTCATTTGGTTGACTGCGCGTCTCCTAGCAACGACAGCCCTCAAATGTCAGCCTGGAAACGCCCACCCAGAGGCTTGAAGCTCATGGGGAATGTGACATCATTAAAAGCAAGTCGGCCATTTTTGGAGGATACCAACCGTCTGTACGCCGTCAGCCTCTACACGTTCCAAGTCGTTTAAACTTCAGTTTCAACATGGTCGGCAAACACTGTCTGTGTATAGTGGGATAGTGACCGCTAATTACCTAAGCAACGTACGCTATCCTCCAAAAATGGTGGCGCCGTCCCAGAATGCTCCACGATTCCCATTCCCTATAGACAGTTTCCAAACAATATGTCCAAAAGCGGTTTTATTCTCTTTTGAAAAATTTACAAATATGCACAATAACTGGAAAATCATTATAACTTATATTTCCTTACACAAAAAGTGAGACCAATTCCAAATTCAGTTTGACTTTAATGCCTTAACTCGTCTGACTGCACTTGCTGAATGCTTACACTTCTCCACAGACAGATATACTGTTAAACACACCTGTAGAAATGGCAGTTCGCAGCACAGCACATCCCTCCATTTCACGCCAGCTATAACTCTTCACTGTTTCAAAATGGCCTCCTGACCTTGAGTCGTTTGTCATCACTTCTCATGTCTGCTGTGTGTCTTTCTTCTCGGAAATGAAAGCCATTACATATTGTTAGCTTTCCTGCATTGTTCATCAGTCAGTCTGGCCATCATTTGTCCACAGGAGGAGGTGGAGGAGGAGGAGGCGGGGGTAAAGGCGGTTTACCGTAGAAAACAACTGAGTGCTGCAACACAAGTCAGATATGAAAAATGATTTTTCTTTCCCCTTTTCACTGGGTTCTTTTATTCTGTTTTATTTATTTATTTATTTTGCAGTCTGTATCTTTCTATTTTACCTTGTCCTTCTCTCTAGCAAGGGTTTTTTCATGTAGATCTTTGCAGTCAGGGCTGTAGCTACCATTGAGGTCAAGCCTGAGGTATTTTTTCTGGGAATTTGGAGCTTTAACAATGTGAGGGGATTTACATTCTACATTTAAAAACATACAGGTTACAGATTAGGATGATTATAGTATTTTTAAACTTATTATTGTATACAGCCTTACAAAAATGTGGAGCACCTTTTAAATGTGAAAAATTTAGATATTGGTACATGTGGTTTTCTGACATTTCACTGATAAATGGACATGATATAGGCACCTGTGTTTTTGAGATATTTCACATGTGAAATCTAGGACAGCACATGTTTCACATGTGACAAATTCACAATATCACACATGAAACTGCATTTCATGATGATGTGATGAATTCATGTATACATTTATGTGATTTTAGACATAAATGCATGATGTGTTCTTTTTGTAACGTTAAATTTGACCACTTTTAGACCAACAAAAATAAACAAATAAATAAAGCATTCAGTATTTCTCCTAAAACTAAAATTTCGGGGGAGGTTGGAAGTTTCAGAGACTTTTTTAATTTTGACTGTCAAAACAAATGATACAAAATGCACTTTAAAGGTAACCTGTGGAGTTTTTGACCACTAGTAGCGCTATGGAGCAATGTTTTCACAAGTGGGTCACTGTTTTGTTTGTATCTTGTACACACAAACACACACGCTTGAGGACGCGGGTGACGCAGTACACACTCTTGTCGATCTTTTTGCGCTAAATACGCTGATCAACAATTGGTGGCGTAAATGTAAACATGGTCGTAAAGAGTGCACATTTAAAAAAAGAATTGGCTTCACAAATGCTTTATGAGAAAGGGCATTCAACACATTTGTTATGTTAGACCTCAAGTATACATTCAATGCATTTTGGTGAGAAACACTGAATGTAAATATAACTTCTGTTTTTTAGAAAACTCCACAGGGCACCTTTAATTGCAATGTGCACAAGATCCCCAACGTAAATCTCTTTATTTTCACTTTTACTTCATACCAGCTCCTCTTAACCCAGAAACTCTTTCTTCAAACAAGACAAACTTTACAAGAGGAACAGATGGCCCTCATGTTCATGCTCTGCTCTTCTTTTTTTTTACACTGAAAAACACTGTTATCACTGTTCTTCTTTTGTTGTCAAACCATAGCAGTAACACTTCTCCGTGGTTTATATCTGGATTAATAAGGTGTTAAAATTGGATGTGATTCTGAAGGGATGACTAAACTAGCCTGTAATTACACTCCTTTCTCATAACATCGCTGTGAGTAGCAGGAAATGATAAGCCAATCAAATATTTCCCTGGGCAATGCAAACACTTTGTTGAATGTTTGTTGTGATGCTCAATCTTCCGTCCCTTAATTAGCGATGAAACACAGGGGAATCCATGACAACAATTTAGACACCAAGAGATAACAGCACACACACACACATGCGCACACATATCTTCAGCTCTGATTTAATTGGCTGTAGTTAGTGAAAAGTACCTTATAAAAAGATAAGATGCCAAAGAAATTATCAAGTTATTTTTTTCTGCCAGTGGCAACACCTGACACCTGAACAAAATGCTTTTTGGCAGTTCTTTTATTGAGGCAATCACAATGTTCAAATCTGCTGCTTTCATCCCATGCGTTTGATTTCATTATCAAAAGACGCTCGTGGTATTTCACACAAACATCCAATTGAATCCTTTCATCTTCGTTGGCAGTTGTTTTATTGAGGCACCTAGATAGCTAATCGTGGTATTCACCCGGAGGGTTAAAACACTGATGGAGCTCCACCTGGAATGTGATCCGCCTCATTATGAGGAACGTTGACAAGCCAAACTGGCAGGAAGAACAGACAGACAGATGGACAAACAGACGCAGAGTGGACTGACTGATGGAGAGATGGTGGACTGACTGACAGAGGAATAAACACACAGATTAAAAAAAAAAGAAAAAGAAACCCTGGTATTCCCAGCGAGAGATTGACATGCAGACAGCAGCAGATTGTCCTCATTTAACCGTGATTCCCAGGTGGCACAGCCATTAAACATCATTAATATTGATTTCATTTAAAAATTGATGCTAGGTTGAGAGAGACCATCAAAGATTATCACACACACACACCTGCAAACAGAGGGTGGTGGGATTTTGAGTCTGATTAATCTCCTCATCTAGTTGTTTCACCAATTCATCAGGTGCTGGTGACTCATGTCAGGAGACACAAAAGCCTGAAAGATAGAATGAGAGAAAAATGACAATGAGATAGAGGAGCAGGCGGAGTGGTAGGTAGAGTGGTGGTGGGGGTGGGGGTGGGGGGCTGAGGAGGGTACATGACAGGAAATAGAAAATGGTCTCAACAAACACGTCTTATTGCTCAGATCTTTAAGCGGCATGCAATAAAAGAGGCTGCTGTATCTCACGTCCCTAGAAAGCAATTTCTGCTTGAAAAATTGCTATGAAACAATACAGAGATTGTAGGTGAGGTATTACTTTGATTTTTAGTTGGACTATTATAGTTGACACAGATATTTCAGGTTTGATTTGTCCTAAAAAGTGAACAAATCTTTAACTTTTGGCCAAAGTTTTATCTGACCACATTAAAAAGACAAGGCGGTGTTTATTGGCATATTGAAGTCTGAGTATGTGTTTGTGAGTGTGTGAGTGTCTGTGTGTGTCTGTGTGTGTGTGTGTGTGTGTGTGTGTGTGTTTACACTGCTGGGTGAACAGATGGAGGCTTGATGGGTGGTGTTAAATGCAACAGCAGGAGGAGAAGGTGCAATAACTGGTTTAAGGTTATGTCAGCCGCCGGTGAGGGCGTCACATACACACACGTGCACACGTCAGCGCGCTGTGACCGCTCCCCATTAAGGAAGGTCAGTTCAATGGCACGGTGTAATCAAGAAGGGACCCTTTCAGCTAGACAGGAGAGACCCCCGACTCTTCATTAGTGCTTCATGCCTCGTTTAAAAGACAAAATGCATCGTTTGTAACTGTCCTTCAGAACGACACTTACAGAGGTGTATCTGTAGGACGATGTCATTTGTCAATGCCGTCCCAAACCGTTACAAATCACAGCTGCAAAAATAAAACCATCATCTGATCTTACACAGTTATGGTTAAGGTTTGGTTTGGTTTGGGCAAAAAAACGACTTCGCTAAGGTTAGATGACCTTCATCACCATGGTTACAATAACAATAACACACGGTTAAGGTCAGACAACGATTGTGGTCATGGTTATTGGAAACCAACGTTGACTGACGGAAGGAAACGGAAATCGAACACTTGATTCCCATGACAAACTTTGACGTTTTGTTGACCCGTCCAACCACCCCGACCTCCTCCCTCTGCAGACTTTATAACGTCACACTATTTTCTTCTTTCTTTTCGGCTTTAATTCCTACTGCTTAGCTTTGTCACTTGAATGTAAACAAGGCCGGGTGCTAGGTGCTGGAAGGGCAATTAGCCTTCAAGTGGTACAAAACAGAAGAGGATCTTCTGCCCTCTAGAGTCTATTTAATTACATTCACAAGCTTGCAGTCACAGACTTTCCTCAGGTATACAAAGCAATATTTAAATGTGCAGTATATGCTGCATACAAGCGCATACTGTGGTACCACATAGTAAATATGTAACATTGCATATATATATATAATATTTCATACGTTATGGCATAATGGTAGTAAGTATATCCAGATGTTCTGGAGGTGCATCTGTGTTGAGGGCTGCAGCTTATGACTATTTTCATTATATTTCATGGTGATGTCTTCAAATGTCTTGGTTTGTCTGACCAACAGTTCAAAACCCCCCAAAATATTTAGTTTACGGTCATGTACGACAAAGAAAAGCATCAAAACCTTACACTGAGAAGCTGGAACCCGCAAATATTTGGCATTTTTGCTTTAAAAATCATTATTTGTTATTAAAATAGTTGCCGATTTTTTTTTTTTTTAATCAACTAATCGCTTAATCAACTAATCATTGCAGCTCTACCTGTGTCTTTTTTCTGTTTTTATTTAATTTTTTTTTTTGTCTGTCCACAAAAAACAGTGGATAAAGCCTGGGTCAGTAATAGCACAAAGAAGAAAGGAGAAAAGTGAAAGAAAAAGTGAATGAAGTTAATCAATCAATCAATATATGTGCACAAATACAGGCATCAGACCAGAGTAGCTGCCAGTCCATGCCTTTTTGTGCTCTGCGTTCCATTAAGTGCCTGAATTTGTGCGCATATTAAGCAGTAAATCCCACAAGACCATACATATTTCAAATTGGATCACATGTTTTCCATTTATGTCTTTTTGCAGGGTGATGAAGCCTCAGCGGTACAGAATGTGGAAGAGTCACCGGTTGATACTGATCCTGCTGATGCTACAGAGGTGAGACCACTAGCAAACTGGTTGACATAAAAAAAAACCTACAGTCAATAAGGTGAAGCTGCATTTCAAAGTTAAAGAAGGAGCAGCTGATGGACGGATACACAGTTTAAACATTTTTGCAGTCAGTATCAGCCGGAGGTGGATTTATTGAAGAGCCTTAAATTCAAAACCTCAGTGAGAGTGAAGAGATTACACCACGGCTGTGTTAAAATATTTTAATGATGACGCTTGGAAGCAGTTTATGGACCTTAAGATGTTATAAAGATTTAATTGGGTTCACACCACTTTAAACTGAATACTCCTGGGTGAGAAGTGGATTTATAGGGAATCCTGCTTTTTGTTCTTTCATCAGCCCAAAACTATTAAACTAAATCAGCTGGAATATAAAGGTGCAGGCGATAGGGGAGCATGGGAACATTCATCCCTAAATAATATTAAAATGTATATGGCATTTGGTGGAGGCTTTCGCCCTTAAAGCTGACTAAATTGCATATTTGATTGTCTCCCAAACCTTAATAATCTTCCAAAGCTGAAAAACAAATCATCATTTCTAAGGTGAAATCTTGCCGAGGACAAAGACATCTTAATGGGCGTTGTAACATTACCTCGACTGGTTTATACAGTTCCTCAGATGTGATATCGTTATGCTGATGTGTTTCATTCAAGGTTAAAATGATCACATCACAGGAAGTCGTTTACATACAGGACAGTAAATTCATTCCCTCTTCTCTCTCTCAGGAGGACACCGATGACTAAACTGATCGAGAGCTCCACAATCAAAGATCAATGACCGAAACATTCCATGTCGCTCTGCCAAGTCCCGTTGTGCCTCGTTTTTGGTCCTTTATGGAGTCTGTGCCCAACGTCTGTGTGAGTGTGTGTGTGTGTGTGTGTGTGTTTCTGTTTGTGTTGTTACGTATGTCTGTACAGAAGTAAATGTGTAAATGTTGTGGAGAAAGAGAGATGTTGTTTGTTTGTGTGAGTGTGTGTGTGTGTGTGTGTGTGTGTGTGTGTGTGTGTGTGTGTGTGTGTGTGTGTGTGTGTGTGCCTTTTACACATCAGTCCTGGAAAGGGAGCTCAGGTGTGTGTCGTCCTCGACCAGCTGTCATTTACAGTGACTCCCTACCACTGAGAATGCCACCTGGTCACCGCGTGTGTGTGTGTGTGTGTGTGTCTATATGTACGTTTGCTGTCTTACTATGTGGCTATGTCAATAACTCAAACATGGAAATATACCACAATTTCAAGCACCTAAGTGTCTCTATATAAATGAAAAATTTACAGTGATCTGTTTGAAATGGAAGCATAATGATATTCTCTATTTTTGTCTGTATACTGTCACTGTTTTTTGCGGTGGACTATAAAGTGCTGAGCTATTTGTGCATTCATATTGTATTTTTTAAGTTGTCACTGCTGTAACAATTATATCTCATATTGAATGGGCTTTTGAAAAACCAAGAGCATGTAAAACTACTCAGCTTAACCGCTGTGATATAAATTTATTTGGAGTTAAGTGTTGAATAAAATATGTTAAAAAAAAAAGTGTGGTCGCTGAGGTGTTGTTCATTTATCTGTTCGTTGACATGGCAACAACTGTTGTGCAGTTAGGCTACTTGTTATAGGACAATACCATGCTCAGTGATGAGGATGTAATATGATCCAAAATGATGGGCCTGGTCAACGTTTTTCCCGTCTGCTATAATACAGGCAATAATGGCCACAGAAACATTTTATGGTGTAAATGGAGTGGTTGGGGTTTAAAGACAGCGAGTGAGAATGGATCCCACAATCAAATTTTAAAGGCAGTTCTGTTGGTTTCGCCACTCTTATTGTATTTCTTATGCATGTACAGAGTGTAGAAAATGTAATACTCAGCGTGTGTATATGTGTTCATAATAATCACAAATCAGATTACCTATGATGAATTTAGTATTGGATAAAATCACTTTTTTTCTTTCTTCAGCTGCTGCTAATGAACGTTTTCCTCATTAGATTGTGTCTTATCAAGCTTTTGTCTCGTCATATTGCTTATTCTACATCCTGTTCGTATTTTAATGTTAATATTTTAGGTTGTCACTTTGAGAATGCATCACACAGCTCTTCTCCAGTGCACCAAACATTATCGGCTGTCTTACTGCAAGTGTAAATTGAGAGGATGTAACATTGTGACGCCGGATCTCAGCTGGATGTAAGGTCGTCTTATCCATCTCATTATTACCTAAACAGCCAGCAACAATAATGTTTGTGTAAGTGTGTGTTTGTGTGTATGTGAAAGCATGCATGTGTCAGCTAGTTGTGAAACAATCATCTGGGGGACAAAAGAGGACATGTGCTCATGCACCAATAACAGGTTGTTGTTTTAAGGATTTAGTAATATCAGGATTAGCTGTGCTGTTGTTTTTGGTACACTTTCATCAGAGGAAAGGGTGTCTTTTGTCATTTTAATCCTGCCTGTACCAGCAGTGTGTTATTACAATAAAGCATGTTGGCCTTGATGATGTGCTATGCCCAGCTGTCCAGCAGCAGGCTCAATAGTGAGTGTTAGTGATTAGTGATAGACATTCACTGACAAAGGTCTGTCCGTGCAACCAACTCCTCCAGCATCCTTCCTCCGAAAGACAGTTCTACTCCATTAACACCAAGACCACCAAATGCATCGTTTTCGCTTAACAATTCCATTTTTGTTCGCCCAGCATGTAATAATGACGTTTCTCACTACGCATCCATCTACAGCTGCAGTACATCTTTTTGTACTACATAACTTGAGAGCAGGTATTTTGACACAAGACAAGGCCTTGTACACAAAAAAATATAAACTCCCCTCTTCAAAAGTTAAAGTGATGTAGTCTAAAGCCACATCACTTTTAGATCAGAGCTACCGAGAAAACAGAGCGAGACATTTAATTCTCTACTTTTCACTTCTATTTCTCACTAATGAATCCTGCAGAGAGGCCTGGACTTGAATGCACCCTCACTTGTTATTGTCCATACCCGTCAGCTGCTGTTTCCTGGGACATCCCCGCAGACTCAAAGTAGCCGATGACTCCTTGTTGTTATCATTCATCACGGCTCCATGCAGAGAGGCAGGTACTGTGACAACAACATCATGTTTATGTGTCTTGTTTTTGCTTATTTCATGATTAAAATTGTATTTTTTGGGCAGCCCTAAGAGCATCCTGTCCATGTGAAGAAAGCCACTGACATCTTTTAAATTAATAGTTTTGGTGTCCAAGAATCACCCCTTCACATCGCTATACTTTTCATTGTCCAGACGTATACTCATTTGCAATTCAACTACACCAACATGCCATTGCACCTATACTGAGATGTACACTTAATGCATTTTCTGCATCACATAAATCACCTCAATACAATGTGTTAACGGGCTGTAACCTTAAGTTGTACTGGAAACTCTTTGAAATACATAACATTCATCTACTCTATCACTGTTTTGTCTGAGAAGTAAGTGGGGAAAATGCAGCCATGCATGCTTTGATCACTTTCATCTGGATCAGACTCCATGCACTCAAGTGCTAACATCAACTAATGTCATGATCCACATTTAAAAATATGTGTAAACAGTCTTCATGGCCCCACAGGTGTGGACACCGTTTTCACCGGTAGCGTGTCAAGGTTGCCAGGCGCTGACCCTTCTCTCTATGACCACTTCCTTCTCCTGATTTCATACAGGAGATCAAAATGTATCCCATCACTGTCTTTCCTCACACATCCCTGCTATCCTTCAACAATCCTGTATGGCTGTGGTTGAATTCTCATTTAAAAAATAAATAAATAAATCTACAAAACTGGCTTCACTCCCTCTAGACGCCCACTGAACAATCCATAAGTTTTATGTAATAGAAATGACAGTCATACATGTAAAGGACTATTTAATGAAGCTTGGTGCATGTGCACAGACGGTGTTTATTCCATGTGCATACAAGTCATGGGGGTTTGCATTACCAACTCCTCCACTACCACAGCATTTGACTTTGAAATGATTTTATTTTTATCATGATGGGAATAACCCTCAACTTAATATTTGTAACTTTGTCATCATGATTGTCCATATTGTAATTTTACTATGTTGGTCTATTCTGTACACTCGACATCTATTGCATGTCTGTCGGTCCTGGGAGAGGGATCCCTCCTCTGTTGCTCTTCCTGAGGTTTCTTCCATTTTTCTCCATTAAAAGGATTTTTGGAGGGAGTTTTTCCTCATCTGAAACGAGGGTCCAACGACAGAGGGTGTCGTATGCTGTACAGATTGTAAAGCCCCTTGAGGCAAATTTGTGATATTGGGCTCTATAAATAAAACTGACTTGATCTTACTTTACTGAGCTTAACTGGAAAAACACATGCATCTTTGATGGAAAATAAGAGAACAGAAAGATACTGTAATTTATTTTTCCTGTATTTAAGCACATTATAGTGATGGATTCTGGTGAGAAAAAAAGAAAAAGCAAACTAACTAAAATATTCACTGCTGTGTTGACTGACACTTCCAACAACAGTATCCGATCGTCACATCAAACGCCTACATCACAATATTTGACAACTTGGTGTGCATTTCTGACAGCTAGTTCTCAAACAGTATAAATATGTGTTGCGACAAGGAAGTTGAATTTATCCTATCTGGTGATTAAAAAATAATCCATGAAGTACAAAACAGTTCCCTGTTCCACAAATTTCAACCTTGTGCAGGTTGTTATCCACAGCTGGATGGGAGATGTCCATTTGACAGGTAACAGATGATGAAGGCTGATTCTGTACTTTACTTCCTCTTCCTCCTCTTCAGGGCTTTCCACTCTCCCTCCTGAGTGGCCAAACTGCCAAAGAGTTCCTTCACTTTCCTCTTTCTCTCTGCATCTCTGAAACACAGAACGTGTAAAAAGTTAGAGGCTTATACCAACAGAAGCATTTCACAGAAACATTTTGGTTCGACACTGCGAGTTATCCACACCTGTTCATGACCTCATTGAGCTTCTCTCTGGCCAGGAAGCGCGAGTCCTTCCTGATCTCCCTCAGAGCGCCCTTGAACTCCTTCTTGTACTTGTGCGTCAATCGCTCCTTCTCTTTCTCCTCTCTGCTGCTGCCACGCTTCTTTCCGTAGTCCAACCTGACAAATATCAAAGAAGAAAATGAGATTTTGCACTCACAGGAAATGTGCATTCTATATCTCAGCTTCTGGATGTGGCAATTCATTCCAACATCGTTAAAAAACGACTTTTGTATTCACTGGATCGCTACTTACACTTCAACAATCTTGGGTGTGAGCAGCTTCAGAGGAATAGGCTTCTTCTTCTCTAAAACCAGCGGACTGTGAGTCACCGGAGCGCTGCTGATGGTCTCCAGGATCTCGCTGAGAAGCTCCTGCGACCAAAACAACAAACATTATAATTAAGGGGGAACTGAAAATGAGATACTTTGAGAGAGAAGGATACAAGAGAGACCTCACTGTATCAAATCCTCTTTGGCACCAACCTGTAAAAGCTCTGGTAATGTTTGGGCTGAAAGATGTTTGGAAAGCAGCGTTCTGATTGGCTGGAAGATGTATGTGAAGGACATGAGGTCTTTGTAGAGCAGGCAGCACCGCTTCACCAGGTCCAGGCAAGTAGACAGACACATCAGCCTACGGAGAGATGCATAAACATTTGGTCATAAACAAAAGTATTGCAGAAATTATAATTAATGGTATAATAATTCAATGGTGCTAGTTGAAAAGTCAGAGGATCACCAAATTACAAAGACAACAATGCATCCTGAGGGGAGCATGAATGTACAAAATTCCATGGCCATCCATCCAGTACCAGTCCAGAGAAAGAAAGCCGCAAATGTCAACCTCATGGTGGTGCTAGAGAAAATCAGGGGATGATCAACGTCCGTAGGATACATCGTCTGGGCACCATGAATGTCTGTACAAAATTGTGTGCTAATCCATCCAGTACATGCTGAGATATTTCACAGAATAGGTGAAAACTTTGACCTGCTAGTGGCGCTAGAGGAAAGGTCAGTGGAACATCGGAGTCAGTAGGATTCATCCTCTGGGGACCATGAAAGTCTGTACAAAATGTCATGGCACGCCATCTACTAGTTACTGAGATATTTTAGTCTGGACCAAAGAGGTGGACTGACCAACAGGCCAACATTGCCATGACGCTAGCATGGCTAAAGACAACCAGATGATAAAGATAACAGCGACTTTTGATGAGTGAGTCTTGCGTCAGTGGCCTTTTTATTTGGCCCAGATATCAACCAAATAAAACATATTTGGATGTGGAGGCCAGAAGAGGTGCAAAACACTATGAGATAGGTGGAAATGATTAAGACTTCCAAAGTGGAAGCTCCTTCTACTGTATCTAGTTATCTACAACAACTGTTCCTCACTATTACTCCATGAGTTCAACGTTCTTTGTGCAAATATGACGTGTATTCATCTCTACACATTTAGACAGACTTTGTACACTCCTTCTTGTCCTTCCCTACCCAAAGGCTGTATCATCCTGGCAGTAATTACACCACAGCTACTAGACTCTTCACACACACCTTCTGGTGTGCATGTGTCATTGTGAGGCCTGAAGGAATGCAGAAATTAGAATATGACTGGGCACCCAGGTGTGAGGAGCAGGAGTCACGTGCAGCGCTGTTGTTCATAACAGTGTGGAGGAGACTGGACTGGCTCAGACCTCCAGGCAAGGCATTTTAAAGATGATTTACAGAGGAGGTATTTAGGGTTGCAGCAAGCCTCAGTCTGAGTCATTAGGAATTAAAATATTGTATAACAACTGCTGCTTTCAAATGAATACATTGCATAAATCAGTGTATGCTTTTTGGTTAGTGATTACAGACAAAAAATGCTTAATGGTGTAGAATTTCTAATCTTGGACACTGATATTAGATAGGCTACATAAAGGATAACGTTTTTATTTAATATTATAAGTTTATTGTTTGTGAGTCATAGGTTTACTTATTTTTCTCTTATAAATATTCTCTATATTTCTCTCCAACAAATCCACATTTGAGTCTGAGTGTTTTATGGCATGCTATGAGTATTAATTTTAGTTGAGTACAAATAAAAATGTATATTCTCACAAACCGTGCACAATCATGGTCCGCTGAAGACTGTTTGCAAGCTTTGCTGTGTGCCCACACACCAGCTGCTGTGTGAAACCACGCTGGCGACTCATCAGAATCACACGAGTGGATGTATCAGCTCTGAGCCATACAGTCTGTACAGGTAAACACAGTATGCTGGCTTATCTTAAGTCTTCATATCCGTACAGTGGTGGCCATTAAGGCAGACCCTCATCACATATTCATTCTTTATCAGCACTGCGGGACATGCTCATTTTTAAAAAATGTTGTGAAGCAACTGGTTAAAGGAGAGATAATTATCAGTGTGTGTATATGTGCTTCCATTTTGTCCTCACTGGTTGTTTTTTTTTTTTTTGCAAAAGAAGAAATGAGCTCATCTATTTTCACTTCTATAAAAAGGTAATTAATCTCACTTTTCAGTCCTCATTTCTTGGTGGTCTTATTCTGGTCCAGACTAAACATGAGAAGCTGTGTGAAGACAAGAGGTTTTCTCACACTTATCTCCCTCCCTCCCTTCCTACTGGGCCTATAATTGTCTCTAGGCAAGTGTTCACTCTTGTTATTACATGGTATTGTTACAGACTCAAGTCTGAATGTCCAATTAAGGCATTGTGAGATCTGTTAGTTCTGCCATATCTCTGTGGGTCAGCTGTATAGACAGGAGTTACAGAATACATCTGGGGACACCTGTGGAGGGTTTCCCCCATGGAAGAGATGGGAGGACAAAATGTACGTTTCCAGTCATGCTAAGCTATCCATCTCCTGGCTTTAGCTTCAAAATTTAATGGACAGACATGAGAGTGGTATCGATCATCTCATCAGCAAGAAAGTAAATAAGAGTATTTCCCAAATGCAGAACTATTCCTTTAAATAAAAAAAACATTCTTCTAAGGGAAAAATTGTTTGTTAAACCTTGCACTAGACATCACTGCAGCACTGAAATTCATGGCGAGCTAGTGGCAGCTTCATGTGTCCTCTGACATTCACAGTGTTGACAATAATACAACTCCAGTAAATCTGATGTGCAGTGAAGGGATAGATTTTGAAGACCCTAATTCATTTGGTACCATGTGGCCAAAAGTTGTTGTTACTAGCTTACTAAAAGTTTTGTTTTTCTGTGTTGTGATAGCAAATTTTTGGCCAATTGATTGAAATAACGTCAAATGAGTCTATGGTTTAGGGGTCTGACCAGCTTCTTTCCCTCCCCTCCTACCTATGGTGATCTCTGTCGAGGTCGTTTTTGAGGTCCAGGTGTTGGGTAGCAGACAATGGAAGGCTTTTCTTGCTCCAGCTCTTGCAGGACTCGGAGTCTGACAACACCAGCAGATCACTGCACTTCCCCGACGGCCTAAAGGGCGGCACCACAGTGTAACCTGCAACGCAAAGTCAAAGTCTGTCTTATCTGTTGGGCTTGACAGCAAAACACGCACGATAGACTTCAGGAAATGTGTTTAGAAAAGCGTGAGGCTACCTAGAGAGGTCTTGTCCTGCACGGCCAGGTGTAGTGTTCCAGCCACGAAGTTGACGAGCTCAGGCAGGAAGCGCTTTGAAAACGAGACGTACTCCACTGCCAGACAGCACAGCACTAAACCTGACGTCACGTCCTGTAACGACCTGACTGGACACTAAGGATGTACAAATCATGGGCAAAAACACAGGTATAATTATCTATTTATCCATGACATTGAACAAGAACAGTACAGAGACAGCTCTAACAACACAGACAATAACAAACACACTGAAGACGGTGCGTACCTTGATGAGAGCCTGGCTGATGTAAAGCAGCGCTGGAGTGGTAACTGGGTGTCTGAAGTCTGAGGTAGGAAACAGCAGGGCTGTCACCTTCAGGTAGACAAGCTTGAAACACAAAAACAAAAATACTGCAACTGTATTTGTCACATAGAGAAGAAAGAAAGAGAAACACATATTCTCATATATGAGGCATATCTCCCTCACTTTTCAAACTCCTGTTTATCCCTACTTTTTTGCCCTGGGTTTTACAGGTTCCCCTACCCTGCTGGTGGAGGTTGTTGGGTCTTTATGCCTGAGAGGAAGACTACAGGCACTACTCAGGGCTAAAATAAGCACTTATACCTACTCTACATGTTTATCAGGTTAAAAAAACAACAATATTTAATCTGTACTTTAATTTACAGTGACTATTCTCCTAAAAAGACACTTGAATTGAACATCAAAGAGTATCTGTAGTAAAGATGTAAATACGACCATATCTATCCTTTAGGCTAGAATGGATATGGTGCTGTAAATTGAACTATAGACCAACAATGAACACAGACGGAGTCAAGTAACATTTAAAACCTCTAAAATCTCTATCCACCCTGGTGAACATGTTTATGGTAATCACAGCAAAGAATCCATACCATGTCTAGTGCTGGAAAAGCAGTGTGCCCTTTGACCTCAAGCACCTCCTCCATGCTATGACCAGCGTCTCCGAGGATGCTCTGCATGGCCTTACAGGCTCCTTCCGGAAACATCTGACACATGGTGTACAACTCTCTACAGAGAGAAAAAAAAGAAAAAAAACAGTGGAGGAATGAGCAGATACGTTTTGTTTCAAGGACTAAATATTTGAATCAGGAGGTAAACTCGAGAAAGAAAGCCACTTTTTGAACTCACGGTATGAGCTTATCTATGGTGGTGAGTTCAGGTGGACTCCTGGTGGCCAGTTCTCCAATGTACTCCAACAGATAACCAAACAATTTCTAAGACAAACAGATGTAACATTTTTAAACTGGCTACAGAGACAGAAGTGCCACACTCATTTACAGAAATATACAGCCTACTCCATATTGTACCTGCAGTTTGAGCTTATTGCCTGCAGCCAAACTAGGATGGTTGCATTTCTGAGTCCTGGCCACAATGAGACACTGGTTGTCAGGGGTGTGGCCCTGGAGCAAATCTTTCAGGTCGCTGTAGCCCTCCGGAGCTAGGAAGAAACACAGGAAGAGGAAGAAACACAGGATAGAAGTAAAACAGAAGTATCTTTCTTTGTTAAAATCCGGGTCTGAATCAAATTAAGCTCAGATTTTAATGACATGGGCCCTGAGTGTAGTTTCGTACAGTTGTTTCTGTGTGTAGTTACCAGTAAATGTGTATGGGAGCTCTGCTTTAGCTGCCTCCTGCTGGGCTTTCACCTCCTCTTTGCTCAGACTCTTGTTCGGTTTGGCACTGGTCTCTTTATCCTCCTGTTTTCTCTCCTCATCCTCGCTTCCGTGCTCAGACTCCAGGTCCGAGTGACCATCTTCTTCTTCACTGCTGCCCTCCTGCTCCTCTTCTTCCTCCCCCCCCTCTTCTTCTTCGCCTTCTTCTTCATCTCCATCCTCACCTTCCTCCTCTGCCTCTGATTCCTCCTCCTCACCACTCTCTTCCTCTTTGTCGTCTTCATCCTTCTCTTCCTCAGACTCCTCTCCAATGTTCCATTTTCCGTCCTGGACACACAAAAGAAATGTGAATCAAACACATTCTGTATTAATATATAAATCAACAAAAGAAGAATATTCCAGAAACAACACACACAACCTTCGAATTGTGTTGTCTCTTACCTGATAAGACAGGGTCTTTTTGTCTTCCTTATCCAGGATGAAGCCATCATTGAGGTCATCAGCAGACATGTGGATCTGACTCTGTGTACTGTCCCCGACTTCATCTCCCATCATTCTCCTCAGACGGTCAGCCTGGAGAAAGCACAAAGCACAAGAAATAAAAATATGTTAAAACACAAGTCTTATGTGGCAATGACAAGAAGTTCTTCACATTGAGAAAATGAAAATGTCCAACAGCTACCCTGCACTGTGAACATACCTCTAGTTTCTGCAGCTTCTCCCTCGCCTCCCGAGCGAGCTCCTCTGGGGTTTTCATCTTCTCCGAGGGCTGAGCCTTCATCTCAAAG
Organism: Macquaria australasica; assembly: GCA_005408345.1. Taxonomy (NCBI): domain Eukaryota; kingdom Metazoa; phylum Chordata; class Actinopteri; order Centrarchiformes; family Percichthyidae; genus Macquaria; species Macquaria australasica. The sequence goes on along the minus strand of SEMN01000025.1, from coordinate 344,774 downwards.
CCGAGCTCTCTGACCATCATGTCATACTCCTCCAGCTGGAACGCACACAAGAAGCAGAGAGAGAGAACAAAGAAGTATCAGCCTCTGCCACTGATGAATGAAAGCACATGGTGGACTGGGGGAACAACATTTTGTGAGACTACCTTGGGCTTCTCCTCTGGTTTGTCCACACTTTCAGCTTTGGGCGTCTTTTTCACCATCAGAGCCTGGATGCTCTTCCACTCTTGATCCAGCTTCTCAGTCAGCTCCTGTGCCTCCTCTTTCTGCACCTGTCGTTCTCGCTGAAAAAGTCAAAAGAATGTAAAAAAAAAACCTCTGGGGTTAATCATCTGGACCACAAGCCACATCTTCCCTTAGAATATCAATACAATTATTAGTCAGTAAAAAGCCTGCATCCTTAAAGAAGGCTGGTGATATTTTATGTTTTTGTTATTGTAAACAAATCCCATGAAAAGACAGAAACCACCAATGTATCTGTACTTTCTGCAGCACTCAGCAATAAGCCAATTGTTTCCTACTGATGACGTATCTCTTTAAAAATGAGTCACTAATGAATACTTTTATTTTGAAATGCTAAATAATTTCCTTAAACAGCGGGGCACTGGTGTTTTTAATCAAAAGTTACTCAAACAGGAGTAAATAGTGCATTTGTTGGGGATTATTTTCAGCTGTGGATTTGGTGCACAAGTGAGTATTTTCAGCAGCAGGACGGTGTATGTGGGATCGGGAACATGTCAGAAAATTAACAGGATTGTGTTGCTGGCTCACCTTCTCCTGCTTGGACTTCTGGATGAGTTCTTCAATGAGCTCCTGTCTGGACTTGGCCCTCTGGCTTCCTTCTTCCTCCTGCTGATCCCCTGTTTTCTTCTTGAGGAGGCCCCCTCCTCCTCCGAAGTGGGAGGCGGTCAGCTCAGCTAGATAAGAAAGAGAAATAGTGTCACTATTATGCACCAGCTCCGTCATCTATAGCATGACTTATCAAATCCAGTCGTGGGCTGGGAACAATAAACCCCCACCTTAAAAGCCACCGTATTCATGGGCTTTGCAATTTGATAATATACATTTTGGATTATAATTTTAATAAAAATATTTTACCAATTAATCAATTTATGCTGTTCATCTGGTGATTGGACACAAGCAATACCTCACCTGACAAAAGGCCTTTCTCTTCTGATTCATCATCGCTATTCACAAGGTCATTGAATTTCTCCATCTCAGCCAGTGACTGGCCATAATGAGTCAGCTCCTCCTCCTCGTTCAGGTTGTACACATCCTTCTTATCGTGGGCACGCTGAAAGACGAAGAAAGGTTTGGCTGAGAGTTCTAGTATACATTGTGAGATTTGTTAGCTCTTATTTCCTAAGTTGTTACTTTCATGGCCAAAAAGGAGAAGCTTGGCTTTCTCTCACTGGTCTTTGCACTATTCATTTTGTACCCGTGTGTATAAATACTACTAAAACCAGTAACTACTACTGCCTCATTTGATATTTTTTTGAGTAACAAATGATTCATAAAAACTATCAGAAGGCCAAAGCTACAGAACTAGGTCAAAGTAGTATACAAAATCTGTTTTCATATCTGTCTGAATGTTAGGTTGACTTTATCGAAAGGTAATCTGCATGTCAGGACCTGATGTCAGGTGCGTCACACAGGTAATGGAAATGATTACGTCACTGACCTGCCTCTCCATCGCGAACCTCTGTAGGATTTTGTCTTCTGGTGCCATCTTGGTGTCATACTCTCCAAAGCGTCTGTCAATCAATTTGTTGGACTTGTTCTTCTGTTTGTATTCCTTCAGGAGGGTTTCTTTTCTCTACAGATCAAACATCAAGAATTGAATAGGATTTCTGTCCAAACACACACACAAAAAGCTCCAACACACTACAAAAACATTGATTCTTTATTAGAGTCAGAAATGTGTTCCTTTTTAGAGTTAAATGAAAGCTGCTTCACTGATCAATCAGATCTGATAAGCAGCAAACGCCTCACATGTATACATACAAAATCACGAATTAGAAGTAAAATTGAATAAAGTATGCATTTTCTACTTTTATCCTCAGTTCTGTTCACGGCTCTCTCCGTCCTTACAAAGCTCTCACTCTGCAGAAAATCCCTCTCCCAGCATGACACTGTGAGCACCAGGCTTCACAGCACAGACAGTGTTAAATGGATGATGACTGCCAGATACAGCGCTGGGCTTTGGAAAGTGAAGGTAGCAGAACTGCTCTGGCTGTGTGACGTCTGTACGGTGAAGGGAGGTGGGGAGTGACAACATGAGACCGTCTCTTACCTTATTAATGGCTTTGGATCGAGACACGCCGGGCAGACCCACGTCGTGCTTGGTTTTTCTCCCCAGAATGTCAAATTTCTTCCTGTTGATTTTCACCTCAAAAGGGTTGTTTTTGATCTCGGCAGAGGTCTTGGTTTTGCGGACCTTGTCAGCGAGGCTCCTCTTCTTAGGCACCTTCCCCATCTGTGACAGAGCAGTGGACTGATGAGCCAACATCACTGACATTGCAGACTCGGGTACCTCCATCTGAGAGACTGAATGAGTCCGATCCTCTTCTTTAATACACCACATGAATTACATGTGCACTGAATAACATGACAAGTGAGCTTTCAGGGCATTTTAGGTCAACACTGACGTATATGAGTGACTCTAATGTACAGCAAAAGTATCACATGTAATACATATATGACAAAAGGCAAAAACAGACAGTGTGTGGCTAACTGGCTTCACTATGAGCCGTCAACACTGTGTAAACAAACTACCATTATCACACAGAGGCAGTGTTTACCTTTCAGTCGACTTCTTAAATCCAGGCGGAAGAGAGCGTGGGACACTAAACGCTCCGCCGACGCTGAATTTTAATAAATACCACTTTAATCTTTCACTATCCACGTTGTTTCACTGAGTTTCCATTTCCAGCGTGCACAAGTGTGAGGCCAAAGTTCAAAACAAAGAAGCGGAAAAGAGCTAATTCCGGTGTGAGTTTCCCTACAGCGCCTCTAGCGTTAAAAAAAAGAGTTCATCCTTCAAAATAAGGGCACGGATTACGCTGAAAACTGGGTATAATATGGAGTAGACTACAACTATCGCCAGCCCAAATACAAGGTAACTCATTTTAATGTCTGATCCCATAAATGACATTAAAAATAAATATAGTTTTCATTCTAGTATCCTCAAAAACTAAACATATTGTTTAGAATCCAGGCATGCACAGGCCATCTGAAATAAACCAAACACCTGTAGGCTGCACACATTTATCTGGCCATGATAGCGGCATACCAATGTCTGTTGGTCCACCACTTTGGTCCAGACTGACATACAGTACCTCGACAACTATCAGATGGATTGCTATTAAATTTTGAACTGGACAATTCAAGGTCCCCAAAGGATGAATCCTACTGACTTTGGGGAACTCCAGACTTTTCCTCATGCACCATCAAGTTGTTGGCATTTGTGGTCCACTGAAATATCTAAAAAAAACAAAACTATAAGATGGTTTGCCATGAACTTTTCAACAGAGGATACATTCTAACAACTTTGGTGATCCTGACTTTTTCCTAATTTTTTTGTTAAATATTCTATAATTTCACCTCTTAAAGACTCTAAAGATTACCCAAATTGAAAAGTCTGAATCATGGACTCTATACAAAGATTTATATACAGTCTATGGTCTGAAAAGGTAAAATCACTCTTTCACAACCAAAACTGGTTGGGAACCACAGATGTGTATACATGTGACTGGGTATAATAATTATCAATTCACCAATTTAAACAAATGAAATAATAAAAAAAGAAAGAAATATGAAATAGAATAAAAAGTTAACTTAAATTTAATCTTTACACTTAAGCTAAATATATATGGATGTGTGTGAAAATCTCATCTTAGAACTGTTATCACAAAACTATTTCTATAAGGTGGATGGACCATAATAAAAGTTAATAAAACTCTAATAAACTTTATTGCAGTTCAACACAACTTTATTTATCACACATCACAGGAAAAGAAAGAAAAACACTAACACTGTTAAACACAAAACTTAAAACAATCAAAAGCTATAAGCTTAAAAACAATACATGGAATTGGTAATAAATGCACTCATAAGCGACTTTTTTTAAATTCATAAAGTCTTTAAAAAAAGAGGGCAGCTGAGGCTTTGCAGTGAGGGGAGGGGGCTCAAGTTGCTCCATCATCAGTGGTGGAGTGTTTGTGTTTCAGTCGGTGCAGCGGGGGAGACCAGTGCTGTGGACGCTGCTGTTGTTGGAGAATCCTGCAGGTAGATCGCATACGTCTGTGGCAGGTGACAGATGTCACACACAGGTAGAGTCACTGCAGTCTGTGCGTGAGGCGGCTGCATCAGGAATGTCTGTGTGTGAGGAGGATCCATCACACCTTTCTGTGACGTAGAAGGCACCATCACACTTGTCTCTGGGGTAGAAGGCACCACCACGCCTGTCTGTGAGGTAGAAGGCATCATCACTGCTGTCTGTGAGGTAGAAGGCACCATCACACCTGTCTGTGAGGTAGAAGGCACCATCACTGCTGTCTGCACTGAGGTCAAACACTGCTTCTTGGCCAGCTGAGTGACTTCTCCGGGTTTAGATGCAGATGCTGTGATACAAACAAACAAAAACAATTCTAATTCAAACAACTCTCTGTTAAAAGTCTAAGTGCCCTAATGTCATCTCCATCATCTGACGTATTATTGTAAATATTTAATAGCTTTCCAAAGTGTTCAACTAGTTTGACTTGACTAGGGGCTTTAAATATAAGTTTACAAATATGTTTCCTGAAAAACATGTTTGTGAGATCTTGCATTTTGACAATCTGTGACGCAGTCAAATATGATCCCGCGTGGTCACGTGTCATCGCGTTTTCATCACATTTCACACGAAAACACGTGATCCACAGAAATATTGTCTTACCTTCAGCACTGGTGGGGGCCTTGCTCCTGTTCCTCTTTCTCTTTTTGCCCTACACAAAAACAAACACATTAGACTTTCCATCTGATATCAGCTGATAAAAACAAAGACTCTTTTCGGTGACTTTCTTTCATCAGCTCAAGTGTAGTGATGTAAACGTGTGTGTGAAATCTATGTGAGCAGAGTGTACATACATAATTGTCTCTGGATGACCAGCTGGGGTATTGCTGCGAGTGGAGCCATCTCTCTTTGTCTGCCTCTTCATAATATTTGGCCTGCTCCTCATTTGACAGCGACTTCCACTGTGGACAGACGGCAACACACTGTCAGCACACACCGGCACACAACTACAGGCCGGCTAGTGCACACACACAAACAGCAGCATAAAAACTAATACTAACAGATGCACACAGATCCAAATTAATGAGTCCCACAGTGCATTTGTGTCCAAAAATCCTCAGTTTGAATTTAGATTTGTTCTCTGGTCATGTGACAATAAATGAAAATCATTGACTGCGGAAGACTATCTTTTAAAACTGTCCTGAAGTGTCTCAAACATACAGAGCAAAAAAACACACTTACCCTCTGTCCCAGGATAGTGTTTACCAATGCACTATCGCTGACGTTAAATTCGGCCACAACATTTGGCCTCTGCTCCTTCATGAACAGCATGAAGGCATTTGGCGGCTTCTTTACATATAGCCAATCTTCATGCTGCTGGTTGTCACGCTTTCTCTTTCTGCGGGAATACAGAAAACGCACATGTAAAACTGTGAGGAAAGAAGTCTTTTAGAAGGAAGCAGTCAAGCAAGCAGAATAACACAAGGCATGGGTAAGGTGGATCCTTGTCTGTGCCCGTGTTGTCTGTGCCACTGCCACAGATCATGAGCCCAGCACGAAAAAGAAAAAGTACATTTCAACCAAAACTGGCCAAAGCTCGCTTACTTTGACAAGGAGGTATTCAGTGGAGGAGCAGCAGAGTAAGAAGGAGCGAAAACATCTGCTGCAATCCCATACACCACCTCTACGTTCCTACAAGGATAAAGAGAGACATCGATATTTTAGATAATAGAAGGTTTGAAGAAACAAAGAGAAGCTCATTAGCTGTGTTCACTCGCGTATGCTCATTTGTTTGTTGTTGTTTGAGTTACTTACAGCACTCCAGCAGCAGGCCGGTTCTGGTCCATGCCTTCAGGGAGCCTCACCACTGGCACATGGTTATACTGGAGACACAAACACACACAGACCAGATGATTAGACAAGCTGTAATGGTGTCAGAGTTTCCCCTGTCTTTTAGTTATAGCAACTGCTCGAATGAGCTGCCGTGACATGTGTAGAGTAACAAGACTAAGAGGCGTGCTAGCAGCTGTAAATAGGCTCAGGAGTGTGTATATAAAAAGCTAGGCAAGAGCCATATTAATGCAGCATTTGGTGTAAAAACTTCCACGTGTGAACTGTAGGTTTTAACTGTTGGTTTGGGGATTCAAACCTTCTTAAAAACAATCCCTAACTATTCCAAACTTCAGTGGTGGATGTTACTGTTATTACTGAATAACAGATAGCTTTTTGGGTAACCAGGGTCTTACTGGGTGTGGAGGAGCAGCAGGGTAACTGGTGGCTGCTGCTCTTGGGATGCCATCCACAGGCCACTGATATGGCAGATACTGTGAAGAGAGAGGGAAGGTTAACCAGCCGTAATACACACACTCAAAAATTAATTTCTTATCCAGAACAGTGTGGAACCACAACAAAGTTACAACTGCAGGTGAGCGACATTTTAAGGAACTGTCTCCTGTGTCTGGTTCAATTTGATGTGGGTCAAATCTCTCTTTACAGGAAGGATCTTTTGGTCTGATATCTTTACCAGCTCATTATATTTTCTTTTTGTATATATATATATATATATATATATATATATATATATATGTGTGTGTGTGTGTGTGTGTGTGTGTGTGTGTCTTCAAATTCCCTTTTTGGTCTGACTAACAGTCCAAGACCCCAAAATATTCAGATCAATAACAGTGAAAGCCAGCAAATATTCAAATTTCAAAAACTGGAACCAGTGATTATGAGCATTTTACCTTAAAAAAATGTGATTAATCTTTTAACTATCAAAATAGTTGCAGATTACTTCTCTGTTAATCAATTACTCAGCTAATGCTTTCAGCTCTAATTGATACGTATCTTTTTTTGTACAGGTATTGATGAAGGTCTTATGATACCTATCCCTATCCTTTACTTAGTATCTTACCTGTCCCTGGCTATAAGCACCTGTCTGACTGTACAGGTGACCAGACTGCGTGACGTTTTGATCATACAGTGGTCCTTGGTACATGATGGGAGCAGCCTGTCCAGCGTTCAGTCCAGGAGTAGCCATCACTGGACTTGGCTGCTCAAAAGTGTGTGGAGCTGCTCCGAGGGGGACGTACCCACCATATCCTCTGCTCAGATTTTCCACTGGCTGAGGGTGGGTGTAGAATCCTACAAGCCCAGCAGGGACAGGAGGAGATGGAGATGGAGATGGAGGGCTGGGTGTGTCTCCCAGTAGTTCACCAACCACCGCCTGGAGAGTGGAAAGTATTTGTATTTATTTTTGGGTAGCAGCCCGCTGTCAGAACGCTACTATCAGAATGTGAAACCTGTTTCACATCCAGCCACATCACTAAAAGAAAATCTGGTTAATTTGGCTGGTTTACTGATCTAATTAACCTGTAATTCAGCTTAATTATAAGGTGTACTTGAGCTCATTCTGGCACCTGAAACTCTGACACAGACAGCCTTGTTGAAACATTTTTTTCATTTATCCTAACAAACAAATGCATCTGAGCTACAAGACTGAACAGCTTCAACTTCTATTTAAATAGTTTTAAAATGTGTCATTTTTCTACTGGAGTTTTGAACTGGAGCAGCAGGACAAAGTCCAAAATAGATGTGTTTGTTTTTTTTCTGTTCAGCTGTAACTGTTCCAGCATTGAGATCATTCTCCCACAGCAATGCTACTAAACCTGCTGTCTACTGCACTGCGTCTACAACCAGACAGGGAAGATGGTTCAGAGTGTTTGTGGTTAACTTACTGGGTGTGGAGGAGCAGCAGGGTAACTAGCAGCTGCTGCTCTTGGGATGTCATCCACAGGCCATTGATATGGCTGGTACTGTGAAGAGAGAGAGAAGGTTAACCAGTCGTAATACACACCCTCAGAACATTATTTCAAACACCAACATTCATCTTAAATGTATATAAACACAGTCTTTGCTGTAAACCGACACAGAACACATTTTCAAACACACTACTGGATTTCTGTCCAATAAAAATCATAATGAGCACCACAGGAACATATTTAGTTTGGAGATCATGTTTGCTTGTTAAAATAGTTTGTGTTCATCCTTCAGTATTTGAATCTTCTCCAAAGTACTTGTGTGATACTGAGGAGACTGTTTTACCAAAATACTGTACAAATCAATTATTAGAGGATAGGGAAGTCACCATCACCATGTGTGCCAACTACATTTTTCTCTGGTTTCTTATCCAGAACAGTGTGGAACCACATTTTAATGAACTGTCTCCTGTGTCTGGTTCAATTTGATGTGGGTCAAATCTCTCTTTACAGGAGGGATCTTTTGGTCTGATATCTTTCCCAGCTCATTTTAATTATTTTTTTTCTCTTCAAATTCCCTTTTTGGTCCCAAAATATTCAGATCAGTAACAGTGAAAGCCAGCAAATATTCACATTTCAAAAACTGGAACCAGTGATTATGAGCATTTTACCTTTAAAAAAATGTGATTAATCTTTTATTAAAATTGTTGCAGATTCATTTTCTGTTAATCGATTAATCAGCTAATCCTTTCAGCTCTAATTGCTGTTTATCTTTGTTGTACAGGTATTGATAAAGGTCTTATGATACCTATCCCTATCCTTTACTTAGTATCTTACCTGTCCCTGGCTATAAGCACCTGTCTGACTGTACAGGTGACCAGACTGCGTGACGTTTTGATCATACAGCGGTCCTTGGTACATGATGGGAGCAGCCTGTCCAGCGTTCACTGCCGGAGTAGCCATCACTGGACTTGGCTGCTCAAAAGTGTGCGGAGCTGCTCCGAGGGGGATGTACCCACCATATCCTCCGCTCAGACTTTCCACCGGCTGAGGGTGGGTGTCGAATCCTACGAGCCCAGCAGGGTCAGGAGGAGGTGGAGATGGAGGTGGAGGGCTGGGTGTGTCTCCCAATAGTTCACTGACCACCACCTGGAGAGTGGAAAGCACGTCTCCCCACTCCATCCCCTCCACAGCACAATCGAAATCTGCACTGTGATCCATCTCGTTGGCAGATGCTTTGTGTGCCGTCTGTCTCTCTACAGTTTGTTCTCACTGAACTCGTCCAGAAGAATGACTCTGATTCTATCTGAAGGTCACTGTTCTCCTGTGACACACATTGATAGGAAGCTGGTTTTGAGACGCTTTCGTAGGGAGTAACATCAGGGGGAAAAAAGCCCCAGGTGCAAACTGGATTCTTGGTTAGAGTCGAGATGAGAAGGAGCAGCATTTGTGTAACTGCTGGCATAGGAAGCACTATGATGTAAAAAAACAACAAAAACAAAAAAAAGAAACTGCTGGACAGACAATCAGCTCATCTAGGAGCTCTGTCTGAGAGTGATAACAGAATCCTAAATAATAATAATTATTATAATAATAACAGAATTAGAAATATCAGGCAAAGTAATGACTGGAGAGAAAGTTCCCACTGTAAAAGTACAATTATGAGGTATTTCCATTTCTGCTACTTTCTACTTCTACTTCACTACATTTCAGAGGAAAACACTGTGCATTTTACTAGATATAGTTTACTACTTACTTTGCAGATAAAGAGTTTACGTAGCTTATTTAACATATAATCAGTTTATAAAATGTGATTTATTGTTAAAGATTACCCAAGAACTACCCAACAGTATATAACATTGGTTTTACCTCACAGCATGCAACAATTAAATACAGCTTACATTATAATCCAATACATGATATTAAACTTTGAAAGGAGCCTATATGCATGAGTACATTTCATTTTTACATTGTAGTATGGCTACTTCTACTTAAGTAAAGGCTCTGAGAGTTACTGTAATAAATCATCAGCCAACATCCCAATAAGCTAAGCTTCTTAACTTTCTTCAGGTATTCGAGTTGAAAAACACTGTTGTATTGACAACCAACAGTCCACAGGAACAAATATTCAGCTAATGTGTGCAGCTAGTGCGTCTCAATCAGCATAATGAGCGGTTTACCTGTTAACTGCGTTTACAAACACCACTTTCAAACCTAGCTAAAAAAGCTAGCCGTATATGCTGCGTTCACTGACGGTCCAGTTAGTTAACAATCTTTGTTTGACACGCCACACACGTTCTGTACAACGTCACACACACACACACGTTCGAATAGAATCTTAACGTACATTATGACGTCGCACATTCATTTGAATATTCCATCGCCTGAGCAGGTCCAGCAGGTTCATATTATGGCCTGTTTCCAACACTTCTTCATCCACAACAAGTTCAGACAGTCAGAGGTGGAAAAGTAACAACGTGCATTTACTAAAGTACTGTACTTAAGTGCAGTTTTTGTACTTGAGTATCTCCATTTTGTGCTACTTTATACTTCTACTCCACTACGTTTCAGGGAAATATTGTCCTTTTTACTCCACTACATTTATTTGATAGCTGTAGTTTCCAGTTACTTTACAGATTCAGATAGTAAACATAATCAACAAATACATTATGATATTATACATTTAGAACCCAGCAGTATAAAAAGTAAGTCAAATGAGCCCCACCTTTACCAGTATTAAAAGTGATGACTACACATTAATGCATCGTAATTATAATCCAATAAAATAATACATATATATATTTCTGAAATGTACCATTTTGCATAATGAGTACTTTTACATTTGGCATTTTAAGTATATTTTGATTGCTGTGCCAGTATTATTGTACAAGTTCTTATGGTATACATTTTCCCATTGTGTGTAAACTTTAGTAAAAATTATTACTGTAAGTATACACATCGACAGATAAATTGACCATAAAACTAGATGACTTTACTAGCTGACATTCTTGATCCATCTTTATCATCTACTCAGCTGTTACCCGGGATGATTCATCCTGAAACTAAAGAAATACTTTTAATATTGACTCATATATGATTATGCATATATGATGGCGAAAATGTTTTAGTTTTAATAGTCCAATAACTAGCCTGTGAAGAATGTTATTAACTGCTATTGCAAATGATATCAGCACCTTGGCTTACAGTAAATTTCTACATTATTTGAGATTCTACGTAAATGACTACAATCACACAACACTGACTTTCATGGTAGTGTTTTTTATTCATGGTTGTCAAAGAGGCAGAAACGTGAGAAAAGAGAGGTGGAAGTATTAAGTCTGTAGATGGAATAATGATGAGACATTTAATTCGGAAGTAGATCAGACAGAATACAAATCAGCATAGCTGTGAAATTTAAAAAAAAACAAAAAAAAAAACATCTATGGTTGACTCAAATAAAAACCATGACTACAAGGACTCTAGTATTGTTATCGGTACGCTTAAGCCAAAATAAAATATAATTCAAATAAAAAGGGGTAGCTACAGTCATTTAAAGGACAGTACGCGCTCAAAGCACTCTACACATGCAGTCCTTCACGAGTTAGACATTCTGTGCTTGTCTGCAACGAACATGAGGTGAACAAAGGCCAGGGTTTATTAAGCATCTCAGATTACGTGAAGCTTCCTGTTAGTTTTGCCTTTTGGTTCACCATGAGTTAGATAGACTGATGACTAACCCTTCACTAAAACAGGATGAATAAACACAAGTTAGGAAGCAATGCATGGAGATGGCCTTGTTATTAATGCCCTGCAACCTTAAGCACAGCTCATTTGCCATCACACAATTGATTACACATCAGCGACATAAAAAAAACAAAAAAACAACTGAATTGCTTCTCCAGTGTACATTGTACAACTGCAACTGGAAACACACAGGTATTCAATGATAAAGTCTATTTGTCCAGAGTGGAGTTTTACACAGGAAAGTCCAGGTTGAGGGTTCTGAAATATGATTGATCATGCAGCTTCATAACAGTGACATTGTCATTTACATGTTCTGTAACAACTGTATCTATATTTATGATGACTATGTAAAAGCAACGTGTGGTTCCCAGACAGTGGTTGGTGGAGGTTCACAGTGCTCTCTCACAGCAAGCAATCATGGCTCAATCTACTTTTGTGAGAAAAAGCGCAAGAAGTTTAAAAAACAAAAGGGAGAAGAAAATAAAATGACAATCGAGAACAAAAATATGTAAACTCACACAATATGTAGCATTTCTGCCTGTTTCTGCATTTCACAGAGACAGAGAGAAATCAAGGGGCCAATGCAACACAAAGCCAGGCTCAAATAATTAGAATGCAAAACATAAACTGAGAATTTGTTTTTACACATTCCTTCATATTTAAAGACTTACAGCCAGGAGCAAATACATTACCGACCCTAGGAATAATAAACAAGCACAACGCTCGCTAACACTTCCCGGGATGACTCGCGCCTTGTCGTGAATCACGCTCAACATCACTAGGTTCAAACGATATCATCTGCAGGTTTGCAGCACTGCAGATGAGTCCGGTTTGAGAAATATTAAACGCAACTTCCACATCATATAAAGATTTGAAACGCTATACAACATACCTGTAACTTAAGGCTGCGTCAAATCTTTGTGGGTAGAAGAACTTGAGATTTTAAAAAAAGTCAACAAAGATGTGGTTTAGCTTGTATGTGGATGATTTAATCAAAACATTGGATTATGGAGACATTAATATGGACTTTGTATGACTGCATTTTCCATGGGTAAATAATCCACTGAAAACATCCCAACTGCAGTTCTCCTTGCCTGCTAACATGTAATTACATGGGTGCACAGCTTCAGAGGTAAAATTAGCACTATGCAATTTGTAGTTCTCACAGTCGTAATTTTCCACCAGTAAAATGAGAGCGTACAAGCTTCTCTTTCGGCATTCACTGTTTTTAAAAGACACTTTTAAAGACATATTTTTGATACAATCCCAATACATTCTAGTGGTTACAACTGTTTAGTAATACTCTTTTTAAAAAATGAGAACCTCACATCAAGTGTGTGGGCCTGTAGTAATAGACATGCATAAAAGGCCAGATGGAGTGGACAAGACAGAATGCATCACTCACTCACAACTAAAAGCCTCTAATAATTAAAAACCTTTATGCAATCATTTTTACACTGTATACAAAATTGGCACGCACTAACGAGGAAAAATAGGTTAATAAGCCAGCGACAAATGATATCAAAACAACAAAAAGCATAACTGCGTAACTGTGGCTTGCTCGAAGGGTGCAATGATAGCAGACAAAAAGCAAAAATGAAAAGAGGCAGAGGCAGAGGCCAGCCTTGAGGACCGATCCAACATTCTCCAATCTAGGACTCTGTCTTTTTTTTGTTTTTCTTTAGGAAGGAAGGAGTGCGGAACTTCTTTTTCTTTTTGGAGGGTGATTTGCTGGGAGACTCTTCGCCCTCCTGGTCGCCAGTGTCAGCGGGCTCCTCCCCCTCAGCTCCGTCTGCGTCTGCGGTGGCAGGGGCAGCGGCGGAGTCTTCGGCAGGAAGTGCTGGGGCGTCGGAGGGGTCATCAGGTGTTAAATCTGGAAGGGTCTGTCTCAGGGTGGCTGCGTCGCTCTCATCCTTATAGGTCTGTTCTGGCAAGGACTCTGGAGGGAGGAGCAAGGAGAGAGTTATTGATCACAGAGGACAAACTGATGCATCTGCGCTGCTGAGCTTACACACCACTGAGGCGACTACAAATCGACCACTGCAAAAGCTCTTAAATCCACATGATTTTCTGCTTTAAAAAAGCATCCACTTGTCACTGCATGAGTTCACACAACTTTCCCTTTTTAGTTTATGGCATCTGTGAGATTGATGTACTTAAACCAGTTAAAGATACTGTGGACTTTCAGCAATATAAAGAATACATGTGCTTCTTAGTTTAACAGAGCCTTAAAGCACAAACGTCAAACACTTCTACAGGCAACATTCCCACTAAAAGCCAAAAGAGCACTTCACAAACACACTCTTATAAAATAATACGCCTGACACCAAAACCAAAAGCCCAAACAAGATGCAATGTCTCTCATTACATAACAGAAAAGCATCTCTCCAGGACTCACTATGTTTACTTCTTACCTTTAACAATGACAATAAGCAACTACAAATAAGACTTTGCTGTCATTAATCTTGGTTATTCATCTCTCTGTGACTCCTTTTATTTGTCTTATTTTGACAGGCCCAAGCTGGTACACACATCATTTGTGCTTTACCTTCATTAAAACAGGGAAATCTTAATGAGTGCAGTTCCCTTGCTCATTTGCACCCTGTGTACAAACAAACAAAAATAAAAGTCTGCAACACAAAAAATACTGCAGATTGTAATAACATAACCACACAAGTGGGGTTATATAACAAGTCAGGGGAGGGGATAAAGTTAAATTAATTCAAAACTGGCGCAGCGCTCAAGGATAAATAAGTTAAAATTAGGCCTTGAATTATCAACGAGAGTTAGAAAGTCTTAACCAGTGAGTACAATATTACATTTGATTGCAATTGAGTCCAGTTGCTGGGAGTATAGACACTACCTAGAGATGTTCCCTCTGGTCTTAAAAAATAAGTGCTAGCAGAGAATTTCTATGTCTTGTTTTCATAGATCTAAGTTTTAAGTCTCTTTATCTAGAAATTGTTCTTGGAATGATATATCGACTTGCTAATGCAGATTTTGTTTTTTAAATATTTACATGACTTTCTTTTCCATACTTTAGCCTTTCCATTCCCAAAAACATAAAAGGCAAACGAGTAAAGGTTTAAACGGTGAGTTTATCTGCTCTAAGGTATGTTAGCATACCGGGCTAATTCACTTACTAGCTACAGTAGTAACCACTTCCAAGGATAAGAGTTAGCTAACTAATGCTAATCTATTTTGTGGGGTTACAGGGTGAGCTAGTTCAAGACTGGAACATCCACCGTGTGGGAGCCTGGTCCGGGTCTGGACGATCCAGTTATATCAGAGTTTAGGCTAACCAGACAAGCATACATGTAGGCTTTTGTTTGTCCAAGTATGTTATAGTATGCATCTGAAGAAATAACAGTCTGATATTATATTGTCCTTATCATAGTGTACTATAATACTGAAGGGATATGCAGCCCTGCAGTACCTGGGGCCTGTTAGCTTTAGCAAAATGTATATGTTTTTTTTATATATTTTTCAAATTTTCAACATTTTCATTCGGGTCAACTTGCGATATTAAAAAGTCAGGTTGAGCTGGAATTTTCAACCAACCTAGGCTTTTCTAGTAACTATCTGGTGATAGTTACTCAGGTGACCGTATCATCCTTTAAAAATACTCCCAGCAAAAAGAGTTAAGAAGCAACAAGTGCTGGTGCTGGATCCAGAAGGTCTGCTTCAGTAGACCTCCATGGATCAGTAGACCAAACGACATCCAAACCACTGCTTCAAGCTCACACAGAGCAGTCAGGTGCAAAACAAATACAGCTTTGCTCATTTTTAATATTGCTCGCATGCTACAGAGACTAGCACGAAAAACCCTTTGTCAAGACCTGAAAAAACACTACACATCAGTCTTCATTTTAGACCTCTCATGTCTGTCAGAACAGAGATGAGGCCGAACACACAGACAGATAAAATGGAGACTAAACAACACCACACAGCCAAGCACTGGACCTCGACCATCTTTCAAGCTAAACTAACAGCGAGTCTCAGCAAAGCCAACAGCAGCAAGTTTGCTTTTCGAAAGGCACACTCAAATAAAGCACTGATGTACCTGGTGAAGGACTCGTCTGTAAGACAAACAACATTCAACACATTTTAAAAACATTACCTGATTTTTCCATGAAACAAAAATACACTGTCATATAACATTGATAGAATGTGCATGTGTGCAAGAGAGGTTGGTTAATCTGATAGTGGATCATTGGCAGGAAGAAAAGAGAGGTTATCTAACGTAAAAGGTTTGGTTGAGTTGTGAGGTTTACTTCAGGAACATCCTCCACTTTTGTTTAGACCAGGTCACTGTCATCCGGGTAAATGGGACTTTAATACATCACATTACAGATCTAAGGATCACACTTGAAATAAGATGGTAAGGAAAATGTATCAAGATAACCATTTCTTGTAATTTCTTGTCATGGTCATTTCATTTTTTAAATTGTTTTTTACAGAAACCTGAAACAGTGAATCGCGGCTAATTACAAGAGAGGGAGGAGCTCTGAAATAACCCCCAACAACCCCCGAGCAAGAGATACAGAGGAGGTCAGAGAACCGAGTTAAAACTGACTGAACAGTCTCAAACCCCGGAAAAAGGGTTAGTTTCGGACCACAGGATAGCTCTGCTAATGAAGCCATGCAAAGAAAAAGGGTAACTGATCAAACACAGGCATGGAGGGTGATAGGTAGTTCGGAGGGTGGTGAGGAGGTGGAACAGTACGTACTTACTATGGCAACAGGTACTCTTTTGTATTTCCATCTCCTGATTGTAATCGCAGCCACAAAGAAGAAAAAGCACAAGTAGAAACAAATGTCTATGCAGATCAAACCACAGGCACCGTGTTAAATTAAAAAGAAATTAAAATAGAGGAAAAAAAAAACACCAGAGAAAAAATTTAAAAAGAATGGTTGGGAACCATTCTTAGTAACCCCAACAAGATGGAGAATGGAAATGAAGGGGTAAAGGAGATTCTGTACATAGAGACATACAGTATGTTATATAACAACATTTCAGGTATTAGATTACACCTGCGATCAAAGCTACTCATCCCCTTCCTCCCTTAACTTAACTGTTTGCTGACGGTAGCTCATATAAGAAGAAAACTGGAAGTGTATGACTGGAATAATGCCAATTATTGTTTAATAAAAGGTAACTTACAACTTCCAGGTGTTTTTTTAGGGCCAGTTCTTGTATCATTATGGTTGATACTGTTCACATTGGTGTAATCCAATAGTAATAAAGACCAAGAGGGAGAAAAATAAATAAAAAAGAACAAAAACAGACTGAGATGTCTGCACTGGGGTCCATCACTAAATGCTAAAAATACTTCTTTTTCTGATATGTTTTCTATTCTATATATCACTCACTGTCTTTCCAAACTATTTCCTGACATTACGTCTTTGTATTAAAGCCTTATCTGCACCTGTAATTCCCCATCTCTCGCATAAACTGATTAAATAAACCTCTTGGTCTGTTATTACAGAAAACACAGCACAGCACCCATAGTAGTATTATTAAAGACCACGACATAAACAGACCCCAAGACAGACAGGCAGGTGAATGGGCAGGAGTCTCCGCATTCCCTCTGTAGACCCTAGAAAAGCTCAAAAACCCAGCCCAGGACTGGAGAAACCCATGCTGAACCAGGCGGGCAGGGTATGTAAAGTAAGTCAGGTCAACGTACCTTCCTCTGCTCTGACCGGGGTGCTGGGTGGCGTGGTGGTGGGTTTCTGGCCTTTGGGCTCCTCCTCAGGCTCTACTAGCTCCTCCGGGTCTGAATGAAAATCAGCAGAAATAAAACAGTAAGAAACGGTTTACCACAAATAAATAAGAAATCAAGAAATCACTAAATAAATGAACATTTAAATGATTTATAGGCTGTTTTGATTGAACCTCACATTTTGTCTCAAATAATCTTAAGATGTCTACACCAACAACACCGCAACACAAAGAAAAGGAGGACAACACAAAGAACCAAACCAGGGAGGAAGCCTTAATCAGGGGGACACTGCAAAAGCTTTCAAACGAATCCCAGTAAAATCGACCTTAAAATATCCCGAACAAACCTAAACTACCATTAGTTTTATTGGAATTCAGTCAGAGGCACGGGAGGGAGAGTGGACACCAGCAGAGCTTTAACCAGGACAGGTTAGCAGAAAGAGAGGGAAGACACCATTATCCATGTCATCACATGGGATGCTCTGATTGGATGACTGAGCTCAGACACAGCTTCCTCAAAAAGGTTAGCACAACACACCACTGCAAAAGCACTTTTAGACTGCAAGACAGAGCTCCCTCAAAGAGAGGGGATGGTTTTAAATCTCAAAATGAACTTTTACTCCTCACGTCCTCTCTACTCAGCTCCTCGTCCAATCAAACTGCAGAAAGGTATCTGATCTGCCATAACTCTGATGCCTCTGGACAAGACATCAGAGAGAGGGGATGGGGGGGGGGGGGATAATCAAGCAAAGGCTTTGAAGATTGAACTGTGGGTAGGGAGGATGCTTGCACATGGTAAAACAATGGCAGCAGACTCCAGACCCCCAGAAAAAGGAGAGGACACAGCAGGCAGGGATCCCCACACTCCCAGTGCAGCGGTATGTAGTGAGATGGGCCAAGGCTGAGCAGGGGAGGAGGGAAGCGGAAGGCCACATTTTAGGCACGACTCCGCTTCATCTGGTGTACCTGGAGCCTGATCTGCCTTAGCTGCCTCTACCACTGACGGCTCCTTGCTGAGGGCTCGCACCACGGCACAGTGGAACTCCTTTTGTGGGGAATCTGGAGCTGAAAGAACCTCGTCTGCAGTCGAAAAAACGTCATCTACAACCACCTCTGCAGAGTCTGTGCAGCCCTGACCTGGCTCAGCCCCACTGGAGAGTCTGAGGGAGGAAGAGCCCTGCTCAGAGGCTGGTGCAGCAGGCGTGGCAGTTGGAGGTGGGGCTTTCTCTAAGCTGGGCGAGTCAGTTGCAGACTGTAGAGGTGTAGAGACAGAGGCTTGACCCCTCGGTAGCGTTTCAGGCTCAGGACAGGGTACGCTGGAAGCTGATCCCTCCCTACTATCGTCTCGCCCCTGCACTGTGAATTCATGTGTATGCGTGTGTGGAGAAATAACATCACAGTTTGGCCAATCTGCATGATTCTGCAGGAAGGTACATTTTATTATTATCATTATTAGGAAAAAACATATTGTATAACATCAGAATTAAGCGAACATCAACGTATAACAGCTCAGGTGATCTCTACTCAATTCTTGCCTATATCTATGCTTGCTGGGGAGACTTATCCAAGTGACATAATTGTTTCTCTCGGTGCAATTCTCTTTTCTTGAGGGAGGTCAAAGAAGAGTGATTACAGAAGGAGGGAGCTGCGAATTACACAACACAATCCCCTGTTGTTCATGCAATGCAATTTCACCCTGAGAAGGATTAAAAAACTGAAGTGATTAAACTCATCTGCATCGATATAAAAGCTACCAACACTAGTCATTACGTACGTATGTATCATTATCAAATATAACCACAGGGATATATAACCACAACCCATGGCCAAGAAAAAAAGAGTTTAATCTGCCATTTTGACAGACAATGTAGGATTGTCAATTTATATTCCTGAAAATTAAAAAGACTGAAAAATGTTGGGAAATTCTATGAGAGCTGACCACTGTGGTAAGCAGACAAGGTTTTTTTTTTTTTTTTTTACCAGTTTTGAATATAATGTCGTCCATAACGGAATACCAAAAAATTAAGAGAAATACCATTACAAGGAGGTAGAGGTTGTAAGGAAAGTATGTTTTTTTTCCTTCACATTTCATCTTCTCTTCTCCACTTGTCAGCTTTACCTTCAGTCCCTTTCTGTTTCTGCTCCACCTCCTTGCGGTATTCCTCCAGCTCCTGGTCGGTGAGTTTGGTGAAGGGGTTGGGACCCTGCTTGCTGACGATAACCTTGGGCTGGTACTCCTTTTCGATGATGGCCTTGGACGCGGTCACTAGCTCCCCCTTCAGGACACACAGACACAAGGCATAAAGAGATGAGACATCCTTGTGAGATAGACGACAAGTTACTGCAGGTTAGACATGGACAGATCTAATATACTGAAAACTAGCTCTAGTGTCAAATGCTTGCAGAAAATCTCATATAGTTTAAAAACTTGAACAGGATTAGTATAAGAGGCAGTTTACACACATAACTATTATGTAGCATGAGCAGAAGTATCAGCCATAGATGAATAAATGCATCGTCAGAGCACAGGTTAGAGCTAACAGGCCATTTCAAAATTCAGGAAGCACGCATTATGATGTAAAATAACAGGTTCCTTTAATTATATTACAAAAGAGCAGGATTTTTCCTTTTTCATCACGTACAAGATCATTGCTACATAAAAGCCAAGCACTGACAGATTTGAGAAAGAGTCCAGGCCAACAGTACATCACCAGGGACACAGGAAGTAGTCATGGTGAAGCAAAAAAAGCGAACATAAATAGCAATAGTTGTGTTTATTAAACCCAAAACATTAGTTTTAACAGTTTTAACTTCACTTACTCTTTAAATTACTTTTTTAAATTCTGTGCAATACATGCAGCAAACACCACCACCACTGGATCTAATACCTGCGCTCTTTACTGCACACCTCAACTTGAAACAATAAGTTTTGAAAAAAGACAGACTCATGATGTCAATCTTTCACCTCAAGGATCTTAGCTGGCACAAAAACCCCATTAAATTCACTGTATCCAAAGGCCCCAGAGTGCATAAACATGTTGAAAAGACTACTGTAGGTCACATGACCATACTAACATAACAAGAGAAAATGGCCTCATTCTAGCACTATTATTCACCTCATCTATACAGGCCCGGATATCAAATGCCTATCTGCAGACTCAGAGGGATGACTGGAGGATGATGTGAAGTACAGGTGCAGTAAGTACCTTTCTAAATGATTTAGCAGGACTATAGGACCCCTCGGACACATCGAGGCCATCAATAGTGTCTGTACAGTCAGACAGAGGGGCGTCCTGCAATAGTAAACCCAGTGAGGGGGGGGCACAACCCAGCTCTTAAAAACACCAGCACATTCAAATCAGCAGTCTGTCAGGCAGGCATGGATGTGTGCAGACATTCAGGAACATACCACCGCTCACACACACACAAAGGTGGAAAGAGTACTACGATATCTCACTCAAGTACAAATACTACTATCCAAGTAATCCTCAATGAGATGTGAGGCTACTCATGTTGAAAACTGCTCAAGTAAAAGTACAAAAAATAGCTACTTTGGGTATATTTATGATCACTGTGAAAGGGCCAATTTGTCAACCTGACCATAACTATTTGAATGAGAATACACACTTAAAGTTATATTATAAGAGATTGCCTTTCAGAAAAGAGGCTCAAAGTGAGTAAGTCCTCCTGGTCATAAAAAAACAAACAAACAAAAAAAAAACACAAAAAGCTGTGTGGAATCTTAGCTTAATTAAGCAGGGTTACTTATGTTTGTCTTTGATTAGTTACTTTCCACCTCTGTATACACACATACTATACATACACAAAAATTGGAAACACATGCAAAGAGAGATGGAGCTGGAAAGAGCTGTGGGGCTGTGAAAGCATAGCAGTGATGGAGCAAATAGCCAAGAGCATGCATTGTAAAGACAAACTATCCACACAGGGGGGTGCTATACAGTATGTGGTTCATACAATCTGAGACTTCACAAAATAACAGCACATCAAGGACTCATTTGGTCTTATTACTGACATGCTGGGTGAAGTTTTAGGTACCCCTAAAACTTAGTTAATGGACTTTAAACATAATTAGCAGCTCTGTTTTAATTTGCCCGTGTCTTACTCCTCATGGTGTTTGGGTCCATGCAAACCGCAACTGCAATTTTCCATTTTTACTTCTCAAAAGAGGATAAACAGTGCATGCACAGAAGTACAAAAAAAATAAAAAATAATATTTTAGACTATAGTGGGGATTTTTTTTTTTTTTTTTAACATCGCTAGAGACCAAAATGACCAGCCTGCAAGTGCTAAGAAAGATAACAGCATCAACTCTACCGAAGAACTACCAAAGAGAGAACGCAAAATAAATAAAAACCACAAAGAAATGAAGAAAAAACCAAAACAATGTATGAATATGGACACAACCTGAGCTGGCAGGTTTGGAGAGCAGAGTGAGGTTACCTCTACCAAACACTACTCACCTGCCAGATTGACAATCTCTGTGGTCAAAGAATAATGTGACAGTTACAAAGTCACCCCATGTTCTGGGACACAACATGGAGGACATGTTTTGCTCTCTGTTATTAGTGGTGAAGTTACTCCTTCAGACAATGAATGAGTTTTGATTGCAGCCAATTTCATTAAAGCTTAAGTGTCCAGGATAACATGACGCACTATATTCACACTTTGCAGCATTTTGGTTTAAAGGGTGACTCCAGACCTGGACAGAATATATTATGAAATTTTTTATTTTATTTTCAAAAGTATCTAAATTGAATAAAAGAGCCCAAACTACACAAACTCAAGAATTTCATCAGTATGAGACACATATTCATCTCCAGGTCAGGATAGCTGTGGCAGCGAGGTTTTTAAATATTCACAGACTGACCTGGTTAAAGGAGCGTTCCACCATGGTGCCGGCACACAGAACCTGAGACTGGGGCCCTGCTGTCTTTATGTCCTGCAGGTTCTGCTCTCGGATCTACAAACAACAACATTTTAATTCATAAAAGAATGATAAACATACAGTGCATCAGGAGTCGTAGAATGTCTTTGTTTCACAAAAGTAAAAAGGCAGTAAAAAGGAGAAAAATGTGATACCTTATTCCTCATTTCCAGGACATCTTTTGGGTTGGTGTTCATTGGGATGAACTGATTGGCTACAGCAGCCTGGCGGAGTCCGTCTTCCTTTGTCCACTGTAAACACCACATGAAGTGTTAAAAAAACAACTAAAACCAGATATACTGAATGACATGAAAACCCAAGCACAAAAACATTCAGACAAAATACTATGCAGGCTTCACAATACAAAAATCATGCTGAACTGAAAATGGACAAAGTTGGATGGCTGTAAAAAGGTTTGAATGTAAAAAGTGAACCAATGATGATGAGGCACATTTAGGAAAATATGTGTAAGATTCATTTATACTTTTATAAATTTAGTATGGGGCTTCATTACCTACATTACCTCTCTGATGCTTATTTATCTAGCCATGATATTTGATTATTACTAATTCAGTCTAGTCAGCCAGAAAAATTAAAGAATTTGTCAAGCTAGAAAACTCCGGGGATGATGCTCACCGGGGAACACGTGTTAATGCAAGTTAAAAAAATCATTTATATCAGTTGTAGTATTTATAGATTATGCGTCTCATTTCACACAAAATAGCTAATGGTGGTATTCTGTAATTAAATTTTTCCCGTTCATCCATAAGACTCAATGCTAAAACCCTAGAAACTCCTAGATGAACCTGCACACGGCTGCTGCAAGTGAGAATCACAGTGACTGTAAGTTAAACAACAGATACAGATATTTAGAAATTGTGCTGTCTGACATATTTTTGTGCAAAGCCGCTGCACAACGTTTCATAAGCATACTGGATATGAGAAGGGGTTCATAATTTTTTTAAGTTGCTGAGAAGTAAAGCTTGTATGACAGGTTTTAGAAGCCCACACAGGAAGAGGAAACGCTGTTTTAAAATCCTGCAGATAGTTATACACCATTTTTTGGCTTAATACTTCTGAGGTGATCCGTGTTGGTGACGATCAGTCAGAAAACGATGAAAAGACCTTGTGCACGACAACAGTTTAAGATGCACCGACTGAAGCTTAAGTATTTGTACTACTGAAATCCATTTGTCATCATCATTGATGTACTATTAGAATGAAAAACAAACAGAAAGAGCACACAGGACATCAACTGAAAACATCACAGAATGAGAAAGAAAAAGGTGAAGGGGGCAATAAGGGAGGGAGAAGTGAGGTGGCAAGAGGTGAGGGAGAGTGAGGTGAGGGATGGCTGGGTGGGTGACTGAAATGATGAGTCTGGCTTACGAAGCGAGAGTGGCAGTGAGGGGTGAGCTGGCATCACCAAAGTCATTTCCCAGGCTGATACACAACAACAAGGACGACAGAGATAAGAGAGAAACACACCCGAGGACACTCGCCCACGTTGGGACAAACAAAGCCATTGTCACAACGCAACAAACAAGGACAAGAGTGTATCTTTCCTGCAGAGGATGAAACCTTTTATAGTCTTGTTATCTGACATTTTCCTCTTAATGTGAAACCCCATTTACTTTTCGCAGTGTTTTTGTAAACCTGGTAATGCTCAGCGTGATTGAAGGAAAAAAAGTCTGTACCTATTTCTTGCACCAAACTGAATAAGCAGCGGGTGAATACACAAATCAAATCTTCAGCTTTCATGCAAAATATTTTGTTGAACCTTTTTAAAATTAGGCATGTAATTCGCAGTGGAAAGCGTAAGCTCATGACTTCATTCCTGCGTTTACTTTAAGCTTGGCTGGTTATCTGCCAAACCAGGGGCTAGATGAGGAAGGGTTTCTGGATGGAAGTAGCTGGGTTGGGTTGGTTGAGTATGAGATGAACATGTAAACACGATATACTCACTGAGAAAGAGTCTCACAACACAACATTTCCTACTTTCCCAACAGGAGATAATTGATTCAAAAGTCAGGTCAAATTCCATGGCTTTTTTGTTGTTGTTTTTTCCCCCCAAACAAATCCATTCATGCAGGCCTTGCGGTGTTCAAAACCATTTTCAGAATAAACTGAAACCAGAAGCTAGAGAGAATAGAAATAATAGAGGAAACAGAAACATACAACTGGGAACAGTTGAAGGTGTTTGATAATAATAATTAGAAAAGCAGGCTGCATAACTCTTTTGCAAAGGAAATTTTGCTTTGTTATATAAGAATAATTATTATTATTTTAATCAAATGTCTTTTATGTATCTGGCATTATTCTGGTAATTCAAAGTTTTTCAGTTAGAGACATGCCACCTCCCTCACTAATTTATTCAGGCAATGCAAATCTTCTAAATATGCTTTGTGAGCAGCCCTCAAAGCAAACTCACACTCAGAAGGCTTTGGTTGATCTAGCTTCGATTCTCGCTGTACTTGCTTTTTCTTTACCCTTTTCACTGAACCATGTTTGAGCAACAAAGCTAACTTCAAGATGCAAAGACAAAAAACTGAGTGTCTAAGAGTGTGAACTGCGGGGCGGTGAGGGATAGTGTCATTAGCAGCAACGTCGCAGTGTCTTGCCACATTCACCTTCCCACTTAAGGACTCATGCCACACCCCTGCTGCTCGCTCCTCTGGGAAAAACATCAACACCAACAATGCATTTCACTACTACACATGCAGTGGGGCATGCTGTGGGCAGCTGGCCCGGCATCATGAAGCATTAGGAGACCAGAAGGGAAAAAGAGGAAAGAGGGTCAACAAACTGTGCTACATAGTAATTAACAGAGCAGAGTTAACTGCACTAGAAAGGTGGGTTAATAGGACATGTGCAATTACAGAGTGAGTGAGCCTAAAAAAGCCTAAAAGTAGTGAAAAGCAGGATTATACTGACTTCCAATTTTAGCCTAGCAGTTACACAAAAATGCTCAATAAAAGATGACCGGGGCTTTGTACTATACTTTTACTCCTCACTGTCCCCAGAACCTCAGGATGCCGACCACCTACCCGTTTCCACCAACAAGGTAGCTGTAAAATCTATACTATGAACAATAAGGTAGGCACAGACCAAGCAGTTGGTTATACAGCTTGGCACGCAGACACCAGACGAGAGAGACTGCAGCAAGGGTTTGACGTGATCGTGTGTTATGTTCGTCCACACCTTAGGCTTCGACTTGGGGCTGCTGCCGTCGGGCCCGTCCTCGCAGGGCTCGTCGGGCCGGCCGCCAGCATTGAGCCAGCGGGTCTTGTCGCGCTGGCCGCGCTGGAAGCTGTGTTTCAGCGGGGAGCGAGCACCTGAGTCACTATCCTCCCCGTATGAGTAACCACCGTGGGCGGAGGGAGCGATCTCCACGTCACTGTACTTTTTAGCTTTGTCTCGCAATGCCGGGCAGCGGTAAGGGTAGCCCGTCCTGTAGCCCTGAGAAACAGTAAGACAAATAACAAGAACAACAGGGGTTAGCAAATGGTTAATACAGTAACTATCTATCACTGTTTAGTCATCAAACAGTAGAGGTAATACTATACTCCCACTCCCCCTGCAGAAATTTAAGGTTGCTCCTTTTTCTTTGTACTTACCAAGTTGTCGAGCATTCTCATAAGAGCCTCAAACTCCTGCTCCCCGACTAGCCACTTTGGGTGTGTAGAGGACCCATCACCGGCTGGCTCTGGGACCCGTGGGCGTGCCTTGTATTTCCCCGGGTCCAGCATGACCAGATTATCTGGCCCTCCAGCGCTGGCCAGTGTTCGCACCTGAAAGAAATTGGGGTGAGGGGATGCAGACAGACAAACAACAGACAGGATCCGGAAAATAAAAATAAAATGTGGACATAGACACAAAAACATCCAACATAACACACACACAGACAACATGAAGAAAGATGAACATATATAAAAATGTGGAGAGACAAGGGACAAAGACAATTGTTATGAAAAATGCAGACAAACATATGGTACCAAATATAACAACCAAAATGAAAATACACAGTTCTATACATCATACCACATTAAGAGCAAAGTGATAATCCTTTTATAAGGATTTAATAAGATTATTCAACCTAAATAAATGTCCATGTGCTAGTCACTATTGCCAAGTGGTATTTCAGAGGGAACGTCCTTTACAGAGCTCAGTGTGTGTCCTACCTGGATCTCACAGGCAGTGACCAGATTGTGGATGTAATAGAAAGCTTCCTCCACTGTTTCACCTACAGACACCAAGCCATGGTTCCTCAGGATGAGCACCTGGGACAGAGGAAAAAGAAAAAACTTAGCAAAACACAACCACATACAGAACACTGCTGTTGGTCTAATAAAAAAAAAAAGAAGCACATTCTCACTTCTTCTATGTGTTTTAGAAGTTATAAAATTTGAATTTAGCAGATTATAATATTTTATATAATATAGCAATATTTCTCGTTTTCATATACACACAGACACACACTCTGCTGTTACCTTGCTCGTAGGCCCGAGGTTCCTCTGTATGAGAGTGCTTTCTTCGTCATCCACCAGTATGCCGTGGTAGTCATGATAGGCCACCTCACCCAGGGACAGGGCCTCAGGTGAGATGGGCAACAGGCCGCATTTCATGGCCGACACCTGCAACCAGACAAACAGCAACATATGCCATGAGACTTTAATGTGTCATTATCTGCGTTTGTATTGGGTATATCACTTTGTGTACACTGTCTCTTACCGCAGCACCCGCAGGTGTGTGTACATGCACGATACACTTGACATCGGGCCGTGCAGCGTAGATGGCAGAGTGGAGGGTGAAGCCGGCCTGGTTGACCCCGAGATTGGTGCTGCCCCGGTCCACTATCTCACCTTGAAGGTTTATCTTCACCTGGAGAACAGGGCAGACAACAAGGGCTTACTCAAAGCAACAGGTTCAGGTTGAATCTCATGCAGAGAAGTACTGACTTGCTCAACGTATTTTATCACATGAGAAGTGAACTAATTGAACGTAAGAAAAGACATGCAGTTCTAATAGAGATCAGCACGGATTCTCACCAGACTGGAGGCAGTGACTTCACTGTACAGGAGCCCGAACGGGACAATTAGGAAGCGCTCCTGGTCTGAGTTCACCCTGACCTAAAAGACCAGAAGACAGTCACATCAGATTATGGTGTTACATGGAAATTGGCTCCAATTGAGTTGAACCAATTGATTAAGAAAAGACTGTTGGTCAGCACAAAAGCATTTTCTTAAAGCCCATAAAGAATGAATCAGGAATTCATGAAATGAAAGTGGTATTTGTCAAGATATGTATTGGTTGAACTGTTTCTTATAATATAATACTTAACAATTTTGTTCAATGACGCCTTTACTGTTCATTTCACTTAGAGAAAGCAAACCCTCTTAGAATACATTGTAAACTTCCAAATCAGAGCATCCACCCACATAGCAGAGTACATGTCTGTGCTGTAATTATACATAGCACATGAATACTAAAGCACTGTGAGCTACTATTTTTTTTAAAGACATGTTCTACTACTTTAGTGCAGTCTGACACTGTGGGATCCCCTCAGACAAATGCACCCCCCACGCCGGGCTTTGAGTAAACAGGAAGTATAATGTTGCCTTCGAGTCAGTTAGTTAGCTGTGAGCTACAACTTGAGCCCCGTTTTTTAGCTTGTATTTGTTTACATTTTGGCAAACTGGCACTATTAAAAGTATGCCGAAACGGCAATTCCTGTTTGCAGTGTACCCATGTATGTACAGACAACTATCACTGAATTACTTTCATACTGAAAACAAAAATGTGATCATTCTCAGGCAAGTTCTGGAGATATAAAGAGCGTTTTTGGAGGATTTCTTAGCAGATTTATGGATGTTCATGATGGACAAAAACCTCTGCTTTAGTGCGACAGATTTGTTTTATTTTAATGGGTATACTACAAGCCTCATTGTGAATTATATTGTTTCTGAACTGCTGGATGACAAATTCGGTCAGTTGTATCTTACTGTGAGGTGGTTGTAGATGAGCTCCGACCAGCCGAACAAGTCAGCGAGCCGATAAAAGGCAGCCAGCCTGCAGCGAAGCAGCTTCTCGCCCTTGTCATAGGAAATAGAGTCTGAGCCTCGCAGATCATTAACTGGAGTCACCATACCCAAACCTGAGAGGAAGAGATGTGGTCAGACAGAAAGACATGGTTCACTTACATGAAAGGAGATGAAAAATAATAATAATAGTGAGGAGAAAGAGACACTACAAGGGCAAAAATGGATACAATACAGTGCACTCTGTATAGATAAAAAAATATTCCTGATTCCTTGCTAGCGGGAAAGAAAAAAAATCTCACTTACAGATAATAACAATTATATGGAGTCTATTTACTGAAATTCAACTGGACTCTTTGTCCAGAAATTAACTTTGGCATACGCTGCATTACTCATTGTGAGCACAGACATAGCAGTACTGAGGTCAAAAAGTCGCACACACTCATTCTCTTCTCTGCTTACTCATGTTGAGCGCCGCCATGCCTCCTTGTGGTGCTGCAGGATACATGGAAGGCATGCTGGTGGTCATGAAGTCTGCGATCTGCTGCAGAGCCAACAGGCTGGTGGGCGTCTTCCCCTTCTTCAGCTGATCCTGGATCATTGTCTCCAGCTCATCGCAGAATGCCTGCCGGTCATCGACGCAGACACAAAAACAGACAGAAACACAAAGAATGTAAAGGCAAAAAACACAACAACAAACACAGGATCACAATTACCCAAAATGCACAAAATTAAAACTTGCTTGAGCGGATGTGTAATCCATCACACACCAGCCTTCATTACTCAGTATATTTTGTTGCTATTGAATAATGAAGTTGTACGTATGTATAGATTGATTTGAAAGGTCTGTGTCTTATGAAACAATAATGTAACCCTGACAAACGTAGTGATCACCTTCAATCAAGTTTCAAACGTTTGCAAAGTGAGATCTAAATCTGAAGTGACCTCCACCTAAGTATGCTTCGGTTACTTTCAGTTACATGAACATTACGTTTGCTGTTGAACAGACACAGCATACAGGCACATAGGCAGGCGTGACCACATGTACATGTACACACATTAGCCAAACGTACACTCTGTTGCCAGTTTATTAGGTACACTAAGTAGGTCACTGAGGTCTTCTGACAAGGGCTTACTGGTTGTTCCTCGTGCCCGGCTAAAAACAAAAGGTGATCGTGCCTTTGAAGTGGTTGCTCCAACATTGTGGAACGCCCTCCCTATAGACATACGATCTGCGGTCTCTGTTGATGCCTTTAAAAAACAGTTGAAGACTTATTTATTTAAACTGGCCTTTGTATAGTCTGGTGCTGTATGAATTGGTTGATGGTGTTTTTATGGTCTGGCTGCCTATGTTTTATTGCTTGTTTTCTTTTTATTGTTGCTATCATCTTATTTTTTACTTTTGTGAAGCACTTTGTGATCTTGCTCTGTGAAAGGTGCTATACAAAATAAACTTTTCTTACTTAACTTACCTAGCTAAATCTAATGCGCTCTAATACAACAGTCCTGTAATAAATCCTACCTTCATGAAGGTTGTAATGTTCAGTTTTTGTTGAAATTGTTTTAGAGAGGTGTTGATTCAGCTGTAAGGGCATTTTGGAGGCTGAAGTTTGTGTTGCTATTGTGTTATAATGACAGGTGTTTCTATTATTTTGTCCACCCCATTTATATCAATGACTAAATAACAGAAACGCAATACAGTTCAACAACAGGACTGCTGTACTAGTCTTCATTAGTTTTAGCTACATGTACCTAATAAACAAGCAAATGAGTGTGACTCAACAGTACATACAGCTTGACATCCCTCCCAGCACTGACCTGAGCTCAACAAAGTAAAAACTGAGCCTTTTTTTTTCCAGGACTTAGAATACATCAGTGCTTTTCATACATACATACTGTTATGACCCTGGGTCATGTGTGTGTTGAGTGACTGACTTTGATGGTGTGGCCCCTCCCTGCCTGAGGGTGGTGCTGTTTACAATGTTCTGTTTTCTTAGTATGTTCAGTTCCAGGTGGTGGCTGGTGATTGGACGGGAGACTGATGGCACCTACTTTAAAATGGCCTCTGCCCAGGCTGACGGGACTCCTTCTCTTTGCCTGACTCCCAACCAGACCGTGCTGTGCCGTACCGGATTGTGTGTTGTTGGATTTAAATTGAGATCTTAGTGCTAATGTGTTTAGCTACTGTTTTTACGTAAATGCTATTAAAAGAGCAGTCCGGGTATCTGTAGGGGAGAGAAGCCGTTTCTGTTTCTACAATTGTTTTCTCCTGTTTTATGTTAGGGAGTTAGGTAAGATCCCTGTATTTCTTTTCCTGTTTCGTTGGGTTAGGTAATTTAGTTGGGTTTTCATAGATTGTTTTGTTTGTTGTTTTGGCTGTGCTCTCCCTGATGTCAATTATACCCTGTTAAATGAATAAATCATTCCTGTTTGGACTGCATCCGTTGTGGCACTGACCATCTTTGGGAGCAGGGAAAGGGAGGGAGTCACTTTCTTTATGTTGTGCACCGGTTTACCCATAGGCCGGTCGTAACAATACACACAATAGGCCTTTAAACAGTGCTGTTCTCTGCCCTGGGTATTCAGCTGGTCACAGACACACTGTTGATGAGGAATAAACTGGATCCATCATGTGATGTTGAGCAGGCTGCTGCCTTTGCACTAAAGGAGCCTATTCACATTTTAAAATGTTGGTTGTAGCAGTGTGCATTAATCGACTGCGACCACAGCATTTAATAGTATAGTTAATGTAGTGAATGTACAGCAGATGTAGTGTGTTTGTTGTCTGTTCCACTGACCGGGCTCTGTAGTATCATGGAGACCCTCTTCCTCTGCTCCATCATGTTGAAGTCCTGCCGCAGGTCGGGAGCCATGTTTCTCTCCCTCTGGTACTCCGGACTGCTCTCGTCTACCCGGTCGAAGTACCGCTCCTTGTGGGGGGCTGTGGTGGGAGGGGGGGCCGTCACCACCCCGGCACCTGAATCGCCGTTCATCCTGGGCTGGCCTCCTGTAGAGGGAGTGACGGAGATAACCTTTGAACTTTTTCTATCAGTTAGGCCCAGAGTTTGTCACAATCTGTTTGTGTTTTGCCCTCTGTGTGAGGTCATATAGATGATTTTCAGATGAATGATATGATCTGGCTTAGAAGTAAACTTACTTAACATCTGGCATGATTAGTTATACAACCTAACTCTTAATGTTAAAAACTAAGTGTCTGTGGGGTGGGATGATGATGGCTGGATGAACACCAGGCTTTATATTATGCTGTCACGGATGAACATTGTTTTATGTGAGCTTGTGTGGTGGGTTTTAGCATATGTTTTATGTATTTTAGTATGTTTCATGTTCTAGTCTCTGTGTATTTTGTGTTTCACCTGGCTGCAAGATAAATTTCACATTGGGGACAATAGAGTTTAAAGTTAAGCGACTGATTGGCAATATTTAAAACAACAAAACATATACCCCCACGCTCAACAAAATTATGATTAGATGTTTCAGTGTAAAAACATGTTACTGCAATATATAATACCCCAAATCAAAATGATATAAAACATCACATCAATTAGGATTGAAACATTTGTCACAGACTAATAATACATAGTTTAAAAACGTCCATATTTGAATTGTGTATACTGTCTACTTTAAACTTCAGGGCTTGTGTCTTAAATGTGTAGAGGAAGTCTATATATTTTCATGAAATAATAAGAGGGACACAGAGAAAGTTTCCCCAGGTGAATGAGGAAATGAGCATCGCCAGTCATTAGACCAGAAAGCCAATCACACAGACCCATGCCACACTTTGCCCTACTTCCTGTCATGATCATGTGACCACTCTTCCCAGCTCAGTGGGGTTTTTTATTGATTTCCACAATGTGTTTCCTGGAATCACAACACCACTCAACTGTCAAAGGCTGGGCAACGGAAAGTAAAACAAAAACTGGAAATATTTTATCATTCAGCTTGAAAAGAATAAGAACCAAAAGGATTTTCTAATGTACTGTATACTGTATGCTTGGGAATCAATAACCAACATTTAGCTCAAACATTATCATGTGTCGACTTCAACTGACAGCAGCAGGGGGGGATTTAGAGACAAAGAGAATAGAGAGACAGCTCTCCTATAGATCCATGTCCATCCAGCTGGCCGGGTGTACGTGAGGATAAATAGTCTCCGCCTGTCTGTCACAGCACAGACTGCTCAAGCCCTGACTCTGAAGGACACACACAGACTTACGAGCATAGCCAAATGTGTGTGTGTGTGTGTGTGCAAGAACGCATGGGTAATGGCTCTGGCAGAAACTGACAGCCCATTAGTCTGCATCAATACAAATCTTCAGCCAAAACTACCATGACAACTACAGACCAAACCCAAAGCATCCAGTATCACACTGAGAGCTGATAGAGCCCCTCTCTCTGTTTCTGTCTGCTTTTATTGGTGTTCTGAGATTTTCCACAACATTTTCACACATCTCAGGTCACCTGCTCCAAATGAGGTTGTTGTGCGCCCATGCTGTTTGGCTAATTCCAGGCCAACCATGTTTTGGCCATTTTCACCTCATAAACACATTAAACGAAGGGAAATTAAATGATCACAACACAACAACACTGTAGAGAGCAGTAAGTGCAGAAAAGCTCAAGTTGAAAAGAAATACAAGTTTAAAGTTTTCAGGCTAACTGGGTAAACTGTGTAACAGATGGATAGGATGTAATACCTGCAATTTGCCCTTTTAGACTGATAATTTCACAAAGCTGACACGGAATACAGGTTAGACCTAAAAACTGCGCAAATTGAAATATGGGGTACAAACACACTATCAAAACAATCAACATACTGAGTTAGAGTATGATTTAATACATTTAAACATGTGATTTAAAAGCAAGTTACCCAACTCATGAATTCCACTTGAGTCAAAAGCTAGTAGTTACTGCTAACTTGCTAAGCTAGGCTAGTTACCTTTTAGCAGGGCTGGTTTGGCTGTTTATATTCACCATAACCGGATTTACCGACTATCTTATTTAAGTGGGATAGCAAACTAAATTGCCAAGATGTTCAATGATATATTTAAATGACAGGAAACAGCTAAGGGGAACGTAAATTTAGTTTTATCCAAGGCTAGCTGTGGCTACTTCACCAGCTAGCTAGCTAGCTTTAACTGGATTCAGCTCTCTTGACTGTTTGGTTTGGTTATTGGCTGTATTTTGTTAACTATAACTGGAAATTTAACATGGTGTTTTCTTTGAAATTATACAATTCTATAGCATAAAAACATTTATTTTGTTAATAAGTCAGATTCTGGTCTTAACTAAAGTTAAAATGTAGTTACTGCAGTTTGTGGATCCCATCAAAGGGTCATTCTGGATTAAATACTCAACATCTCTAATATTATTTATTGAGACAAATATTAAAATTAAATACTCCACAAATTCTTACGCCTTCCTCGTGTGAAGAAATTTCGAACTGTGTCCAAAGAGGAGGTAGTCGGGTTTGAGACCCATGCCTTTGTAACAACATTCGCCCCCGATTTCCTAAAACCGAATCCTTTCCCATTCTTCTCTTCAGTGACTCCTCCCTGCTGTTGTCCTTCAATCATAAATACTGTCTTAAATTGCAATTACAAAAGAAAGAATCTGAGAAACGCAAGCTGCTTACTGTCCCTTCAAACATTCAGCAAGGAAAACCGTTTTTCTCGTGTGATTAGGACATCAGCTATTGACAGAAGAATAAGGACATCAGCAATTAGCTCTGGTGCCAAATACTCTCATTAGGGAGACAGAGAGTCCCAGTCCCTGGCCTGTTATTAATACAAATGTGTCTTCATTCTCCATGCACTGAAATAATCAGCTCACATTGGTTTGATGCTGGAAAATTAACAACAGTGTGATGCACATCAAAACCTGCCACATAAACACTTCAAAATATCCTTAAAAGTCACGCTGAACAAATACATAATGAATGGTTTATACTGATGGAGTTGGTATGTCTTATACTTCAAGGAAGGGTACATGACAACACCACAGACTCTGAGGCCCCTCCAACACTGGCCCATGTCAGCCTGGTTTACAGGAAGATAGCCTTAATGTTTCTAGACTGCGAGTCTGATCTCATTCCCTTTGGTCTGACTTGTTTATGCTGCATTTGCTGTCCGTTGTTCATGTTGGTGTTCATTGCTGCTGACAACGGGACAACCAAAAAAAAAAAAAAAAAACAAAGAAAAAAGCAAAACCCTAAAGGACTGACCTTTTTTGTTTAGAGAGGAGAATATACTTGTTCAGAAATCCATCTGAGTGAGTCAGCGTTTCACTAATGTATCCAATAAACACCAAAAGACCACAGAGCCCTTATCTGTTGACATTTCACAGAAGAAAATCAAAATTACACTTATTTTAAGCACTAGGCAGCTAGATGTCTTAAATTGCTGAAGAGCTTCTGTGTTTTACATGGTAGGATATAACATTTTTGGAGATGCCCATTATTATTGTTGCCAAAAGCAACACAAAAGATTTGGAGGTATACTGACCTACTGAAGTTTCATCATGAGCACAGGAAATTATTTTAGCTCTAAAAGCAGAATTTAGGCTTGATATCAATGCTAATCTTGCTCACAGTGCACTTAAGCACTGCAGGAACTGTAACAGGATCCTTTGATTGTCTCGAGGCTGCCATCAGTCCAGACAGAGTCCAACACTGCAGTGCACACTACCACAAAATCTGCTAACACCTGCAAATACAGGGTGAATGAACCATAAGTATCTGTGCTAAAGTATCTCTTAAACTGCAGGAAGGGGAAAGGTAAAAGGAGCAGCAGGAGCGAGGAGGAGGATATCAGATGACATGCAGAAATCAGCTCTGCAACTTTCAAATATTCTCCTGTGTTCTGCTCTCTGTCAGTATAATCACCTCAATGTCAGAGAAAACAAAGCAAGGAGAGGTTAAAGTGGAATACATTATGCCTTATTGTGCATTAACAAATATTAGTAATGGAGTTCAATCAGGTCACTTCCACTGCCATCTCAAGGACGATTTGTTTGAGTAAACTAATTTCCTACTGCACTCTGCCTTGCCACAAATGTTAACTGAATCACTCCAGCTGTGCAACACTAGACAACAGCATGATTATCTCTAGAAGCATCTTTTTCAATGCCGTAAACTATACTAAAACAAATGTCTGGCTCCCAAACTTGTTTATTTCTTGTGGACAATGTATCAATAACAATGGCCGTAGATGCAGGAAGCTTTCTCCATCCAAGCAGAATGTTGTACAGACGCCTCCGCCTCACCAGAGCCCCCTACTTCTCCTCTCTCCTCAGATATGCAGGGCCTCGGCTAGCCTCCACTCCTGTTAAGAATGCAATCACTATGGAAACCAAACACATTACCATGGAAACACGGGACAGCCTTTAAAGATTACTTGTTATGTAAGAACAGCTGTGGGCCAACATCACGCTGCAAGCCAGTCAGTGTCACAGGGAGCACACCTTCAAACTAATGTGTTAATCCTTTCACATTAGATTCAAAACATGTGAGGGAATCTGGGTGGCTTATACAGTCTGAAGTGTACATGCATTACTAGAAATGAATATGCACTGAATTAAAAATAGCACATTTGTTTTAGATTAAGATGAAGTCAAGTTGGGAGTCACATGCTATATTTTTAATGAAATAAAATAATGTCAATTCCCATGGTTATAAACAAGCTCACAGGAATTACATGACCTGGTTATAATAACACATGGAATGAGACTGATGTGCAGGGAAACTAAGATGTTTTACTGTTTTATAATCGCACTTGTTCCGTATGAAGATGTTAAACGAAAACTCCACTCTGTTTTGAAAGGTCACTGTGCATCAGAAGCACCTGTCATTGTGCATCAGTGAAGGGTGGAGAAGTCACTGCCATGCTACGTTGGGACAAGTCATCAAGTCATGACAACCACAAAGTGCTCATCTCTTCCACCTGGACCTTCTTCAGGAGAGACAGAATCAACTGAACATTAACAAAAATGCTGTAATTGTACAAATGGAACATCTTGTGATGGCCTGTCTCCCTAAAGGCAGATTCACCCTGGCTACCATAACCACACCCATTAAATGATCTGTATTGGAAAGTACCCTGTCCTCACTGAGTGAAACCATGGGTGTGCCTGGAGCTGCAACTCATGCACCACCCTGCAAATGTTGGAGAATTTGTAGCAGCCCTGACTGTTAGTATCTGATCCTGGCACTGTATTTTCTGGCCTGACTACCACTCAGAGCACTGTAGGGTGGGAAAAAGGGCATAAGAGGGTTCAGCTTCTCTAAAGACACAAAATAATAAATTATGTATTAAACAATTTTAACACATCCAATTGTGGGGTGACCATGAAGACATAGTTGCATATTGCAATCACAGAATAGGGCAGACACCTATCTTCCTAAATTCTGAATAATCATCTTTGTCCTTTGCATACAGGAGACACAATGACTGAGTTAACCCCAGCCTGCAGAAAAACCAGTCAGTAAGATTTTTCAGCTGTGGACAGAAAAACCTGCTACGGGCCAGCTCTGGCTGATGGCAAGTGTCAGACTTTCTCTTATCTTATAGAGTAGCAGCATAATCGCCTTTTTTGAGCTCTTTCCTTCAGGACACTGCTATAGAGTGCTTGCTAGGAAGAACGTAAGATATTGAGGGTTGCCTTTGTATGGAGGGCCACTGATACGCCGAACAGATAACAGCTTATGTGCATCAAAAGCTGCCATTTCTGCCTCCATTTTCACTGTAGATGTGGAAAACCTTTCAACTGTATGCACCCACAGGTTTTCTCGTCTCCAAGCAACAGGAAAATGTTGCGATGATGAATCAAGCATCACATTCATACAGTACAGTATATGCCACCTGCTTCTGAGTGAGAAATTAGAGGAGACATTTTGATTTGTCATTGAAACAATCAAGTGTTTTACACTTGCTAATGCTACAAAAGTAAGCAAAGGAAACAGCAGGCTATGGACGGAAAGACTTTACAATACCACCCAGAGGATACTACAAACCCTAGCCATAGTATATGCCTGTTTGGTGGCCACAGGCAACTCGTTAAATGTTTTCACTACCAGGATAATGTCCACCTATATACCCGAAAAGGAAACTAAACAGGATGCTGTTGCATTAAACAAGAGATCAAATTTCCTCTAGATGATTGACTTAACTGATGTTTTGAACTTGCTATGACACCACTCAATACAGATGTTTCCATTCTCCACAGAGGCCTCTATGAGCCAATGATGGGAAGAGAAAAAAAAGGGTAGAGATACTGTATGAAGAGGAACACCAGGCTCTCTGCTCTCCCACAGTGGCAGGCTTTTTTCTAAAACTTTAAAGCGACAGGCATACAT
This sequence comes from Macquaria australasica, assembly GCA_005408345.1. NCBI lineage: Eukaryota > Metazoa > Chordata > Actinopteri > Centrarchiformes > Percichthyidae > Macquaria > Macquaria australasica. The sequence goes on along the minus strand of SEMN01000025.1, from coordinate 306,930 downwards.
TGTACATATTTCAATTTTATCATAGTTCTCTTGAGAGACGGAAGCTTGCACTAAAAGCATATTTTCTGCATGACTAAGCTCCCTGAAAAAAGAAAGCAATCTGAAAAAGGATCCATTTAGTTTGTTCCAAAAATATGCCAATCAAGCAATCGCCAGTGAAAAGATCATTATGGTGTAAAAAAAAAAAAAATGATGGCCTTTAAGTCTCTCTGGCCTTCTGTAACAGTTTTAGCGCATATGTGTGTGTACAGTTGGTGTTTGAAGCTGTTTTCAGAGATTCAAGAGAAGCACTCAGACGAGGCTCTTTATATCTCTGAGCTGGATGCCTGTCATTACTGGGGACGAAGAATCCACTAGCAACTGCTCTTTACTCTGTGTGTGTGTGTGTGTGTGTGTGTGTGTGTGTGTGTGTTACAAACCCCAACTACTATGCCTGTTAGAAATGCACTTGGTGTCATTTTAGCACTCCCCCTTGTATGGTCTTGTGTGCTCCAGACAGTAATTGACAACATGAGACACGTCCAAGTTTCATTTGAGAGACAAAGAAAAATATAGCTCCTCAGACAGAGCCAACAACATGCTTTTTAAAAAATGTACTGTGTGTAAGCTTCACCATCAGAGGGACTATCGGCATGGGAAAGCTATTATCTGTTGCTGACTTAACTACCATGGGCCAGGCAGTGTGTTGTGTTAGCATGGGAGTACTGTGGCTTGGGGTTTATCTGGCTGTCGCATGTCATATGGGACAGAGTGGCGGAAGATTGCTGACTGAAACAACACACCCTTCCCTGTACAGTTCCCCTAGTCTCACACTCTCGCCTGTACTATCATCTGTGCGTCTGTATAGCATTCTGCTGGCTAGATATTTGACCCAAACATAGCTACATATAGACACAATCTTTAGTGACCTCTGTGGTGTGAATGAAAGTTCAAGAATGACTGTTTTCACATCTGTAAGTTTAAAAAAAGTCTTCTGAAACCATGCTAAGTGATCACATATGGGGAAGGAAGGAAGGAAAGAGTGAAATAGAGAGAATGGACTTGAAATGAGGAACACATTTTCAGCTGCACTGCAGTCAAGGGTGTGGGCGTGGAGAGTGGGAGTAAAACAAACACAGAGCTCTGTATCTAGTGTGTGTGTGTGTGTGTGTGTGTGTGTGTGTGTGTGTGTGTGTGTGTATGTATGTATGTATGTATGTATGTATGTGTGTGTAGTAGTAGTAGTAAAGTGTGTGCCGAGGGTGGCATCATGGAGCCAGACTGACAGAACTATAAACTCCCTCCTTTGGGAATTTCACTTATTCTTAACAGAATTACCAAATCCACACACACACACTCACAATTTATCTTGGCAGTATGGCTTTGCTAATCATACAGTTTGGGGGGGGGGGGACTTCACAGTGGACTTTAGAAAGAAGCCATTCACAGCAACAACTTAGTGGTTATGTTCTCCAGTTTGGGCCTAAAAACAAACAGCTACAATAAGGTAAACCCTTACAAACCTTGCACAGCATGACGCAAACTCTCAGGTTATCATCACCTCTCAATCCTCCTACTGACACTCTTACAAGAGCTGGACAATTAGGGCTGCAACTAACAATTAATTATTAAACTTTAAATCGTTTTTTCAGCTACTCTATTGATCTTTAAGTCTATAAAATGGCAAAAAGTAGTGGAAAACGGCCATCACAAGTTCCCAGAGCCAATGGTGACATGGTTTAATTGCTTGTTTTGTCTAGCCAATCACCCAAATCTTGAAGATAATCAATTTACAATCATATAAAACAGAGAAAAGCAGCAAATGATCACATCTGAGAAGCTTGAAGCAGCAAATATTTGGAATTTGCCCTTGATGAATGATTGATTAAACTTGTTGATAATAAATTTTGTGTCAATCCACTTATCAAATAAGCCTTCATATAGCTTTATTCCATTTTAGATTTTTGCACTACTAATGTATGGTGTATATTACCATGCACCATCGCTGTATACATGATATTTTTAGTTAGGAGTATGGTCCAAGTTTTACCTTAATTTTTGGCTTCTATAATATATTTTAATTCAATGTATTTCACTTATAAGTGACTTGGCTCCTGTTACAACACAATTAACAAAGTACTCTATCTGATGCAGTGTGGCATGGTGTTTCCTCTTATACTGTGAAAAGACAGGATGAAAAGTGTGCAAACCCGTTTAAAAAATGAATGTGCACAGTTATTATTATTTTTTAGGACACAGTGCCATCTGACCAACAGGAAACGGCTCCATCACCACACAATTGAATACAGCCTAATGTCCCCTACTTCCAAACACGCCCCGACTACAAACAGACCTACCCAGTGCAGAAACACTTCAAGGGTAAGCGTTATCGACCTGAGCAGCTCAAGAGTCCATATTAAATAGCTTCAGTAACTGTGCGCATGTGAAATGCAAAAATAATGCAACCACGGGCCTGCTCGGGCAGCAGGCTAACGATACTTGGGTCAAAACACACCGGGCACAAAGTATGTGGCTCTGGGCTGTTGTTGTCCAACACAGGAAACCGTCTGAGCGGAGGCGGAATTCATTTAATCGCACTAAAACGCAGAAATACTCGTTTTACAGTGTGAAAACGTGCCTCTCTGCAGACTCAAAGGCAACAAAACAGTGAGAGGGCTCGCCACATTGAAACACAACGACAAACGGTTGTGGGAGCAAACATTGTAGAAATGTTTGCTCCCACATGGGTCATGTTGTACTGGACAAACACTGCCGCTGAAATGCAAAATGTATCGATTATTTAATCGCTTACCCTCTCTTTGATGGAGTGGTGAAATAGAAACGGTGCTCGGTGAAAGCGGGACGGCGGGTTTTTCACTATTTTTATCCCCGACCCTGGTGACTTCAGAGTGGGTTTATCTCTCTGCGCTCGTCGTCGCTGCGTCGCTCCGCCCAGCCGCCATCATCCCACTTGGGTGCGGCAAACTGGTTAATCTGCGGCTCACTATTGGCCGCCCGGAGGCACGTGGCAGCACCGGGGCGAGTGGTTGGAGCACGAGCTCTTTGCCCGCCCCCACATACAGGAGGTTTGGGTATAAGATAAAATACATCCTTCGCTTTTACTTTACTGCTAAAGCTAAATCCACGAATCCGATGAGACAAGAGCTTGTTGGTTAGATGTGGCAGAATTTGATTTTTCCAGTTTTATATAGGCCTACTGTACCTGTCCTATAATAATTTGAAACCTCCCATAGAAACTGAAAGAAAAAATACAAATACAAAAATACATTCATACAAATAAAACCTGTATTTTATATTCTAGCTGCTGCATAGACTTAAACGTTTAACCTAAATGGTATGATACTGATAAAAAAATACACTCTGAATATGTGCTGCATTTGTTGACAAAATATTATGAACCTATAGCAACTCACAATAATACTAAATTAGTAATTTTATTTACAGACAATATGACATGGCTTTCAAAAACAAAATAAAGTAAAATGAAAGTATTTATTTGACCAGTGTGAATGTGCACAACACAATTCAAAAAACATATTACACCACTACATCTGAAATATAAACATTGCCTACATAAATAATAAAGAAATAAGGCTCCAATTGCAAACTGATCTGTTAGCTGAATTAAACTGAATTATACTAAAAACAAAATAAATGTGGGGTCTCTTATAAACATTATCAAACAGCTAACAGTGGGAAATACCAAAATAGTAAGCATAAACAACCTTCTATGTATCAATTAACCTCTCACATATAGCAACTCACACTGATATTCAATTAGTAATTCATGTAATTGACTATTGTCTATTTCTTTGACCAGTGTGAATGTGAAGAACACAATGCAAGGTTATAGATGACAGGTGAGACTGTCAGATGACATTTTAAATGTATATTTAATGTCTTTTATATCATGAATTATATGTCCTGTATTGATGCAGCATTTAGTAATCCCTTTTTATACCATTTCATATAAGACAGAAATAATTCAGACTTCAGCTCAGTTCGGACATGTGAGCTGGCTAGATGGGTGATATTTTTGCTCAGATGCACTAGATGTGTTTTGTATTTTATTTATTTTAGATAATAAACACGTATTTAACTTTATTTTAGCCAAATCGTCTCAGCAGTCAAAGAGCACAGGGTTACACTTTAATCTTCATCTCTTTGTCCCTATTCAAACTTGTCAGATTAACTATTTTATTTGTACATTTTAGGTGACTAAATACAGCTTTATTGTAACTTGCAGCCAAATTCCATTAACAGTTGTGTTGCCTTTATGGTGCAAGTCAGGTAGGCTATTTTAAAGCCATCCTGATGGCACTCGAGGTCAATTACATCACACTGGTAGCGGCCCCACAGCAGATTCTGTGGGTGCACAACTGTAAAAATGACGCTGTGACTGTTACTTGATTTGCTGGGGATGTGAGGCGGGATTTCCGGTGAAAACAACCCAACCAGTTCCCCCCCTTCCCCCTGGCACCATCTCACGAATAAAATACCTCCATGGTCTCTAATGGAACAATTTAAAGACATGTTATCGAAGAACAGTCGCTTGTCAGCAGAAATGGCGCAAACAGGGACACCTACATTATCTGTGCACGCGCAACATACAGCCGTGTGCGCGCGGAGGGCAATGGTTCATTATATAAGGAATGCATGTTCGGTATTTTGCCACAAGATGGTGCTGCTTTGCCACACTGGTGTTAGTCAACCTGTAATGCTTATTTGCAAAATAATTATGTTATTTTCTAACGTCATTGAAGGATATGAAATGACCAGAGTTTATATATTACACTATTATTGGTTTAGGAAAATATGCAGGGTATTAATTAAGCTTAAGTACAAAAAATATGCCATGCACGTTATTGCAAGGAAAGTGGGAGAGGAAACTTCAAAGAGGAGAGGCCAGGCAAAGGCTACAACATAAACTCAAGGCACACCAAACTCCTGCCATTTTCCACTTCTTTATGTTGAGCAGCCTAGTCCCACAGGAACTATTTCTATTCAATGGGCTGCTCAACAAAAGTGTCTGAAAAAATGACAAAACATTACCAAAAATTGTTCTTGAGTCTCGTAGCTTTTACATTTCCTCAACAGTGGAAAACATTTTTGTGAATATTTGATAGTTAGTCCATCACTGAACATCACACTATTAATAAGTCTCTCTCTTTAAACCTCTCTTTATAGCTGTAAGACCTTCCTCCTTCAGAAATATAGTGAGAGCATCTTTATTAAATTATCAGCCATAAAAGTCAGTGTGTATTAAAACTTAAGCTTTGCAGACCCTTGTATTAAAAGTCAGATAGGGGATAATCTTCCATTTAAGACTCCTGAGTTTGCTGCATGCACCTTTGATATGAGTGGCCCTGACCTCTGAGTCTTGTGGTGTCAATCCTGTCCCGTACCAGTCGACACACTTGCACTCTCCTCTTGACTGACCTCAGACCAGCGCTGGCCCCTCCAGTGTTGTGAATAATTGTGGCCTGCCTTGTAGCATGGATACACCAGCTAGGGTCTCTAAATATATCCAACTGGTGTGTCTAAAGAGCTCAGGCATGAAGATCATATACTGACACTGGAAATCTACACCTAACGCTATTACTTTCTCATCTATTGTGTGTGTGTGCGTGTTTCTGACTCCCTGTTACATTTACATGTTGAGCATTTATCTGATATTTTTATCTGGAGCAGCATTCAAATAAGCTTAACTGTGTGGTGTCTTTGTGTCCCAATGTCTGTCTGTCCCTCTTTATTTTAAAATACAAATTAAGCATAAAAATGTCATTTTGTGACAGTAAATTAACCACAAACCAGTACAATTTGTGTGTCCACGAAAAATAGATGAAATAAGAAAAAAGGGGGACAGACAAGACAAGAAAGACCAACATACAGAAATCAGATAAAATATATCTTTCAGAATGCAGATCTGCCTAAGTGGCAACAAATCATTTGAGCTGCAGTATTACGTTTGGGTTTCAGCACACATTTCTCGGTCACCTGTTTTCTCTTAGCAGCACATGTCACAGAGTGAGTGAAGATAAACCCAGCTGCTTTACGTATTCATTTCAGGCAGCACTTACCGTCCCCTTTTAACTCCAGCCAGCCTTCAACCCTAAGCTCTCAAATCACCCGTGGCTGATAGGAAAATAAACAATTTGTAGTATAGCTGATGATGCCTGAGAGTATTGGCATATTTAAGGATACGGCCTAACTCTTCCTCGTTGAAGTAAACGGACATGATAGACTTATTGCAGCAACACTGGGCAGGTAAATTTCTCAACATTTGTTATTCAGTGAGTGAACCCACAAAGCGGCCACAGAGGTAGACTGCGACGCTGTTCCATCTTCCAGCAGCAGCAATCTGTCTTTTAGTCAAAGATGGTATTGTATTCGGCCTGCAGTGCCATGGAAAGCCCCTCTCCCTCCTCCTCTGCCCTGCACAATGAGACAAGGGTCAGCCTGTCTTTCCTCCACTGTGTTTTTGATTCACTTCTCCTTTAGGAAAATGTTGTATAAACTTTGACCTCCAACAGTGACCTTTTAAACCCACTGGCCCCACCTACAGAGCCTCCTCAGCCAAGGTTTGAGGTAACTGATTCTTCACCAGGGCTGTAGCTAGCTACCACAGAGGACACTGAGGTCATGTCCATATTAAATTAATTTTAAATCAATACATTTGTGGGGTTTGAATGAGTGAATGATTAGTAATCTCCACCCAAATTACATACCTGCAAAAAATGTAGAGAAGGCTTTGAAAAAACACTTAGACAATAATGTAGGGAGATAAAAAATACAATTAAACAGTTACATGAAAAATAAAATGTGAAATATTTAAATATGCAGAAAACTTTCACAGGGTTTGGTTGGTGTTTGTTAAGTGAGTGGGGGTTCTGCAGGGGGTGTTTGGACTCATGACCTCAGTATTTCTAAAATCCTGGCTACAGTGAGTGTGTGCATTGCAGTCAACCTTCAGCAGCTGTCTATTATGGTATCAGCAATGGTGGAAGAAGTATTTGGGTCCTTTACTTAAGTAAAAGTAGCAATACTGCAATGTAAAAACACTCCACTTCAAGTGAAAGTCCTTCATTCAAAATTTAAGAAAGTAAAAGTACAGTTTTCAGAGTGTTATATTATTATATATAAATTATTATTGGACTAATACTACAGATGCATTAATACATAAACACTGTTTTAATGTTGTAGCTGGAGGAGATAGAGCTCATTTTAACTACTTATATTGTGTTTTGCAGTTTTCTATAATAATGCATCATACTTTATAATCTGATCACATGTTTTGGATGAAGTTTTTAATCTGCAATGTCACCAGTAACTCCAGCTGTCAATAAATGTAGGGGAGTAAAAAGCACATGTAGTGGAGTAGAAGTATATGTAGCATAAAATTTAAATACTTAAGTAGAGTACAAATACCTCAAATTTGCACCTATATGCAGTAATTAAGTAAATGTACTTAGTTATTTTCCTTCATTGGGTTTCAGTAGGCCTATAGGAAATTTCCTCTTTTATACCATTTATATAGCTGTCAATAACTTGACTTAATAAAATAACTTTACTCATTGCTCATCAGTACTCATGAAGTAAAAGGTACCACCAAAATGTAGTGGAGTAGAAGTATAAAGTAGCATAAAATGGACTACTTCAGAAAAGTACAAGTACCTCAAAATTGCTACTTAAGTACAGTACTTGAGTAACCCACCACTGGCTATAATGGGTGTATAAAAAGAAGAAAGAAAAGTCCAGATTGAAGCTCGCTGTGAACTTTGTGAAGGATACCTTGGCCTCTCAGCACCACCACCTCCCCCTGCACCCTGCACCCTCCCCCTGTCTGTTGATATCACAGCCCGGAGAGGTTTGAATCCAGTCGGTCGCCATGCTGAGCTGAGAGAGAGCGACAAACTAAACTTTGTCACGCTGCTGCTGCACCGACGCTCATCTCCGTACACACCGGGACAAAGAGGAAAACTTCTCCACGGTGAGTTGCACCATACGCTTTCACCTCAGTGCAGAGTTTAAGTAGCGCTAGCTAGCTGTTGGGAGTAAAGTCTGGGCTTTTCTGGTTCAAATTGCGAAGTTATTTCAGCCTGCGCCCCGCTGGTCGTGTTCATGCGTGCTGTCGCGGACTTCAAGCTCAGCTGCACTTGTTGCACTGTAGCCGAAACCCCCACTGAGACACAAAAGAAGAAAAATACAGCATTATAATTCTTTTTTTTTTTAAAAAAAAGCTCTTCTGCGTTTTGACTGCGCATCAAATTTTAAACATATTTCCGCGCGGCGTTTCAAAACCGAACTGCGGAAAAAACAAAAAAGATGTTGCTCCAGAGTCCACGCAGTCGCTGTCACCGTCCTTGAAGCGCAAAATAACTCGTGAATATAATATTACGTGTCCACCAGCCGTGCTCACGCAAATCTTTTTAAAGATTAAACTCCCCTTGCACTTTCAAAATGCCAATCTGGCACCCAGAGGTCACTCAGGGGTTTCTGCCCTTGGCATGCATAAATCAAGGGTGCTCTTTTCTCTGCAACAACAAAAGACTTTTTATTGACAGCACTGAAGCACATATGCGCAGTTTATATGAAGACTGGTTGGCGCATCCATTTGCCATCAAGCGAAAGAAAGACCTGCAGCATGCACTGTGATGTCTCAAGATGTGTTTTTGTAGTTCTTCAGCCTGGAGGGCATCTTGTGCCAAGTCAGGAAGGCAGTCTGCTGCAGCTGGGGTTCATCAGTGGACTCTCATAAACCTTTCACCTGCATGCATGTCTAGTCTTAGTTGGTGTGGAGACTTGTGGACCAGAGGGAGTAATAAGAAGTTATGGAGCTGCTTTCTGTCTCACCATTTGCCCTCTGGCCTGGCTAACTGAAGTCCTGAGTCTCTCTGTGACTCTCTTGGCTCGATGCAGTATAATTCAAACTACACCATCATCACCGTGTTCCTTCTATTTGGACTTTTTTCAACCCTAAACTGAAGTACAGACTTTTTGAAGGAGAGACTGAAGCCTTCACAAGCCCCAGTTCTTCTGATCTGCACATATTTCTTATAATTGATTAAACGTTTAAGCATATTTTCAGCCAAAAATGCCAGATGTTGGATGGTTCCAGCTTCTCAAATGTGAGGAGTTGCTGCTTTGGGGTTTTGGACTGTGGGTCAGCTGCTTTTCTTTATATTCCAATATAGTAAATTGAACTATAGGGCTGGAACTAAACAAATATTTTCAACATTGATCAATCTGCCGATTACTTTCTTAATCAGTGAAGCGTTTGGTCTATAAAAAGTTTTGTCCCAACAACAGTTCAAAATGCACAGATATTCAGTTTACCCTCACAGAAGACCAAGATATTCTGAAAATTGACTATGAATGATACATTTCTGTCCATTTATTAATTGTTTAATCGACTGGAACCATCAAATTACTTAAGATTAAATTGATTATCAAAATAATAATGTTGATTAATTGTTGAAGTAATTTTTCAAGCTATTATGCCAAATGTTTGATGGTTCCAGCTTCTCAGATGTGAGGATTTGCGTTTTATTGTAAACTGAATTTTTTTTTTTTTACTATTTTTTTTGTTTTTGTTTTATAGGTCAAACAGTTCGATTTATCAAGAAAATAATCTAGAAATGACCTGATAATGAAAATAATCAGCCCTATTCATAATAAACAGAAGAATTTGTGAAATTGCAGCGTTTGTCTTTCCCACATGCCCTTTAACATTTCATATAGGCTCATATGAAATGCATGAGTGAATGCTCGTCACTTAGGAGTAAAGAAATGCCCCTCACGTTATATACAGGCTTAGTTTACATTGCATATGCACTGTGGAATTTTGGAACATGCCAGCCACTTGGTTTTTCCCTAAATACAGCTGTTGTGTTTTCTAAATCTGTTTTCCACAGCTTCATTAGTGACATTAACCACCCCTCCTCTCCCTCCTCGTCGCCAAGCTATGACATCCCTTCCCTCGCGGCCTCAATAAGTAATTCTTCTGCCTCATCGAGTTTGATTCCACAGGTCCTTGGCTGGGTCATGTCAGGCATGAGGGCAGCCGCCCGGATCTTGTCAATATGATAGGCTGGCTGGCGCTTCAGTGGCACCCGGGCAAGCCAGAATCATGTCAGCCAGACCCTCAGGGGGGCCCGGAGAACTAGCCAGAACAGGATATTGCTGTGTGATCATTCACCAGCAGCAGACAAATCATTAAACCAGAGGCTGCGTGCCGCTGAGCGGCTCAGGCATTTCTGTCTGTCACTCTGACTTACCCTCAGGTTAGAGTTTGTGTTTGCATTGTAAAGTTGTGATTGCATCTTGGTAGATTTATTAATTTACATAAAAATAGACAGGTAGGAGTGAGGATGTAATCAATCTTTCTTCATCCAGCTGTTTTCTTGTATTTGACATCAACCCATTTTGTGCTTTTTACTTTCCCATACCTGCTTATGGGAGGAAATCTTTACACACATGTAGCTTTCCAAGGACTTCCCATTGTAGGGAAGCTAATTAGTCTATTTTTAACACGTGTGTCTGTATCTGATTTGTTTAAATTTTGTTAGTGGAGAAAATTAACTATCTTTTAAAGTTGCTTTTTTTTTGTCTTTTTTTCCCACATTCATTGGAAGCACAGGATTCACATGTGCTAAATGAAATTACACAGAACGCTCTTGCTTGTTATAGCCACACATAAGCACGCAAGCCTGTCTTTAGAGTTCTTTTTTCAATCAATAATCAATTTTAAATGGGTGGGAAATGGAAATTTGGTCAGGAACTGCGTGGCTGAAAGAGCGCTTTGTTTTAAACTTGAACTTTGTGCAGAAATGGCACTTGTTTTGGATGTCAGGGGTTATTTACTTGGATGCCTTGTTTGGGTTTCAGAACAAGTCCTGGCTGTTTGTCAGATTTCTCTCTTGTAAAAAAAAGTTGGAGCACTTGAAAATTGGTTCTTACTGGAGCCTATCCAGTGTTGCATATAGGAGCTCACATTAAGCACACATGCTGCATCTGTGTGTTACTCTTCAAATCCGAATGCAATTATTTGACCAACCTAAAAGGAGGAGACCTGGGTTTTAAGAGACGTCACGTTTTCTTCACATGCCTACAGTGAGCGGCTGTCAGGTAATTGAATAAACTCTTAATGGATTTGAGGGTGACCATTCATGAGCCTTTAGAGGCTTTCTTCTTGCCCCCTCTGTTGGGTTTGGTCGTCAGCCAGTTCCTCTAGTAGAAAAGGCTGGAATACCTGCAAATGGTCCGGGGCAGTAGCACCCTACCTCCTGCTGTGGAGGTCACTGTAAAAGGTGCTATGTCTTTGACACAGACGCATACAGCCCCTTATTGTTCCCTCTTGCTCATTAGCAATCTAATTATCATGGATCTCCTGGCAGTCGAGTCAGCAAACAAGACCCTTTTACTTGAATTCAAAATCATACGCACTGCATGCTGAAAGATGAAACATGCGACGCACACGACAACAGTGGTGACCTTTCATACGAGCCGATTGTTTGTCGTGGTTTTAGGAAACAAGGTAGGCAAGTTTGATGTATGACTGGCAGCAGCCTCATTGTTTTGGTCCTGCAGGAGTTAAAGGGTGGAGGTCAGGGGCCAGTCTATGGTGCTCTGATGTTGAGGTGTGCTGTGCTTGGCTCTAAGGAACAGACATCTGTGGCAACCCCCACCTCCTTTTGAAACACACACAAACACAAACCTCCCCTGCCACACCCAAGTACCCCAGCACCCTCAGGCTGGAATAATTTCCTCTTGGCAAAGAGAGAAGCATCTGGCTCCATATCAGCAGTAGACAGTGGCATGTGTAGACACTTTGTGTTGTGCCTGTGTGTTACTGGCCATGCATAATGCATTGCCGCATTCCAGAGATGTCTCGGCAAAATTGTCTCATCATTGAATGGTGGTTTCAAATCAGCTGATACAAAATTAAACACTAGGCGTTAAGCTTGGTTTCCTGTTTTCGCGTGTCAGGTAACAATACAGGTGAACAACAGTCCACACCCTGCAGGCCTCAGTCACTTTCATTCTTTTCAGTGGCCAAAAGTAGTTAAAGTGTTAGTGTCCGCAGCACAGTAGTTAGTTATTTGTTTGAAAATGCTGGCAATAATTGCATTAATGTACAGGGAATCCGTGAAGATTTCCAAGATGCTGCACCCATAGCTGTGACTGAGTTTTGCTGATAGTACAGGAAGCTTACTGATGCGTTGCTGCAGTGCTATTGACAGCTTACTTGATGTTTTGAAAAGGTTCCCAGTGTTGTGTTGCCGAGAGCAGGGAGCTGGAAGGGAATGGAGCGGGGAGCTAGCCTACATACAGTACATTCTGTTACTGAGGAGGATATCACTGTGTGACACAGCTGAATGGAGAAGGTGCTGTCTGTCTTTGTGCAACTTTCATCTGTAATGAAGCGGTTCAGTGGTTAAACACTCAATAGCGTTTGTTTATAGGGGATAGTTTTGCATAGGGAAGTTGTTGCATGACAGAAACTTAATTTGCAGTCAGCAGATTTGAATCAGTTTTCCTTTATCGGCTTGTTGTCGCTCACTGTTTAATTTGTTTAGTGTTTGCATAGTGAGAAATAAGTATCAGCATAACGATCCATTGCCTGAGGATGCAAACTGTCTTTACATTTAACCTGTGTGTGTGTTGCCAGTCTATTAGATACAGCCAGGTAAAACTAATGCAGTCTAATACAACAGCCATGAAATAAATCCTCCCTTCATGAAGGTTTCAATGTTCAGTTTTTGTTGAAAATGTTTTAGAGAGGTGTTTCTATTATTTACTCTACCCTCATTGATATAAATGGGTTGGACACAATTTTAGAAACGCCTCTCTGTATGATGCAGCATAATTTAACAGCACCACAAACTACAGCCTCCAAAAATAACCATACAGTCATTTATACACCTCTCTAAAACTGTCAAGAACAAAAACTGAGCATTATAACCTTCATGGACTTAGAGTTTGTTGCAGGACTGCTGTATTAGACTGCATTAGTTTTAGCTAGGTGTACCTAATAAACAGGCGACTGAGTGGACATCACCCAATGCTAAATACAATGCTGAGAGAGGGCAGCAGCTGGACCTGCAGTCCCCATTCACTCCTTAAAGGAGGGGGGGGGACGTCCCCACAACAATAGACACACTCCCACAGACGCACATGCACACTACTCTAACCTCAACCCCCTCCCCCCTCTTCCCTCTCCTCCTCACCCGCCACCCCAAATTCCCCCTCCCCCCTCCTCGGCAATTGTGTGCATTGACGCTTTCCAGAGGCACGATCTCTGCGCTGTCGCTCTCCACTGGCGAGCAGCGTTTGACTGCTGTGACAGGGGGAAAAGGCAATCCTGGCCGTTTTGTTATACACTCAGATGGAGCCAGAGTGGCTGCCACTGACATGCGTTAAAGTGAAACAGGCCTTTAATGCAAGCACTATCTCTCCACCCTCTGCAGCCTCCTGTGCTTTTTTTGTTAGTGTTTATCGTGCAAGATAGAGAGAGGCAGAGGGAGACCGAAGGAGGGAGTGAGAGAGAGAAGGAGCATGACCGGGGAGGAGGTGACAGACTAGTCGTGCTGTATGATCATATTCTATTTTTTTTTTGCGTCTGTCATGCAAACCAGTGGTGACTTTCCCAGTAATAACAGTGTGACTGGAGGAGCCTCTCTTTTCAGCGCTCTTCTCGATCAACCTGCAGGATCTTCCACTCAGATTATGGTAAGATTCATGTCGCAAACAGCTTGTGTGGAGCATGTTGACTGCTGGCATCTCACAATGTCAACACCTTTTTCCTCTGCCATAGTAATCAGATATTTTTTTACGTTTACTCTGTGCAGTGGAGAGAGTCTCCACTCCAGCATGGTAGCATGGCATGCTATTTTTATCCAAATCTCATCTGGGAGGTAAATAATTCAGTGTTTTCATGATGCAGCGAGTGGGACTCTGCTGTGCCTTTTTTTATTTGAGGAAATACCCACTCAGTTCACTTTCTGCTTTTTGCTTCACTTCGGCTGTATGAGCTAAGATTTAAAATGTTTAAAGGAGAGAAAAAGGCAGTCTTTTTTTATTATAATTTTCACTGTTGTCTACTGTTTTGTTTACGGTAAAGCCGGCCAGACACTGCAGATTCAGCCAATTCCCAAAAGATCCGTTCCAAATTGCAATGAGCTTGTTTTAATATTACTGCAGTAGTATTTTACATGTTGTGGCTAAAACTGTAGTCTTGAGAGAACTGTGCTATAAAACTGAACTTTGCTGCAGAACAGAAACACCATGTTCGCATCTTCCAGACATCTGCGTCTCCACATTTTTCTTCTTACTATCCGTTCATAATAGAAATGCACTACCTTTCTCTCTTTTTGTCAACATTTAAGATGCAGCCATCTTGTTTTAATAAACTATATTGGGATTGCCACTAGACATAACCAACCGGCCGCTCCGTGTTTACGGTCGGTGTTATCAGCCGCGTCATGGCTAGTCAATTGATCTGTACTATGTGAGCATAAATGTCACAGGTTCTGGCTGTGCAGAAAGGCAGATTTTAAAAACATACAAGATCAATAAAATCGCACAGTGCCCATCTTCACATGTGGAAAGAGTTTGTCTTCCCCTGACTGGCTGTTGTCATGAGTTCATAAATCTCCCTTGAGACGGGAAAGAGTGGTATTGCCCTCCCAGCTTCAACATTTCAGATTTTTTTTTTTTTTACCATGCCACAAGTTGCTCTCCTTAGCGAGGCATTGACTTAGAAAAAGATTCACGGTTTAATTGTTTGTGAGAGTTGTGCTCAGGTAGATCAAAGCTAGCTAACACGTCTTCTCAAGTGCTATCGCTCCACTTCAAAGGGCACTGTTCTCTGAGTAGGTCTCTATCTCAGCCGTGCACTAGTAGAAACCACTCTGTCTCTTGCCATTCATGTGACCTTAATTTAAAACCACCAGCTGCAAATTTGTTGCAGCACAGTTTGGCTGCTCTTTATTGTTCACTGCAGTACTGCACTCAGTATTGTGTTGAACGCCAGCATCCACACACTATCGTTGTTTGCGTGAGAAGGCAGGAAGACCACATACATCATCACAACAGCGAGCATGGGACATTTTTCATATGAAGCTCTCACATTTGGGTGGATTGCCACATTGTGCAAAAGTATGGACTCTTGCATATTTCAACAATTCAGTAATGTAAGGAAATGTCATTTGGAAATGGACTTATTGTGCTGAGAGAGAGAGAGAGAGCGATTTCATTCATAACATTCAAGGGTAGCCTCTTTTTTTAACTCAACAATGAATTAAAATAAATAATTGGGCAGATAAACCTGCGCAATCACCCCCATGGATTCATACGTATCACTCAAATGGCGTTTTTCTTCTTTTGAAAATATTTCCCATAAACACAGCAGCTGAGAGACCAGAGGAAATGGAACTAAACTGATTACCGGAGATTGCTTGGGTGTATACAGCTAATGCCTCTTTATGCACTGAAGATAGACACATGGACAAAAGTTCAATGGGCTGCTATTAGGCAGGAAAATGAAAGAGACAGGCCGACAGGTAAACAAATGCACTGGAGCATCAACATCAATTCATACTCGACCTCGACAGTGAATTCAGGGCTGATGCAGTGTGGAGAAGGTGACAGGAAAGCGGGGAAAAGGAGGCACATCAGCTTGCTGAGCTATGGTCCCCACACTGACAGACTGCCGCTGGCTGGCTCCGAGGCTGGTGGCTGTCTTTCTGGGTTTGGGGCTGATGCATATGGGCGGGGTTGAGACCCTTCCTTCACTCCTCTGTCTCCTGTAGCTGACAGCGCTAAAACAGTTAGATCCTTTATCAGTGTTGGATTATTAACTGAAATAGATTTGATTTTTTTGAGGTAAACATATGATTTTAAACCTTTTCTGACACAGGTCTATTATGTGTACTTGACTGTCTGTGAAATGGTATCGAACCTTTTATCTGCTTATGAAACCTAAATCCCACTCTGGCAGGTCACAATCTGTGTTATGCCAGTGTGTCAACACATAACAGGGTATAATCTATTAATCTAATGTGCTGCTATCGTAATCTTTTTAAAGGCAGACAAGCTGAAAAGCTAATGCCAGGTTTTGGAGATTGCTCATCAGCCAACAGGACACAGGATGTGCCTTGTCTCATCGCCTCATTAAAATTTAAAAAATCAGAATGCTGGCAGTGAACATCTGCCAATTTATGTGCATTCCCAAACATGCATCATTAGCAAAAGGTGTGTTTGTAGATTGTTACACCCTCTTGATCTTTTCATTAATGGATGACAACCAGCTGCACTGAAACAAAATTGTCATCATTGCTCCTTTGTCACACAATGCATTCTTCATCTGTGATTTGGATTCACACTGTCTGCTCGCTACCCAGAGGATTTCTCGGTGCACTCTATTTATGCTAGCTAGCTGGCTGGTTGGCTGCCTTGGTAGCTATGGTAACAGTATCCCCCCCTAGAAAGTTGGAGAGACCAGGCCTTGCTAGGCTAATTGTGAGCAAGTGAAGCATGTCTGCAGAGTTAGCTGCAGTCCCAGCCTGGGTGAGGGCCTGTTGGAGGGCAGGTGGATTTTTTTTTTGTTGTCTTCACTGATTTTCACAGACACATCACTACAATAGAAGTGATTAACTCAGACCTTTGTTTTATAAAGTTGAATCATCGGGCTATTTGACCTAGATACATGTAGAACAAAATAATGTACATAATCCATGATAAAAAGACTTAAATTTGGGACTAAATCGCCATTGCAAACGCTGTTAAATAATATGGGGCATATTATGTTGCACACTAATTATCAGTATTTATCAACCTTCTTTATATATTTCTGTGTAGGAGTGTCTGTAACTGTACACAAAGAAACTGATCGACAGAAAATGTATCTGCAACTATTTTTATAATCGATTCATCGAAACATTCCCTCGTTCCTGCTTCTCTTTGATGTTTTTTCTTTGTCATTTATAATAGTAAACTGAATATCTTTGGGTTTTAGACTGTTGGTTGAATAAAATAAGCTATCTGAATACATCACCATGGGCTGTTACAGGCATTTTCTGACATTGTATAGACAAAACAATGAAATGATAATGAAAATAGGTGTCAGTTGCAGCCTTAAACTATGTAACTATAAAGTTAAAGTAATTTTCCATGAGGTATTAATATTATCTTGTCTTCCTGTAGGTGTGAATGAATGATTTACTCTAAACTAACGTTGCTTTTTTCCCCTCTCCTGTAGACTGGTGTTGTGATTTGCCCTGGGCCTCTCCCACAACCATTTCCAACTGTCTGAAGAAAAGTAGAAAAGAAGTTTTAATGAATCAGTATTCGCTAGCCGACGCCATGACAGACAAGTAAGTGGTTTATCTTTTTTCAAAAGTGTGTTTGTGTGTATCTGTGTAAAGGGCCCACTGTGCTCTGGCCTTTTGTTTAGTGTGAAGCAAGAAGATGATGTTGTCTCTTGTGATTACACTTCTCTCACTCTGCACAAGATTGTCTCCTGGAAGTGTTTGTGTGAGTGTGTTTCAGTACAGGAGTGGAGGAGAGTCGGGGGTTCTGATAGCACAGAGAGAAGTGTGTTGTGTTGGGGGGGGTTGGTATAAAGACAGTCTGTTTTGCCCCTGAAGAAGTGTGACATTTGCATCAGGGCTGATTTGCATTCTCGTTCACTGTGCTGGTATGTTGCTGCTGCTGTTAGTTGGTCTTTATTTCCCTGACAAAACACAGTCATTTAAAGGGTTTTGAGCTACCTCTTCCTTCGCTCCTTCTGTATTCTCCCCCTTTTTCTTTTTTGTGGTTCCTTCTTCATCTTTTCCCTTCCCCCTTTTCATTTTGGACCCCGTTCTCTATGCTCCCTATCTCTTTTCTCCTTTTGTCTCTTTTGTCAACTTTGCCTTTGTCTCTCAGTCCGTTGTTTGTTGGGATTTTATCTATAGAGGATGGAGAATTTGGGTGCAGTAAGCAAAATAATCTGCCGTCAGCGTTCATAATAAGCGGAATAAGTCGTGCGGGCCAGTCAGCTGAAAGGGATAGGCGCAAACACAGTGAAGGCCAAACAAGGCCAGGCCTATTATGTGCTTGAGTTACAGAAAATGAAAGGGGCAGTTAAAAAAAAGGCAGTAACAAAACAGAAGAAACAGGTTGTTTTCAGAATACTTTAATGAATCGTAGTGGTAATGGATGCTTGTGCAGGACTCAGTGGAGAGGCAGAGGAGGTTTATATGCATACAGTAAAGTTTCCGGTGTTGGTAGAGGAAATGAGGTTGACGTGATTCAGTGTTTGGATGCACTTAGTCAACCTGCAGCATTTCTACACTTATTACTAATGCATCTGTTGACCCTTTTTGAGAGAGAGAAAGTGTGTGTATGTGTGGGGGGCAGGTCTGGTGAGTCAGTCTTTCTATGAAACAGGCCTCAGGGTAGTTCGCCTGGCTAACACCAGCACACTATAATGTCAGTATAATGCATCTAGTCGGTTAGTAGAGCCGGATAATGCTATATTTGCCCGGAGGGGAATTTCTCTTGCAAATTAGAAGGTTGCACCACTTCAGCCATTCCCTTAAGGATGCTTTGCAATTTTTGCAGAGCCACACGTTTAGGCATGGAAGTTTTTAAGTGTTTTGGATGCAACATAAAGGGAAAAACAAGAAAAAGATGTTCTTGGAAACCTTATTTTGAAAACAAGATGCAGCAGTATTTTTTTTTTTTTTTTAAATAAGGCTCTGCTGGACCAAATCAGAGCAAAGTCAAGTGAAGTGAAGGCTGGGAGTTTCTAAGTAAGTGATGATGTTGTTGACAAGTTGTCCCATTGGATGAAAGGTATCCAAGCAACCAGAAAGGGGCGAAAGGAGGGAGGGTAGTAGTTTATTGTGTGCTAGATGCTAGTCCATGTTGTAGGATGATTATTCGTCGGGGAAGAATGATAAATGTTACGCCGAAAGGAAGTGAGGGGAAAAGTTGGAGGACCCCCCGACAGTGACGGCGAACAAAGCCTCCCTCAACATGGGACTACTTAAGATTCATACAAAGGCAGAAGAAGACGGCCACTTATTTTCTCTCTAACACACACACATGCAGCCCCCCTTTTTTTTCTCTAGCCTGCTCATGAGCAAACATTTACACATAGTGGGATATCAGTGGACATTCCTGTAGATATGTGCATTCCAATTGGTATTCCCAGATACATACTAGCCTGCAGACACATAATTTCCTGACATTTTCCAACAAAGTGCACATGACCTTCAAGTGCACAATCTTCACATTTGTTTAGTAAAAGAGCTTTGCATCTGTGTTTTCCATGCAGATGTTGCTATTGATTCAGGAGCTGATTATCCATCTGCAAATGCGCTCTTGCAACCCGTAAAAAAACATGTTTCAGTTGCAGGATTTTAAGTTCAGCCTCCTATTGTACCAGGATACTCTGGGATGAGGAAAGTTTCTAAAGCCAGATTTTCTCCGTAGTGCTCGTAGACAGGGATTCTTTCTGTTGAAATTCAAGCCTGCGTAATCCTCTTCAACACACTGCTTTGTGTGCATATGTGCGTGTGCAAAAGTACAGAGTCCATGCACCCTCCAATCAGGATTTGAATGAACAGGAATTTCACCTAGTTGTTCTATTTTTTTTTTTCTTTCAAAATGATTTGCACCAGGGTTCACTGTATTGCATCATATATGAAAGTAGGACAGAAAGACAATGCCCCAAATAAATGACAGAATGTAGTCGCATGAAAAATATGTCACTTGACAAATAAAAACATCATTTTGACATTTCTAAGTGTAAAACTCTCGGCTGTGAATTGTGCCTCCATTCTTTGGGGAAAAATGCAAAAGCAAGATGGAAAAATGTGTTGTTCCTTAAGCCCTCAAACCATACGTTCATGTTTCTTTATGCCACGGTTCCATTCTTGTTTTCCATGAGGAGAATCCTCCTCCTACTCATTTCTCCTCATTCTTCTCTTTGTCCTCTCTCTTCAACCACTGTATGAATTTGCACGCTCGAATATCCTCTCTCATAGCAAACCCTGTTTTCTCTCTCTTCCTCTGTCCCTCTCATTTTCCTTCCCTCCCCCACCTGTGGTGGTGCACGCTGACAGGCCTGTCAGAGACTTGGGATGTGTATAGATGGACAGTAAGGGTGGCTGCACAGATGAGTGTGTGTGTGTGTGTGTGTGTGTGTGGGGTGGGCTGGGGTGCTTTTACTGGAATGACCACACTGTCGTAGAGATGAGAGGCCTTTCCCAGTCTACTGTATATCTGTTTGCTTTGTGTATCCGTATCAGTCAGGGTCCCTCGTGCGTGTATTCATGTCAGTCTCGGGGGAGCAAGGATCCAAAACCACCATCAGAAGCTGGTTAAGAGCTTTCTGTCACTTACACAAAGCTGCAACACACATGTCAGTTAGAAACCTGCTAAACTCCCAAATGTTTGGTCAGATGTTGCACCCTTGAGAATAAAGACACGCAGTATAAAGAATACTGAACAGAAGGATTTGTTAGGAGTACACGTTGCTCTTTCTTGTGCAATCCAATCTGCAGTCTGACAGTATGTTTGTAGATGAATTATTGCATTTGTCCTACTTCCCACCAAGCACCTGAATGCAACAGTTTTTAAAATTGTCTTTGCTCTAAACGGCATCAACATGCACCAATAACAATAACAATTTTAGGGATTGCCACGAAATTTGGTACAGACATTGATGATCCCCAGAGGATGAATCCTACTGACTGGTGATCCACTGACTTTTCCTCTTGTGCCACTATGTGGTCGACATTTGTGGCTTTGAATGAAATATCTGGACAACTATTGGATGGATTAGCACGAGCTGTAGACTTAGTCTAGTTGTAGGCTACTTAAATGAATGGAAACCTGTTGTTCTTTAGACTTTTTGAGACATTAAGCTTATTTCTGAGGCAAGACTGAACTTTTAAGAAAATAAAATTAAAACTTTTATTGCGCTCTTTTCTGTTAACGATAACATGGGGGAAATATAGACTCTACTCGTAGTTTGGTTGCATTGGACAATTCATCTGGAGACTTCCTGATAGTAAGGATTTGGTTCAAAATGCCTGAAATAAATTCCCAAGTGCTGTAAGACATAGGGTACTGGTCAGATAAATGCAGTTGTGGTGGTCACAAGATACTGACGAAAGCTTTAGCTGGGGCCTTTTTATCAGCTCGGGGGAAAATCAGGTGTCACAGTGGAGTGAGCTCAATAGTCCATCCTGTCGGTATGTTTACCATAGGCTGGGTTTCTGAAGGGCCTATTAATAAATTTGTTCTGGCTTGAAGAGTCTTCAAAAGGCCAGCTTTGCCCGGTCCTCATTCAAGTCCACTCATCAATTAAAAAAAACCCAGACCCATGACATCTCCACTTCCTCTCTGCGCCCTCTCCACACCGCGGTGTCACCAAGGGCGTGGTTTGGGGCACGGCTGGGCTCGCACCCAGACTCGACACCCACTCAGGACATCCTGAATTGAGACATGTCACTGGTGTCACTGGGATTCGTGGGTGCACAGTTTAAAACTATATCAGCTGTCTCAGGGTTTTGTGGGAGCTGAGGGAAGCCGAGTCAAAGTGCTTCCTTAGGATGTCGAGGGGGATGCACCCTTTGGCCTACGGCTCATCAATCTTGCGCAACTGTCATCTTCTCCCAGTGGTCCATTGATGCTGTCAGAGGACGGCGAGAGGCAGGGACTCGTTGTGTCGTGTATTTGTGCTCGTGTTTTTTTTTTTTCTTTGTGGGTGTGTCTCTGAGTGACAAAGTGACAGGAGAATGGGAAGGTCTGGAGAAGATGGGGGGAAAAACACAGGACGATACATTGTGCATATTGAAGGGCTGCACTGTCGTAAACACTGCAATTGTAAAGCATGGCTCTTGACCTTGATCTACATGAGTAACCATCCTCCGTGGCTTTGGGAATTATGAAACTGATAGTAACCATGAAACTGCTCTGAAGTAATATGCTATTATTTATGGTCAGCTAAAATCTATACTTCATGACAGAAATGCAATAAGAAATCTTAATATGGATAAATATTACCCACTGCAACCAACTCATTATAGGATACTGTGGTCACTGTTAGATAAATGGGAAACCCGAGAAGAGACAGTAACACACAGTTAATGTTCATGGACTTTTTTTATTTTTTAATCTTTAATATGATTTGTTGTAAGTGAACTGCCCATGTTTGTAGTCTGGTGTGTATCATCTCTGCTTAACATAATCTGATTATTCTTTTATACAGTAGAGCAGGGGGCCTGCATTACAGTAGCTTACCCCACCAAGCAAATGCTAATGAATCTGCATATTTGGGTTGATTTGGGTGACCTGAATTCAGTTGTCTGGAAGATTTGTCTCCTTGTTCTGGGACAGTATTTATTGCTTTGCCAGCAACGTCCATTCTGACAGCTCTAGTCATTGTTATCTTGGGATTTTACTGATTTTTGGTTTATCTTTATTTATTTAAAGATACATTGAATATTTTTTAGGATGTGGAGATAATTAGGCATTGATTCTCTGTTAAAAAGTGACCATGAGTCACAAACTGAACTATAGTCGAGGCAAAGTAAATATGTAAGCCCATGTTTTCCACTCAAACAGAGTTGGATTGTAGTGGACTGTGGGAATAAAGCTTGTGTACTTGTGCAGGGAGAATGTATTCAGCCTTGTTGTAAAGGTTTTCATTTTGCTCAGGGAAGCAGTCTAAGGGAACAGACTGGAAAGTGTTGTGAATGGAGGCCCAACCATCTGTCACGACGGCAATAAGAAGATTTCTACTTTCCCTCCCTTTGACTTATAAGATCTTGTTTTCGTGCACTGAAAAGAAAAGCAAAAGAATTTTTCCGGCTTACTGTTCTGTTACTCCTGATGCAGATTATTCCCTAAAGTCTTTGTTCTCGTTTTGATTCATTAGTGATGCACGACTCCAGTACTGACGCTGTACACAATTATAAAGGCACTGGAAACCTATTTTCTCTATCAGCTTCTTCTTAATTTTCCTGCCAAAGTTAAAACGGTTTTGGTTGTTTCCACTTGAGAGATTTTCTGTCTGTGCTGTTTTTGTCTGTGCTCCTCTCAGTGGTTGCAAGTGAAGTTGAAAAAGGGGGATGTCACGTACTTCTAAGGACCAATTAGGTTTGAATCAAAATCTGATGGCAGTTGTTGGGATGTTTGCTTATGTTGCCATTCAAATGTAATCAAACCACACTGACAGTGAGTGTTAAACTCTTAATAGATAATAACTAAGAATCTTTTTAGCCATGCTAGTCAGTCAGTTTTCATCTAGCGCTACCAACAGACAGACCAAGTTTTCATTCATCCAGTGAAATATCTCAACATTTACTACGTATACTTTGGGTTTTGGACTGTTGTTCTAACATTTTGTACACTAAACAATTAATTGATGATTCAAGAAAATAATCTGCAGATTGACCGATTTATGAAAAGAATTCTGAGATGCAGACCAAAGAGAAATACTTTAGATTTGTAAGCAAGTTTTCAGGGGGGTTAAAGGTAGAGTGGTCTTGATGACCAGCGGTTTGACCCCAACTACAATTCGGGGAAAAAAAGACACGTAACCTTTTAACATATAAAAGTTGAACTCCCTGCATTTTATCCAATGCATAATGCAACAATTCTCTGCATTCCACTATCAAATTGATAATCTTATAAATTGTGCAACCTGTTCTCAGAATAAAATATGCAGATTTAAGGCTTGGCCGTGGCTGACCCCTCATGGGATTAGCCCACATAGAGCAGATATAATTCAACAGTGTTGAGGGGAGAGTGCTTTCCCTTTTTTTATTTACGTCTGGCTGCTCCACCGCCTTACATTTAATCTCAGACACACTGGAAAATGGTGTGAGGCCACAGCGGAAGAGGAAATGAATTTGCCAGTCACAGACCTCAGGTTCCTCTCATGGTATTCACACAAGATAATGTTTATCATTTGGCTGCTCACCATTCATTTGTCCTTGGTTATAAAAAAGTTAGCACAGTATCCTGACAGACATCATGTGATATCACCGGCTTAGTGGTCAGTGGATATTTAAGTCACTATATAATTGTGTTGTCCTTCCCAGGGTGCTTATCTACCGTGTGTGTGTGTTGATGGATAAATAGGTGATATTCCTGTATGTTTTTATAAATGTTATGCAGTTTTATTATGCAACATGTGTTCTCATTGATCCATCATCATATCTGTCTAACCATAGTCTAGACGACTAACCACATGTACACACACTCATCATGCACACACACAAACTGCTTCCTCCCTCTTGTAGGCGCGCACACACACACACACACACACTACATAACTGTCTTGTCTGATCTCTCTGTCTTCTCCCCCCCCCTCCCTAGCTTGAGGATTTTATAATTCTCTCCGGAGGAAGAGCGTCGCATCTTGTAAGGAGCCACAGGTCAGAAACTCTACTCCTCTCCCTCCCTCCCCTTTTTTTGCTGTGCAGACCAACACTGGGCTGCTCGCGGGGCCCGCATGCTTCAACACGAATGCTGCATGCTTCTCCAATCCCCCCCCCCCCCCTGTAACCACCTCAGGGCTTTAGTCCTTTTTTATTCCCCCTGCATGTCCACACCTGGGCAATCTAACTTTGATTTGATTCTGCTTGGCTTTGGTGCTTTTGGTGCAAATTTTGAGTCCTTTGCAATGATGCTTTCCTTCTTACCCAATCATTTTGTCATTTGTCTTCGCTTTGTGATTTGGATTTCCTTTCCTCTTTAAGTTGTGATTCTCTAGTTTTATATGTACTTGGAAGCAAGCTGATAGTCTGTGTTGTCTTATTTACATCTACTGATGTTTATAATAACATACATGGCTGCTTGCTTCCAGTGGCTTTGTGGACAAACACCTTTGCTCTGCAGTTGACTGTTCGCTGAACCCCTCCCCCAAACAGTTATTGTCCAATCATAGCTTAGCAACTGTAACGAGGCACATCAGGTCAAGCGTTGGATTTCTCTAAATGCTGAAGCAGTGTGAAAGGGGCTTTAAACTCAAGAGTTCGGTGGGTGGTTTCTTTTTTTTATTGCCTTTTCAGAATCAAAAACACTGGAGCAGAAGTGTAAGTAATTGATTGAACAGTGTGTTTGTCTCTAATGTTAGCATTTCCAGCTAACCAGCGTACTACCAACAGTGGTAACCTAACCTAATGTTACTTCCACCGCCAAGGAGCGTTTCTTTAGCTTATTATGTTATTATGTGGAGGTTTCAGATTATGTTACAAAACGCCCCGTTCAGGAGCAACACATTCACAGCGTAGGAGCCAAGATGCCTCTATATCAAAGTTAAAATAACATTAGCAGCTCTGTCCTGCTCTTTATTCGGTTTAGTTTACACTCCAGCAATTAATAACTCATTACCCAAAGTAGCATTACGTTTCCTAAAAAGTATCCCAAATAGGTTAATCCTCAACCTCAAAGCCTTTTCTCTTGTAAAAGTGAAACATATATTTTTTAAATACGAACAATAAAGCATAAATCTCACCTCTGTGTTGCTGTCCAGGTGTCTGCATCCAAACAGCATTTTAATTGCACGTTATTTATATGACTGTACTATAATACTAGGCCTAACTACTTCTACACTGCAGCACACGAACATATAACTTTAGCCTCAGACTTTTGATATGATATCCTGTATGTAGCCATCAAGTGCACATTTAAGACCCTTTTTACATGGTTCTCATTTTAAAACGAGTCAGCTGGAAACGATAAAAAGTCAGCTGGAGATAGTTTCCAATCAACTCACAGAGTTAATGATGGTTAGCTAGCTAGCTACAGGTAATAAAATATGCTAGCGGCCGTCATCATTTCGGCCGACAAAATCAGCTGTCATTGGCTAGAAATGAGAAGCCTGCTTTTGTTGACTTCTGTGTGAAATCGAGGACCCACTGTTTCAAAAATACTATGAAGTGATATTGTAAACTGCATAATGTGGCGTCCAAGAGTAGAATGCTTGACATGCGTAGCAACACTAACTAAGGGTGGAGAGGCTTAGCGAAGGGCCAACTGATGCCAGCACCTGTTTCCCAGGGATCAGTACTTTCATAAGTGCTGCCCATGCATTTTTTCTTTGATTACATTTATGATGGATGCTTACTCAGCTGCTTGAATTTTAAGTGATCTAATTTTCTTAAATGCCTTCAGTTATTTCCATTACCATGAGGACGGAAGCATGCCCTAAATCTGCCCGCCAGATCACGAGAAAACTGTGTGATAAGTGTTTTTAAAGTTTTGGGCTTGGCTTTGTGTTGTTTACGCCTCTCTGTGCTGTGAAGTAAATGGCGAAATTAGTGTTTTATCTCCTGGTATGCCAAGTTCAGGAGGACACACTGTTGGTGTTGTGGCAGCCTGTGGGTGATGGGGTGAGTTTTCACACAGCACTCCAAAGGAGGTTTTTGTCTCCGCCGGCCAAAATTACCACCATGAAATCGGTGCCTGCTGAAGACTGTGCTGAGAGAAAAGTAGAAGAGAAAGGAGTCCCTTCTTTTAAAGGACGAAAGGAGAGGAGAAAATATAGCAGGGTTTTTTAGTGATGTTTACAGCCCCTTCAAATGTCCCCTGACTGGTGGGAAAGCCTAGTAACTGTATTCTGAAAGACGGTTTGCTTTGTGTCTTTATTTGTCTCCTGGTATTCTTTCACCAGTGAACCAAAAAATCAGTAAAATGTTTGCAGTGTAACTAAGGGCAGTCATATTTAGATATTCCTATTCCACGTCAGTTGATTCAAAACCCAGACCTAGAGATTTATTCCACCCTGGGAGCTGAAGTCACCTGTTCTTGGCTAAAGCTACCACCAATGCGACTACCATTCACCAACTTGGGACCGCAAGGCCTTCAGCTGGGGACCACAAGACCTTCAGCTGGGCTTTCGCAGCTTCCCAAAATAGTCCCACATTATACGCCTCAAGGCCTGGACTGGCACCACAGTAGTAGCCTTAAGAAAACTACATCAAGTGAAAGGTTTATGACTTTACTGTGAGCGGTGGCATTCATGTGAGCCCAGACTTTATGGTGTTTTTATCCAATGACGCGTAACAAAACAAGACATTTTTCACTGGATCTTGAAGGCTGCATTTGAAGAGCAGTATCACCTGTACGCCCTCTCCTCACAGCAGCTCAGCTTAGTTTTGGAAGTTTGAGTTATCTTCCTCCAGGAAATATCTTTTTTTTTTTTTAAATCCATTTACTACTATGTGTGCATTATTGGTAATATTGACATTTTGCATCTAAGACATTATTCTTTTACTGACAGAAGGAAAAGGGCTGTTTGTACAGTAGTAATGACTTAATTGCCTTCAGGAAACTGCTGTCTGAGAACTGTGTACTTATCGGGATGACGACATAAGGCCATTTTCAGATGTGTAAATGCATAAGTAGCTTCTTTTCTAGGTGATCCTCAAAACTTAAGTTCCGTTATTGTTATTTTTGCCATTGCAGATGTCAATAGTAAAACTCCTCCACTTATTTTCTGCTTTTTAATTAAAAGAAAAGGCGCATGGTGATTATGTTTTCATGTTGGACTACAGAGACACATTCGGTACTTGGACGGGGAACACCACGCAGCAATCCTTGTTCCTCTAGTTAGCTTACTTCACTTGTCTGTATGTTTTATAGGCAAGTTTTTCAGATCTTCCAGAGCCATGTGACTCAGAGAAAGGGCGTGTTGTTTTTAAAAAGCTTGCCATCGGCAGACTAAATATACCCTTTACTGGACCTGACCCCTCATTTGGCTTTGCTGTGGCCACTTTAGGTCGACATGCTAGCTCAGCAGGGGCCCTACAACTAGTAATTACATAGGAGGGTTTCCATTTAACATCCCCTGTATAGTGTTGCCTTCACACAAGATCTTTTCCTCAATTTAGACATTTGGGTTGTCATTGATGGTTTACCTACATTTTAATTCTACCTACTTCATTTATTTTCTGTACCAGATTCCAGCCAGTTACACATCAGAAATGAGCATCATGTGCTCCTTGTCATCATGCAGCCTTAAATGTAGATGTGATCTAATGTCGTGAATGTAGCAGGTCATGCTGTTAATCCTTGATCTGGCTTTTTAAAAGTTAAACTTTTCCTCCCATCTGTCATCCAGTGAGCTCACCATGGATAATGTACGATGACTGCTGCATCATCTGTTGCAGTTTTTAGATGATTTTCTCCATATGACCAATATTCAGCTGTGCAGTGGGGGCCATGCAGCTGTTCACTGGCTTTCGGATGACTGTTAACATGATGTGGCTTCGACACGGTGGCTTTGCACTTCACAACTGAAGGCTGACGTCTATCTTCAGTGAATTCCAGATGGTTTGGACATGGACCAGAGCTGCAGGTTGAACTGTTAGTGTGTTGATTTTATCCAGACAATTTGAGAAATTGAGCAAGTTAGACTGTTCTTCAAACTAAATGGAACTCCACCGATTTTACACATCAAAGTCTGTTTACAGGTCAAAAAAAAAAAAGTGGAAAAAGTTGTATAAAGTCTTTTGTGGCTCTACAGGGAGCTGCAGGAAGTCTGATAAATTGCCTCAAGTGACGTATTTCGAGTCAGCATTGGTTGGGGCTGAAGACTACAAGTTTGAAAATGCAAAAAAAAAAAAACCTTAGTTATAAAGAAGTGAGCTTATCAGACCTCTGTAGCCTGCTCCTCATCTCTGTTTGAGGCTAGCGGCTCATGGCTACATTAGGCGCTACTAGTGTAATACACCTGAATCTCCAACTGAACTGTCAGTGCTTGACTTGCATTGTGGATAATGTGGGCGGCAGGTTTTGACAAGGAAGAAGAATATATTGAATAAAAACAATGATGTCTCTGGTCCTGCTGCATCGATTTTTATCTTTGTGTTGTGTTGCCCCGGAGTGGCACAAAAACTCAATAACTGGAGACTGTAGCCTTGATCATCAGATGGAAGTGTAATAGTCAGCTGGAATTGTAATAGCAGTAGCTTAGCCCATACGGAGAGACTGTAAAGCCTTGGTTGTCTACACTCGAAATGTCAAAAACGGTTCATCAGCCTGCGGGGAAACACAACCCAAAACTCTGATGCAGCTGGCAGTATTTTAAGCTGGGCCCTTGGTCCCTGTCTGGTCTTATAAGAGGGATTTGATGCCTACAGTTGGCATTATCATGTACACATGTGAGCGTGCTCGAGTCTCTGCCACATCTATAGCCAAACTCTGTTAATCTGCAATTGACATTGGAGCAGACATCTGTCCCCATCAGTGTGTCAAGCTCTGTGGTCTCAGTATTTTGTTTCAAGTGAAGGATCTCTCGCTCACTCACTTTCTCATACAGGCCTGGCTCCATAATACCCCACAATACCCCTGGAGAAGAGAGTCCTACTGAAGGACACAGAAGCAAATAGAAACATGTCCAGCACAAGTTCCTTAAGCCTATGGTAAAGTTTTAAAATGTCTTATTTTGGCCGACAAACAAACAACATTGCAAAGATATTCAGTTTAATTTCATAGAAGGCGAAGAAAAACAGAAAATATTCACATTTGAGAAGCTGGAACCAGTAAAATGTTCCTTAAAAGATTGCTTAGACGATTAATAAATTACCAAAATAGGTGCGATTCATTTTCTTTATCCACCGACAGTCACGTGATCATTACATTGCTACCAGTTATGATGTCAATATATGATAGGTTTATTAGAAGACCTTCAGCAAAGCACCCTGATTACCATAAACTGTCAGTGCTGTGTTATCACCATTCCAACAGCTGGGTGGGTACTGTACATGGTCCTGTTGATTAAGTCAGCAGTCATACAACTAAGAAAATGTGGTACATGCACTCAGTTGCCAGTTTATTAGGTACGCTTTGGATTAGACTGCATGAGTTTTAGCTATCTATCCGACCCTTATGAAGGTTATAATGTTCAGTTTTTGTCCACTTTATAGTCATTTTGGAGGATGTACTTTGAGTTGCATTGTACAGAGAGGTGTTTGTTATTTAGCCTACCCTCGTTGATATAAATGGCGTGGACAAAATAATAGAAACTCCTCAACAGCACCACAAACAGCAGCTTCCAAAATGTTCTTGCAGTTGAATCAACACCTCTAAAACTATTTGAACAAACATTTATTATAAAGGTAGGCTTTATTGCAGGACTGTTGTATTAGACTGCATTAGTTTTAGCTAGGTGTACATAATAAACTGGTAACTGAGTGTAGTTTTGCTGGAAGGTTAGTGTGCAGCACAGCATGGAAATGTCATACTGAACTGCCAAAAGAGGCATTCTTTCCACAAAATGAACCGCTTAAAGCACATTTCCCATTACACAGTTTGTTTGTGTGCGGTTAGGCCGATTGGTATTATAGCAACAGACAGAGCAGGGGGAAAGAAATGAGTAGCAGCCTCTTGGCGTGCTGCAGGAAAAGGAAGAAGAGCATCTCTGTGCATTGATGCTGATGATTAGTGAGTACATGGAAAAGAGAGCCAGCGAGGGAAAAGAAGCAAGGGGTTGGAGTTGTTGGCAGGCACTGAATGTCCAACTGCCTCACATCACCCTCCATCACACCATGTGTCCTCGCCATACTCACTGCTCACAGGATGTGGAGCTTCTTTTCTGCACTCTCCCACATTGAAAATGAAGTGGCAAGTGGTGAAGCCACTATGTGACAAGTCATCCTGCCATTTCCTCAGGGAATGAGATTCTCTGTAAGTCACATTCGGTTGGTTTAGTTAATACAGCTTCAGTCCACTTTAACCATTTCCTCCATTAGCCCTTTCTTTCCTAATATTTTAACAGATGACAATCACCACAAACAAAATCAAGTGACTTGTTAGGCCGTGTTAAGACTGACTTGAGCCCTCCGTTCATTTGAATGAAGCCAGTGAGCAGAAGGTTTGCAGTGGAAATGGCTTTGCTAGATTTGTGTTACTGAAAAGTAACACAAAAATTCACTGATTAATAATTTAGATGTTTGCTGTATCAGCTCTGTGTGTGGAGTATGCATTATGGATGCAACCAATCCAGGTTGGTATCACTGTCTATACTGACCTTATTAAACAGATCTGGTATCGGCAATGACATGACTATCCACATTAAATACAATTTCTTTGTCAGTGTCATTATAAAATTCAGTGATTCTGCTATCAGTAGGATCTGGCTGCCTCAGCTCAGGAGAGGACACTGATTAGGCGTTCAGGTCATACGTTTACTTCAATGTTGGGGAAAGTTTCTACAAGATGGGAAAGGAAAAAAGCAAATGGCTTAATCAGTCAAGACCAGGTGGGAATGTATAAGGAAAAACTCATCTAACATGCAGAGGAGAGCAGCCAGTCAAATGCACATTCAGGGCCGACCATGCCACCTCTGCTACTCAGTTTCTTGAAGCGACTGTTACAACACATACTTGCATACTGATTATTGTTAAACATTTCCAGAAAAAAAAATCTCCACCAGGGTCTCCTCATTTACAGTAATGAACATGAGGGGGTGGGTTTATACAACTCAGTATAGTCAAAAGGTTTCTCTATACTGCATCAAGTACTGTATTTGTCTTCACCACAGTTCTGGCTTGCTGACAGGATTCTGCATCTAGCGCTGTAGTCTGTTGACTTACTGTGCCGCCTCTAAATGTGACGTAGCATTTTATCTTCACCCACCAGAGGGAAGTGGTTTTTCTTTGGGTTTTCTCCATTTGTTACAATCCTACAGATCTGTCTTGTACACCTGTTGGCCTTAAACAAAGATTGTTGGCTGTGAAGACACAACTCTGCATCTCCTATGATTTCGTCCTTTACAAAGGCCACTCCTCTGCCTTGAGTAAGAAGTGCAAACAAGCTCTCTTTGACTAATTAGTGAAGAGTGTAGTTGTAATAGGATGCCTTGGTAATTCAGCAGTGATTGTGGTCATGCTTAATTAGCTAACAGTGTGTGACGAAGGGAAAAACAATAATCAAAAAGTATACAGCTGCGAACCCCCCACCCAGTGGTTAAATCTGTTTATACAGTGATTTATTATGATGATCAATCAAAATGAAATGGCTGGCACACCCCTAATGATTTGTTTGTGTTGCATGAAGACATAAAAGCACTTCGCAGATAAAGTTGATTAATTTTCTTTTTCTCTCTTTCATACTGGCTAGCACATGCAAAGTGCTGGTGCACAGATAGGCAGAGCTCCAGTTTCCCCCTCTCTGCCCCCTGTCCTCATTGGGCGGCTTGCCAATGTCTGTGCCCAGTTAACAGCAGAGTGCTGGGAACCCCAAGGCCCCAAGCAGGTGTCAACCTCCCTGCCCAGCCAAAGGAGCTGAGAGGGGAACACAAAGGGCTCAAAGAGACCTGCCAGCATGGTAACCGTCTTAAATATCCCAGGCCAGTGTGGCCACTCCTCTAAATCTCTCAGCAGCATAGGCTAGCTGCCAGTATGCTCTTTCTGCTACTGTAACACTGACTCAAAGAGATTTGAAGCTTTTTTTAAGCTTTCCCCTGAAAGGGGTTCAGAGTCGTAAATTTGATAGAGGACATCAGGAGTGCACAGATAGAGGGATGAGTCTAGTTTGAGGCTTTCATTTATGCAGTGTGCCGCTAAAGGATTTTTCAAAGGATAGAAATGGAGAGAAACTTCGTCTGTCTGGGGTTTTCATCATGGATTCAGTATTGTTATCTCATCCATTCACACTGTGCCTACGTGACTGTCTCTGTTTAACAATAACGGTTTCTGCTGCCGTCATCAGTTGACAGTTTATGGAGCATCCTTACGGGATGCTTCCAGATCCAGGTCTCATGGGCTTGTGTGATCTTTGAAAACACTGGCTTGGCCCGGGGCTAAGCTGTCCTGGCATTTAGATTGGCAAGACTGTAAAAGAACTGGATGAGAAGGAGAAGTGATGCTCTCTCTCTCTCTCTCTCTCTCTCTCTGTCTCTCTGTCTCTCTCTCTCTCTGTCTCTCTGTGTCTCTCTCTCTCTCTCTCTCTCTGTTCATTGTTGAATTCTCTGCAGTGATGATGTGGATGTGATGGGGGTGGAGTGGAGGCTACCCTCATCTTCAGCAAACAATAGGTCCTTGTGTATTTGACCCCCTCTTTAGCAGAGTGGAGTCCATGGCTAGGGCTGAAGCCGGGATGGAATTCGATCTTTGCCAGATTTAGTCGGTGGAAACCCTCACGAAAAAAAACAACAATCCCAGTATCGGGGGGGGGGGGGGGTCATACCTCTGGGGCCATTTGTTCTTATTTACAACCACATCAATAACCAATTATTATTCTCTCCCTTTTTCTCTAGCTGTGGTAGACCCTCATTGATTGTTTACATGTGATATAGCTCCCCCTCGGCTGGGTAACTGATTACTAACCTATATTTGAGTGGAATGAGCCACAATGGTGCTACTAGGTCATTAAACAGTGGTTGGCAATGATTTATTAGACCTATGGCCTTATCATTTGTTCTCTAATTTTGGTTATAAAATCTAAAATGAGGACAAATGACCTAATAAATTATCAAAAACACTTGTCGTTTTCCTTGTAAGATAGTATCTTTTATGTCATTTATTTTCATTAGGTCTTCCTTCAGCCACTTGATTCTAAGTTTTAGTGAGCACAGTTCTTTTTAGTAGCTTGAATCTAATTAAACCCATATTATTGGGACGTCGTGAGACTGCTTGTTGGTTCCCATGAGAGAAATGTTATCTCATCCTCGTCTTACAAGACATCCGATAACCTTTCATCCCCTTCCTTGTGTGACCGGCCCACACATTTTGCAAAGGTGTGTGATGCGGGTACTTCCGCTTCTTTTGAGCATGTTGTGGAAAACCAGAATAACCTGCTTTGTGCCAGATCACTTTACTTTCTTTACTTCGGAGAACTGCACGTAGGCACCTGACCAGCCAGAATCACCTGCCTTCTGCTTATTACAACAACACTGGCCTTCAGTGAACACACATGCAGGCTCCACAGTGCTCCATCAGCAATCCAGAGTCATTTCCAATATTGTAAAAGCCAACTTCATCTGTGTCAAAGGAGAGAAAAGCCAGGCTACAAAGCTGGAGTTGTGCTGACGCCACCCACACCGCAACTTTCACAAGACTGGAGAGAAAGGAAGCACTTGAGACTCACAATTGATTTATGTCAGTTAATCACTTTGAGTTAATACCATTTCAGGGTAATAATATTTACAGAGTAATATTTGCAGAATAAACGAAGGTAATCAGTCTTCTGTCCATGTCAGAATGAATTTGTTTGACAGTCCAGATTATTCTGCATGTGTCCTGCATCATAGTAAATTTGGCAAACATTGCATGTATTAAAAGCAGGATTAAGAACAGATTTTGAGATTTATTTTAATATTTTACTTAAGCTTTAAAGCATGAGCTTTATTCCCCCCCAGCTTCTCTGCTGACCCAAAACAGGCGACTTGAAATGTAGTTTGTTCAACCAGAAGATATTACCATTTTAGACAAAAATGAGTCCCAACAAAATGACTGAAAGCACAAAAATATTAGATATAGTAAATGAAACGTCTTGCCTATATTTGAGACATATTGCTTCCAAAATGAAATTCGCAAAATTTCAAGATAAAACAATGGACTACTCATCCTAAATGTTATTGTGACATTGTTTTCTATGTTAAAACATGTCATGATGGATTGAGGCCATTGGTAACCAAGAGTACCGTTTACCAATTATTATATCACTTGTCAGCATTTGGGAATGATTTATTGATTTTACCAAAGAAACAAAGAAAAAACAGGCATTAGATATAATGACTTAAGGTTTTATTGAATATTAAAGAGCATCAACCTCCTGAGGTGGGCCTGGATAAGTTATACACTTACACAAATGGCACAGGGCAGCCTAATGGAGTCCTTATCAGGCACATCCTGAAGCGAATGCACCAGGAGAGAGCTGTTAAAAGACAGGGAAATCACAATGCCCCAGAAATTGGCAAATGGAAAACGACACCTGCATCTGATAAGAGCTGATCGCTACCAGGAATTCTGTCATCGCCGTCATTGTCGTCATTGTCGTCATTATCGTGTGAGGCAAACGGATACACCTATTGCTGTGTCTCGACAATAGTGCAGTGCAGAATAACAAGTTTTCAATAAAAGGGGGGATTTTCTTAAGCCTGGGGTGTTCACTTGTTGCATAACACACATACCAACAATAAACTCAAGTGCCATACTGTGATTGTAAGACACACCACATTAACTGCACTGTTAATAGAGTTCATGTGGATGCCAGACTGTCAGGCCAACTGTCTGCGTGTGTGTAGTTTTTGTGCTTATTACAATCAAGTGCTGGTGTTTTTCTGCCACTGCTGTAAGTCACGTTGGTTCAGTCCCTCTCTTTGCTCCTCACTGCCCCCTCTCTGATTCCTCATTCACATGGAACTCCACATCCATCTGTTTTTCCTGCTCTGTCATTTAACCCCACATTTCTGAAATGGTTCCAAGTTCCAAAAGCAACCAGTCATTTACAAGATTGCCTTTCACATGTCCTTTGGCATCAAAGTATGAAAACTGCAAATGGCAGGAGTTGTTTCGGAACACTAGTGAGAGTTTACTTCCTTTTTGTTTTGCGGTGTGTTAAACAATACGACTACTGATTCATGAACACGAAGGAGAAAGGGCATGAGTAGCATTAGTTCCTGATTTTATAGGTGACTTTTGCAGAGCCCAGCTGACTACTGTGTACACTGTTTGCTTAAAAACCCAAACAAATAAAGCAAATGAATTAGAAAAATGTCATGTTATCAAGAACTCACGTGATGTAGGCTCATTGGGTTTTCCGATATTTTATAGGGCTGCAACTAACGATTCTTTTCATTATCAGTTAATCTGCTGATTGTTTTCTCTATTAATTGATTAATCATTTAGTCTATAAAATGTCAATCAGTCAATGTGTCAGTGAAAAAAAATTCAAATTGCTTGTTTTGTCTGACCAACAGTCGAAAACCCAAAGATATTTCATTGACTCTCATATGTGAAAGAAAAGCTGGAACCAGCAAATGTTTAGTATTTTTGTTGAAAAATGACTGAAGCGCTTAATTGATCAATTTTCTTTCCATTGACTAATTGGTTGATTGACTAATTGTTGCAGCTCCAGTGTCATACAGTGGTCAGAACTTTTTTTTTAATTCTTTTATAAAAATGAGAAATATTATCTGTATTTCACATGTGCTTCATTGTAAGGAAAGGGTATTTTATTTTATTTTTTTCAATAGTGCAGTTTCTGTCCCAAATATCTTCTGTCATTAATTTTATTCAAATGCATGTGACGTACTGTACTAACCTCCTAAGCGATACAAAAGAGGATGAATCAGTCCTGCCAGCTTTCAGTATGAGGGAAGTGGATTTGATGCCTGTCCCCTTTAGCGTCTGTGCTACACGATAAGATCAGCCCGTGAGGAACTCGTTCATTTCTACATCCTTGTAAAATATTTTTTTTGGTGCATCAGGTTTTAGTGTATTGCTTTGCTTTTTGTCTTGCAGAGGAAACTTCACAGTTCCGAAGTTATCAGAGTCCAATATGGGATTTGGCATGCTGGGAGTGTTTCTGGGGCTGCTCCTAGAGGTCTCCACCCATGGACCCCACGCTGTGCCTCGAACCTCCTGGAGACACCAAGGTAAGGTTTGATGTATAAAATATTGAATATTGTATAAATGTAATATTTCTGAGTGATTACACAATTGGTTGATCTGGTGTTACGTGATTGACAGAAAAACTGCAGTTTTGATAACTAATAATTCATTAGGTAAAAATACCAAACATTTGCTGATAATAGTAAATGGTATAATTTAGCCCATACTACCACTAATATAAATAACATACAATAAAGACATACATTTTGGTAACTAAGGTAATTTAAATTGGTGTTTATTCTTTTGCTTCTCTAATCAATTGATTTATAAATGTATACACTAATCAAATATTTAATATATTAGTTATTATTTAAGGTTTTTTGTTAGCAACATCCCTATACTTCTGTGTCCTTTTAACAGGAAATTCCATCCACAGAGATGCAAACCATTTCTGGTAAATGCTCTGTTGAAACCCCTCTACTGATTTAAATTGAAACTTTGCTTGAGTCACTGAGAGTCCAAAGGCACTCGATTTGGGAAGTAATACGCTAGTCTGAGTTGGTATTTATGAGCTGAAAACATGTTACGTTCAGTCACTCCACTAGCCATGCATGGAGAACTGAGCCTTCATACTGTATGCTTTATAATATATAAAAACTCTCAACGCATGGTTCACAATAGATAGTTCCGTGACACCTGTTCTTTCATTTATCTCAAGGGACTGCCCTCGGTCTCACCACAGGCTCGCAAGTTAAAGCACTTCCTGTCAGACGGAAGTTCTGCTTGCATACTGCCGTTTACAGAAATAGCTCCAGTAACTCATTCGGTCCTTGAGAACCAGTACAGCTCACCCTTTAACAAAGTCGAGTTTCTCCCCTCACTGTGGCACGGTCACTGTTTCAGTCCGTCAGTGAGGGTATTTGCTTTCATCATTGTGGTGTTTATGCGCAGGCACCTGCAACCCGAACCCACTTGCACCTGGCCACGACCAAAGCCAGCCAGAGGCAAACGCTCTCGCTTGGTTTGCCATCAATCACAACACAGAGTATAACACACACTGCTAATGTGTGTCACTTAGAAAGGCAGAATCAAAGTTGTGTTTGGTGGACTACATCTGTCATCTTTGTTGACATTGTTGATATTTACTTATTTACTCTTGATGAACTCAAGGTGCAACCTAAATCTGCACCTTTTTTTTTTCCGTCACTTGGGGGGCAGCAGGGACAAGCTGTAAAAACACAAAACTGAAATATCAGCTTATAAAGTTGTTATAATTAACTTGTTAGCAAAGTGGCGCATATTTACACCTCCAGCAGACATGGAGCAACATTAGCATTCATTTGGAGTCGTGTCTCTGGCCACCTGATTAATGCAAGTCCAATATTCGCTTTCATTTTAGCTCTGTTTTGGTCTCCACCATCTCCTGAGAAAAATATGACTCCACTATGATCACTAGCTAGTCGCTAACTTTGTCTGTCAGTTGTTTGGTGCTGAGCAGGTAGTTTACAGTCAGTTTATCTCAGCTTTTCTAGCTGCGACTGGAAACAACACTGATGACAGCAGTGAGAGTGAACCAACACAACAAAACAGCCCCGGGCCGTAAAACCAAAACAATGAGCTGAAAGACGTTAAAACGCTCTAAAGAGCTGAGGGGAACTTGACAGTTGGGTGATAATTATCTGTGGGTTCGTCACTACAAGCGACCCCTTTGACATTACACATAGTCATTTGATCCATTGTTAATACAAAATTATTTATTATAGCGGCTTTAAATTAAATTCTCAATACTGTTGAATACACGTGTTGATAAGTAAAACTTAGCATGCTTAGTTTATGGTCATTTTAGATGCTAAGGTAATCTGATTAAATGGTTTTTGTGCTCAGATTTAGATCTGATGGAGTTTTCGGAGCCTGAGATCTTCAACTACTCCACGTTGTTGCTGAGTGAGAAGAAGGATGCGCTGTATGTGGGAGCCAGGGAGGCCATCTTTGAGCTCAGCAAGAAGAACGTGACAGTCCGAAACAACAAGGTATCAAAATATGAATAAGATTTGTGACAAAGGGATAAAAAAAAATGTATTTAATTTTAATTATGAGTTTCTTTTTTAACTATTTTAAGGTTCAGTGGACGGTTGCAGAAAACCCCATGATGATGTGCACACTTAAAGGAAAATCAAAAGAGGTTAGTTCAATAATTCACATGTTGCTGTTGTTTTATGTCTTAATCTATGTGGTGTCAGAATCACTCTTTCTAGTGTTATAAATTAACAGTGTACATTAAAATATCTGTATATTTTAAGTTGTTTATCTCATGTTGCTTTCCAGAGGGATTGTCTAAACTACATTCGAGTGCTCCAAGTGGTAGACGATGAGCAGCTGTATGTCTGCGGCACACACGCCTTTCAGCCTCAGTGTGATTACTTGGTAGGTTAATGCTCTGTCCCTCCTTAACTGGGAACACCACACCGCACAAATAAAACACGTGCTTGGGCTTGCCAGTCATCGCCGCAACCTTTAACTGAAATTTAATCTTGAACTTGTCTTTCAGAACCTCGCTGACTTCTCGTTGGCCGGTCGACCTGAAGATGGCAGGGGAAAGTGCTCCTTCGACCCCTCACAAAGCTTTACTACTGTCATGGTTGGTGAGTTGAGGCCAGTTTTATGTCATTTCACAAAGAGCTCTTTTGGTTGTCAGCCCTGCAGTAAAATACACAATAATCCCCAATAATCTGTTTTTTGTTTTGTTTTTATTTGGGGGGGTGGGGGGGCAAAATGGACTCGCTGGACAATAAATTGCTTTTTTTAAAATTTTTATTCCATGTTTTTCTATCAGATGGAGAGCTGTACTCAGGGACAGCTTACAACTTCTTAGGCAGCGAACCGATTATTTCCAGATACTCTCCATCCCAGTCCCTGCTGAGGACAGAATACTCCACATCATGGCTCAATGGTAAGTGAGGGTAGGGACAATATGTGAACATCTTGAATTAATTTAAAGATTGTTAGGTTGTCAGGAGAGGATTTTCTTTACAATACAATGAGGCATTCACAACAGAAGATCAATTGAGCTGGTCTTCCTTTCCTATATATATAATACCTTTCTCTCTGTCCCCTCTCTGCTTTCCTTGCAGAGCCCAGTTTTGTTTTTGCCGACGTGATCAAGGGAGAAGGGAGAAACAGAGTAGATGGTGAGGACGATAAAATCTACTACTTCTTCACTGAGGTGTCGGTGGAGTACGAATTCTTTGGCAAGCTGCTCATCCCCAGGGTGGCGCGCGTCTGTAAGGTCAGTACACGTCATGTACCATCTGCACATACCGGCAGCATGTCTCTTTAGCCCTTATGTTCTGTTGTCCGTGTGTGCATGTCTTTCTCCATCTAGATATCTTGTATCTCTTTTCTTGATCTATACGGAGCTCATATCATTGTACAAGTCAGTTATGTTATTTTTTGTGTCATGCACATACACGTGCCCAGTCCACATGCACACGGTGAAACATTTGTCAAACAAAGAACTTGTCTTGTCCCAAAGTTTGAAAATAAAATGTGCCGCAAAAATTGTTCCCTTCCTAAAACATAACAGTTGTTTTTTTTAATCATCCTTCAACCAAGACCAGAATTGAAGGGACATTTTACTAAAAAGGGAATCTCTTTAATCGTTACATAATTAGCAGTAAAATATGAAAAGGATTTCTTCAATCTCACCTAAATCACATAGCAAACAAAGCATTTGTTCCACCTGTTTCTAATGGTAGTGTGTCTAAAGATAACTTGACTTTTAGTGAAATTCTGCTCCACATAAGGCTCTACACTGTAGTTGTTTTTCACGAGACAGTATGTTCATTGATTAGGTTTGTTCCAAACATCATCAGACCATCTTTCCTTGAGCATCAGGAACGATTTGCACTGAGCATCATAATTATTACACTGTCACCTGTTTTGAAAAATAAAAGAATAATACAAAATAAAGATTTCACCTCACTAATTCAGGGATCTTTATGCAAAATGCCAGTGCACAATGATATAAAAACTATATATGTATTTATAAAACAATGACAAAATAGGTTAACAACACCTCAAACACACACACACAAACACACACTGCCTGACGTGGTGACAAACCTCCCTCCCACAGGGTGACCTCGGGGGGCAGCGCACTCTGCAGAAGAAATGGACGTCCTTCCTGAAAGCCAAGCTGGTGTGTTCCATGCCTGAGCTCAACTTTGTCTTCAATGTAGTGCACGACGTCTTCATCCTTAAGGGGGCAGACTGGAGGGACACGGCCATCTACGGGGTCTTCACCTCCCAGTGGTCAGTGATTTGATTTGATCTTGAATAGGGGATCAGTGGGGGTAAAATAAAGTGGGATATTGCAATATAATGCAGGTCCTTTAAATTCACTTCTCTGCCCTCCCCCACTTCTCTCCCGACTCCATCATCATCCTCGTCCCCCAGGGGTAATGTGGGGTTGTCAGCAGTGTGCTCTTACAACATGACGGCTGTGGAAGAGGTCTTCTCCAAGGGCAAGTACATGCAGAAGGCCACAGTGGAGCAGTCCCACACCAAGTGGGTCCGGTACAACGGCATCACTCCTTCTCCACGTCCTGGAGCAGTAAGAACCTTAAACACAGCGCAGACAATTAAGACTAAGTTTTGTGTAAATGCTTGTGCAAACTTTGTCTCAGAAACCTTGTCTCAGTCTTTTTTAATAGACAGAATAACATATCTTGCATTATACTGCACATACAGTGGATGTGACACTACAATAAAATATTTTGTGCCTCCTGTCTGCCTTTTTCCTCCACCAGTGTATTAACAACCTGATGCGACGACAGAACATCAACAGTTCTCTCCACCTGCCCGACAAGACCCTTCAGTTTGTTAAGGACCACCCCCTGCTGGAGGACCCCGTCCTGCCCATCGGCAACGGGCCTCGCCTCATCACCAAAGACGTCAACTACACTCAGATCGTCGTAGAGAGGGTCCGTGCGCTCGATAAGAACATTTATGACGTCATCTTCACTGGAACAGGTAAGAACACATCCGTTAACACTTGAAACTGAAACTGTTATAAATAACAATGTTCTTATAAGGTTTATAAGTCACTGATGCTAATATTGCAGTGCCCCAATCTAGTATTTATTTTATCCAGTATTTATTGATATGTACAATTTAAAAAAATTTTGGTTTAGGTACCTTGAAAGTGCTTGAAAAGTGCTTGAATTTTACTCTTAAAAAGCTGTATGAACCCTTAATATGTAAATAGAAATATGTGTGGCTGATCATTCAGAACATCCCGCATTGTAATCTTTGTTTTAAAGAGGCTATTTTCTTTCTTCTACCTTGGCTGAATGCTTGACATTTTACCATCCTCATCTTTAGATAAGGGAGTCCTGCACAAGTCAGTGGTGTTTGAAGGAGAAGTCCATATTGTGGAGGAGATCCAGCTCCTGAAGAACTCGGAGTCCATCAAGAACCTGCTACTGTCCTCTGAGGTCAGTGGCTTTACAAAGTGACGACTACGGCACAAGAGTTAAAAAATGTGTTTTGAGCTCAGCAAATATACATAACACCTAGACAGGCAGTGTGTCTGTGTTGCTATACTACACTCAGATGCCACTTTATACAGTTTTGTGTGCCAAAGTGTGTGTGTGTGCACGTTTTTCTGATGTGCTTACTCTGCTGTGAAAAAGCTCACGAAGGGAAGTTACCAAGAAGATGGCATGACTGTTGTTGCATTGTTGCATAACTGCAAAACCAGCAGTTTCTAAATCCGCAGAGACTGCACTTTTATCTTTACTGTGGCGTGTGTTTGTGGTTGTCTGGAGTCACGCAGTTACAACTTTTGCAGACAAAAGTTTTGCTGATTTTGTAGTGATTTGTACACTTGTCTTGTGTGTGGTTAAGGGTTCTTCTTTGTGACTTAAGTTGTATTTCTAAATGGTGTGTCATGTGGAAGTTTGTGCGCTCCATCTTTGGCATATTTACATGAACAATCTTGTGCTTCCACAGACACGATCCCTGTACGCTGGTTCAGACTCGGGTGTAGTCCAGTCACCCACCGCCTTCTGTGGCAAGTATCTGTCCTGCGCTGACTGTGTCATGGCTCGAGACCCATACTGCGCCTGGGACCCTCACACTGCTGCCTGTGTCAATATCTTTGAGGCTCCCAGCCAACGGCTAAGGTGACTCACCATCAAGCTAGATTTGCAGCATTCACTCTCTATCATGCTTTTATCTTTTTTCTGCATACCAGTACTCCTCTCATTCATTTTGAGACTGGTTAATGAAAGCAAAACCACCATCGAGAGACATCTGTACTGATACTCCAGTACTGATAATCCAGTTTGACCTGCTTTACTGTCTCAAACTGGATTTTTCTTCATTTCAGAGGGACTGTGTATTTTAGATTGTCATGAAAATATTGCTTGTTTGTTTTCTCAGGAGGCTAATCCAGAGCCTGAATGGTGACGCAGACAAGTGTCCTTCAGGTAGGTTGCAACATGCTCACATATGGCCTAATAAAGAAACTTTATAACATGACTGTGAGAGTATAAAGTGGGCAAAATCAGTGCCTACTCCCTTCCTGACACAACAT
The DNA here is from genome assembly GCA_005408345.1 of Macquaria australasica. NCBI lineage: Eukaryota > Metazoa > Chordata > Actinopteri > Centrarchiformes > Percichthyidae > Macquaria > Macquaria australasica. Next base: position 263,766 of record SEMN01000025.1, on the reverse strand, counting down.
CCTGGATACTGCTTATCGTAATACCACAACATAACTTGAATGCTGTGTTTTCATCCTCAAGGCTTTTTATTTTTGTCAGTATTGCCAAGTCCTAGATGTAAGCCATTTTGTATGATTGTCCTCTACTGGACATCTGTTTTGAGCAGGATACACTAAGCATCCCACAAGGCCGGACTTTAACTGCCCAAAAGTCATTATGTTCTCTCTGTTTTGTGTCTCAGTGTCAGGTCGGTCTCTGAAGGACTACCAGCGTGTGACAGTGAAACCGGGGAGCTCTGCTGAGCTGCCGTGCCTGGTAAAGTCCAACCTAGCCCAGGTGATGTGGAAATCCAACGGCTCGGCTCTCACTGAGGCCTCTCGCTTCCACTTCATAGGCGAAAATGGTCTCCTTATTTACAGCGTGGCTCCAGAGGATCAAGGTCACTATGAGTGCTGGTCAGTGGAATGGGCCCCCGCGGCTGGGAAGAACTTCAGCCGCCTCCTGGCTGCGTACGTTCTGACACTGGATCTCCCACCCAGACCCCCACACTGGGAAGGCCATGTGACCACCACCCTCGGCAGCCAGGACACATCTAGCACACATGCAGCTGAAGGTAATGGTAAGACAGACAGAGCCCCACTAACTTCAGCCCTTGCCCCTCCCAGCTTCACAGCCACAGTCCAATTCAACTCCCCACCCCAAACTGACTCATCACTAACCCCGCCCCCCAGCACAACCAAGTTCCAGCCAAAGCAGAATCTTCCCACGAGCTCCAACGCTCCTCGCCCAGAGAACCGGGATCCAGAGGCCGAGTATTTGCAGCACAACAACAGCACCGCCCTCCTCTTCCTCTTCCTCCTGTTTTTCCTCCTCTTCCTGGCTGCGTTGGTGTACAACTGCTACATGCAGTATCTTCCGGCTCCCTGCCTGCGGCTGCGAGCTGCTCTGTTGGGCAGTCACAAGAGCGCCCATCAGCCTGAGTACCGGGCCTGTGAAGCAGGTCTAATGGAATCATCTGCAACTGAGAAAATTAACATGAAGGAGCCACCAATGCAGAATGGCAGCCAAACCACTCAAAACCTCCGGGCGCTCCGTGACACCGGGTATGAGACTGAGCCGGAGTGTGGCAACGGTCTCATCCCCTCTCACTGTTCTGGAGACGACAGCCCGTCCCAGGAGAAACCCTTTGACGTGGACTGCGTATCTCAGCCCATCCAGTTTGCAGATGCAGATGAACCTTACTGCTAGCCAGAAGTTTCTCTTCTGCTGTTGTTCCTCTTAGCATGGAGACTTTTTTATGGGGGGGTCACGCTGTTGCTGCATCTTCTCACGACTTACAAGTCTGTATGTTTAGTGTACAGCATCACATGAAGTTGAATCAAGGCTTAAGTCAGGTGTCCCTCTTGCCTGTAGAGATTTAACTCCTGCAGTCTGATTTAGGGCTTATGATGATAAAGCAGAAACTGTATTCACGGGAGCTCCACCCTCTCAGCTTAGTCCAGCAAGAAAAGCTATTTCTTAAGTTCCAAATTGGAAACATTGTTTACCAAATTGGTAAGTTACGTTAATGTTTTCCAAATTGGACTCTTTTCTTTTTTGGTGTTTTTTTTGTACAGCCTGGGTGAAATAAAATCTCCCAAAGCTTTTGCATTTTTTTTCAAAGCAGTGTGTAGGCTATTGGACTTGGGTAAATGCTTCAACATTATAGTCATTTCTCAGGGAAGATCTGCTCAGTACATTGTAGCCTAGCTTTGTTGTACAGTGTTGCCATCTGCAGCACCTGGTATGTGGGCCTTAATCTCACCCAGTGAGGTGGCAGTGTGCGGTTTGAAGGTCAGAAAAAGAAAAACGAAGTGGACAAGCGACGACTTGCATATTAGAAAAATGCTGGAATGAATCAAACCACTGTGTCATGTAGAGTTGTCTTGAGTGACAATGTCGAGTTTCTCTGTATTTTATTTTTTTCCTCCCCGTGAAGTCGACGTTCCTACACGGATACGACTCTGATGGTCCTGTGTATTAACCTTTACTAGACATCTTCCCTTTTGTGGTCTGTTTATAACATAAATATGTTCAGTATGACTTGATGCTTAATAATATATCAATCATCACTTGTTCTTTTTCTAAAACAGCCCTGGAAACGATCTGAAATATTTTTTAAATTATTTTTAATGAAGCCTTCAGTTTTAGAACATTTTCAGAGAATTATTATTTAAGATGAGTCACATCTGTGGTAATACCATTTTGTCTGTCTCATTTGTTTTTATTTTATTTATTGCAGCAGTTTTTAGATCCTAGCCCTCATTCATTAGTCTCCCTTTGGTTTCTTTTGCATGTCATCCCTTGTTTAGATTTCCTATTTTCCTCAATACTCTCTTTTTCCATCACTCCCTCCCTCGCAGCCTCCTCTCCTGTCGACACTTCATCTTCCCTGTCCTCCTCTGGAAGTAGCACTCCCTCTGCCCTCCCTTCCTCCTCCTCCTCCTCCTCCTCCTCCTCCTCCTCCTCCTCCTCCTCCTCTTCTTCCACCTCCTCCTCCACCAAGCCCCACAGTGTGGAAGCCCAGGAGGCAGAGGTTAGACTGTTGCCTCCCCTGCTGAAGGACCAGGCCTGGGGGGTTCATGCCCAGGAGGCCTTCCTGCTCTTCTGCCTGGCCTTGGGTGAGTGGTGCCTGTGAACCCAGCCCTTTCCTCTTGCTCGGTTTGGAAATCTATTCCTCTCACTTTTTAACCCTCCATTTTCTCTGTGCCATTATTTCTCACTCTTTCTGTCTCCTTTCTACATCTTGCATGTCACCATTTCCCAAACATAAACTAACCGTTTGTTTAAAACAAGCCTGCCCGTTGCTTTAAGGTGTCTGACTCGTGGAGAAGTGTTCATCTCCATTTTTAGGTGTCTGGTAAGATGCCTGTTTAATGAGTGAATGTTTAAAAAGACAAAGCTGGGATTCGATATTAAACTCAGCCTCTCAGTGATCTGGTTCTCGATTCTATGTTGATGAAAGGTACCGTTTTGTGTATAATATTGTGTAACAGCAGTCTGACGTGACATGTAAAATTTAGAAATTTTTATCCAGGGTGTTGAGTCTCTCAGAACAAATTATCGTATGCTCAAATGTCTTACATCTCAATACTTAAATCTGGATCTTTTTTTTTTGTGCCTGTAAACAAGTGTAAATATATTTGTATATATGGAAAAATACCTTTTGAAGATGTACATAAATCTAGGGGACATTTTGGGACTATTGCTCTTGGTAGGGAGGCTAAATAAATCTTGTCGAATGTTTTCAACTCTGGCTTGTTTTCTTAAATGTTTGACTTGCTTGTATTTTTAAACAATGTGGACTCATTAGGGCAACAGAAAACTATTTTATGTGGCTAAAAGATTATGATCCTGTTGCACATACTGAAAATATAAACAGAAACATTGTTGAAAATACTGGTTATCTTACGAGTGATGAATTAGCCTACTAACTAGCCTATAGCTCAGTAAATCTAGCTTCATCAGTGACTCTGACTGTTCAAGATTCACTGAATATCAGAGGTGAGATCAGGCATTATGCATGTGTGTACACTGCATGTATTCTCAGTCAAACCTCTACAGCTTCATTGACACTGAATACCACAAACGGACCTAACAAAGGCAAGTATTCCCATTTCCTGTACAGTACGACTATGTGGAGTGTCGGTGTCTCGGCCGTCAGGGGTCAAACATGAAGTCCCATTCTGTCCCTCAGGTCCCAGTGATGTCCACATTCACTGGCTAATAAATGGGCACAGTCTGGACACCCCTATAATGGAGTACCGGCGGCCGCTGGGTCAGAGGGCGGTACTAGTGAGCAGCTGGCTTCGAGAGGGGCCGCTGATCAAGGACGCCCGTTACCACTGTGTCGCCGAGGCCAGCACGGGAAGCGACATGTCTGAGGTCGACCTCCGCCTCACTATTGGAGGTATCTGGACCCGGTGTTGTATGGCTGTGAAAATGTCCATCATGGATCTGAGATTGCCTACCATGACAATATGTATCTTGGTATTAAAACCTGTTAATGTCTCCAAAATGTGAGATATTGTGATCACAGCAATGCATGTAGAGTAGGGTGCCTGGGATTGGTTGTCATCACTGCCATTATTTTGTTAGTCCAGCGATGGGCATTTGTAATGGTTCGTATCCATAAAAGATGTTGTTATTTGACAGATGAGGAGAGCATTCCATCCAGGGATTTGAACCAATGGAGAGGTGCACTCACTGAGCATGAGCAACTGCTAAAAAGATGGGAAAAGGCCTGGGTAGGTCTATGTTCTTGCATGCAAGTGTGTTTTCTCCCAGTCTGACTTGCCCGGGTCGGCTTGCATCATGTGCACCAGTTTGAACCTGCGCTGCATGTTTGGCTTTAGGCAAGTGGTTTGAACTCTCTCTCTCTCTCTGCCGGGTTGAGTTTTTGTTTTTGTTTTTTTGTTGTTTTTGTTTTTTCCTCAGGAGCACTAGAGAAGTGCAAAGTCCAGATTTATTGGGGCACTAGAAAATAACTAGGGACACAAAGCTAAAGCCATCTGATTGACACTCCTTGACAATAAACGGTTTTAGTGTTCAGTGTTTTCCACAGTCTGGATGAGGCGTTCTGGAAAGTTTGGGCTTTGAGACAAGTGAAGTACACTTGTTTAACCAAATTACTAGCTGTCCCTGCAGCTTTTTTTGTTGACTGCTTTTAGCCATCACATGTAACTACATTACATTTAACTACATTTTCTGTTCCACGTGATCTATTAACCGCGTTCAGCTAATTGTATTGTAGATAATGAAACACTTAATTGTTCCTTTTAGAGGGATTACTAAAGGAAGTCTTGAGACATTTTTCACTAAACGTATTGAATTTCTTATTGGGAGCAAGTCATTAGATCTATCAATATACAGTAGATTTCTACTCAGTTTTTTTCCATTTGGGTTATGCTTTTTATAACAGGGGCCTAATTTTTCCAGCAGTGTCTTTCACATTATGGAGACTCTACCTGTACCTGTAGCTTTACAAGTTTGGAAAAAAAATGCACAGCAGTTTCAAGATTCAGATCTAGTCTCTCTGTGTTTAGTTTGAATGCAGATGTACTACTTGCATGTATCAAGTTTGACCAAAAAAACGTGCAATCTCCCTCACTGCAAAGCAGTTTCTACATGGCTAGTTTAACCTCTGTTACTAACATTAAAGAGATCGATCCCTAAACATTTCATCCATGTTTCCATCCTCCTCTACTCCTCAACTCTGTTTTTCTCCCTCCACAGGAAAGCTGTGATGGCCACTGAGCTCTGTGAAGATGTCATGAGCTTCACTTGTGTTTGCTGAATCTGGTTGTGAACATGGTCCTCAGCCCAGGTTGGACCACACCTTTGCCACTGAAACTATCATAGACGGATGGAATACGATGTCCCAGTGTTCACTTCTTACACAGGAGTTTGATGGACTGTGCAGCAAAGAATTCACGTCACCTGCCTTCTGCAGGGGCTCACCTGGTTGTGACGATGGTGTTGGGACTCCTTCCAAAACTGATGAGGAGATGAAGCTCATCTGTAGTCTCAGTCTGAGGACGTGTGGGCTGCCTTTCTACCAAAAATGCATTTTTCTTTCTATTTTTACTCATGAAAATGAACATCCTGAAAGCAGTGCTTGTATGGAACAATAAAACTGATGATGAGGAGCACTTATCTGTATTTGTAAGTGATGTGGCATCTGTGACAGTTCAGGCCTTTTTATAGTTTGGTTTATTTTACAAATGTCTCTGATGTTTGCAGCCTCACTGCCTTCAAAAGCCTCAGTACGGTCCTTCAAAGCTACCTTGCAGTTTGACATTTTCACTTGAGATTATACAGTGTCTTTAATCTTTATATCCCTTTGCAAAGAGTCAAATCCCGAGCTTATTCACAGCATTTTGATTGTTGGAATGGAGTAGGATTCTTTTCAACTGCAGTATACCTCTTATGTTTGACATTAAGCAAGATTATATCACCACAAGTGAAATTCAGATAAAAACCCCAGCATCCAAAATACCAAGGATGGCACAGGTTGAATAGTGATAGTGATAGAGTCTGTATGGTACTGCTTTCTGTCTGCAGTTAGTTTTTGTTCATATTAAAACTGTGACTATCTATTTGCCTTTGAAGCAGAAATAAATGGAGTTTGTTTTTTCTGTAGCTTACAGTGACTTAAACATCATCGCATCAGATTTTTTGCCATGTTTGAATTAAGCACTTTTATCACCTCTCATATCACCTGTGTCACCCATTTATAAACAGGTTATTACTCCTGCAGGATCAAACTAGAGTGGCACGGTGACACGTCAGCCTTTTCCACAGGAACACTTTCCACCATCTGAATTATTAACCAGCCTCCACCACGCATTTATCCTCAGAAGCCAGTTATGACATTTTCAGAGAATACAATAATATGCTTGATTGAAAACGTATTTCTTTTACAGATATACATTGTAGACCGAATGCTGAGAAGCTTAAGGGCATTTAATAACAATATAACTAAGAATAATCAGAAAAAAGTTACTTTGACTTCAAATAGTCATGTTCAGTATAAGATATTTAATGTATAACAAAAAATGCAACTGAGGAAAATCCTTGTTTATAGGCCAATTTTCTGTAGCTCAGCATGGCACTGTAGTGCTTTTATATTTTTCATGGTGCCATCTACAACAACTGGAGCCATAGCGCCCTCTTGTGACCACCTAAAGGAGCACAGGCAAAAAAGGAAAAAGACATGGTGTGGATAGTTCAATGTTTATCAAATAGGTCATGACTCAAGTGTCAAGAAACAAAGATATCTAAACATTGCGATGTAAATCAAGTCCTTTTTTTTTCCCAGTAGGCACTGTCTGATACTGGTTTAAGAATATCTAGCCACACAATAACACAAGGCATGGAGATTTTCAGTTATCACAAAAAAGCAGCATTACTGTTTAAATTTGCATCATCCAGACAGTCTTCTTCCTCCTGAATGTAAGAAATCAGTGTTGTGAACTTAAACTGAAGAAAACCCCTGTGACATATCATTAAACATAGATCAGAAACAGAAATATCTTACTGATATTTCAATAAGTTGATCATTCAGGCACTTTGGATGTTGTGTCGTTTGACAACAGCAGGACCAGTGGGATTCTATGCTGCAATGAGTAACAGACAAGGTCAACATCTTTTATACAAACTGAGCTCTTTTGCTGAGAAAATGCAGCTAATGCACAGCAGACAATAACTAGCAGAGCTCCTTTTAACTAACTACTAAAATCAAAGGAGGACTCTTCTAGATGAGTGACAGTGGGATCACGTCAGTGCTTCGGTGGAGGAGGTTGTGGGGCTTTGAAAGGACAAGGACAGACAAATGATATGTACAGATTACTGCTTTGCTTCATTGTTCTCACAACATGTGTTTAAAAGACTGTTGACAGATGAATCTGGCAACAGTCCAAACTGGAAGAACAATTAATTACACAGTGGTTACAGTGTACACCTGCTTAATTTCCAAAGTTAGCATGAGTTCCAAGGTTTAGAAATTAGAAATCTCTTTCTTAATTTTGCATTTTGAAGGCAAGTGAGCATCATGATGTTTGTGGGACCCAATAAGAGTTATTACATACAGTATCTGGTTTGTGTATCATGTAATGGATCAATCCTTGGGACTTCTGCACTCCCAGTCATCTCCACTCGACATCAGATGCAATCTTTGAACATATTTAGCCATTTCCAAAGGCAGAACAACATGTCTGGTAATAAAAATAGAGACTATTTTTAGTTATTGGTGATGACAGGTTCGGGGTCAACATGCGGTGAGGATTTATGTATTTATTAAAATGCAGCCCTAAAAAAAATTATAACAAGTTCCATCATTTGTGGCCAGCTAAATATGCATATACACATTCATGCAAATGTAACAGTAATCATGCAATACCTTGAAAATTACAGAGCAACAAGGATCGTAAAAGACACTATCATGACTGATGTGTGTTCTGTACATTTCTCATTTTCTGTATACATGGGAGTCAGTAATTTAGTTTATTGGGTGCACTTGTGCAGGGCAGGACACAGCACTACAACACAATAATGGCTCTACGTGGGAGACTCGGATGGTTTCATAGAAAAGCTCAGTGTGCCGCTTTTTAACGGAGGTGTGGCGGTGGCTCATTACTGCCCCCTGATAACGAAGGGCGACCATGTTTCCCCCCAACGGCCACAAGGGACAACAATGAGCCCATTCCACACTCGAAAACAAACGACAAGGGTGAGATTTATGTTTTATTGGAAGTGTTTTCAAAAGCATTTTTTCTGTTATATAAAAGAAAAGGCTTCAAGGATGAAGACCAACTGGCTGTTTTGGCAAATGTACGTCTGGTTAACTACAGAAGTCAAATAGACTGAAAGTTGTTTGCAGTAATTTAAAGATATTAGTGATGCACCTGCACTCAGTGTTCGTCATTAACAGTTATACATGTCCGAATAGTATGTTGGTTTGCGAGACATATTATCAGATAAAGTCTAGTTATTTAGAAAACTTTTAAAACACACTAACTACAGTTACAAAGTGGCTTTAAATTGCACAAAAGGTTGTTTTATGTCATGTGACCAGAATCTCGTTCCATCGCCTCATCAAATCACAGGTGAGTGATTAAGTTAACATTTCAAATGTTTTGAAGGTGTTGTCACCTTCAGGAAGGTTCTTGTTGAACACTTTTTTGTCTAGCTAACTTCGTATATACAAAATATTGATATAAATGCCATGTCATGTCAATCGCATTTCTCATGTGTTTAAAGGCACAAAATAATTATTTCTCATAATGTTTTATCTTAATGAAATGGAGAAAAGATGTATTTCTGGGGGTTGTAGTTTTTAAGAGCGTGTTCACAAACTACAACAGCCACAGCTGTTAGTTCTGAAAGGTGCAGATATTTTGTGGCTTAAAGTGCTACCTGCCTATTTTTTCATTTTGCTCAGGATATATTTGGCAATAAATGACAGCTGGTCAAAATACCAAAAATGCATTCATCTCATACATTAGACAATGCAAAATGGTCTATACTCATAAATATATTATATATATTTTACATAACCAGGAGCCTATTTGGTACGTTGATTTCCAGAAATGGCTTGGATGGCGTGTACAGTATAATGTTAGTGTGTCTATAGGGCTGCGGACACATACACCCACGCATACACTCATGCATATGTGATCCTCTTGTGCTTTCGCTGCTTCTGCTGCTTTTTTAACGAACCATTCACAGAAAGCTCAAATGATGCCCCAGATATGATTATGAAAATGAGCTCTCAAGACTGTGGATGTTATTGTCTACACAGGAAATTATTACATCACTCTGCTCTCTTCAAGTAGGCTATCAATATTGTTTCCCTTTGCTATTCATTTTATTGTGTTTCATTGAGCTTTTAAGAAACATGACACACAATTGTATAACCACAGCCAATAAGGGCTCATATTAGGTCATGAATGTAGGGCAAGAAAACGACACACTAGAAATTCCATTCAGAGTGAATATAATGGTAACCAAATGTGTAACTTTTATTCATATTTTCATCAAACATAGAGGTGTGTCTGGCCCATATGATATATATGTATGTATGTATGTATGTATATATATATATATATATATATATATACAGTATATATATATATATATATATATATATACATATACACCGATCAGTCATAACATTATGACCACTGACTGGTCATAATGGAGGAACATTGATTATCTCGTTACAATGGCACCTGTCAGATATATATACAGTATATATCAGTATATATATGTGTGTGTGTGTGTATATACACACACACACACACACACACACACATATATACATATACTGTATTCATATGTATATATATATATATATATATATATATATATATATATACTGTAAATGTGTATACACTCACACACACATATACACACACACATCGGTCTAGACCTGCTCTATATGAAAAAGTGCCCTGAGATAACTTTGTTATGATATGGCACTATATAAATAAAACTGAATTGAATTGAATGTATGTATAGACTGAATATATATATTATACTTGTAACAAAAGTGGTATCAGATGGTAGCAGTTTCTGTTCAAAATGACTTCAACCTTGGGGATTTTTCGAATAAAAAAACTTTGTTTGTGGAAGCAGGTATGTAGCCGCAATAAACTGTGCATAAGAGGTGGTTGGTATTTTTTCTGACAGCATCCCTTTGAAATATAACAGTTATCTGGGAAGATGACATGGTGGAGATGAATGTCCAACAGTCTCCCAGGTCTAGTTTGCCGGTGCTGATTTTAGACTTTGGGTGGGTAAAAAATAGGCTGCTGCAGTTGTAGAAGGTAAATCTTGGGTATGGGAAAAATTTGGTCAGACTCTGAAGAATGATTATCAGATGGCCTCAAAGAAAATATCTTATTTAAAATATATTTGACAGGACAAATAATGTAATTTAACAATATTGCTCATAGTCTAATTGTCATCTGTGCCGTATGTTCATCGTTTTATTGTGAATGTTAACAGTCTCCTCAAACATTACAAACTTTAATCATGAGCTAAATCTCTGGAGCTTTTCATTGCTGTTGGGGAACAATCCACTTTTTAATAATAACAAAAAATGGTCACATTTTACCAGTTGCCTGTGTCTGCCCTTTCTGTAACATTGGTTATTTTGCTTCTAGCTAGTCTGAAAATAACTCCTGCTTTTTTGAATGTTTTTGGTAACCTGGCAACAGTAGTCAAGTGAAGAAGTGTCTGCTGCTTTCCTTGCCAGTGGATGCTCTTTTCCTCTGTCTCTCCTTTCTCATTCACTCTTAATGTATGTCAAAAAATGAGACATAAAACTGATATTAAATCACATATAGTAAGTAAGGAAGAAACATATGTTCTTACTACAAGTAGTTATTCTTACATCTATGCTATGAACTTCGGAGGATTATCTGGATGACATATATATATATATATATTGTGTGTGTGTGTGTGTGTGTGTGTATGTTCTTAGTTAATGCGCATGATTTATGAAATTAGCGGAAGACACATTCATGTTTATGTTGTAAGCTCACTCTTATTTTGAAAGCTTTACCTGTCACTTACCTGTGGGTTGTTAAGATGTTACAAGAATCTCATTGGAAAAGAAGACCCCAGGGTAGTTTTCCAAATTGTCACTTCAAATCTTCATTACAAGCAGACAGGTCAGACCCCTGTTTATGTTTGTGCCATCTTATTTATTATTTATTAGATGCTATGTGGCCTGTCCACAGATGGACCCCATCATCCACTACGGGAAGCTCCACGCTGTGGCCTATGCACCCTGCTGCACCACCAACTCCTGCCGAGGGGTGACTGGGTCCCTCAGCATCTTCACAGCAGCAGTCAATAAGCAGGAAACGCCCCCAGTGACCAGCCATCACTGTTCATTCCAGCAGCAGCTTATATTCCAGATATTCCCGCCTTTTCTTTTCAACTCATCCACCTTGTGTTTCTCTCCACAAGTGGCAGGGAAACGGTGGGTGGGCCTTCAGTGCCTCAGGATCTCTGCCTTACTGGACGCCCGTTTACAGAACACTACAATGCGTGATTAGAGCTTTTTGCTCTCTGTCCCCATGGCTACACAGTACTACTCTGGAGAACGGCTAAAGATTATTATAAATGAACAAGACTAAGAGTCTACCGCCATGCTAGCAGGTCTGTGAGGCTGTATTTAGGCACAATGGTGCACGCTAACATGCTGTTAAGAAGGTGTAATGTTTACAATGTTACCCTCCTTAGGTAGCATGCTAAAATCCATTCCTTACACTTACGCTCCTGTGTTTTAGGTTTTGAAAAAAGGCCCCCCCCTCAAAAAAAAAAAAAAAAAAAGATGCCCCATGCACACTACTTCAATATGTTGAGAAATCATAGATACTAAGTTCTGTGTTTGCTTCTGCATCACACACATAAAAATAGCTTTTCTAGACTCTGGGAAAGATTTACAAACATAAAAACCTTCATGGTTTAAACGTTAATTATACAAAGAATAATAATTGACCTTGTTTGCAGATGGAGATGTCCTGTCAAGAGTTATTTTATAATGCTGCTCCATGGGGAAAATGTTTTGGGCCCACTGGGATTTTTTTTTGTTGCAGTACCGCAGTTGGCCACTGGGACAAATTGTCAGCAAAGCTTAGCGGCTGCCCTGTATCCAGCTCTCTCAGTACATCCACGGGAGAAATTGGTTGCTAAGCCATGCCAACAGTACTGACTCAGCCTGCTCTTATCACAGCTTATCATAAAGTCATACATTACTTTTGGTTTTAGAATGTTGAAAGCCAGTTATAGCACATATTAAAGTTAATAAGAAGAATAACTGCAAGACATGAGCATAAAACTGGAAGCTGGTGATGGTTTTTAGTGCTTTGTACAATATCCAAGCTTTCAAACAGCAGCAAATACACATTTCACAAAGTGTCTTTGCTTGTTCAAGTCATTTTCGTTTGGTTTGCTAGCAAGGTAAGACTAATATAAAATACAAGTAGATGACAAATACTTGACCAGTGGTGTTTGCTGATAATTTAACCAGTGTATCAGCGTACCAGTGTATTTTTGCTAGCAGCAAAAAAAAAAAAAAAAAAAAAAAGATAAGCATTAATGATCACTGTACCAGATGGTAATAAAATTGCAAAGGGTAATACAATTTCAAAGGGTGACATTTAGGACTTTATGATATATGATTAAAATTCCCAACAACATGTAAGATATTAGCATACAGGATGTCATTCTAATGGTAAAATCAAATAGTATGTTAATTGTAGTCTAAATATATATAACCATATCTGTCAACTAGAACAACCATAAATACATTTGTTGTTCTAGTGCATTTGTACTATCTGCCCTCATACATATAAACAGTAAATTACTAATTAAATGTGTAGGTGGTAACTGTTCACATGAATGTGGGGGGAAAAAAACTCATAATGGTGACAATCAAAATCATGGGGGGTGGCATTTTTACTTCAAATTTCTTGCCTGGATATTTGTCTCGTTTCTTATTTTGTTAACAGAGCATTATCTTATTGAATCATGTCTGATGATGTACGTCTTATTTTTAAAGGGCAGTCGAGAGAAAACAAAATGTACACCTGCGTCTGGAATGGTCTCTTCCACTATTCTGCAAGCCTCCCCTGAATGAGTCATCCAGCCGGCTCCTCATTGGATAAGACCATGCCATCCCAAGGGATTGCCTTGCAGAGGCAGAAAGGCCTTGCTTCCATTCACAGAAACATTGGTATGCCAGCCTGCTATTTCATTCACATAAAAGACTAAATATTGCATGCTTTTTTGGTCCTCTGCTCTTATTCACCTTTGTCTTTTTGCCTCCTCTTTTGATTTGCGAGGGGCCTGCCTTTTCTTCCCTTCTTTTGTGTTTGCCTTTTTTTTCTGAGGAGAGAAGGCAGACGTGCTGTCTTTTTTTTTTTTTTTTTTTCTATATTTGCCAGGCAGGAAAGAGAGATGTTGGGAGGGACTGCAGTGCGAAATCTGCAGCAGAGTGAGAGCGGAAGCTGCTTATGAATGAGTGTCAGTCTTTCGGCTTTGCTAGATGCTCCTGAGGACATTTTACATGAATGGTGTCTGGCTGTGTGCTTTCCGCTACCGGGGAGACAAAGATGCTTCATTGCTGCGGGTTTTAAGGAGACTCATGGGCTTTTTCTGTTATCCTTTTGGTTGTTTCATTGACTCATCTGCCTGAGAAACATGTCATTCACATTGTGTTTTTTTTTGTTGCATCATTCATATAGTTCAACCTGGACCAATTGCTGGCTATTATAGACAAGCTGTGAGATTGTATCTGTTTCCTAGATGTGAACTGAATTTTTTATTCCTTTGTTGCAGAATACTGATAGAGAATTAGTGCTACACATTAGACAAATGGTCTCAAAACAATTTTATGGAAGAAATTGCTGTATTCATTTTTGCATTAATGCCTGGTTATAAGTATTTTGAGAAACAACAAGTGTATTAACTAGTCATAGGTTTTTGAAAGTACAGGAGTGATGTCTGCCCATATTCTGCAGCTATTATAAATTAACATGGACAATATATTAATGATATTGCGTATTTCCGGTCATGCTAAGATTGTACTGTATTGTTGCTTTCATTGATTTATAGAGGTTTCTTTTACATCCTCTAAGGAAAATTAAATCTTTATGAAACGTTTAAATCGACATTTTATTCTTGAATCAAAGACGTCTGTATTTTTTGTTAGAGAAGACTTTGGCACTCTGATTGCAGCTGTCAGTCTTATATCATTTCTTATCATCTCTGTGATCAGTTTTTATTGTGTGTGTCATCCTTTTATCGCAACTTTTGTCGGGTGCATCCATTTTGTATGATATGAATTGTGTATAACATGAATTCAAGCAAATTATTGTGAATGATCATGTTACTAAGTTAAATAATCAAGTTTCCTCTCATTCTTCATTTCCTTTTCTCAGAAAAACAAATAGGAAGGAAAGAATTACAGAGAATAAATATCAGACTGGGGAATTTAAAAATTGATTGGTTCTAGTGTGCTGTAAGTGGGAGGTTTTTTTTTCTCCCTCCGACAGGAAGTGATTTGCAGTGTTCAGCAAGCCTTTTGTTGAGAAGGTTTTCTCAGATCAGTGAGTCATGCTTTAGCTCTGAGCCGGCAGGCAGGCAGCAGTCAGTAGAGAGTATTTGCTCTTCCCTCGCAGTATCCGTGATCATCGACAACATAGACCTTTCTCTGTTCTCTTACTTTTTGGATTTTTGAGGCTAGAAATCGTCATCAGCAGCAGCATCACCGCTGGAAACCAAACAAGCTGCACCACAACACTGGCAGCCTTTTAGAGACCTTTTTCTCTTCATCCTCTTCTTCCTCTGCCTCAGTGCTGTGTTTCCATGGATTGTGTCTGTATATTTCTCTCTGACGGATTGGATTGCAGCTCTGGATTTCATTGAGAGCAGATTGGACTTTGGCGACAGCAGCAGCAGCAGCAGCAGCAGTTCAACACAACCACCACTGTAACCTCAATAGAGAAAATTACAGTCAGGTGGCCTGTGATTGCTAAAAGGCGTTTTGCTGCCTGCACCGCTGCTGCTATGTTACAGGAGAGGGTAATCAGCACGGCTCAGCCACGTCTGCCAGCACACTTGTGAAAGAGGCAGGCTGTGCGTGTTGGTTGGTGGAGAGAGGGGAGAGAGCAAGAGAGAGAAGGGTATGCTTCACCGTACCAAATACAACCGCTTCAGGAATGAGTCAGTAACATCCGTCGATGAGCTTCTCCACGGCCTGTCCATGAACCCCAAGGTCTCGGCCACCCCCCAGTCTGCAGCCGAGACATCTTACACACCCCCAACTGAGGTCCAGCCCTCCTCCACCACCACTGCTTCCAGCACCCCCACCAGCCACGGCTCTGACCACCTGGAAGATGGAGGCACCACCCTCTGTACCCTCATCAACAAGGTGTCCAGCCTGAAATTCAGCAACTCAGGCAGCTTGCTGGGCATCAAGGGTCTGCCCTCGGCTGTCAAGGACCTGGCTGTGTCTAAGCTGCAGGTGGGTGGGGGATCGGGCTCAGGCAGCTCCAGTGGCCCGAGCCCCAGTGCGACGACAGCAACAGCGGCAGCAGCCTCTGGTGTGGGCGGCTCTCTGTGCAGCTCGGCCTCCCATTCAACCCCCTGCTCGCAGCTGGAGCCAGCCGTCAGCATGAGCAAGAAGAGCAGGCTGGACGAGCACCAGCCCAGCAGAGAGGACTGGAATCCAGGTGGAGGCGGTGGACTGGTGAGCAAACCCTCCAGAGGATGGCTACACTCAAGCGAGAAGATCTCTGGTCCAGGAGTGACATACATTGTGAAGGTTGGTGGTCTCTCTTTCTCCCCCCGTCTCATTTCCGTTTTTGTCCTCTCCCTCTTTTCCATTCTTTACCCATTCTCTCTTTTTTTTCTCAATGACTCAAGCTTAGCTACCTGCAAGGATGGGGATAAAGGAGAGATGTAGTTTCATTGGCACATCACAACATGCCCTTGAGTGGGTGTGTGTAGGTTGGCTACAGCAGAAGGCTGAGTGAAGGAGCAGCGACCAGAAAATAGACATTTAATAATTCAGAAAATAGAGAAGGTCAACACTGGGAGCAAAGTAAGAGGAAAAACCTGTGACGGGAAATCAAAAACTGCAATTATCAGTGTTATTTTCAGCATGCTGTAAACATTTCAATTCATACAGTATTTCTGTCTATCTTGTGTAAGTGGAGCCGCAGCGTTATGCTTTTGTAACCATGGCGATGTGTTATTTCTGTACATTGTGCATCTCTGTGAGCTGTATGGCTGTTTTGGCTCGCAGATAGTGAAATGGTAGAATAGGAAAAAAAAAAAGACACACAGTGCATGTTTGTCTCATCGCATCTGTATCTCACGTTAATGTTGTTCAGCCATCATACATCATATAAAGGAGCACAAGTTGGCGCACAACTAGCTACGAGAGCTGTGAGTGTCATCATGCCGGCAATGAGTCACTAGCATGAGGAGTGATGATACTGAGCCCCAGCTCTTCAAGGTGTAAAGTGAATGGAAAAAACCCCCAGAACAAACCATTTTCACTGAAACCATAATGTAGCAGCATTTGCCTGAACATATACAATCTTTTTGTCTTCCTTTTATTTATGCAGCACATTAAACAAAAAGCTACATTTATTTTTTTTGGGGGGGGGGGGCTGAATGAGCATACTGAACAGCATTGCTAGGTGAAATGTCTTATTCCCCGAATCAAGTTACACAGTATGATCATCATATGACACCTACTACAACTTGCCTGAACAAAGCCTACAGTATCTGTGACCAGCGTGACATTCCATTAACTGCATTAAGGACGCTTATTTGTCCAGTCAATGCTGTTGAAAGCATCCACACTGTGAGAGGGGAAATGGGTCCGGTCTGTGCTCCCCCACCCTCTGCTTTTCCTGTGGTTTGAGTCCTGTGTGTATTGAGTTCAACGTGGTGTTATGCTCACAGCACTTTTAATTAGCGTCATGTGGTCACTCCTCGCACATCATGCACCATTACTCTAAAGGGACATTGACTGACAATGACACTGTTTACATCCACACTTTTAGCCCATGCTACTGTATGTGTTTATATAAAAAACACAACAATCAGTCCAGATTATGTCTAACAAATAGCTAAACTTAGCTAAAAACCACAACAATAAAGTTCTCTAGAGCTGAGGGGAACTGCAGATTTAGGTGATAACTCTGTAGGTTCACCACTACGAGCGACCCCTTTCACAGAGAAACTCATGTCATGTGATCCATTGTTAATTATTTAATTATATAGTAATCGCCATCCTTTTTGCATTGGTTTATTGTAATTATTTACTGCTAATGTAATAATCCATGCATGTTCATCATCCTTATTTGGTGCAGATTTTTTATGTCTTCAACATTTATAACTACTCATTTCATAATCATATTATTTAGACTGTTAATTGAGCAAGTGCTTTATCCTCTTGACCTGACATACCCTGTTTAGACTCTAGAACTGGACTGTATATAATATAATGTAACAGCTGTACACATTATGGAACAACAACACGATTTGTGACATCTTTAACCTGACTGCAACTAAATGATATGAAAGCCACTTTTTTTATATTTGGGAATGAACTACATGTTTAAATTTATGAGCACATCTAAACTCCAGTAAACAGCCAGTATGATATATGACTTTGTGTTTCAGAAGCGCTGAAAGCCAGTGCTGTGTTTGTGTCTGTAGTTTTGTTAGTGCATGTTGAAGGACCCGTGATCACTTAGAAGTTGTGTTGTTCACTGGGATCATTTATGGGCTCTTCAGAGCTGGCCTCCCATTGATTTTCATAATTAATTTGAAGTTCAGTTTTACTGTGTGGACCTTGTTCTTGTTTGTTGCTCGGCATGAGAGAAAAATGTCTTCATGTTGTGCTCAGAATAGGTCTCTACCAATTTTAGAACTGTTTGATATATTACTGGCCCTGCTGAATTGTGCACTTCAAACTCACTGTTCTAAAAATAGATAAAAAAGTTTAAAAATTTGCAAACGTCATGTTGACAAAATGGGATTTGTTTGCTGGTACTTGCAAAACGCTCACTGGAGAGAAGGGGCCTCATAATATGAAAGTTATGATTCTAATAACTTGTCTCCGAAGAGGAGTGGAAATAGAAACGTTAGCGTGTCTGGATGTCTGTTTTGTTTACAGCCAGATTATAAATGTGATTCTGATAACGATAGGAACTCGTCAGCACAAACTGTTCCCAGTCTGTGCAATATTAATCAGAAGAGGTGTTGTAATGTGAGTAGGTGGGTGGTACTGAAGATGGTTTTATGGGATAGGAGGACTACAGTCACTTCATGGCATAGTAACACACTGATGCTGTTTCCAAATCATTTTGACGAAGCATAGACTTAATCTTTAATTCCAACTTTGTGTCAGACTCCTGCTGGATGTTTCTATTTTTAACTGGAAAGCAGAAAACCATGATACCAGCAAGTTTATGAAAACACATTTGCTGATGTAATACAGGTTTAGGTCTGCTTGCAAATCTTATTTTTAGGTGCACGAGCAGATGAAGGTGAGGTGAAAGGATAATAGCTGAAATTACCAATTTGATATTCAGTCACATACCTTACATATCCATTTATCAGATCAGTGTAATGATTATTAAAATAATTTGTTCTCAGTGTGTTTTGTGCAAACTGGATATTTAACACAGTGAGCTACTCAAAGACAACACATCCTGGGACAGTGCTTAATAATGATGAACTTAGCCAGAAAGTGATTTCTCTGGCAGGGGTAACTTTTTTTCTGTGACAGGTGGTCACCAATATCACCTGGTAAAGGCAATCAGAGGGGAAAAGGAGGCCTATCAATCGTATTGAATGCATTTCCTTCCTCATAAAACATTTGCAAAGCCCATTTTGAAAGTATTTTGCATCCTGCATTGTTTACGTCCGTGTTTGCTGGCCAGCAGTCTTCTTCTTCACCGCTTTAGGTTTAGCCTGAAACTGTATTGCAAGATACAAACAAATGAAGGACTCGTTCTCAAAAATGCCGCTCCTTAGCGCTACTACTGTTAAAAAATTCCACAGGATACATTCAGGGAATCTGGGATTTTTTTGTTTTGTTTTAAAAACAAGGCTCACAGAAAACCTGTGTCTGTTACTATGGCAACTGAAGTCCTGTCACTAACCTGCTATATGGTGGGTTAACTTGATCATAACCCCTGGTGCCAGGCCAGTTTTCAGGTTCTAACTCTCAAACATGGAGCTCAACCATTTTTACAAAGTTAAGTCTTTTTTGTAAAGCATTTTAGGCAACTTATTTGATTGTAAAATACATTTTTTATTGTGTATTTTAATACAATTAGAATTGCTATGAAACTAAAGCTTGTAGAGATTATTTTAGACCAATATCTTTGGCTACATTGTGAAAGATCCATATTTACCATTTGCTCTCATTTGAAAACACCATACAATCTTAGTATGATTAAAGAAATGCAAAAGGTAATACGATTTAACATTTTACTGATAATATAAGTTAAAATTGACAGACTAATGGTTAATATTATTTATTGTTATAGAGTACCTATAAGCTAATTTTTCTCTTTTCCGATACACAAGACCAATGATCCAGATCTTGAACCCAAGTTTGTAAGATTATAAATCGTGTCAACAAACTAACTACTGTAACTTGACATAATACCTCCAGCTGCTTTTAAAAATGATGCATGTGCACAACTGTGACAAAAGCTTCTCATGGTTTTCCTTTCTGAAATAAGTATTAAGTTAATGCTGTAGTGATTTGGTATACATTGAAGGACTGCAGTTATTTGGATTTAGTGAGTTTGGATTGGTAACGCAAACCAATCAGGTGTGTTTTTCTTTGCATGTTGTTGTGCTAGTCATGACAATTTGAATGTAACTTTTGGCATCTTATTGAATATGTATTTCACACAGGCTTTACGTTTTTGCTTTCCAGTATCTGGGCTGTATAGAAGTCCTTCGGTCGATGAGATCCCTGGATTTCACCACAAGATCACAAATTACAAGGTATGTCCACGCCTTTCTGACTTTTCAGGATTCACTAGATTTCCTTCAAAACAAATCCCAGTAAATGAGTTATTATTCCATCTGATGCTTTATTGTTTATACCCACAATCAACATACATGTCAGACTGGTGTATATTTGTTCACAATAAAAACTCAATATAATTGTTAACTATGTAAAATTAAACTGAACGCCACGAACATTTTCTTTTGCCAGTATTTGTGAAGTTATTAATACTTCTTGACTTTTGGTTTCACTGTAAACTATTTAACGTGAAAGCTTTATTAATATGTGTGAGATTGGAAATGTAAATATCTTGTTCAATGCCCCATGTTTGGATTCTAATGCAGAAAATGTAGCAACAGAGCTGTCAAACATGTCAACACCATTTACTGTGTACAGTACATAAAAGTGGCACCAAAATTGAATTTTAAAAATTTGAATTTTGTCACTATCTACTGACACCTGAAAACAACAGTCTATATAACACTCATGCATATACCTAGGAACATAAACCTTTGAAGATTATATCTAATTTGAAATACTATTGAAATTGATTCTGTCTTGAAAATATGTAGAGCAAAGACAGAAAGCATCAGCGGAAATCGTTGAGTTTGAATTTGTTGCATCATTTTGAATTGCATTGTTAGTAAAACTTTATGAACTGTATTATCAGTTCAAATTGGTCAGTGAAAATCTTTCATGTGTCCAGATGTTTTTGTGTCTAAATTAAAAATTGTTGTCTGTGCCCAAATGTCTCATATCATAGCTCCCTTAGTGATTACTACATTTAGTTTTGTCTATTAAAACGCTTATTTTTTAAGAAAATCACTGCTCTCTGTCATGCCTTAGCAGATATAAACTTACAAGCAGAAACTTAATAAGGTTCTATCTGCAATCTACCTCTTCTAAAACTGTTTTTTTGTTTTGATTTTGATATTATATATGTATTTTAAGTACAATTAGGGTGCCTGAATTTTATGTGACTCCATGTGTATGTTTGAAATCATTGACCAATGTGCAGTGAGGCAAAGGCCAACAGTGAATCGGTTTGTGTCATGTCCACTTTTATGCTTGACTTCCTGAAGTCAGTCCAGACTAACGTTAGCTTGCAGGGCCACACAGCAGTAGGCTCTCTCTCTCTCTCTCTGTCTCTAATAAAGAGAGAGAAAGAGAGACAAACACAGAGAGAAAGCTATGTCTCATACTGTTGCTATTATTAGATTTCTCCTTTTCTTAAAGAATCTACTGCTGTGCGTGATTTATCCAGGTACCAAGGATACAGAAATTTACGTTTGTGTTTCTGTCAAGAAACCAATATTCACTTTGTCTCAGAGGGGAATTTGACTTTTCTGCATCAAAACAGCTCTATCTTTAGCCGCTATTTAATCCACATACTGTTGTCTTTTGCACAAAAATTATAGCACAGTGATGGCCGCTACAGATAAAACGGTTCACTTCACATCTTAAAGACAGTTTTAGATTTCACACTGTGATGTGTAGCACTGTATACCAGATACAGTTGCGTTGTTACAAGAGGTGCAGTGCATTTGTAATATTCCCTATGGCACCATATAATACACTCTACACTGCATATTGAATCTTGACTCTGGTCTCTTGTGGCCAAGGTGATTTCATTTAATGTGTAACAACCTGTAGAGTTCAGGCATACTGTTAATATGATCTTTTCTTCTTTTAGTTTAGTGTATTTATTTACTTTTTTTTGTCTTTTCTTTCATTTATTTATGGATAAGTCATATTTTATCCTCCATATGTTATTCAACACAAAATCAAAACAGCAAATTAATCAATACATTCATAAATAAAACAATAATGACATTAAGTAAAGGAAAACATGGAATACAGTAAGCTAAAATAAGAACAAGGCAGTCCAGCAACTCTCAGATCAGACTATGCAAAGGTTTAACAGAAGAGAAAAAAATACTAGCCGTATTAATAATAAGTAATTTATAGGAAGAAAATCAAAAGAATTCAATTATTAGATTATCACATAATGGTTAGAAACACATACCAGCTCATGTATCCTAAAATAAAATCTGCCCGAGTCTTCACGACTGAAATATTCTAGATATGACAGAAAGGGGGCCTAATAATCTTCAAAATATATATCTGCAATTTTGCTTTTAATTTCTCTCGAATTTAATTTCTCTTAACAGTTAATTTCTCTCGTAGTAAGAATTGTCATAACTGATCAGGGAATAGCCTAAATGTAGGAGAACATTTTTAGCCAAGCTAGCAGTGTGGTTCTCAGGATGGCAATGTCAGCTGATCGGTCCAGACTGAAATATCTCAACAACTACTGAATAGATTACCATGAATTTGGTTCATGGTCCCCAGAGGATGAATCTTACTGACTTTGGTGATCCTCTGACTGGACTTGTGTGGCCACCATGAGGTTGACATTGGCGTTTTAAGCGAAATGTTACAACATGTGGATTACCATTAAATTTGGTTTACACATTCATGTCCCCCTGAGGATGAACTGCAATAACTAACTGGTGATACCCTGACTTTTCATCTACTGCCATCATCTCGTCAACATTTTAATTTGTCCACTACTTTGGTTTCTACCTGCAAAACTAATGACATTCCCATCAGCCTCAGCTAATGTTAGCATGCTAAATATGGTATACATTGTACCTGCTAAACATCAGCATGTTAGCATTTAGCTGAGAGTTCTGCTGTGCCTATGTACAGCCTCACAGAGCCGTTAGCATGGCTGTACACTCTTAGTAACAAAATATTATTTTTGTTATCTTGGCAAAGTACTAAAAATACAAAACAAAATACATAACAAAATATTATTTTTATCTTGGCAAAGTACGTAATCATGAATAGTAAATACAGTCTGACTTAATGCCAAAATAACTGTGATAGTGTGGCTGTCTGTGGTCACCATCTTGGCTTCATCCTCCTCTCACCCTCCCTCTAGGGAAGCCATCAGCCTGGTGTGTGAGGCTGTTCCAGGGACCAAAGGAGCTCTGCGGAAGAGAAAGGTACATGGATGGACAGAGAGGGAAGGAGGGAGGGAGATGGAGTGATCACGGGAGAAGTGATGCCCACACTGAGAGAGCTGAGAAAATGAATGTTAGTGAAAGGTACAGTAGAGAGGGAAAAAAAGAGGAAACAGCATTAGATATTCATTTACCCTTCCACGTTCTATATATAGCCTCGCCTCTGTAAGTTCTTTTTCTCTCATTCTTCCTTCATGTAAAAAGAGGGAAAACAGAGACAGAGAGAGAGAGAGGAAGAAATGATGAGAGAGAGAGATTGTACTTAGAGAAGAGAGAGGCTGAGGAGAGAGAAGAAGAGAGATGAAGAGGTATGGGACTGTATGTGCGTGGGCGTAGCTCCAGCCCACGATGCATTGCACACCGCGCACAGTGCTTAGTGACTCATGTAGTGCACAATATCTGTGATCAGGAGGCTGAGCTAGTGTGTGTGTGTGTGTGTGTGTGTGTGTGTGTGTGTGCTCGTGCACGTTTGTCTTCTGTGTGTTGTGCGTGCATGTACATGGTGTGTGTGTCCACAGTGTGTGAGGAGACTGTGTCTGAATGTGGGGTGTGAAATGAAGCATTACTCTGCTCTCTAGAGCTTGTTCAAATGTCAGGGAAGAGTATATAACACAAAATCAGTGCCGACTAGTTTCTCTCTCAGAATAGATGTAAGATATAAGATCATGTTATTTTGGGTGTGTGACAAATGCACTATGGTGACATCAGCTTCATACTGAGTATTTTGAATGGGTTTGGCTAATTTTATCTGGCCTCTTTGCCTCCCCTCTTCATTAAAACCACCACTCACAACAGTATTTTAAGTATCCAACACTCCACAGTCCCGTGTTATTAGATGAAATTTGCGTGAGTGCATGTTTCCTCTGCATTCATTTACTAGTGGTGAAATTACACTTTAATGAATAATACAAGGAGTATAGTTCGACATTTTTGGGAAGTATGCTTATTGACTTATTCGCAGAGACTTAGTAAATATGAGGCTACAGTTTAGCTTAGCTTAGCATACAGACTGGAAACAGGGGAGACAACTAGCCTGGCTTTGTCCAGAGTTAACAAAATCCGCTTACCAATGCCTCTAAAGCTCAATAATAAACACATTATATCTCATTGGTTTAATCTGTACAAAAACAGAAGTGTAAAAATGACTAAGTTCTGGTTTTACAGGAGATTATTGGCCAGGCTATTTCTTGGTTGGTCAGCAGAGAAGTCACTGCACCTGTGCAAGAAATAGTCCGGAGATATAACATGTCCATTCATATTTACAGAGTAGACATGAGAGTGGTATCGATCTTCATCTAATTCTCAGCAAATAAAAATGTTGAATTATTCCTTTATGATATACTGTTTAACTGGTAAAAAGAGAAGTTGTTGCTGTAATTTGTTTTATTCCTGTCTGTCTGTGTCTTCCTCTGATCCTCTCAGCCACCGTCCAAAGCTCTGTCCAGTATCCTGGGGAAGAGCAACCTGCAGTTTGCTGGCATGTCCATCAACCTAAATATCTCCACCAGTAGCCTCAACCTGATGACCCCTGATGGCAAACAGGTCAGTGTGCAACCTTTGTAAACAAATATAGGATTCTGTGAGCTACATATATGTGATAAAAATAAATGGTACTGCAATGATAGTACGTTTAACACAGTTGTGTTAGGGTCTGCACAAACCTCCCAGCAACCACACGTACTGTGTTAGTTATTGCTCTGCACAAGTAATACTGGGTCAGAAAAAAAAAGATACCTAAAAACGATTTACTGAAGAAGACCATGGGATATGCTTGAAAGCTCTGTGAATAGCTAAGCAAGTGGCCCTTGCATTTTAAAATATTTCCCCTGTGTCCTGAAGGTCAGGAATGAATCTCCACGACCAGCTAAAAAATATGGAAAAAGCGATCAGAGAATATTTGTTTCCAAATTTAGGTTGATGTTTTATTTTTCTTATCTTATTTTTAGCCGTTGCTAAAGTGATCCAATTTTTTATAGAACAAAGGATGTTTGTTTAAGGAGGTTTATGTAATAAAAGACAGTTAACAGTTAAAAGAGGAAGACAAGCAAGAGCACATGACCTCTCCAGATGTTGCTAGAATTACCAGAGGAGGTTGGCATCTTGACTTTCCCTATGCACATCCCTATATTTAGTTATATGGGTAATAAAGTAGTTTTCTTTGTGGCAGGGGTGGTCAGTGGTTGCATTGTGCATTCCTGTCTACCCCAGTGTCCTTCCTGATACTGCCAGCAGATGGTGCCATTGTACATCATTCAATAATTCAAATCCTACATAGTCACTCAAACAAGATGGAATAACATTACTGATATCTTGTGTATCAGTTCCTCTTGTTATGATGCAGAGAACGCTTCAGAGAAGCTGTTGACAAAGCACCAAATCCGGGGACTGACCCTGACTCACCATCCCCTTCTCTGATCTCTGAGTTGTGTAGCCCAAGAAAAGTTAAACTAAACAAGCCATTGGTTTTTGCCTTTTTGGCTCTTGCTAACAAGACAGCAGGATGGATTTATAAAGCAAATGATCATGTAAACATGCAAGTTCCTGCTGTAGCTGCCTACTAGATGTGTTTTCAACCAGGCACTGATGGTTAGCTGACCAAATACTATACTTTTGCTGGATAACAACCTGTAAATAACATCTAAACAGAAAGTTAATTATATGTATCTGAAGAAAAATTAACAGTTGGTCAAAAACAACGACAATGGCCTTAAATCCTTTGTTAATGAAGTCTTCGACTTATATATAACTTATATAACTTTTGGCAAGAAAGTGAATAAGTGTATTTCTCAAAATCTCAAACTATTCCTTCAAAGGCCGCTGTTGCTAAGAGCTGAATACTTCCAATATGGCTGCCTCACGGTGTGTTAGACATCAGACTGTCCTCTGTCGTTGAATTAGAACTTAACCAAATTCTAATGTTCATTTAAAAGTATATATGTGCGTAGAAGGTGTGTAGAATTAATGTGCATTTGTATCTATCTGTGTGTATAAAGAGGCATTTGCTAACTCAGATGTATTGTTTAATTTTTGCTCTTGACAGATCATAGCCAACCATCACATGCAGTCCATCTCCTTTGCATCAGGTGGAGACCCTGTAAGTAACTCAATGGCCTGTGTCAAATAAACTTGCATTTGTGTTGTGTGATAATGAAAACTTAAACTACTTCATAATAAAAAGATTTGATTTACAATTTAATTAATTTAATACAATAAACCTTTTTGCCCATGGCAGATACTATTATTTATCAAAAGTCATATTATCATCATATCTTTATTTATTGGAACACACTTCCATACAGTACATTTATGATATCTACTTACTATTGTTCACCAAATACCTGTTCCAAAAGATATTTACCCCTCTTTAAACATGGTAACAATGTTAATAACCAAATATCCTAATTGCATTACATTGTTAATTAGTTACTCCATATTTGCAAAGTATGAATTTCAACCTTCCCATCACTGTTATTAAAACCCAATATGTAATGACAGTGACTTAGCCAGAAAATAAAGCTTGTTTTATGAAGGTATTATGGTATTTTATAGTTGGAGATTATTACAACAGTTGGGATGTCTTTTTTTTCATTTTAGGACACAACAGATTATGTTGCCTATGTAGCAAAAGACCCCGTTAACAGAAGAGGTAGGTATTTATGCCTTTAATACTCTACAGAGTGTCTCATATCTCACATGCAACATGCTGATTAAAATGTGTTGCTCTGGCCCTCGTCAGCGTGTCACATCCTGGAGTGCTCTGATGGGCTGGCCCAGGACGTCATCAGCACCATCGGCCAGGCCTTTGACCTTCGCTTCCAGCAGTACCTGCAGTGTCCCTCAAGCAAACTGTCCTCCACGCATGACAGGTGAGGTGTTCATGATACATGTAACACTCACAAAAGCACACACACAGAGTACTGAGTTTCATGATCAAACCATGTTTTTCCTCAGGGTATTAAACATGGAGGAGTTACCATGGACAGAGGAAGAGGAGGAGTCAGCAGAACATCCTTACTATAACAACATCCCTGGCAAGATGCCACCCCCTGGAGGCTTCATCGACACCCGGCTGACCAGTCAGAATGCAGCACCAGATGGATGCCAGGTACCACTCAATTTATGTGGATTAATCTCAGGAACTTGAACTGAATAACTTTTATTCTCATATGGACGTAATCTCAACAACATGATTGATGTCAAGTCAATCAATTCATGATCTCCATTTTTTCACTTGAGCAATATATCTTAACTGATAACTGTGTGTGTGTATGCCATCAGATGGGCCCAAGTACAGTAGATCAGACGTATTACCAAGGGCGGCACTGTGGAGAAAACTGGGGAGATGAAAGAAAGCCCATATTCCTACAACAGGGTAAGAAAACCCATGCTTCCTACTTCCCACTTAAACACACAAAACATGTTTAATAATGCAGAATTTCATCAATTGAACACTGTGGCTATGATTGTTTGTCTGAATGTCTACTGTAGGATCATTTGATATAAGCAGCCTGCCCGAGAGTAAAGGCCAGGCACCAAAAACAGGAGAGATGCCCGCGTATGTGAACACTCAGCAGATTGACGCCCAGGTGCTCGCAGCACTCCAGGCAGAGGCGGAAAATGTGACAAAGGGCATGGCAGCTGCAGCCAAAGAGAGCCCACAGAAGGACCTGTTTGACATGAGTAAGTCTTGGTTGGCGTGTAGTGAAGTTTCAGTTTCTGTTGGTCTGTTGGTCTGTTGGATTTGGAAGCACTCGTTAAGACTTGCCTGTTGAAGCATTACAAATTATCTGAACAGGATTGTTGCCTTGCTTCCAGAATAACACGGTACGATGACTTTCAAATCAGAGTTCTTAATTATAGAGGTTTCCTAGCTTTTGTTTCTCAGTGACTTCGGTGTGGCATTATAATAACACCATGTCCGTATGAAGACAATAGGAGGACAGTGTTAATGTCAGTGTGCAGCTGAATTCTTTCCTCCTTTCAACTTCAACCTTAGCTTTGCTATTATTATACATGAAAGGTCAGTTACATAAAGACGTGTGTAACCACGTATGAAGAATCCATGACACAAATTACATGTGAGCAGTGAACTGTTCTTATATGAAATCTAAGTTCAGGTGTCCACCTACTGTAGTTCTTTAACCATTAATAGTCACATTCTACTCCCTAGTTCCTCCACTAACATCTCCAGCACTTGTATGACAGATTATTGCACAGTACAATGTGGAAATATTCAGTTAATTGATTCTGAAAATTATTAAATAAGTAACTAATTGCAGTACTATATAATAGGTTATTATATAGTGCTGAAAATTGTATTGAGCTAAACTAGTCAGACATAAAAGGATTTGCACCATTAGCTCAGCATAAAAAATTCTATTGTGTGAATTATATTTATTATTTATCGTAATTGTTAAAGCACCACTACAGTGTCTTTGTTCGCTTTATCCCATTTGGCTTAAACAGTAAAAGCCCCCCAAAAAGAGAATCTTGACTTTTTAAATGTGCTGTATTTCCTGTTAAAACAAGATGTTTGTGCAGGACATAACACAGTGAGGGATCATTTTAAACCCGCCTATCAAAGGGATATCAGTTAGTGAAGAAAGGCAGTTTGATTTGATAGGAAAAGCAGAGGGTCAGGATTCTTCCCAAATGGCATTATTGGATTTCTGTTTGTGCTTACTAGTGAAACATGAGGTCACCAGATTCCTTGTTTTCCTGGAAGTGACAATTTTCCAGGAAGTGTCCTATGGATTTGTCTTGTAAAGTTTTTTGTTTGCATTCAGTGTTGCACACCAAAACGTATTGTGTGCATCTTTGAAGTCTATCTGTATCTGTTGAGTCCACATCCTTCCTCAAAAAGCACTTGCAAAGCCGATTTTTTGAATGTTTTAAAACCTGCATTGTTTACATACATGCATACATCCATGTTTACTTGCTAGCAGTCTACTTCTTCTCTGCCTTTTTCTGGTGCATTGCTGCGTTTCTTGGTGCATTACCGCCACCTGTTGATCCATGGAATATTTTATGGATTAGCTTAGTTTACAAGTCTTGACAGCTTTAGGATGTCAAGTTAGAAATTGTGCTGCAGATATCCTTCCTCTCTTAATTCATCATTTTGGCACTGCCCTCACCTATACCAGAGCCCTTCGAGGATGCCATTCAGTCGCAGTCCCATCCGCCGTCCCAGGGCCAAGCCCAGTCCCAGGCTTCTGGTCTTCACAAGGCAGCATCCGTGGACAACTCGAGCCCCCTTCTTGTGCGCTCACTGGCCTTCCGGGCACAGGAGGAGCTGGAGGGCCAGACGTGGTACCATGGCAAAATGAGCCGCCGTGACGCTGAAAAACTGCTTAAAGAAGACGGAGACTTCCTGGTTCGTAAGAGCACTACCAACCCAGGGTCCTACGTACTGACGGGCATGCACAATGGACTTGCCAAACACCTGCTGCTGGTGGACCCTGAGGGCACGGTAAGATGGGGTTAAAAGACATAAGAGAGTGTGTTTCAGGGAGGTACTGTAGATAGAAATGACTGATTTGTGAAGTGAAATATTTTTCATTGTGCAAGCTAAAATTGAACTTATTACTAGGCCACAACAGACATTTCACACCTCTTTCTCTTTTCAAAGGTACGGACAAAAGATCATATATTTGACAGCATTAGCCATCTTATTGGCCATCACCGTGACAACAATCTGCCGATTGTGTCCGCTGGGAGTGAACTGTGTCTCCTACAGCCCGTCGGAAGGAAACAGTGATGCTTGCAATGCCTGGTGGGAAATGGGAAGCTCTGGACAGTCTCTCCTACCATCCTGAAACTTGAAGATGAAACATGAAGAGAAGACGCTTAAAGCCTCTATGCGCTGATAGTGTTTTTGGGAAATTGGCCCGTGGTTACTTGGAGGCACTGGAAGACGCAAGATTTGTTTAAGATAAAAAATTATTTATAGAACTGTTATTATTTTGTTGTGATGACTGAAATGCTATATTTTTGAGAATACATAGGTGCATTTGGACATAATATCTTGATTTGGTGTTTTAAAAGATAAAAAAAAGACAATTGTTCTTGTAGTTTAGATGAAGTGCAAATCAAACCTCAAAGAGGTGTTAACAAGAGTATTTTAGAATAAAAACCTGAAATTTTAGTTTTGTCTGTCAAGCACAACCACATTTCTACAGGAACCGTTGGCTAAGAGGTCGAGGAAACAAAAAAACAAAAAAAAAAACAGTTTGGACAACAAATGCTGTTTATAATGAATTACTTTAGGAAAAATGTCCTTTAATCTCACCAATAGCGTGACAGCTCACTCAATTAGTCACTATATGAAATCTGCTTTTATTGGGGATTAGAACTGAATGTGTTTTGCTTTGCAGTAGTCACAAAGTGTTGGGGTGCAAACAGACATCCTCCATAGTGCTGTCAATGGCTTTAAAGATAAACTTTTTTTTTTATGAAGTATTTTCTTGTGTCACTGCAGTCGCATGACTTAAAATCAACTGTTCTTGTGGACATTGTTCGTAGACCTTGATACCCCTTTATTTGAAAGAGGTGCTTGTGTATGCTGACACTGTAAAATATTTATGCTTTTCAACCAGTGATTATTTCTGAATTGGTTTTCTCTGGATTCTTCTTTTAGGTGTGTAGTCAATGATTAGTTTTGGGGCTTGAGTCATGCAATGGATATTCTCACATTCTTAATCAACATTTTCGACTTTTTTTTTTTTTTTTTTTGGTGAACTTTTAAAAGTTACTTGTTTGAATTTGAATGATCACAAATGAATAGCACAATCAGAAAGTTAGATCAGTTAGATCATCTGTGTCAGTTGTACCAAGACGAATTACAAGTGTGTTGAGACGTAATTTACACTTTTTACTTAAGTCATTGAGTTAGACAAATGTTGAGCTCACACTCAGTACACAATGTTTAATATTTTTTCACCTCCACTTACTGATGTGTATGGATATCTTATGGCAAGACTACTGTATTGCCACTAGATGTCACCACATAAATGCTTGTTTACCCCTGTCAGTCACACTCACTTCAATTCTCTTGTGTTATCACTTATCAGTAGCAAAGGATGCTGGCTGTGTATTGTACTACAGTACAGGGGGAAAAAAACAACTCTTAAGAAGCAAGTTTTCAACTATTATTGCTTGACAGGTCAGAGTTAATTTGCTAATTTTGCAGTCCACTGTACACAATCGTTCCTCAGAACAGTTCACTGTATTTAGGATTATACAGACTGTTTTTGTAGAGTGGGAATCAAAAATTTCGAAATGGCTTATAGAAATAGTACACAGCAGTTCTGGCAACAGACTTTTTAAATGCTCTCATCCTTACTATTGTCAGTACTCTGATGGATACCAAATGAATGGGGCATTGTATTTGATATGCACTGGACCACTTCAGTTGAACCAAAATCAGCATGTGTTCAATGAGTTTGAGAAGACAGATGCAATGTAATATAACGTGCCTGTATTTTGCTGCAAGAGGGAGTGTACAGTACATGCATCTCACAACAACACATATTTTAAGCAAAGAGCAGTAGTGGGATTGTTATAAAAACATCCAGCACCAGATCCATTTTGGTTTAAGCCGATAAGACTTTTCTTGATTCCTTGTGTCACTTTCAGCAGAGAGCATGAGAGGAAGGTGAAAAGAGAAGGACACAAAGAATCATTGAGGGTTTTTTTTGTTGACAGTTATCTGCCATTAATTTTTACTTTGTCCAATTCTTTGTGACATAATTTCATCAAATCTAATATCTTGGGAGAAGAAATAATGCGCTAATTTTCTTCTTCTTTTTTTTGTTTTAAAGCACTATGCTAATGTAAAGAATTCTTTTGAGATTAGTCTTTATTTCTGAAGAGCAAGTTGTAGAATCACCTTGGCAAATTGTGCAAAGTTTTGAACAAAGCATATACAGTATAGCAGGATCAACTCCATACTTGAATCTCTCTGATAACATGATGATTAGCTGTGTGGCATAAAGAAATTATACAACCAAACACGCTGGGACACAAAAAGAACATGGCTTCTTTCCAGATTTCTGTTGATGAAAATGTGCCTTTTATTTGTACAAATGGTATTTTTATTTCTCTTTCTCTCTCTCTTCAAAGTGCAATAGCTGATCTTCAATGGGGCATGCCTGTTCACTAGAGGTTGTGTTTTGCCCTGCTGCGTGTTGCTGCTTGAGACTACTGTTTTCTCTCTCTATCTGTCTCTTTCTCTCCCTCCCTCCCTCCCTCTCTATTATATATTATAAATGTATCATTTCCAGATTCTAAATATAAATCTTTGTCGGAGGGAATCACACAGAAGCTCACTATTTTGGAACAGGTATAGTAAAAAAAAAGAAAAAAAGGAAATAAAAACAAAGAAACAAGTCCAAATGATGTTTACAGATTTAATCTTTTGGTTGTATGGGTTTATCATTATTCTGTATGACTGTTGGCAATAAAACCGTGAATGTGTAGAATCTCTGTTGTTGTCTCTGCTGTAATAATCAATAACATCTCTCAGTTTATGGTAGATACAGCATTTAGCCACAGTTTCCTCTAAAATTTTAAAGGATTGGTTCATCCAAATTATTAAAAAAGTATGTTTTCTCACTTACTTCTAGTGATATCTTGCCATGCAGATAGCTTTTGTTTATTTTTACCTAGATTTTGAGATTAAAACAATATTATTATATTCTGGATAATCCACAGAACTGTGGACTTGTTTGTACAAAAAAAACAGTAGCTCCCATAAAAATGGTTCACAGTGAGCTCTTTGGATAGTTGTGAGCTACAAAAATCCATTCACCTCTACTGTATTGTTGTGGCTGCAGAAATCTCAGAGGCAGATGTAATAAATCAGAAAATGTATACTTATTCATAATTTGGGTGAAATAACCTATAAGTTATTTTCTCAAAGGAATGAGAAAAACACTGCACATAAGGCAGAACTGCGCTCTCTACTGGCAACATGAGGTGATCCAGGTGAATCGTCCTTACATGTATGTTTACTTTTTTTTTTCATTTTTTTTTTTCAGTTTATTGTGCCAAAGCTAATATAGGGTCACGTAGTACACTATTTCTACGTCACATGCTGCAGCCACATGCCTCTTCCTTCGGTTTACCAGCTTCATGCTTTAAAGTTGATACAAAACGTTTCCACTTCTGGAATAATCATATAAAACACACACAGAGAGACAAACACACACTCACAACAATTTCAATTTGGTACTAAAATGAGGATTGAAGAGATTCTGTACTGAACATGCAGCATGTTGTGACAATATCTGGTCAGCATTGAGGATATTAACTACCATTATTAACCAGCAGATGGAGCCCTTGTATCACTTAAAACGACTGATAGTGAATAAACTGCAGCAGTTACATTAATTATTTGTACATTGATAACAGATGGTATAATTAAAAGAATAAAAGGTTTGACTCTTCGAGTGTTTTTATCTCATTTACATCACATATACAATTTATAATGCCGTTTTCATTACAGTAACTGCACAGTATACTGTAGTAATACTGAGTAAATACAAAATTACAGAATAAAATGCATAGAATAATAAATAATTTCCATAGTTTGTCATTACACTAGTAATTGTCTACAATCATTCTTCGTTATATTGTTTTGCAGGACTATAATAATTGCACTTTAATTGATTGCAGGTTTTTTTCACTTCTTATTTGTCTTAAATGGTCACATCTGTTACCACATGAGGTAAATGTTTGTTTTTTTGTCAAGGGTTAAAAGCACCATTTATTCGCAAATCGTCATTGTCCTGCGAGAACCACATACCTCCAAAATGTCCACTTTTCATGTGTTTTTGGTTTTGAGATGGTTTGTTTTCTCAACCAATAAAGTAATAAAGGGTTCATCCTTCAGTTAACTGTAAAATGACCACATTTGGAGATACATGGTTCTCACTGGACAGTGATACAAATGACCTGTACTTGATAAAGAGGTGATATTGATTGTGTCATTGAACATATTGGCCTCATAAATTAATGAGTCTAATGCCAAGAGTGGACATTTTCAAATAAGCTTCCCAATTATGGGTGATGCAGATTTATCAATATCAAGCACAAATGAGAAACCACTGCCCTGCAGCCTCTGTCTACATTTCATTCAAGAAATCCTTCATTATAAATCAATCACCACTCAAATTCCTTTTTGTCACCAATGTGACCACTGCACAGGCCCATGAGCTTACACATTAGGACCAACCTCACCTTCCTACTGTAGATGTCTTCCTCCCTTCTTTCAGTCTTTTCTGTCACTCTCAAGGACGGCCCGAGCAGCCCCTCCTGCCACCACTGAGACCTGGCCATGGGCCGGGTCCATTTTCTGCTCCTTCTCCATCTCCTGCCTGGAGCCCTGCTGGTTCTGGTTGGGGTTGTTCTGGCTGCTCCACGACTTGCTCCTGCTGCGGCTGGGCTCCAGAGACTGCCTGTTCACGCTGTCGTTCACAGAAGCCTTCCCCCTGTAGCAAATGCCACACACCAGACCCAGGAAGGCCCGTCTCATCTCGCGGCTGGCCAGAGTGTAAATGACTGGGTTCATGGCTGAGTTGAGCACAGCCACTGCAATGAACCAGTCAGCCTTGTAGAGGATGGGGCAGCCCTGCTCACATGCCACATCCACCAGGAGCAGGACAAAGATGGGCGTCCAGCAGCCGATGAAGACCCCAACTACAATGATGACAGTGCGCAACAGGGACATCGCATGCTCAGAGTTTCTGTGCTTGCTCACCTTTCTGCTGCTGGACTTAACCAGGATGTAGATGCGGGCATAAAGGACTGACATGGCTAAGAGCAAAACCATGAAAACTATGATACAGAAAGCTACATATTTCTTGCTGTAGAGAGGGAGGACTGTGGAGCAATCGGGGAGGTTGTCCAGGCAGTTCCAGCCTAGAATAGGCAAAGCTCCAAGAGATATAGCAATCAGCCAGCAGGTCCCTATGAGTAGAAACACTCTGTAGTTCTTGTTCCCATCATAAGGCCTCATTTTGATCATAGTCAGGTGTCTCTCTATAGCAATAGCCAGGAGACTGAAAATGGAGGCGCCAAGTGCCACAAACATGCTTCCCTCTCTGACAAACCAGAGAGCAGGTGAGAGCTGCAGGGTCTTCTCTCCTGACAGGAGCAGGTTGACCAGGTAGGCGACTCCAGCCAGCAGGTCGCACAGCGCCAGGTTGGCGATGAAGAAGTACATGCGGTTGTGGAACCTGTGGTTTCTCCATATGGCTACCAGCACGGTGAGGTTCTCCAGGACGATGAAGCTGCATATGATGAGGAACACAATGGTTTTGGTGTCCACAGTGCCGGGGTTCGTGCCGACGCTGGGCCGGTGGTCCAGCTTTCCTGTGTAGTTGTAGTGAAGGAATACCTGAGGGTTGATCATCTTCAAAGCACCGGCTGCTGACACTGGATGTCAGAAGTGAGCAAGGAGTCCAGTGTCAGCAGATCCACCGTGTGCAACTGCAGTGGAAGATGTGTGTTATTACAATTCATAGCTCAATATTTATCATTATCCAGTAATACAGCAATTCATGTTTTGTTTCAAATCAAATAATATATCATAATCTATAAACTATGGAAACAAGAGGTCATTAAGACTACCTGCAGAACACTTATAATATAGAAAACATATAGTCTATACCTTAAAACAGATGATGTAGCCTAATTGACCTATTCGTGCCGATTCAAGCAGTCTAGTTTTTCCAAAATAAGAGCCTTTTGCACGACTTACCGTGGGATGCTCGCAGTCAGGGTTTAGCTGAAAGTTAAACGCACACTGAAAGACACTCATTTCATTGCTGAGTAGACGATTCTCCGTGTTTCCTAGATTTGATGTTGGACTTTAATTCCTCTTTCTCCCTCGCTCAACGGGAGAAAGCAGCTCCTCATCTTTTCACTGATCTCTAAACTCCGGAGCTGCCGACGGTTGGCTGGAAGTCACACCCCACCTCCTCCCCTCCTTCAGCCCGGGCTGGGACAGAGCAGAGAGGGGCTGGGACGGCCGAAGGGTCGGTAGCCTACAATTCATGAAGCATTTCAAAGCCAGGAGGTATGTGGAAACTCATAATGTTTTTAAGATGTGTTGCAATAATTCACTCACAGCTTTTGTCACAGGAATACGTTGTGAAGGAGTCCGGTAGGTATTGTACAAAAGTCCAAAAGTATGAAAAACAATTAGTTAGCATTTCCTATCTACTACTGTATCTCCTCAAGTTTTGTCATTTATCTTCACACATATGAGTCAGAAATTGGCTCATTAAAGTGATTTTTGGTCCTTTGTTTAATTAAATAGTAAGCTATCATAAATGAATTTAAACTAGCTGGCTAAATGATTTAAAATAGCTATCTTAAATTAAACTAGCTAGCTGGCTAGATAGAGCGATAGATGGACATATAGATAGAATAGACAGATAAAAAAGATATAGTAGACAGATAGATTAAAGTACTTTGGAAAATTGTATTATTACAGCAGGAAAGTCATATAAATCGCAAAAACAAATGAGGTAGGTAAGAATAAATACAATAAAAATCCATGAATAAAATAAATAAATAAACAATAACTAGAATAAAATAAAAACTGAGAATAGAGACTTAACTAATATATTAGATCATACTCTCTAATAACTAAGTGCACAGTGATATTATGTACAAAGTTCAGGCAAATTCCATGACTACAGTGCAACAAAAGCCTCGTCTCTGCAGCTGTACTTACACATCATAAATATAGCTAACTTTAACAAAAAGCCAGTAGATGGTTGAAGATGATGATGTGCGAGCATACAATATACTGTAAGAGTTGAAGTTAAGATGACTGCATCCCATCCTTTGTTCTGGTCCTTCTGTCGTGACCTCATATCCAGGAAGGATGGGCAGGGCTGGCAGCAAGGAGAGGGACTCTGAGAGGCAGAAAGACAGATGATGACTCTTTGAAACACATGTGGCGAAGTGGAATCTACACTGCAGAGATTTTAAGACTTCCCCGACTAAAACTAAACATAAAATTACCAAAATGTGACTAAAACAATAAACTTTATTTTCAAACAAAATCCAGCAATTGCACAAAGAATAACTGAGTCATGAGCATCGTGCCGGATTTGTGCACTTTGTGAATATGACTCAAACGTCAAGAATCTTATTGCTTTACTTTATACGGTGCCACACATTTAGCTGCTTGCAATTTTCCCCAAACGAAGCACATACTGTGCTGTGTCACAGACCAAATCATTAAATAGTAGATCTCTTCCAGTGTCTGTGGTTATTAACCCAGGGGAATGTTCTGTGTGGTTGAATAAACAGCTGAGGTCTGGCATTGGTCCATTAGCATTGTTACAGTCACAATTCTCAGTCATTTCCTGCAGGTCGCACTGTGCCAGCAGCAATGGGAAAATCTCAGGGACAAAGCCAAATAGTTACTCTGGACCCGCAGCAAATCTGGGACCAATCACAGAGTGGGGCTACGTAAAGGCAGCTGGATTAACAGACCGGGAACATGGTTGGAAAAACCTTGGGTTTTTCAGCAAACTGCAGTGATGTTGGGCTCACATCTGCATTTACATAAACTTTGAGCCAAATATGAAACCATCCGCAAGTACAAACCCATAATATGTGGTTAGAGTGAGTCCATGTCTATGTGTATTCATAGACTACTGAAGAAGAGCATGGGTGGAGGGTTTTCACTTTTGCAGGACCACCCTCACTAAAATGTTACTTTGCAGGCAACTACTCTTTTGGTTTAAGCGAGGCGGAATTTTCCTGTCATCTTTGTCAGCAGGACAGTAATTAAAGTTCTCTATTGCTGCCATTTTCCAGCATCAGCAGCTGTACGTGTCCCCTAAATCATCAATACACAATATGTGTTATTTCCTGCTATTATAATGCTATATTATTTGAGTGTAAACCTACAAGCTGCAACCCCCTTATTTGAAAGTAATGTACACAATATAACCTTCCTTCCCTCAGTGTAGCTGGCCTCACAGCTGGTAAAACAATTCCTCAGGGAAAGTTTCCACTGCTCAACTACAGCCTGCCCCCGACCTTATACAGTATACAGTTTCTGTGTGACATTGTCAGTGGTTGGAAGACGTATTCACACCCTTTATTTAAGTAAAAGCCATAATACCACACTGTAGAAATACTGCATTAAAAAGGCATGCATTCAAAATGTACTTAAGTAAAAGTACTGAAGTATTATCAGCAAACTGTACTCAAGAATCAAAACTAAAAGTACTAATTATGCAGCAGAATGTCCCCCGTCAGTGGTATATTAATATATATATTAGATTATTTGACTATTATGACTTATACATTAACATATACACAGCAGTTTAATGTTGCAGCTGGTCAAGGTGAAGCTATAACAAGTACTACTTTATATACAGGTGGACAATTAAATCCATAACAGCGCATCATATTTTATATGACGATTCATGTTTTTTTATGTAAAATATCAGTCTGAAAAGTAAATAAATATTTACAGCTGTCAAGTGAATGTAGTGGAGTAAAAAGTACAATATTTGCCTCTGCCTTTGAAATATATTGAGCAGAAACATGATGTAGCAGAAAAATGGAAATACTCAATTAAAGTACATCAAAATTGTACAACAGGAGTTGATAAAAATGAAAACAAACATTCAATATAGATTGAAGATGACAGACATAGAAAGAGCTTTGTACAGGATCTGCTTGCTGCCTGTAGATGAAGATATAAAGTATTTAACTAACTCTTGACTCAGGGCATAAACATATCAGGGTATTCATTATTAATCATAATGCAATATAAAAGCAGTGCGCACTCACAAATGCCTACATGTATAGGACATTCATAATTGATTATAATGTAATGTAACATAGCCTCTCATTCAAAGCAGGGAACTAATGGTTAAATGAGAATGGCCGGATAGAATAAAGATAAGGGCCCTGTGCTTTAGTACTATAAGCACATTACAAAATCTATTTGGCCAGCATCACTGTAGCCACCACTTTGCTGGGGTTTGCCCTGTTCAAGCTCTCAACCCTTCATTAGAGTGAAAGAGCTGGGGTCAGAGCCGTGGGCAGTGGGCACATCCATGTGCAATTACATGACAACCCTGCCTTTAATTTCACCCTCGTCATTTTGAGGCAAAAAACACACCCCGTGAGTCTGGGCTGCAAATCTGAGGCGGACAGTCCCCTCCTGCCCTGTGGTTTTGTGGCGGCAGTATTTCTAGGCACGGCGGTCTCTTGCATGCAACTTAACAGAACAAGGCCTCCGAGACGTTTCTGAGGCATAATTTGAGCTGTGGCACAGTTTAGTCTAGGATCTGCCAACTTTAGAAGGCCACACAAACAGAAATAGGCCTTTTAAGTTCTGTCACTTCCATTTGCTGCAGGGATATTTAGTGCTCTTACCTTTCAGCTCTTTCATCATTAAGTGCAGCGCTTTAAATTTTCCATTTCATTTGTTTCCAGCTGAGAGATTAATCGGATGGTTTTATTCAGATTCTCTCCAATGGGTCTGACTTCAATTATACTACAGTGGCTCCTCAACAGACTATCCAGTGTCAAACTGGCTGGCATTACCATACAAGCATAAATTTAATGGACTGAAATCACTTAACACCGAACATGGAAAAAACCCAGAAGCCACAGTTTTTCTGTAGAATACTCATTTCGAGGGCTTCCGTGATAATTGCACGGTTCCCAGCCAAGGTTACCGCCTGCTCTGCTGCATTTGAGCACACATAATATTTTCCTCACCTCCACACACATGCATATCTATTAGAAATACAGTTTAATATAGTACCATCCAAACCGACACCACCCAAAAATCGAACATTTAAGCTTCCTATGTGTAGAATTTTACTGTGATAGCATCTTGAAATTATTCTGATAATCTATAAAGGGTTTATACATTGGAACTCATGATGTTATTAATGCCTAATAAATGGATCTTGGTGGTCTAACCGAAAAAAGAGAACGGAAAGCTGCACACTAATTAATCTGATGCATTTATTTCAACTTAGAAAAGATCAACGTTTCAGCAAACAGCTTTCATCAGGATAAGAACAACAATCAACTTGCAGCCAGTCAAAGGTCTAACACATGTCCTCATTAACAGGACAACAAGCACAAAAAAAAAAAAAAAAAAAAAAACAGAGAAACAGGACAAATGTCAAAAGAGAACACATCTCACATTCAAATTTGAGAAAGAATTCACAAAATACACGTTTGTATCTATGTAAATAAAGCCTCAATTAAATACTAAACGTCAAATGAAGAAAGCATAATTAACTCTAAATCAGAGAGAGAGATTTTTCACAATCTGGCAACCCAAAAGTTGTTCTTATTCATGGCTTATAAAGCATTAGTAGATGATTTAATCATTAGACATTAGTTAAAACTTATAAACCCTTCCTTACAGCCTAATTATTCTGTGTCTAGACTATGAAGTGGTGAATCTCAATAAAGACGTTCTGACATGCAACACGTGGAAGCTTTCTATGTATGTTGGGCTACTATTAGCTTTCAGAGATACTGCTAACATCTTAGTTAAACTCCAAAAGCGAAGTTTGATTGGTCCCTTCAGTGTCACACAGATGTTAGGGCTACTTTTCTCTGCTGCTTTTTTTTTTTTTTAACACCATCTTGACCTCATGTTGAGACTTTATTTTGGCCCTGATAAGCTGTCAGTCAGGCTACTACACCGCAACTGCATTAGGCAGCGCACCGTTTCCTTTCCTTTTTGTTGAGTGAAATTGCATTGGCCTTCCAGACTGTTAATGTACTGTTAATGTAAGTGTACAGCAATAGCCTATTTACCATGAGGTCAGGCAATGCTTTTCTCTCTCTCAGGCCCATTAGGTCTTACAGTACTCAGAGCTTGTTGTATTGATGTCCAGCAGTCATTGGTCATTGCCTGACTTACTGCTGAATGGATGGCTCTTACACTGTCATTAACCAGAGAGGAGTCTGGAGTCTGTGGAGCACTGGGCAAAGTTATTATAAAATCCCAAATATGACAGTTGTACATGCATTATATTTATTGATCTTTCACTCAGTTGCTTTTCCCCACAACTCCTCTTGTACTTTTCCTTATCTGATCTAATGTAATAAGTCTAATGTATAATACATAAATCAATAAGAGAATCATTTTAAAAAACTGTAAAGAAAAAAGCAATTTTTTTAAAAGCTGGGTTCTATTTTCATAGTTTTGGTGATTCAAGCAGCTCCACTTTAACCTAATCATCTAAACAGGTGGCAGTGGTTGACAAACCTTCACCTGCCCTTTCTCTTTAACTCCTCTGCAGTCATTACTGATGCAGAGAAAAACATCATTATTTTAACCTACTAAAAAGCTGTAGGTGTCTTCACCACAGTGTAACCACAGGACAAACCATGTATTCAAACTAGCTTCAAAAACTAGGCTCAAAGTCAGTCAACATACACATATACAGAAACTAAAATAAAAAGGTTTAAACAGTTAAGTTTTTAAATCATTAACTACTTATGAAGCCAACCAAAACCAATATTTCAGGAGCTCAGCTCTCACACTGCAGGTGAATAAATACTGGAGAGACACATACAATTGTTTATTTAGCTTAAAATGCAACACAAATCATTGTTTCTGTCATCACTGCTGTTCATTTTTCATTAATTTCTTAGTGCTATAAACATAAAAGCATTTTTAAAACCAGTAATGTCTAAAATATACCAACAAAAGCCTCAGTTAACATGTTTATATTGCTTATCTTCACAAGTCAGACATTAGTTTTATATAATAAGATTATCTAAAGTAGATGTTCTGTTGGATTAATGTCCTGTATCTCCATTTGCGTCCACTTGACACCGAGGTGTTGTAACAGTATGGTAGGTGTTGCTGTACAATATTATGTAATATTTTTATTTTCATTTCTGTGTGCATCTTCACAGCAACACAGTTAAAACGCAGAATAAAATATATTATTCATTTGAGATCAAAGACTGACTCTTCAAGAGAGTTAAAGAATGTTTTTTTTATCCGTTTGCTTCCTGTTGGCAGAATCAATAAAACTGCTCTTTAGCTACCAAGGAAATTACTAAGATGCATAGTAAGTGTACAGGAAACCATAATAGCTTACTGATTAAATGTAGGTGCACATTAGTACATTACTACAAACTCCAGGTGATGGGTGCGCAGCATGCATGCCAGTATACTTACCTCACATATCCACAGATTATAAAGCAGTTGAGTTGAGCATTGCGTTGGCGCTATAGTTGCTCCTGAAATATAGAAATATGTGGTGTGGCAGCGATGTAACACAAAGGTGCTCCTGATGCACAGGTTGGAGCACAATTATATAGCCACCATAATAAAGACTAACTTTTGGATTTTAGCAGAGCAGGTGCCTTGATTTGTTTTTTGGCAGGGGGGGATCAATTCCATTTCTTGTGGTGAAAAAGGGGCTAGATGATGTGCACAACAATTGTCAGGTGGTTTGGTGTCTCTACCCACATTTGTTGCAAACTGACCCAGAATGTTTCATTTCATTCAAAAAAAAAAAAAAAAAAAATATTGACTACATGCAACAACAGCTATGAAACGTAGTTTGTAACTCATGTCTATAACAAAAGAAAGCGACAAAAACGTGTCAGTCCACATAACACTTTTGTTTCTGATTATCAAATGCTTTTAAACACACCACACAGCTATACTTAAATGATTCAGTGATTGCAGTAACATCTAAAGTCAATCCAGCTTGTATGTGCCGATGTCATGTAAACACATGACATCACACACTCAACACACTCAACACCATACAATTTTAGCCATGTCATAAAATTAGGTCTGAAAGAGAACAATACCTCATGCAGCATCGTCAGCTATAGTGGCCCAATCACTTCATTGTTAAAAATAGATATTAATGAACTACAAAAGCAGAATCAGCCCTATTGTGATATTTTCGTGTAGAGGTCTATGTATTGTATCTTATTTCCTGGGAGCTTTGTCATGATTTAGATGTTTGAAAGGTTTAATGGGGACTTGACCTGATAGGTGAAAAT
Source organism: Macquaria australasica (assembly GCA_005408345.1). Taxonomy (NCBI): domain Eukaryota; kingdom Metazoa; phylum Chordata; class Actinopteri; order Centrarchiformes; family Percichthyidae; genus Macquaria; species Macquaria australasica. The sequence goes on along the minus strand of SEMN01000025.1, from coordinate 220,607 downwards.
GCTTTGTATAGTAAAACCTTCCAGCTGTGTATCCCTTTCCCCAAACTGTATACATATTTCATTAGTGGCTGAATTACTGGTGCCTTCCTGACCCTGGCCCTCTCAGAGCACACACACACACATTTCAGTTCAGTCTGCCATTGACGACTGTAGGATTGTCCCGGAGTCGGAGTGATTGTCTGGTGCTGACAAACAAAAGACTTGTGAAAACTAACTTATGGCTCGTTTTAAAGTTGCTATCGGACCTAAGGTCAGTCAAAACTAACCCTAGTAATATATCAGTTAATTTTTAACAATTTCCAGGGATTGACACTAGTATTTTTAAGCACTGGCCCCATGGGCCACCAAGCCCCTAAATTTGGTGGCCAAAGTACATTTTTGGTGGCCCAAATGTAAAGTTATGTAAAAACAATTCAGAAACGGCAATTTAACACAACACATCCTTCCCCTTCTGATAGAAAAGAATGTTCTCTCCATCACCTTTTTGAACTTTTAGTTCAATATAGAATGTTTAACTAAAAGTGCGAAGAATCAGCATGTTTGTGGAAATGTAACGTTGCTTTGGTGAAGGCTCACAGTATAGGGATGAAACTTGGTGGCCACAGGGGGACACCTGCATGGAGTATTTGGTGGCCACGGGCAATGGTTAATGTCAGAACCTGATTCAATAGACTTCTGATGGCGACGCCAAACAAAAGACAAAAAAAAACAACAAAAAAAAAAAAACACAGAACCTTGAACATTGCACGTCATTGTATCTCACTCTCTTCCTCATGCACACATTAAGTTGACAGAGAAAGAGAGCTTCCTTTGAATGTCTCGCCAAACCTATTTTCAAGGCAACTCACAAAAAAAGCAACAGAAAAGTTCCAGAAGCCAAAATCCTTTATCAGCACTGTCAGGAAGCTGACCTGTAAAGTGAGAATATTGATTTGCTGGCCAATTTTCGTTCTAACCCTAACCTACAACTACAGAGTATAGTGATGTGTAATCTGGTCGCTGGCATTATTATGTTATAAGATTGTGGAATTTGTTGCTCAGTGATCAAATAAAACAAGTATTAGTCTCCTGCTCATCCACACTGGGCAGAGACAGTTGATGATCCACTGCAGATATGTAATTGTTGTAATTTACCTTAATGTGGATTCAGGACATGCTGGACGGATTACGGTACGTCTCCTGGAAGAGTTGTGGGGAAGTTGCTGTGGTTAGAGGATGTCTAGGCTACTGGGCTCAAGTTTCTGTAAACGTTAACGGTCAGCATCAAAGTGCTTTAAGACATCCACATCATGAAAAAATGAATGAAAGATTACTCAGCTTTACTCTCCCAGTCAGACTGTGCAAAATGAGAACAAAGATCCACCTACTGATTTTAAGACCTCAGAAAAACTGCAGCTCTAATAAAAAGGGAAACAATGAAAAAGGGGAATAGGAAAGTCCAAAACAGGTACCACAGATGACAGCAACCAGAGACTAGAGGACAAGACATGTAGCAGCAACTTAACTGAAAGATCTGACAGGGAGCAAAGGAAGTGAACTGGTATATGTAGTGAAGGCTGATTAGGGAATGAGGTGCAGGTGTGGAAGCTCAGGTGACTGCAGGGCTGATGAGAAGTGGGAACAGGTGTGTGGATGGGTGGGGCAGTCAGGTGATGGGGAAAGGAGGGAAAGTCCAAGGACATCTGGTGGACAGCTAGAGGATGGCAGGTCTGGGGAGCGGAAAGAAAGAACATGGCCTGGGAGAAGCGAGCAGGGGCTGGAGACATGGACCGAGAGCAATGTGGAGGGCTGGGCTAAATGAGAGTGAATATTGCACTTAAATTCGTCAGGTGGCCAGAAACACGACTCCAAATGAATGCTAATGTTTTTATATATCAGCTGGATGTGTAAATATGTAACTGTTTGGTAACGCTGGTAACAACTTTTTAAGGTAATAATAATATGTCAGTGTTTACAGCTTGTTTCTGCTGCCCTAAACTCTCCTCAAATAGACACTTTCTATAATTTGACACCTGTCATCAGACTGTTGCCATAATATCGATGTCAGGTTTGTTCAGCGCAAACTGCTTCATGTGGTTATTTATTTATTTGCAAGGTTAGCCTCTTTTGAGGTGCATTTATGTATTTATTTATAAGGGTTTGAAGTGTTATTGCGCCACCCAGGTAGTCAGTGCACACTTCCTTGTGCTCTAAAGGGCATTTGTGACCTCCTTTGATATAACCACCATATAATTCAATACAAATAAATACATTAATAATAATAATAATACTGTCATAAAGTCTTCCATCAGCACTGAAATATTTGGAACACTGTAAATTTGGAGCCGTTGTCGTAAGCTACTCTCTAATTATGTAATACACATTGTTCCTTGAATTTGAGATCTTGTCACAGACAAACTGTTGCTTTTTCAAGGCCCTTTGTTTTGAAGGTGTTTCCTCATTGGCCCCTCAGAAACCCCACAGAGAACATCAAACCGCGTTACCTCTAAAGTCCCTGTGGTCTAACTGCATTGTGTAGCTGTATTGTCACACAGCTTCCTCAGAGGATGTCCCATTAGAAATGCTTTGTGCGTGCAAGAATAACGTGCACACACAACCAGACACAGCAAGGACTGCTGTGTGTACCAACACGGGCCTTAGAGGATCATCAGGGTGGTGACTAAGTAATAACAGGGAGAGGAACCAAGAAAGGGTCAGGAAGTCACACCTCAGGAGGGTTGAGGAAGTCAAGTATACACAGATACGCACAGACGTTTTATACTTTGTCTTGTGGGTGTAAATTTTCCACAGCTAAGTGTCTGACCTTGACTCACACTCCAGTTACTGCACGCTCTAACTAAGAGACACAGTTCACAGAAAGCCATTTTATTTCCAACAAGAGTGTGTGTATGGTGTGTGTGGTCAGATAACAACAGTTTAGCTCACTGGTTCACAGCAAGGTGTAACTAATAAGATGAATGACGTCAGTTTCAGGGTCCTGGTATTGTGCATTGCTGGCTCACTGTCACAGTGCCATGGCTTTCTGGGACACGAATAGAACGGAGCCATCGTTAATGTTATTAGTAACACCTGTGCTTTTTTGCTGTGACAATAAATATCAAATATCTGATTTGAAAATTGTTTCCTCACAGATCAAATTTCCAGAATTCGTATTTGGCTGTAAAACCAAAAAAAAAAAGGATCTTTTTCACAGCAGACGTTTTGACTTGTCATAGCAGACAAAGACAAAATGTCTTCTGTGGAAAAGCCCCTTGAGCTGAAAGGTGCTAATAAGCTCAGTAAAGCTGATGTGAACTAAAACACTATAGACAGCTGAAGAAGAAGAGAAACTTACAATAGTCAGTTATACAAGTTTAAGTGAAAGGACACTGGCTACATGAGATCAAATTTCATAAAGGTCCTTTCACATTGTTCCATCAGATCATATGGCTTCAGACCCCTTTTAAAATAACACTTTGCAAACTTTAACCCAAACAGTGGCTGACAGAAAGAAATTATGCTGTGACATGTCACGAGTCACTGCTCACTCCATTACACAGTTTATCACAACAACCAGTCATCACATCAATAAACCCTGTGCAAAGACAAAAATGAAACCATCAGGAAGCAGCTGCTGCAGACCGTCTCTGCCCCACATGAAAGGATGTGGTTTGTGCCGTACGTGCCCTATAAAAAGCTTCTACCACTCTTTATTTTATGTCTTCATGTCATTTACAAGAAGTTTAAAATAAGAAAAGAAAGACTAGTTTTTGATGCTGCGTATGAATTATTAATTACCTTTGAAAGCCCGCTGTATTTCACAGTGAGGGTCTGAAGTCCAATTAATTTTTAACTTGTTGTTCTGTAGGAGTCAAACTTAAATCTTTAGCGCCCTCCAGAGGGATAAAGAAGTATCAGGATGGAGGAGATGTTTCAAACAGCCAATGAGATTTTACAGTATTACTTTAAAGAGCCACTGGGTGGAAAACCATTTAAAATGGTGAAAAAGTCAGTTTTTAATGTGCTATAATCAGATGTTCATTTTATTTATTAAATTACACAATATATTAATTATATTATAAACTTATAATTATGGATATTTTTTTAATATAAGGAAATATAAACAGGTTCAGTTACAGTACCACTTATTTTCCACTAGAGGTCAGGGCAAAGAAGCAGACGAGCATGGCACTGCACTGTATGAAGCACAGCCAATGAAATTAGCACTTGAAGTCATGAAAAAGGCTTTTGTGAGAAAACAAGTTGAGTGTTGAAACCAAATGCTGGGGGAAAAAAAGCTCTTCAACTAGCTTTGTGGTAATCACGCACTTAGAAGACAAATAAACTCTCAGTCAATAACAAAACTGCACCACTGTGAATGATCGGACTATAAAGATTTGACTGATACAGCTATAAAATAATAAAGCCACAGGATCAATATGATCAGACAGGATTGAATATTTACTGATCCATTACTCTATGTATGTGATGCACTATTTGATGAGCATCTCGTGATTCATCACAACTTCCTGTCCGTCCCTCATCCTCAAACATTTTACCTGCGCTCTCCGTGTGGTATCATTAATTATTAATGACAAATATGTGTTTCATACATACTCTTTGTGACACAAGTGCAGAGTTGACCTCAGCAGGGAATTCAGCTGTTGTGCGACCTAACATCACAGTAAATGCTACTTACCTATTAGCGTCCAGCTGAGGAGCTGGCTCCTTCTGTGGTCTTATTTGTGTGTGTGTGTGTGTGTGTGTGTGTGTGTGTGTGTGTGTGTGTGTGTGTGTGCGTGTGTGTGGGTGGGTGTGTGTGAACAATATACAGGAAAGTGGCAGATAGTGTAGAGTACCCACTTTAACAAAGCTTATACACTTTATTTATTTACTGTATGAAGCCAGTTTTACTCTCCTTCTTATGGTAACATAGATATTTAAGCCTCTTAAGATGATATATAATCATGCAATTAAAATTTAGGATAGGGAGCCAATAAGATCCCACCACTGCCATGTTCTTAAGGAACTAAATATGCTAATTAAATTAAATTTGCTAATATTAAACTCATCCATAATTGCCTAAATAACCAGGCTCCTAAGGTCAGCTCAGTGACTTTGTGGTACCTCTCAGGATTTCTGCCGTCTATGGGAAACAGTACGGTCCTCTGTTCAAAGGATCAATATGTGGAACTCCTCACCCACAGATCAAAATGGATCATGACTGGGATCATTTTTAAACTCACTTTGAAACAGCTTTTATAGAGGGATCAGTCATGTAGTCATAAATGAATCTGGTGCTTGTTGTTGAGTTTTGTGGTAATTATATTGTATCATTGTTTGCGCTTTGTGCTGTTTTGTATGTATTTTATTTATGATACAAATGCTGTGGTATGTGGCATTGGTCCATTACCCAATTTGGTTCAATATAGCGCCGACTCAATACTGGGTTAACTTTACCCAGTACCCATGGGGAGAAAACCATTTGGTCACCAATCAAAACCAAGAAAATGGGCTGTTTTGACCCAGTGTTGGTATTATTTTGTTATATTACTGTTGGGTTATTTACCCAAACTGAAAAATATGCAAACTGTTATAATCTACTCTACCTCTTTTAAATGTACATGTCAGTATTTATTATTGATTGTGCAGATGTTTAAGGGGATTCTTTCAATCTACTGAAATATAGATAGATATCAGGATCCTCACTGACAATGTATTACATGCTCCTAACCCTAACCATCACAACTACATAGCTAACGTAAAAATGTCATCAAGATCTAAATTTCAAATTGGTCCTCACAAAGAGAGAAAAATAAGATGCACACACACACACACACACACAACTTGGTAATTTTGTGAAAATACTCCCAAACAAGAGCAAAGTTCAACATTTAGTGTCTTTATAAAACAGATCTGCAAAATATAGCCAAGGCTCATTCATTTAAATACGCATAAATAGCAAGAAAATACTTTCCCATTTCAATTCAAATCATTTTTTAGTTTCTTTATACACAAATCAGAGATGAACCTTATATGAAAAACAGGGGCTGAAACCCTCTTGATTTGTTGCAGCAGAAAAAAACACAAGCATACTGTATATAGCTAAAGCGGCAGTTGATTAGTCAGAAATATACATCCTCTGAAGACACATATTCATAAACATTAAAACAAAGTTTTATTCAAGTCTGTGAAATATCAAAGTACACATCTTTGGATGGATGCCTCAAAGTCTTTTAAGAGCAATATATATATATATATTTTACATCATCAGCAACGCAACCGTAATTAACACCACCATGGCCAAAAAGTTTGTCTATGTACAATAGTGCAGACAAGGAGCTTAAATCAGAACAAGGCAGTGGAAGGATAATAACACATTATCAAATATCCTGATTTATTAGACTTCAAGTGGGTTCCCTTGGTTTTGGAATATTATTAAATAACCATGTTAGAATCAAACATACTCGCAGGACATGTGCCAGACTACGACCTGCTGAAAAAAAACATTTTATTTAATGTTTTTTCTTTTTAAAAGCACTGGTCCTTTTTTAACACTTAAACACAAGTTTCCAAAATAAAACTCACTGTGATTTGTTTGGATGAAGGCTTATTTATTTATTTATTTACTTATTTAAATTTTATTTGAATTATTCATGTCTACTCCACGTCCCTTTCATTATGAGACTGAAATGTTATAATAACCTTTTTCTACAATACATTTTTGATTCTTTTTGTACATGTAATCATTTGTTTTACATTCATTATAGTCACTAATTCAACATTGTAACAATTACAATAGGTCCTGCTCTGGGTGTAGATTTATATTTTCTTGCATATGAATACTTTTCAGTATAAAAGCCTCATCTCATCTTACTTCAGAGGACATTGCAGAATTATGTAGTTTTTGAATTCATAGCATTTTAGACGACCTTCTAGATAAATAATGCAAATAATATATATAACAGCATTCCAATATGTTTTCCTCATTAGCAGTGTCAAACTGTCTCTTCTTAAATGCTATTAAAATATTTGTAAACATTCACAGGGCGGAAACATCAGCATCTGTGAAATTTTTATTTAATTAGACTGTGTTTTCAAAAAAAAAAAGTCGGTTTTACTACTGCCACATCAGCAGGCTTCAAAAGGTTCACTGATCTCACTCTTTCACTTTTTAAAAAGGTGCTTTAGCTTCCTGGACCAGAACAGACACAAAGATTAAAGAGGCTTTCTTTCTTGTCTTTTTGTTTTTTTCCTTCTACAGACCACAGTTCATTTGGCCGGCTCAGGGATGGGTGGAGCACGCTCCAGTCTCATGGTCCAGGGGTCAGAGGTCGCAGCATAAAATGGAGAGTGGGTAAGCACTTCTTCTCCAGCCAGGGCGAAGGCAAACACTCCCCTCTGCCTCCCTGCTCCTGCCTTCTCCTCCTCTGAGACGTGCTTCCCCTCCGCTCGCCTTTCCTCCCTGCTCTCCCTGCCTGCACTGTCCCCAATCTTAAATCCCAGACCCCTGTTGCCGAGGCCGAGCATCTCCCCAAGTCCGTGACCCTTGACTCCCTGGTATGCAGGGCTTAACCCGGTCTCCTCAAACCGGTTGGTGGCAGCAGTGGGGGGGCACAGGAAGTTGCTGGAGGGTGTGGACCGCCAAGCAGCTGGCTTTCGTCCCCGTCGGGGGCGGGAGATGCGGCAGCTCTGCCTTTTGATATGTCGATGTAGGTGGTCGGACCGTGTGAAACTTTTGTAGCAGTGCTCACACTGGTATGGACGGACGCCCGTGTGGATACGCAGGTGGTTCTTCAGGTCGTAGTTGTGGACAAACTTGGAGTTGCAGTGGAGGCAGATGTAGGGGCGCTCACCTGTGTGCTTCCTCATGTGGATCTTGAGTTTGTCTTGTCTGAGAAAAGAACAAAACCACATGTTTTCATACAGTATGTTGTGGGTGGAAAGGTTAACACATGAATTGCAACACTGCATTTCTTTTGCCTTTTCTTTTGCCTCTTTTGCATTTCTTTAGATCTTGTCTAGCAAAAGTGGGTTTACAGTAAAAGCCAGTAAAGATTATTTTTTCTCCACTGACAACATTAAAGTTCTGCTCTAAAATACAGGTGGAAAATGTGCCAAAGCAGGAGGATGTAGGTGAGTGAGACATAACTAATGCAAAGAAACCAGAGGAGGGGGCTTTCCACTTTCAGCTCTTTGATATTCAGATTTGGTGAAAACAGATTAACCTCAGTGAAGAGAGCATGGGGTACTTTTCCGTTAACCCTGCTGTTTCACATAACCTCGTGCTTTGTAGTCAAAACGCACACAAACATGAAGATCTCGAGATGATCTCTATGTGGCTTTTTTATATGAAACACTTACAGTGCAGTAATAATGCTGAGATAAGAAGTGCTGCTTCACATACCTGGTGAATCGTACTTCACAGATAGTGCACATGTACGGTTTCTCTCCAGTATGTGTCCTCATGTGTCGCGGCAGTTTCCCAGCTCCTTGGATGACCTTGTTGCAGATTGGACACTGCTGCGACGCTTTGGGCTTCATCTTCCTCTCCTCCTCCAGCTGCCAGGGAGGGAACAGTGCCCCCAGGTGGGACGCAGAGCTCAGGAAGCTCAGGTATGACCGGAAGTCGGCTTCATCCTTTATTGGACCCAAAGCGTGACCTTCTGACGGCACTGACCCAGCGTTCATGGTGCTGCCCAGGCCCGAGCTGACAAACTCCTTCAGGAAGTTGCCGTGGAGCAGACTGAGTGGGACTTCCTCTTTCATCTCCTCCTTTATGATCTCTCTTTTCACAGCTAGATCAAGGGGCCTGGAGGCCTCAAGCGGTGCAGAGTTGGGGAAGGCATGGGGGAGCCTGGTTTGCCGTGAGGCTCCTGTATGGGGATGCTGGTGGTGGCTGGGGTCCAGGAGCTGCTTGGGAAAAGCCGGGAACTCGGCGGCCCACATGGAGGGGTAGAAGCCTGGGAGGAGAGGAGAGAAGTTGGCCCTCCTGTCCAATGTTGACATACGGGGGTACAGCCCCTCCTGGAGGAGAGACTCAATGGAGAAATCCTTCAAAGCCCGACTCTCCATACTCTCCTGCAACACAAGACAGCATCATCAGTCTTTTGAACTTAGGAACAATCTTATTTTTTGCCTTGAAAATACAAAATTAGTGACAGAAATAAGAAAATACCAAGTGAACTATACCTGTTTTCCTCTCATGGTGTCTGGAGACTGGGACTGGGACGACTCTCTGTGCAGGTCAAACTGCTGGTGGTACGTGGAGGTGCTAGGAGGCGGCGAGTCCTCTGTCCCCGGAGGCGTCTGCTCCCCCCTGCTCTCTGACGACTGCAGTGACCTCTCGCTGACATTGTCCTCCTCCTCCTCCTGCTCGTCCTTCCTTGACCCCACGTCCTCCTCTTCATCCTCCTCTTCTTCCTCCTCCTCCTCATCCTCCTCCTCTTCCTCTTCATCCTCTTCTCCCTCCTCCACTCTCCCTCCCCCGCCTCCGCCACCTCCACCCCCGCTGTCCATGATCTCCAGGCAAACGTTGATGATGCAGGGAATCTCCAGCATCTGAGCCGCGTTCAGGATCTCTTTAACGTTGGACGCTGTCACGGTCAGAGTAGAAGTGTAGGCGAACTCCAGGATGGCTGTGAGAGACTCGGGAGCCACAAAGTCGATTTCGTACACGGCCGCTGTGTGATGGTGATCCCCGCCGTCAGTGGTGGCCACTGTGAAGAGCTTCTTGAAGTACTGGCTGCAGGCGGCCAGAACAGAGCGGTGGGTGCGGTACTCCTGGTCTCGGACGATGAGGATGACATCGCAGAGCAGCCCGTCACGGCGCTGCTCATTGAGGCTGCAGAGGACATCACTGCTGTGATTCGGGAAGGGAATCCCAATCAGGTCCTCTTCTCTGTGATGAACCATTCTCCTCTCTCTGTCTCTGTCGGCTATCTAGATAGAAGGCAGTAACAATGAACTGTTTAGTGACACTTAAATAAGAAAGTCAAACTGAAAAAGACATCATTCTGTGGAACCCACATTTAGCTTTAAAAGCCTCCATTAATCCTCACTCGTAATTTTATTTTTACTAATAGTCTTGTTTCTTGTGTTGAGCCTCTAATGTAATGTCATTACATTTGCGTCAGAGAGCTAAACATCTGTTGTTCTGAAAGATAAACCCCTAATAACCTTTCAAAAACCCACAAGGTCATTTAACACTTACAGCAGTTTTGGAGGTATTTTGAGAATCCTTCAAGACTCTTTTGTCCGTCTGGATAAAAAATTATTCAGTCTGCCACACAATAAAATAGATTTTTAACACATTTTCCAAGTTGCGACTCTATTGCCTAATCCAAAAAAAAGATGAAGGTGAAATTTCTCCTTTCTTGGTTTGTACTAAGAAAAAATGGCCATGCTATTATGTAAGAAAATATAGAATGATAAAAAGTAACATTCATATAGATAAAACTTGATGATAACGCTTTTAAATATTGGTTCATGTTGTGCAATCTGTTTTCAGGTCTCTCTTGTAAAAGAGACGTCCCGGATAAATAAAGCTTAACTAACTAATTAAAAAGGAGATATGTCACAAGAGTACCATCTCGGTTTGGATTACAAAATAGAGCCACAACTTGGGACAGGAGTAAAAAGTATTTCTTGTTGTGCAGCTGATTGAATCTTTTTTTTTTTGTTCTATGTGGACAGAGGAGTCTTTGAGAAATCTGAAGATACCTGGGCAATGTTAGACGATTAATTTGATAATGCCCTTTTTGATTTCCTGTTAGCATTTGATGATTGGTCACAGGAACTTTCACAATGACACAAAGCAGTGAATGACTCTTAAGTCGACATGGTTGTTTGTTGTCGTTGGAAACAAAGAGTTAGTATCATAAACAGGAATGAAGCAGCACTTGTTTTTGCAGCAGGGATTCTCTGAGGAGGAACTGCCAACAGGAAGGTGATGGGGGCATAAAGCAAATAATACAACATGATCTAAAACACATATTTAAAGAGAAGTGCAATAGGAGTGAGTTTGTCACTGAGCCTCCATTCATTAAATGATGGATTTTCAAAAAGCCTTAAAATGTGAATAGATGGAGGCTCTTAACCGAAGCTGATATTGTTAACACAATGAGTGACAGTCTAGCTTTATTAAAATATACTGTGGGCATGCTTGTTTGTGTGCCATCTGTGCAGCAAAGGCAACAAGTGGTAAATACAGCATGTCTCATTTTGAGCAAACATCACATCGGGTAATATTGATTCTTGAATGTGCAATCACGATTTCTTGTAGGAACGTGTTGCAAGTGTGTGAGTTTCATCTTGATAAGACATTAAACAGAGTTGGGTTTTTTTCCCTGTTTGACACTTAAACAAGCAATGAGGTTTGATGATAAGTGTGCAAGAGTTTCTGTGATGATGTGTGCAGTGTCCATCCCTATTGTTTGTCTATACCAGATCTGAGCACGAAGCAAGCTGATACCCTCATTTCAACAATACAGTGTGATTGGGATGTGGTGAGAAATAAAGAGAACGACAAAAGAGGTCAGATTGTACTCTAGATACTGTATCCTGTCAAAATGCTTACTTTGCAGCCTATCCTCTCCACACTTGTATGATTTACAGCACACTGACTGAGAGCTCGATACAGCAGATTTTCGACGCACAGACAAATCTCTGTTCACTTTTCTTAAAATCTTCATTCCACAGCTGCCTGAGGTCCTACCTGTTGATTCACTGTGCTGTTGTTTACAGTTACAGTGATAAAACTTCTGGCAGGGTGCTCATTCATTCACATCTATGAATAGAGCTTAAACTTAGCCGTCCACACTTGGTGGTCACTGGAGGCATGTGTAGATAAATACTTTGAAGCGGGCCCGCTCACCACAGCTGCATTGTTGACTGGCTCTAAATGGGCCAGGGCTGAAGCCACACAGACTTACACACGCACACGCACCGAGTGTCTTGCTTTCTCTTTTGTACTCCTGCAGATCACACCAGAGGAGGAAAAAAAAAAGAATAGTTCACCTGCAGGTATACAACTTGGATACCAATCTTAGATGTAGTTTATTCTTGTCGATCTTGTTGCTAGGTAACTGTTGCTATGTTCATGCCATTGATACAGTGTGGACATAATTAAAATGTCTATAGAGGGGGTGGTGGTATAGGATATAGGCCCATATACCTACTACACAGAACTACCTCGAACTACCTCAATGGGAAAACTGGAACAAAGGAGTGACAGAGAAAGTTGCAGTGGCCAGGCCAGCTGATGAAATGATATATTTAAAACAGAAATAATTAATAATGAAAGGAAAAGGGATTCTATCTGTATTCATTTCTTACAAATCCTACTGTGCAGTGCTAATCCTGTACTATAAAAACACACCACATTAAAACTTCTTTCACTGATTCTGTTGTGTCCCCTGCAGATTAATGTTACCTCTACAAAGATAGAAACGATATCCTTTTTCTATTATATTTCACACCATGTGTACAACATCCATAAAAGTATTAGCCTGGGTAAAAGGTGAGAGAATCTCCAGTGAGAGAGCAAGGGAGAGATCAGATGGCCCTAAAAGTTCCCTAACAGGTTGCACAAACACCAGCGGAGGGGCCCCTCCCTGTAACAGCCTGCCAAGGCAAACAATAGTGCAGAGCTTGGAACAACACCGAGTGGATAAGAGGGAGAGAAAAAGAGTCTGACTGGGAGGGCTTGGCAAACCCGCTGTCATTCGCTTGCTCTCGATCCATCCCACCCACTCCTGGAACTATGGGACACGTGCTGCTGTTGCTGTTTGTTCGCCTGGTGCCCCAGCGAGCACCGCTCCTCTGTTCCCACTGTTTGCCTGCCACTAGCTAGCGCTAGCTCTTAGCGGCCGGCCCCTAATTACAATGTGGAGAGGATCTAAGGAGGATGTGCCACATAGACAGGGAGGGGAGGAGGGCACAGCTTTCCCACCACAAGGTCCTGGAGCGACATTTCATCAGCCAAACAGCCTTAACCCTTTACACACACACACCCCTCCACCCATCAGAGCAGCCAGGGTGGGGACGCCTTGTGAAAGGGCTCTGATAATTACTGTTTAAGTCATTTGGCTCTTTATCCATCTACTCGTCTAGCAGAGTCATGAAAGGTCAACCCAACTTTTTCACTACCTTTTTTTATTGAATCAATTAATGGTTCGATAAATGGTCATCGGCTTGTAACAACCTGCCATTATTAGGTGACAATTTTTGACTGAATAAATAGCAAAAGTCATATTTTGTTGCAATCATCAGCAGCACTGAATTAATTTACTAAACAGGAATTTCACTTCCATTCATACTGAGCTCAACTCAATTATTAAACTGACCTCTAATGGACAGTCTTGCCTTTCTGTCTGTCTCTCTTTCCGCCTGCCTGTACCGGCCACGTCTCCTCTCATGCCTCACTTAGTCACTAACACTTTCAACTCAGCACTCCCACCCCAAATTATGTGTCACCTCCATTCAGTGTCGTCTTTCTCCCAAGAACTTCATCTGCTTTCCGGGCTCTGACCACCACCACCGCCGCCTCCTCCTCCTCCTCCTCCTCCTTCTCCTCCTAATCATTCTCCTCTCCTCTTCCTCCTCCTCCTCCTCTTCCTCTCTGTCCCTATTGCAGCTGTATCATCATTATGCCCAGAGTAGAGCGGCTAACTTGTCCCCAGCCCTGACCGCTCGGGCCACAAATCAGCAGCTAATGTCCATCTCAACCCTTGTCACGGGCAGACACTCATTTGGCCTGTAAGCTTCAGCACCCAAAGCCTAGTTTATCCCTGTCAGGCCAGTGCATCCACCTGACCCACATGCTAAATCACCAGCAGCCAAACTTTACCCCTGTCACCAAGTGCCCATAGCAAACACCTGCTAAACAACTGTCACAGACGGACAATTGCACAGCCAATAATTTATAGTATTGACAGCCAAAAGTCACCCCCTTATTAGGAGAAGACATTCATTCGACCTACTTTGTAAGGTAGTCCATTATCACCAGTAAAACACCAGTGCACCTGTTTCTGTGGGAGACACTTCCTTGGTTGGTGTTTTAAATGACATTATTGTCTGGAGCCGCATAGGGAGAGTTTTTAAATTGTATCTTAATTGCTGTCAATTTGAGCAGGTGAACAGTATGTAATGCCAGTTACACAACATGGGTTGTGTGTTTATCTTTACAATAATGATGAAATGTCAGGGCCAAAATTGAGCATTTAACTGCACAAGTTTTGCTTAAAAGTTGAGGACCGCTTGAAACTTATTTATGTGAAGTTTGGTGAACATTTATACCACATTTACACTGTTATAAAACAAATGGGGTTTAAGGAGATTATTGTGCTGCCATACACATTACTTTATATATGAGAAAAGACTGACTTGTATTAAATATTCATATAATTTTAGTAGAAAATGCGAGTTCAACACATTTCCTAAAATCCAGCAGCATAAACTTCACTTTAAACAACAGGGATTCTTGTTTAAATGTTTCAACAGGTGTACCAATAAAGTCATTATTATATTTTGTATATATATATATATTTTGTTCTTCACTACAATTACTTCTGCAAATAATCAACAATTTATGCCTTTAATTAACGCTTAGTTTGTATTTATTAGACGTCTGATAAAATGAAATAATTTGAAGGAAAACCTGGATCTGGTCTCAAGAGATCTGGAGGCCAATTCAACTCGCTCGGCTCCTTAAAGAGCCTGTTTGCACTAAGTGTCATCTCTCGAGCCTTCGGGGGGGCCCACAGCTACACACCATTATCTCTCTCACCTCCAAAGTAAACAAAAGTTTATGGTTCGCTGCTGAATATCGGTTCAGCGATTAAGAATGTTGTTTCTAAACCAGTGGCCATGAAACGAAGGACAGATTATTTCTTATTCTACATCACTTTATGTCTCTCTGCGTCTTTTGTTTGGTCTGAATAAAGACCCCTCAAATGAACAGAAGAAGGTTATATTCGCTACCACAAGCGAGAATGGTACAAAATAAGATAAAAAATCTTCTTTTTAAAGCAGAAATATTATTGCAGTTTTATAATTTAGCCTTGGTTAAAAAATCTATGCTTCATTATTTGTATTCTTTTGCTATTCAAAAATGGGTGCTTGGAAAAAAATGTCAGCTTGTATAAACATTACCCTAACCTAGTGAAAGTTTAAAAAAAAATTAAAAGTTCAAGAGCAAAAGTTAAAAGCCTTTATTACACACTGGCAGGTGTAAGTTAAAATCTGACTGCAGCCAATGAGACATAATATGTTTTACAATATGTGTTTAAGCAAACATGCCTTTGACATTTATCTGTAATCCATTTCCTGTCACAGATTGTGAGCATGTTGAGTAGGTGTTTAACTACTGGTACTCGTTTAAATGGACTTAATAAATGTTCCAGTATCTGATACACCAGCGACACAATACATCATGAAGTATATCCTCATTTTACATTTTTATATGCAATTTTCTGTATTTCTTTTCCTACTAACACCCAATTGAATCCTAAATTTTTAATTAAATTGTTCTCCTCATAATTTTAATAAATGATTTAGTGAGTACAAACAAATCTTAATACATGAATGAAAAACAACAGCTGGTACACAATTGTAATGGTAATACTGGTCATGGCATTTTGTAACTACATGAGGTAAGAGGGCTATAAGCTGGCTGACAACAAGCCTGCTGTAAATAGTAATTTACAGCTCAGCCTCAAATCCATAACATGTTTTTATTTTCTCCTCGATCACAAACATCCCCTTTAACTTTACGAATTAGCTCAGTATTTATTTTGGATTTAAAGGAGAATGCTGTATAGATATGGAATATCTAAAACTGAAATGTATAATTACTGTTGGAGACAAAACACATACTTAAGTCCACTAAAACTACTATGTTTGACGTTGCTGTGATGCTATAAACGCTCATGCTATTTCCAGAATTTTACAGCACAATATTTACACTACAGCCTAAAAAATTACATGAGTCATTAAGTGACTTTACTGACTTGTTTGCACCTTGTCAGGCCTTTATGATCTGGAGCAGCAGGCTACAACACTCATACAATACTCATGTAAATAGGAGCGCCAAGTGATGCACGTGTGCACGCTGCAACATAACGCACAAGTGCAAGCTTGTTCTCACACATACACACACTGTAACAGTTTGACAAATTATTATGGACATATACACACAGGCACACACCCATGTGCATGCTCCAAAACTCTGGCATCCACATAAATTCCCACATGTCTTGATACGTTCCCCAGCATTCCACAGCTTTCAGCAACCATCACCTACCGTACCTTCAGTTTCACGATTCCCCTCACGTGTCTTTGTATTTCCAGACTACTAAGAGGCTCTGTTGCTCCTCGCTTGACCTCTCAGCATTGCCCTTCTTAATTGAAACTCAGCTGCCTCTCTCCTTGCCAGTCTGTCAATCAGTCAGCCAGGCAGTCAGTCCATTCACAAGCTCCACACACCAGTCACGGATGCCCATTCACAAAAAAAAATAAAAAAAATAAAAAGAACACCCAGGGAGGAATATCCAATGGAGAGAAGCAAAAGCAGCGAAACAGAGGAGAGCAGAGTGTGATTCTTGGGTCTGTCTGTGTAGCAGAGTGGCTAGTGTGGAGTTAAGAGTCAGGCTCACTGTTGTGTGTGTCTCATGTAGGACGAGCGAGAGAGTGAGAGGAAGGGAGGGAGGGCAGCAGCACTGCGCTGTGGAGATGTCGCACCACTAGTTTTTATAGCAGGGTGGGTAGCTGGAAGATAATAATACCCCATCCTCCTCCACAACACAAGTTTAAGCGCACTGTGTAATAAGCCCATGGCGCAGACACCCTCTGATTTAGGTCAGACAAAATGAATTTTTAGTTGTGTTAGAGTGGATTTTGGTATAAAGGGACCGGGGCAAAGAAACTCGAAGGGGTTGTTTGGGGAGACTGAGGGAGGGTAAAAAAAAAGGAAAGGAGAAAGAGAGAGAAAAGTTGGAAAACTATTTTGTGCACCTCTGTTGGTTAGTCTCAAGCTGAGATGGGGAGATGTACAGGACTAAAAGTGGAGAGGCAGAAACACAACTGCAACTTAAAGCCAGTTAGTTTCAGTTTTACACCTGTTTAAAATGGAGTCCTGCTATTCTCTCTTGTTTTCTTAAATACCATTGCACCTAAAAGTGAATTATATAACCAAACTAACATTTAACAAGCCCTTTGAGACCTCTGTGCACGTGTTCAGACAATATAGGGTCAAAGACAGGCAACGAGGTGCACACTGTGCAAGTGTAACCCCAATAAATACTCAACAGACTAATTGCTGAAAAACATTAGCACACTTTGGTGTGCGGCACCCTGCATTCAGAACCCAATAAAACTGGCTGATTCAGTCAATGGTGTTAATTTGAACAGAAATTTTACTTTAAAGCTGACTATATCTGAGACGGTATTAAGCCACAAACGCTGAAAAACACCACAAGCGACTTTGTGCAGTCTTCTTTTCCTTTTTTGTTGAAACGTTTTTTTTTTTAACCAAGGTTTCAATAACCAGGTTGAGGAGAGCAGAAAGCCGACATTAGATTCCTGTTTTGAGTCAGAAAGCGCCGAAGCAGGGCAACTGTTGATGATTACACCACCACCCCAGTCGGTGGAGACGACGAGGATGATTTTGCAGAAAGGTGTAGAAAATAAGCCATTGTGTAAAGACTTCAGTATAGAAGAGAAACCCTGTTTAGCAGGAGTTTCGGGAGATAACGTCAAGAAAAAGAAAGAGAGAGACAGAGAATGGCTACCAATACTGCTTCCTCAGGTTGTGTCAAAGTGTGCGTGCGTGTTTTTATGACACAGCCAGAAACAGAAAGAAAGAAAGAAAAAGGTAGAAAGAGTGTTCGCTTTGCTTTCACAGACAGGCCAAATGTTATGATATAGCACATTCACAGGATCTGTCACAGCCTTTCTGTATGATGTCATTAAACCACGCCCTTTGTAATACTTAATGTTTTGTTTTTTTTCAATTAAGTTTGCTTACAGCAAACCGTCTGAGTGATTTATTTTGCACTTAAAGAGGACTGCTTTTTTTTCCCAAACAGACCTTAAAACAAAACGAAAGTTGCGGTACAGATAATAAAACTAAATTTAATAATCAAACATACCATTAAGAACAAATCCAGCATCTTTCAATCATAAAGGTAGAATATGCAGTCAGCCATTGTTATCTTAGTGGTTACTGGACCTTCAAATCTACTAAAATATTTTAACCATCCATAAATCATAACCAACAATCATGCTGTGAAAGCAGTCAAATTGTGTTGAGTTAACCTCCACAAACAAGTAGACATCAGAGTGTACATCAGACTGCTATGCCCACTTCCCCTTGGGGAAAACATGGACCAAAGCAAACCACAGCCCATGCCCTGGTGGTTTACACTGTTTTGTACAGGGTGAGAGCTGAGGCCAGCTCACATTGGCATCTAGTATATATAAACAGGGTTAGCCACTAACTGCAAGCAGGCCAGCCAGACGGCCAGAAAAACAACATTTGCCATCCTATAAGATCGGCTATCTATTCTGAACACACCGCTGCCGTCATAGCAACACACTGTAAGTGGTACCTGTGTGGACTGCTTTGTTCTAAACTCTGTAAAACTGCAGGCTGTTGTACTGCAAACTGTTACAGGCCATGATAGGCACAAACCTGTGGCCTAATGGTGCAGACAAATCAGTGTCAAATACACTGATTTGCTCTGCAGCTCATTTTTAGGGTGTAAATTCAGTGCAATGTGCACACAGTATAGCATGGCTAAAAGGCAGATTTACATTGTCATAATGCTTGCGACAGTTTTCTATATTGTAATACAAGGATGAAATTAAATGTATTATTGACTAAAAAGCAAGAAGAAATATCTTGGTGCTTCAGTATAGTATAACCATCCACCCCCCCCCCCACCACCACCACCACCACCACCCTTCCT
The DNA here is from genome assembly GCA_005408345.1 of Macquaria australasica. NCBI lineage: Eukaryota > Metazoa > Chordata > Actinopteri > Centrarchiformes > Percichthyidae > Macquaria > Macquaria australasica. The sequence goes on along the minus strand of SEMN01000025.1, from coordinate 201,660 downwards.
TCGCGAGTGTTATTCTACACCAAGTGATGAGTCTTGTCGCTCAGTCTGAGTGCTAACAGTCACAAGACACGAGGATTCGAGGGGCTGAGTAAGAGTCATCTGTTTTGTCTGTTTGTCTGGCATCTCAACGTACCTGTTTACTGCCACCTGCTGCGCCCAGCAAGATACACGTACCAGGGCACCAGATTGGCACTTTGGAGGGGGGATGGGGTGTGAAGCATCATTACATAAAGTTGATATCATGGAGATATCATGCACTCAACTTGGCTTACTGTACAGTATCACAAACACAGTAAACTGTCTCTCACAAAACTAAGAACTCATCAAAATATCTCAGACTGTACTGCTGCTACGATACAGCCACATACCATAGAGCACCAGTTTGCATGTGTCAGTTAAACAAAAGGCACTTACAGGCAAGGAACTGAATTTATTATTATGAATTCAGTTCCTTGAACCTACTAGTCCTGATTGCTTTTAATATTATTAGTCATAGGTCTCCCCTTTACTACTTACTCTAGAAAGCTTCATCGTGTGATCCAAGACAGCTTGATTGTCAGACAGGGCTGTTTGACACAGAAACCCAATCATTGCTATTTGAATCAACCACTTTGCTACACACTCACACATAACTAGAAGCCCTAATTCATCAGCATCAAAACAGCGTTCACCCCTAACACTGTTGTGGTACATAAGTGTGCAGTAATTAAATCAGTGTCGCAGCATCGCCTACAAAACTAGTGAGTGTTTACTTAATAAACAATGAATGTTTCTGTCGGACCATACCTTTACGCTGGTACAACAAAAACAAAGTTGGGTAGTTTGTCTAAGGGTCGGGTTATGCTTGAAAAGAACTAGTTCGTACGATGTGTTGTCCGACCACAATAGAAGACAAAAGTGTTTACAGTTGTTCCAAACGGCAACACGCGACAATTGTTTAAATATGAGGATAACGGAGACTGTCGTCCCAAAAAGAATGACAGCATCAGTTGTTTCAGGAAGTGCCTCAACACGACATATTTTTACGTTCAATTGACAAAGCCCTCCAGTGGCTGCAGTAATATGACTCTGTCTTGTCTGTTGGGAGCAAAGGAAGAAGTCAGGTGACGGATAGGAGATGGATTGATGGATGGGTCAATAAAAAATTGAATTTTAACAGCGGCTGTTTAGCTGTTTGTTTTCCATTTCAAACTGACAGTAAACGTTTTGGGGTTTTTTTAAACCATGACCACGATCATTCCCGAACCTTAACCGCGTGTTTATTATTGTAACCATGATGATGAAGATCCCCTAACCATAATATTTTCCTAAACTTAACCAAGTCGTTTTCGTGCCTTAACTTAACCAAACCTAGCGTTGTCACTTCATAAAATGGATGTATTCTTCAACAGCGATTGGAAGACAAGTTATGTCATCCTGTCATCGGGGGTGTCAGATCAGAAAGGGCTTATAAGTGTCGTTCTGGAGGGCATGGAAAAACGCCGTATTTTGTCGTCTCATTTAGAGCACTTGTTGGGATAACGGCCCACATATGTCTCTCCAGTAGGGAGACATATTGAATATCGGAATGACAGAAATTGTCGGACACAACGCCCCCAAGGTGTTGCGGGGAGGGGGTTTCTGAAGCTGTTCGAGCATCCGACAAGCTTTTGATGAAGCATACTGGCAGCTTAAATCCCAGGTTACTGTCAACTAGAACAGCTCATTGACCAACTGTACACAACAGGTTTAAAATGATGTGGCAATGTGTACATGGCAAAATAACACGGGAAAAAAAAGTTCAGGGAAGGACTTAGCAGACCTTCCCTGGATTAATAACTGTAGAGACAGACAAACACAGCCAGCCCGACTTATGCCCTTTACCCCAGTGTCTCGGACGCCAGGTGTGGCCTGGTGTGGGAGAGAAGCAGGAAAGGGAGGCAATCATCCCCCCACAGTCCAGAGATCAGCAGCCTCCCAGGTCTACACCCCCTGTCTCCAGAAGTCCAAGGACGGAGACACACACACACACACACACACACACACACACAGATGCAATGTTGCTTATATACAAAGGGAGGCAGGCATGTGTGCACACCTACTGTACACTTGCTGCCTCGCTCAATCACAGACAAATGCTCACAGAGACACACACCTATCTGTCATCGCACCGAGGTCATTAGAACTCACCTTGGAGCATGCCACTCGGGTGAGTGAGGTGAGGGCGTTTACTTTCTGCTGACCTGTCTCTTTGTGCTTTTACTTTCCCCTGTTTTGTCTTCTTTTCAAACATCCTAATCAGTATTGGGAGCTTTGCCAGAAGGGAGGTAAAGTACACAAGCTGCATATTTACAACTGACGAAGACAGAGTTACAATGTTTCACAGGTGGCAATAATGAGTCGTGTGAACTCACTGCTGTGTGTGAGGATAACGTGACTGTCTGTGGTGATGTTTGCTGAAGACAAATACGACTATTCTTTATGTTTGAGGCCACTTTTATTTTTTCGTCTGCGATAAAAATATGGAAATTTATTCTGGACCTGAAACTGCAAACAAAATGTACAAGGAGTCAAACCTTCTTACCACCACTTCCACGCTGCTGCTCCTGAATGCATTTCAGTATTGTGTTGTGTTCATTTGATTTGCTTGGTGTGAATATTTGTGTGTGAGCATGTCTGCGTGTCGGGAGGGTCGTGGGGTGAATGAGGACAACTCCTTATGGTGATAACGAGAAGGAGGCCAGCCTTGGCGGGACAGCCTCTGTCTGCCCTCAGGTAGTGTGTGTGTATGTGTGTGCATGTTTGTGTGTGTGCGCGCATGTGTATGTGTGTGTGTCAGCAGGAGAGCCCTCGGGCACTCTGGCACCTCCTAATTAAAACCAGTCAGGCTGCAGGGCAGGGGAGACAGATGCCTGTCATGACACACACTCACATACATACATACACACACACACACACACACACACACACACACACATGCACGAGGTGGCGGGCTACATTCAACCACATGCACCCTCACAAATACACAAGAGTGATGCGTAGGTCAGCTATTTTTGGACTCTCATCCCACCCACTCAGGTTTCACACAGGTAACTAATCTGTATCTGACCCAAAAGAGAAGCAGTGAAATCAACACAGCGGTAACATAATTCATGTTAATAAGGCTGCTAATAATCAAAGACAAAGACAATTTTAACATACATGAATGTTTTTGGTACCTGACCAATGTATGTGCTGGTTTCATGACAGAATCCATTACTTAGTTTCAGCGGTTTGCCTTAGGTGAAAACTAATTTGGCTAATTTGGTTTAAAAATCCGTCAATGAACTCTCATTAGTTTTACTTCTACCTGAAACCTGCTGGATTATGGCCAACTTGTTCACCAGTGACACACACCAAGCGTGCCTCACACTCACACACACACTCTCTCTCACACATGCAGTCGTGACCCAGAGTAGCTTCCAGATTGACACATCTCTCTTTCTCCCCGGCAGAGAATGAGACATAATTGTGCTGAATGTCTGTTACCTGCAGACTCTGTCACATTTTATCTCTGTTCCCCCATGTACGGCCCAGAGCTGCAGGCGACCACATATAGTACTTAGCAGGCTAACTGCTGTTTGTCTGGGGTGGGTGGGTGGATCAAGGCATGCTGCTCTCCTTTCTCTCCCAGTGATTAGATAGCATAAGCAGGCCAGCTAGCCTAACCCACACACTCATGTCTCTAAAACTGCCATCCAGCCCTGCTTTCTCTCTCGCTGCCTCTCACACACAGGTGGGTGGACCCACTTATTCAACCCAGATCTTTCTTTTAGACATTATGAAATCGTGCTCTTCTTCTGTTTTTTTTCTTTCTTCTTTTCTTCTCCTATACTCCCTGATGCTGAATGACATTCGACTGTTTCCTGCAACAATCTTTGCAGCTCTGTTCTATAAAGTAGAGCTCTAATTTTCTAATTTACTGGCCCGCTTGCCAAACTGAGAATCATGTCTTTTCGCACTTGTCACTAGGCTGAGGCTAGGTGGGTTGCCAGTGGTTACAGGGGCCTATTTTCTATTATCTTGGTAAAATTCAGGAAACACCCACTATTTGTGTGTAAAATGCTTCATTGCACAACCACATTACAAATTGTGGCTATCCTTGACATTTCAAATGCATGACAAATAAATATTTCTCTGATGGCTTTGACCCTGGTGGGGAACACAAAAAACACTTTTTCACTGTGTTTTAGTAACTATAATGCTAACATAAATCCTATAGTATTATAAGGAATTCATAAAATAAAAGGTTAAATAAAAGTTCAAAGTAATTCATAAAGTGAAAAGTTATTGCATTTCAGCAGCTGATGGTGTGTTGCAATTCAGTAAGACTTATACCTAAATATATATAGGTAATATACCTAAAAAAGCTAATGTTATATACTGATGAAAATGACTAATTCTTGCAGGAATTCTACACAACAATAAGATTAATATAAACACATTTCTAATCTTACAAAAGGCATGTCATTTCTCATAATTTTGTTCTTCGTGTGAAGGTAGTTTTGCACCCAGGTGGCCTTGTTGTTAAAATAAATATGTGAACATAATCAGCCACTTTATTAAAGAAAAATACTGACAAGTGATGAAAAGCAGGGACAGGGGGAGGTAAAAAAAAGAGGAGAATGGTGGAAATGGAGAAATTGCAAACGGAAAGAAAGAATATAGCTTGAAAAGCAGAGAGGTCGGCTCGGTCGCAGCTCGATCGCAGCCAACCTCTGGGAGTGCGAGTGCCTGCCTCCCTGGCTGCTTTGTCGTTTGAGCCAGGCGCTGTGTTTCGTGAGGAACGTGAAAAGTACACAAATCCCACAGAAGGAGCTTTTTTGGCAGGGCTCGGGCCTCCCACCCACGGCAGCCTCTTCAAGCCTCCTCCCATCCTCTATTCATCTGTGAGGGGCGGCTTACTCACCCAGCCCAACTCCACACACACAACAAAACCTGGACCTCGATCCTACGGAGGAGGGCGGACACGCACACACAAATGGCTACTCAGCCGTTGTGGACATACATGATACATGTGTTAACCTGAATGCAAGCAGGGTTTTTGATTGGATGACAGTTTTTGGCATGGATACAATTTTCTCTTAGCTGTCTGAGCAGGATTTGAAAACACTGAATCTGATTTCAGACAACTGTGACAAGATGGCATCTGTGTCATAGGAGGTTAAAATCAGATTGTGCATCCCTGTGTAAATGCTGTTACATGGGCATGCCCACACGCTGTCAGGTGGGAAGAAGGCGTGTGGACTCATTCACTCTGCCAGTCTCATAATGAACACATTGCATCATTTTGCAATTATGAAACTTCATCCTCATTCACTTGACGCATTCATCCACGACACTTAAGTCCCTCTTTCTCTCAATCAAGTGCTTTAGCGCTCATTTACACACCCCATAGGATGCTTGTCTGTGCAAGTAAAAGGTCAGTTCCTGTATACAGGAACTTGAATATTGGTTTATCATATACAGTGCGCTATAGGTGAGATTGTTCAAACATGAATGAACTCGGCCTCAGGTAATGTTTGTTAAACACACCGATGTAAGAGAGGCCCTGTAACAAAAGACCTAAAGGATCAGGTTCAATTGAGATAATTCTGGAGAGCGATAGAGGCAGACAGAGGGCTGTAGTCAGGGTGTGTGACGAGAGTAGGTGTGGTATTGTCTGTGTACTAGACTTTATCCCCACCTAACCCCCACTGTGACAGGAAGAGAGCTCTATAGATTCTGCTTGGTGTTTTTTTTTTTTCCATTAATGATGAAGGCTGATAAAGGCTTCAGGCTGAAGCATGTCTGTTTAATACGCGCTGCTTTAAAGTATTTCAAGTTGTGCAGCTTTTCATTCAGTTTTGTTACCTCACCCTTATACACTGGCCTATTTAGAGTACACTTTGAGGAAACTACATTTTCTTTTCTAGTTTTTGATAAACTATCCCCCTGTGCCTGTATGAACAACGTGTCTCTGATGTGGTTCACCTGCTGAGAAGCTGCATTAATTACATTTTTGCATGATTTTAGACCTCAACTGGGAACTGAAATGATTTGTGAATAACTGCAGTTAGTTTATTTAAAAGTTTAAATTAGAGTCATCGCCTGTTCTTTGATGTTAACCCTTAAACCCCAAAGGCAATGTCTTGCACTTGACATATAGCAAAGTCTGATTACAATAATTCTACTAATCATAGGATCTCAGATATGAAGATGGAATGCAATACCTATATCTGATAGGTCAGCCATGGTATATTATCACCCTTTGATAATACTCTTAAAGGTTAACAGTTACTCGTCTTATTTGATTGGGGGGGAGGGGGGAACAAACAGGAAGAGTGAAATAATTTTGAATGTCACACTTCTGCCCCCACATCTGCTGCACAGAGAAGTTTAAATTGATCACTAACTGATTATGAATTACTCATCTCAGAATGAAAGTGAATTTTGAGATAGATTCGTGGAGGAGAGACGTCGTCCTGTTCGTCAGATAGCTTATGACTCCCATGCCAATTAAGAGATGTGACATAATCTTACAACCGCTCGAGCTACTTCTTGGCAACCGAACCGTGACGATGACGAGGAAAAATATCATTTAGAGATCTAAATCTAAATCGTGCTCAGTAAATTATCTTGCAGTTATACAAGCTGCTGCTACATTAACAAGTAAAAGTAAAAATGATACTAGCCTGCCAATCTGTTCCAGCTTTGTCATGCTTTCACTTGCTTCCTCCTCACTGTGTGGCTGTTGTGTGAAAGGGGGAGGCTTTCATTGTGTGCACATCTGTTGCAAGACACAGGAAAGTTTCTGGAAAGCACTGAGAATAACTAGACATCCCTTTTTTTTTTTTTTACTGTATGTCCTATTATAAAAAGTTTCAGACGTGGAGTGATTTGCAACTTAAAATGGGAACACAGAGGGACCTGATTCTACAAAAGGTCAGCCATCCTTTAGTCTGATTCTGGCGCTCAGTGGGTAGCCGAGAGCTCATGCATGCTTTGAAATTTTGCCACAACACACAGAAAATATGAACCTCTCATTATGACTTTTTTAGGATATGCGAAATCGTAGTACAGTGAAGAAAAAAAGAGCTGCAAAGAAAAGAGAGTGAAAGAGACAGTTAGATGTTACTGACCTTTTAAGAAGAGAAGTTTTGATTTCAGTTCCTCTCTCGCGCACTCAGTCCCTGTCAGGAAACTCAACACTGTCTCAGCTCTGGCAGACTTGTGAAAGTGAGAGCGGGCGAGATAGAGGCTCAAATTTGCTCTGAAGGTGTGTCAGTGATTTGGAGGAGTGAAAAGGTACCGTTCCACGAAACGGTTATCTAAGAAACACAACAAAACAAAAACTGCTACACCCACCAGCCTCAGCCAACACCCCTCCCTCCCCCTAAACCAAAAGTATTTGGCAGCGTTCCCTACAAGTCCACCTGTGCTTAGGGGAGGGGAGTGACACACACTCACACTCACTGGGCCAAGCCTAAAAACCTGCTTGCGAGCTTGTACTGGGTGGTATGGTTATGGCTGGGAACAGACAGAGCTGAGCCTTGGTGCTGGGGCTGGAGGACAGAGGTGGTGGAGGGTTGAAAGACCGCTGGTAAGCCTGACCAGGGCCTGAAGGTCTGGAGCCAGAGATGAGGTTGGAGAGCCAAGCCAGGAGCAAGGGCTGGAAAACTAGAGCACTGAGACTAGATTTGGTAATAAGTAAACAGCCAAACTGAGGCTGATGTGCAGCTGGACAACTGTGCAAAGATTTCAAACAGGGTAGAGGGAAAAAAATGGGGAAGAAGTTGTTGCAATATAATGCAGGGTTGAACCAGTGGGTGGGCCTTTGCCTGTGCCAAACAGGAGCTAGAGGGGTTCATATCAGATATCGAACAAAAGACATATCAGGGGAGAAACGAAAAGGATTGAGGAAAGATAGTGTGATAGAGAGTCGGTGACAGTATGTGAGTGTATTTGGGTGTGTGCTTCAGTGTACCAGCTCGTACCTGGCAAGACGTAAGAACCATTGTGCTGCTCTGTAGCCCATAATGCAGCGTAATGGGAATATAATAAGAGGGTGTAATCAGTGATGTAAATGCTGCTGAAAGTCATATCAGGTGATAGGAGAGCAACAGGCAACATGGGGTCTAATGTTTCGCAAACATGCTATGAAGGAAAGATTGTGAGATTATGACATTTGGACAATAAAGCGACACATAATAGTGAAAAGATGTACTGTATTCTTTAGCAGTGTAAGTGAATAAAGCTTGGGTGGATTTCTTTCCATTTTAAAACTGAATTATGGAAAATGAATGCTTGTGAAAAACAACTCATTTAAAGCATCATTAATCAATATTTTTGTAACAATGTATCAATTGACAATGTGAAAGGAGTTGCTCGTAGTGATGAACCTACAGAATATAATCACCTGAATCTGCAGCTCCCTCAACTTTACGGAGCTTTATAGTGAGTTTCAACTCATTGCTGTCTGACCCACAACTTTTACATCTTCTACTGTTTTCAGTGAAATAGCTCTAAAAACTCACTGTGCACTACCTGCTCAGCACCAAAAGGCAAACAGACACAGTTAACGACTAGCTGGTGAATATAATGGAGCATTTAGCAGCTAAACAACCAGATCCCTCAGGAGTTGGTAGAGACCATAAACTAAAGTACTGGACAAATTCAAATTTTGACTTGATGATGGCGCTTGATGAAAATCTCAAGGATCGTGATTCAGTCACTTCATCCTGAGAGGAACATGGATGTCTGTGCCAAATTTCATGACAGTTCATTCAATAGTTGTTGAGACATTTCACTAAAAAACAAAAATGTCAGCCTCAGTGGCTCTGCAGGAAAAGACAGAGGATCACCAAAGTCGTTAGGATTCATCCTCTGGGCATGAATGTCTGAACAAAATCGAATTACAATCCTTCCTAAAGTTGTTGAGAAAATTCAGTCCGGACCAAAGTGGTGCTTCCTATGCAAACCATGCCATCAAGGCATCACACGGGGGTTTCCCAGATGTCATGAAAAAATACTGCATACAATGCAGGATACAAATACAGTCATTCATTTGGCAGGTTTGTACTAGAAGCATCGCCTTTACCTTGAGCTTTGAGTTTGAGGATAGTTAATTCCCAAGAAATGAGCAGATAGATTAGGGTTTGAACGAGCTAAATTTAGGCCTTAGCACATACCAATGCGAGCTAAGATTACAGTAGCCCTGCCTTCTTTTCTAGGTTTGTTTTAAGCAGGATGTTAGAGCCCAGCGTCATGTACACCGCATTTGTTTTACAGATATACACACCCAGCAGAGGTTCCATCGTTGTGTGTCCTGTCTTCTCCTGTGGAAGGAGGGGTCCATTATTTGTCTTCTCATGCAGCTTAAAAGTTGCTTGAGTCAAAATATAGTTCATAAAAGGTTACAACGGGTCAGAAAGGCAGTGTGAAGCATGCAGCACTGTGCTTTTTATTCTCTGCAGCTACATTCTGTTTTTCTGGCTGAAACCTTGATAATTCATGACAAAGTCTGTTCAATTCAGAAAAAGTTACTTGAGCTTGTGCTTTGTTAAACCAAACGTACTGTTCTTATTTTTTTAATACCAGACAAAAGCAATTTAACTGTAACAATCAGAATTACTGGGGGGAAAAGGTGCTGTAATATGAGTTCATAACAGTACATGAGTACTCCCAAAGACTTCAGTTCTTCAGTTTGCTCAGCACTGCCTCACCTTGTCCCAAGTCATACCATGGAAAACCCTTTAATATTGAGAAAGAGTTCATTTCTTCTGTAAATTCAAGGTTTTCTTAAAGGAATAGTTTGACATTTTGGAGAATACGCTAATTCTCATGTTTGTCCATTAAATTTGAAGCTACAGTGAGGAAACAGGGGGAAACAGCTAGCCTGGCTTTGTGCAAAGGTAAAAACAAATCTGCCCATAAGCACCCCTCAAGATCACTAATTTGTTTAGTCCGTACAAAAACGACATGTTGAGATATTACGGGGTTTACCCGGAGTCTTGTTGTCACTGCGATGGATTTCACTGCTCCCGGCCAAGAAATAGTCTGGCACATACCTGGCAGTAAACCAAAACTTGTCTTTTTTACACTTCAGTTTTTGTACAGATTAAACAAACAATATATAATGTGTTAATTAGTGAGCTTTAGAGGTGCTGGTAGGAGGATTTTGTTATCTTTGGACAGAGTCAGGCTACTGGTTTCCATGGGTTTCCAGTGTTTAGCTAACTGGCTGCTGGCTGTAGCTTCAATAATAAGAATAAGTGCAAGTCCCAAAATGTTGAACTATTTCTTTAAGCCAGATGAGACACGAGTCATATGTTTTTCCTTGTCAGCTGTACAGTTACTGTTTTATCTTTTCTGTATATAAAATGCAGGTTTTTTGTTTTTTGTTTGTTTGTTTGTTAGTTTTTTGGTAAAATGCATTTTTTTCATAGGAATATCCCAGTGGGAATAGTCTATAAGATCTAGGGCCTCCACAAATACAAAGCTTTTATCAAATCAATATAAAGTTCACACAAAATCCAATCACGAATCTTTGAAATTGTCCTAAACTTCTTCTTAGAACAGCATGATGGGGTGGTTCACGTTCATTAGCATAAATCCATTGGCAAGGTTTACCACCCTGTTAATTACCGGGGCTTCTCAACTTAAGCAAGAGGAGACACACCAAGGGCAGTGCAGCAGAGTAAAGGAAGAGTTTTGAGAATTTTGAATTCCTCGCCAATTTAAAAGTGAATAATCTTGTGCAAATTCTGTTTTCGTATAAACAAGTTTTCTCCACGGCACGCATAAATATTACCTCCAACACTGAATCAGGATTTTTAATTATGTCTCTGAGTGTGTCTGATGACCTGCTGTTTTTTTGTTTTGTTTTTTGTACATGAAGCTGGGGTCCAGCGTACAAGACTACAACCCTTTGAATGCAATAAAGAAAAAAGGCTTTCAGTACACAAGGCAACAACTCTAAGTTACACCCACAGGCTGCTGTTGCTTTCATCCTGCCACCTGTGGAGTGGGTGTGACCATCCTATCCACCAAATCTGTCAGATAGACCTGTTTCTGCTCACAGGCCATGTTTTGGGTGACGGAATCTGTTTTATGAAAAGCTTTTGTTTTGTTGTAAGATTTTGTTTTACACTGTAGGTTCTTCTCCTCTCCCCACATAGTAATAAGAGCAGTACGTGTAGTTATATAGACAATCATTAAGTGGTGGTCATTTAGTATTGTGCTTTGCCAGAGGTGTGTTAAAGGTAAGCTAATGATGCTTATAAATTAAAAGCATGTGTGATGCTGAAGAAGATACAGTAGGTGAAGTTTGGTCAGAAATTACTTTTTGTTTTATTTCTTAGAATAACATGGTCAGTTTTTCTGGCATCGAACCAAAGGGTTATCATGTTACATAGCATAAGTCACAGTTATTTCGAGAAGATTAAGCAGAGCTGTGCAGAGATCAGTTGGATGCAGTAAAGGAAAGTATAAATGTGTTGCTAAATTTGTCAACAGAAAGGAGAGGAATAGATTAACAAAAACACAGAGAAACTGAGAAATTTACACTAAAATTGAGTAATTTTAATAATAATAATGAGGGTGAATTATCTATAAATATTAAGTATATTCTAAAACAAGTAACAAACCAAAAATTGGGTCATTGTGTTACTTTTTTCAACTATATAAATTTCTATAAAGTTGTAAAGCCACAGATTGATTGGCAGCATATTGTTAGTGCTGATTTGAACGATACAAAAAAAGCACAAAACAACAAATCAACAGAGACACGCTGAACACCGCTACCACAAAAGCACGATCAATTCCAACTTGTGTAATTATTTTAAAGGTGCCATAGAATAAAAATAGTCTTTTCTCTGTTTATTCTTCTTCTATCCGTTACATGCCAAATATATGTCCACCCTTCTCTCTTCCCTTCCTGTAAACAGTCAAAATGGGTCCATCAAGCTAACTAGAACTAGAGGCAGTAACATGGGTCAGAGGTGTGTAGGTGTGTGTGGGAGATGTCAGTTTACAAAACATCTCCAACATTATCTCTTTGCTTCCAAAGGTTCAAACATATGTGGCCTGACGCCCGAGATACAAACACCTACCACCTCTTTGTCCTCTTCCACCTCCTCTGTACAAAATTAATGATCCTCAGCAGTTCTTAGTTTAGCGTGTTAGCATGCTAACTTTTGCGAATTAGCACTATATACAAAGTACAGATGAGGCTGATGGGGATGTCATTGGTTTTGCGGACAAATTCAAATTTTGACCTTATGATGGAGCTTGATGAAAAGGCCCCATCCTCTGGGGACCACAAATATGCATATAAAATTTAATCTCAGTCCATCTAATAGTTGTGGAGATGTTTCAGTCCGGACCAAAGTGGTGGATCAACCAACCGACAGACCCAACATTTCCATCCCTAGAGCCACATGCAAGTTATTCCTGGACATGCAAGTCCATCAAAACTGAAACAAATTGCACAGCTCTTCTCCTGTACTCCATGCTTTATTCACCAAATGTTTTCAGCTGTTGTGTGAAATGTTTTCATTTTGTTGGACTTTGTTGTCACTGAAGCTCACACTGGTCTGCAACCCGCTGTGTGTGTGTTCTTAAAATTGATGTAAGCTACTGTAGAATAGGCTTTGGTAGTCCCCATTGACACTGAGCTAAATATCCAAACTAGACCAGGAAAGGCAGTTCAAGTCTCAACCATTTTTGGCATCAGCAGATGATAGACACACACACAGACAGACCTGAGCGCACATCCAGGGGTGTGAGTGTTCGTGACAAGGTGGGATTGGCTAAGGCAGGTATAAGTTGGTTTAGGGGCTAACACGCCACTATTCATCTGCCATTCAAAACGTGTCACCAAGAAACTTTCCCATAAATGAGCCACTATGATCATTCATCATAAAACCAGTACTACATGCCTTACCAAAACAAAAATGGGGAGGAATCCAACATTGTTCGAAAAGAAAGAGGTGACGACAGAGAAGGGAAAGGCAAGGATGAAAGGGAGATGGCGTGAGACTTAAAGAGCTCGACTGAACAACATTGTCTCAACACAGCAGAAAGTTGCAGAAGATTGCACAGATTCTTCATCTCACATTTTGCCAAAGGAAACAAGGACATAATAAGCACAAGTGAACATGTTCTCAGTATTCAGAGTGTTTCTAACAGGTATACTTTAAACTCTGCTATGTTTTCTATCGTAATATTTATTTCTTGCTATTTAATTGTACGGCACAAAAAAACATTGAATCTCAAGTCTTCCAGTTCCCTGACCTTGAGGAAGATTAACTACAAGTGAGGGAGATGAACTCATCATTAACTCTCCGTACTCAGTATATGTTCAAGGAAAATTAAGGTTTAAAGGCAGTACTAGAACTTTTTCTCAAAAGGTGTGCTGTTCGCTCAACCCCTCAGTGGCCATGGTCGCCATGGAGATTGTGGAGTACTTTACTGTCTGGACAGGTGATCAGTATTAACCACTGAAACAACCAGGTTTGTATCTGATACCAAATCAATGTTTGCAAACTTCATTGGCTATCAGTGTGGTTCCCACTCTGGCTGTTTGGGTATGACTGGAAATTGATAAAGACTGGAAGCAGTCTTTGAAATGTACTTCAGGCATTGCAGAGGCCAAAGGCATCCGATTAAAGGAACGGTTCAACATTTTGGGAAATGCGCTTATTCGCTTCTCTTGTCGGGAGTTAAATGAGAAGTTTTTAACATGTTATATCTCAAGCTTTAGACGTGCTGGTAGGCGGAATTTGTTACCCTTGCACAGAGCCAGGCTAGCTGTTTCCCCCTGTTTGAAGTCATTATGCTAAGCTAAGCTAACCGGCTGCTGGTTGTAGCTTCACATTCAAAATACAGACATCTAACTCTCAACAAGAAGGCAGATAAGTGTATTTTTGAAAATGTCAAACTTGTCCTTTAAGTTCAAATAGACTGAGAGCACATAAGGCTGTTGTATGTCCTTGTGCTTCTGCCACTGTGACCTGATTATACCTGCTGGCTACATCAAGGGTGGATAACCACTTGGGTCTTGTCAAAGAATTCCTCTATCTGGGACAGAGGATAGGTGTCTTTGCATATATATTAGGGATTAAACTGTAAGCAATAAACACACATTCATAGCCAGCTGTATTTTTACTCTGAACAAGTACTAAAGGAGATCAGATCTTCCATATGACCTGGGTATTTAAAAACTAGCTAATATGAACTTGTACAATCGTAAAATCATGCACAATTGGAGTGTGACGTTCAGTTAAAGGCGTGCACTCCATGGTATTGTTGCCATTGTCCAACTATTTTTAAATCTGAGTGTCCTCTGCAAAAGCCACAGAGGATGTTACTGTCATCTGGTCTTGGGAATTTAGCTCATCGCTGAATATGAGCTGGCACTGGCTGAAGGTAGACAACCTTATTGTACACATCAGCTACTGCAACATAGGCTTCCCCATGTTCTTCTCTACTTTAATCACTGCTGTTGAAGATTAAGTTAAGGAGGGAGGAAATCTGCACATTCATCTTGTTCTAACGATACTGTAAGTTGCAATTTTAAACCAGTTGGTGGGAGCATAACAGTGGAGCCAGCAGGAATCTGAATGAGAGTTGAGAGATGTTTCGATATGATGACACTATATTAGGAATTATCTCTGCCCTGGTTTGACCTGTACAACAGGAAGAGAAGAACCTTTACTCCAAAAAGTCCGGCTACTTTTGTCTCTGCAAAACTGTAGAGCTAGGTGGAACACAGAGAGTTAGTACAAGTTCCACCCCTACAGGGAGGCGTCAGCTTTTCCAATCCAGTCTTTAAGATTAAGACCACCAGAAGAGTCAGTATCAACAAAAATAAAAAGTTAGGCTATTTCCTTCCATCAGGTTATATGCATTCCTACCAACCCTGGGCATAGATACTGTTCATGTTCATCTTGCAGGGACTGTATCTGATCTCTTAACATTTCTGTTTGTTCAGTTTCTGTCAGGGTAACACAGAATCAAACCCTTAGAGCAACGAGTCTACAATAAATTAGCATATCTGTAACAAAATTAAAGGCAGTGAAATGCTGAATTTGTGGCTTCTTTTTTTCTTTCAGCTCATGGGCTGAGAGTGGTAGGCCTCCTCTATCAGCGGTGTGGATTACCATTTGCTGTACCAAAGCCTTCATATAAAATCTGACACTACACTGGCAACCCTCCACACAATGATATCATATATCCTGCCAAGTACACCAAATGTAGCAAATGCAGATATATTTCACAACAAAATACAGCAGTATTTACTGCAGGCTTACTTCCATAAAGAAGCTTAGACATTTAGTTATGGAAGAATTTCTATTCATCTTCGTTTCAGGAATGTCTTGCCCCCTTAATCAAAATATTGGCAGAGTATAAACAACACTAAGAGTCTGCAGCCATGCTAGTGGCTCTGTGAGGCTGTAATGCTAACAACAGCACGTTAACATTGTCATTGTGAGCATGTTAGCATGCATTTACAGGTCAGGTTCACCATCTTAATTTAGTGTGTTGGCGTGCTAACATTTGCTATTTAGCTCTAAACACAAAAGTATATCTGAGGCAGATTTTGCAGTTTTGCAGGTATTTGGTCATAAACCAAAGTACTGGACAAAGTAATTGACCTGTCACTTTGACCTGATGATGATGAAAATATCTTAAAAGTTACCGCATGTATTTGGTCATCTGCAAAAAGTCCCTGCATGTACTGAGGTACCTGTAGTAGAATACAGTACATTGAATAAAGTGTTGCCACAGTCTGAGAAACACGGAGTAATTAGAGTGATTTCTGCCAACTTAAGTAAGTGCCTGTCTGCTTTAATATGTTTCATTTTGGTGTTGTCAGATTTTTTTCTGCCTGTCCAAATTATCCAATGTATGTTAAACTGCAAGAAAAGCATCTAATTAGTGGAGAAAGCAAGAGACAGAGAATGAGAGAAAGGAAGGGACAGAAGAGAAAGGTGGAGAGGAGCTCGTGTGAACCAGTCTTGCCACTTCAGGGGCGTAACGCTGGTGCTTCTTTAGTGAGAACTGTCGGCACTGCCCATCTCTCAACCCCCTCCACTCGTCTTTCACCATATCCATTCCTACTTCCCCCACCTCTCTTCCTCTCTTGTCTTTCTTTCTCCGTCTCTCCATCCCCTCCCTTTCTTCCAGCCAGCCCCACCACAAAGCCCCACCCACAGCATGAGAAGACAGGGAGAGGAATATGATCTAACCACACTCCCAGAGATATTACCTCAGCAACCACCCCCCCACCCCACCCACCCACCCCACACACACATGCACACACACACAAACATACACTCCTACCTTCCCCTCTGTCATACCCATACCCATGCACTCCACTCCTCCTCTCCTCCCTTCCCTTGCTCCCCCTGATCTCCTCCTCGTCCTCCACTCCCTACAACACTGCTGCCAGGCCGTAATGTTTTTCTTAGCCTCTCCTACACAGTTTTCACACAGTTTCCCTCTCCCTCAACATACAGCAACATCCTACACACCCTGGGCCCAGCTGACCCACTGAGAGAGGAGGTGGGAGAGCTTTGGGTGGGCAATAACGCCATCACTGAGGGACAGGCAGCGTGGCTGTTTCACTAAAAAGATGACTGACAAAGAAATAATTTTTAATCAGTAGGAAATGTGAACATGATTCCATGCTCATCCGCTTTGCTTTCAATGAATTAAAAAATATTTGTGGGCTTTCTCAAAGCATCTTTTCGAGGTTTCGATCCTTCTGTCGGCCCACATTTTTGCTCTGCTTATTGCGTGCTCTTTTTGCAGCAGTCTGGTTGATGATGTGGGGTTGACAGGATGTGGTGTAGGATTCATTCCTCTCCACAGAGAGAAAGACAGCTTTAAAGGTTAAGGTGTCTGTTATCAGCAGGTCTCAATACCTGCCATCAGTCTGTTGTGGTTTTCTCAGTAGGGCCCCTAAACAGAAACAGCATCCATCTGTGGGTCGCAGCAGATACACCCCCCTGGTGGAGATGAAACAACAACTCATGAGAATGAGAGGGAAAGTTGATTGCCACAACTCTGCTCTCTTCCCATTGTCTCATATCAAATAATCAAGTTAGCTAGCTAGCTAGTTAGGATTACAAGACAGCACTATATATCAAACGTCTAAAATACAACAAAACATCCTCTACAAAAAAAAAACATAACTTTATACCCATACACATACTTTCAAGTAACAAGTGCTTATGTGTCAAATTTGAAAGGAATTGTGCACTGAATACCAGAAGAAAGAAAATAAATGCTACAAGCCTAAAATTGATCCTAATAAAGGGCTTTTTCTCCCAAGCCTTTTCCAAGTAACTGGCTAATTTGAATATTCCGTGTGTGAGTAGCAAACTCAGTCTTTGTGCATATTTAAACAAGACTAAGAGTCTACAGCCATGCTAGCAGCTCTGTGAAGCCATACTGAAGCACAGTGAGGCTTTGAGATGAATGCTTAGCTTAGCTTAGTATGCTCGCAATGTTAACATGCTGATGTTATGCAAGTACGATGTTTACCATGTCCACCATCTTAGTTTAGCATGTTAGCATTCTTACATGTGCTTATTAGCACTAAACACAAAGTGTCCGTTTTGCAGGTATTTTAGTGATAAACCAAATGATAGATATAGCTAAATTATAGATATATAGCTACATGAGATCACCACAGTTATTACAATTCATCCTCTGGAGATCATGAATGTTTGCACCATATCCCATGACAATCCATCCAATATTTGTCGAGACATTTTACTCAAAACCCCAAATGTGAACCTCATGGTGCTGCAAGAGATACCTTCAGGGGATCACCGAAGTCACCAAAAAGTGTGAACGTCTATACAAAATTTGTGCCAATCCATCTTGTTGATGTAGAGAAGTGAAAATATTGACCTGCTGGTGGCGCTAAAGGAATAGTCACAGGATCACTGAAGTAATTAGAAGTCATTCTGTTTGTTGTACAATGGATATCTGTACAAAGTTCTTGGCAATCCATCCAATAATTGTTGAGATATTTCAGTCTGGACCAAAGTGGTGGACCGAACGCTCAACAAACAGATGGACATTGCCATCCATAGCGCCACACTTTTAAAGTGAATTCTGTTTTTATCTCACTACACAATAAACTGTATGGTTCCCAGTAAAATTAAATTATTTTTCTATATGATCTGGACAAACCTGCATTTCCAGTTCCAGTTTCAACATTGAGTGGTAAAATACCAAATCACTTAGAGCTTTGTTTTTTTTAATCACTTCTCACTAAAAATGTGTTGCAGCATTGAAGCTTAATGGAATTACAATGTATTGTAGAATATTTTCACATTATGCAGCATACAGTGCTGGTTCATCAGAGGTCAGATTCCAACTCACAGCCGTCTAATTAACCACTGGCCCAGAACTACAGCCAAGAGTGGAAGTATTACAAATGTTCTATTTAGACTCCAAAAAATGTGATGTTTTGCTCTCCAAACAAAAGTGCATGGTGTTGACCTCAGATCCACGCAGCAGCCAATTTGGGCGGCTTTTATTTTATTAACTTAGATTAAGTATTCTACAGTGAGAGTGGAAAAAGAAATCCGTGATTTTCTTTTCTCTCTACATGAATTTATCTTCACAATTTTTCTGCATTTCCCAAAACTGTCCATCATATTATTTGGATTATTTCAATTTGTTTTGACTGTTTTTGGTGATTAGGATTGGGTGTTTCAATATAGCCATACATTCTTCAGCTAAAATACTCTGAATGTACATACTGTAGGACAACCTCAGGTCCCAGGGGAATGTCACAAAGGCAGAGAGTGAAAGAAGGATACAGCACTCCTTCATGATTACTTGTTTACTGTTTTCCAGATTGAGCCAGTCACATGCGGGACAATATAAAAGTATATTCAGTGAATGATAATAATCCCCCTGGTCTATCAATATCCACATAATCATTATGGCCAGCAGAGAGGAGAGGGTGCTGGTCAGTAGAGGATTGTGGGTTTTGCAGTTCAGAGCAGCTAAAATAGCCATGCCACTGGTGGGGCATGTGACTACAGGGACCAGCGGAGCTCGAGAGCGTCCTGGCAGGGCTGATGAAACCACACACTGACACAAATGACTGGCCTGGATGCCTTTCATCTCAACAGGGAATCAGGGGCCCTGGTCAGAAACAAGCAGGCAGTTATAGGCCACAAAAGCATAAGTTACGGGTGTCAAGCCATGCTAGTGAGAAGGAAAAACACACACTGCTGAAAGGACAGGAAGTGTTTTATTTAAACATCTTCATGGTAGTTTGATTGAGGATGATAGCTGACTTTTATTGGGCAATACAGTACAGTGTCTCGTTTTGTCAAATGGGAGAATGAAGTCTGTTAACAAAATAAATAGTGACATTTTGTGAAATATGCTTATTGGTTTTGTTGCTGAGAATTAAATTAGAAGATTGATATAAATAAATCTAAATATTGGGTTACTTAAAGTATCAAAAGCAAAAGTAATCAATGCAGAAACATGGCTCCTGTGATATTTTTTTATCATAATTTTATTTTTCCCTTTTAAATTTTCCCTGACAGTGTGTGGACTGTGTGTGACACATGTCATGGTTACTGTCATTCACTATGGAAGCCAATGTTTATTGTGTGACTGGTTTAAGTGCTGAGTTAAACAGGCCTAACAATTGATAAAGAGGCGATTGTGTGTGCGCAACATGGGAACATTGTTTGACTTGTTTTAAAGTGTGCACAGCTGCAGGTGTTTGTGCTTCTGTGTATCAGCATGTGCTTTTGCATGTGCATGCTGCCTTGCGCTAGAGCCCCCTCACTGGGCGGCAACAGGGCTGAGGTAACATCACATGTTTCTTTTTTCTTTTTTTTTTGATAATATATATAGCTGGAAGTAAAAAGCTCTCATAACTACTGTGGTTT
Source organism: Macquaria australasica (assembly GCA_005408345.1). Classification (NCBI taxonomy): domain Eukaryota; kingdom Metazoa; phylum Chordata; class Actinopteri; order Centrarchiformes; family Percichthyidae; genus Macquaria; species Macquaria australasica. The sequence continues at coordinate 181,723 of SEMN01000025.1, read as the reverse complement.
TTAGTGTTGCCAGGTCAACCTGCCCACTCTACACTCAACAGCACTGGGATGGGATGGGTTGAGCACGGGAAAGAGGTGAGAGAGGAGAAGTGGGAATGATAAAAACGAATTTGTGGAGGGAAAAACGATGGCAGGCAGGTGGTCTAAAGGAGGAGGGGTTGGGGGGAAGAGGAGGAGATGGGTATGAAGTAAGAGGAGAAATAAAAGGGTGAAAGATGTTCAGACAGAGGGAAAGAATGAAAAGAGGAGAGAATTGATGCATTAAGGAGAATTATGATGATGAAGAAGAGACAGAGGATGATGAAGGCCAAGGTGAGCTGGGTGATTATGAGCATTTTCTACTCCATATTAGCTCCTTTTGCTCTTTAACCCAATGCACTTCACCCTGCACCGTAACTCAGTCAGACAGCGCTGTCCTGGCATACCCTCTATCCACTTATTTCACATGAGATAAAATGTGTGCCTGCGTGCATGCGTTCATGCATGTCACTGTGCGTGTGTGTGTGTGTGTGTGTGTGTGTTTGCAGTGCCCCGGCCTGCCAGCTGCCAGTGTGTAGCACTCAATCCAGCAAAGGCGAAGCCTAATTACAGACGCATGGCTACAGATTTAGCCGGCATGCTAACCATAACGGAGGAGGCAGCAGGGAGGGGATCGCTTGGAAAAGTCACGGCTGGACGAGAGCTTCACAAGAGCGGACCACAGGGACAAGGGAGGGGGGTACTCTATTTCAGGATCTGCTGCTCTCATTATTTATCATAGTAGAAGTCTCGGCAAGAAGAAGCAACCTACAATTGACTACACACATCGGCGCAAATGGGCAGACTGCTGAGCAAACCCCCACCCCACCCACGCCCTCCCACCCGAGCCATCTACAAACTGTTGAAAACATCAAACAAAACAAGCACACAGCAGCATTTCCCTCATCCTCATGCAACAACATTGCCATAACTGTAGTTACAACGCACTTGTCTCCACCAATGTAACACCCAGTGTGAGCAGGGTGACACAGAAAGCATACTACTCATTACAGGGATAGATTCCTCTCGTGTCTAGCATATACTAAGCGAGATGGAAAGTTTTCCAGGTTGTCAAGCTAAAACTCTGCATGCGAGTGTGTATGTATGTGCAAGTATGCATGTATGTATGTATGTGAATGACTGTGTGTATATGTGTGTGTGTGTGTGTGTGTGTGTGACGGACAGTTTGTGAAACCAGGGAGGGTTGGCAGTTAAACTCTGAGCTCACCCACGACTCTACCACTTCCACCCACAGTGTCCTCTATACAGCTGCTCTCACTGAGCCAAACTCACACTTCATCCTCATCCCTCTCTCTTTTTCTCTTTGTGCTTCTCTCTATTGCTCTCTCCCTCCCTCCATCCCCTCATCCATCTATCCATCTCTTCTTAATTTACTCCCTTCTCTACATCTAATATTTCCTTCTCCTTCCCTCCATCTGTCTCTATTTTTCTCCACTGCTACCCTCTACCCACCTCTTTCAGTGTGTTCATTTTTATGCAATCTCTTACCATTGCCAAGTCCTTTGCTTACTATTTCAAACTTTTGGACTTTTGACACAGCCTATCCCTACACACGGTCTCAGCGTAGGAAGAATTATTTCGCATATGGATGAAGCATTTATTTGAGGGCCTACTCATGTCTACTTAAACATGTCAGCTTTTTATTGAGATGATCTGAAGATCATGAGAGGGGTCACAAAACAGAGGTGGAAGGAGTAAAGGTTTAAACTGGTGCACATGTGTCTGCAGAGGTTCAGTCGCAATTACATTCAGAATCCATTGTCTTAATTACAGTACAAACTTACAGTAATCTGAAGACGAGAACTCCGTAAAATTCATACTTAGCGTCTACTCTCGTTTTAACACTTCTTGTGTTCATTCAATTACTGTATAAATAATCCATCAGCCATTTGTATGAAAAGATGACTCAGCGATGAAAAAGATAAAGTCATCCACAAGAACAGAGGAGTTGACTCACACAACAACAGCTCATACTCAAAACCAACTCAGTGTTTGTGCTCTGTTTGTCAGGGATTAGTTAACCAGAAGTTGCACAGTGTTATCGTGATCAGTCTTTCATTGACCAAAAGAGGAACTTGCTCTTAGAGCTGCTGTGCGTTTCTCTGAGACTCCCTGAACTCAATCTGCTGACGCAGCTTCTGCACTTGCCATCAGCTTTATAATAAACGTCCATAAAGTAGCGGCTGTCCTCCTGAAGCTGCCAAACAAAATTGACAAAATTGGCTCTTTTTTGGATGTGGCAAGAACAATTGTGGTGATAGTGGTGGGTGCCAATTTTGTTGTGTGCCCTTAAAGCAATTTTCGTCATTTAAAAATAGGCTTCACTCCCCTTCAACCTGCACACACAGGTGCACACACTCACATACACACATGCAGAGACACTGAGGCCGATTAAAGGTTTACATGATGTCTAATGGTTTTATGCTTTGCACTCAGTGCACTGGAAAAATTTGAGCCACTAACAAAGGGCAGGAGGGTTTCCATTTATAACAAGGATGGAACTGCAGTGTAGACTTTTAGTTGTTTTATAAAAATATTTATACTGTAGTGTGTTTTCTATTTTTGAAATGCAAAATAATGTTACTGTTACTGTTAATAACTCAACTAGGTAAAAAGCCATTTTGCATCCTATAAACTTTAACAACTTACCTGCTAAATTAAGCTCTGTGCTGCATACTCTGCTGCACTACATCACCTACTCAGATCAGATTAATTAAAAATACCAGTACAGCAATCTAAAAAAAAAAACTCCATTACAAGTAAAAATACTGCATTCAAAAGTAAGTTTAGTCCGGTGTTTCCCAACCTAGGGGTCGGGGCCCCCTCCAACAGTCACAAGATGAATCTGAGGGGTCGCGAGATGGTTAATGTGGTTGGAAAGAAGAAAACACTTCTGCTAGTTCTGCCACAACTAGACACTGCTTTAACTAAGGGCTCACAAACTAAAAAAGGTTGGGAACCACTGGTTTGATCTTTAACAACGTGTTGTATTTTATAAACTTATCACATGTTTTTTTTATGTAAAACCTTAATCTGAAACAGATAAATGTAGTGGAGTATAAAGTACAATATTTCAATCTGAAATGTAGTGGAGTAGAAGTATAAAGTAGCGTAAAGTGAAAAAACTCAAGTAAAGTACCAAAGATTTGTACTTAAGTGGAGTACTTGAGTAAATGTTACTTTCCACCACTGGTACTTCACCTTCAAGTGAAGAGAGCAGGGCAAAAATAGAAAAGGAAAGGCAAACTTTTCTTCATGACTATGTGTTTAAATATTTAATTTATCAAAGGGCAATATATTCATGTGATGATGCACTCAGTGGCTCATACACTGTATGAGACTGCACATGTGCTTTGAGGTCATTTGCAAACCAGACTTTGACAGCATTTTGCATGTCTTACAGTAATTCAGTGAAAGAAAGAAGTTAGAGGAACTGCAAGGAGTTGCATGCAAAATATGAAAGAGGGATTTATTTTTAAAACATTAAATGTATGCCCACAAACACACACAGCCATATAAGCTTTGTCTCTATACGCCACTTCCTTAGGACCCTAGTGGTGCTGACAAATGTGAAAGACAGCAACAGAAAAAAATACATATATAAATCAAACTGAAACCAATAAGTTGCAAATAATGAAGATAAGTCTTAACCCCAAAACCTCACCTTGAAAAGCAACGCCTACTACTGGTTTGAGCGCTACCATGTCAGCACTGCAGTGTGGGAAATGAGGAGTGGGTGGGTGTGTGACCCATCGACCTATCAGCAACTCGCTCAGGGCCCTGCCACACACCATCAACATCTCCCTGAACTCAGCTCCAGCTCAATCGATCGCCCTCATTTTCACATATACAGAAGGAAGTTGCAAGACGTGTGTGAACTGGGGGAGGTGGAAAGGAAACTGCATCGCAGATGGTTGTTGTGTTTCTTGAACACTCAACAGTTTACTCACCTTCTGGGCTTGTTATCAGTTTTACATGGTAATTTTATGAGAGAGAGGACATGAGCTTATGGCTCGTTAGTGTACATCATATTTAACCTTATGGTTAACATGATTGATGGCGTCTGAAAAGTACATTTTGGCATTTAAATCATGCAGTATTTTGTTAGTTTTTACCTAGTGGGCTTCACATTAGAATTCCGATTTTCAGCAGCTTATTACTAGAAGTATGTGTATGTTGCCCACACATTATCCAAATTGGATGACTCTTGATATGAAGGATAGTAATGATAGTCTAGTTTTATGACATCATCAGGTCTAGGTCATCAGTGAGCTTTATCATCACTTCAGGCATAGGGTAATTACATGTATAATTTACTCAAGAGTACTGTATTTTCATGTATAAATTGTGGTTGTGTACGTGTGAAAACTGCACTTGCAAACCACATTATTATAGTTCATACAGTGATCATATATGAGAGAGATATTACTATATATTTCTACTGTTCTCCTTTGTGTGTGTCAGCCCAGTTTTACATAAATTAATTTACTGTACTTTATTTTCTTTCATAGCAGAATATGAGTTGAAATAAAATGGGTTAGAATAAGTGCAGTGAAAAGTAATGCTTGTGCTCTGACACAGCAGAGTGAAGTGAAACTGTAATAAGGTTGTGCTGAAACCCCCAAAGAGGTTAGCGAATTGATCATATCCATCTTTCACTGTTCAAGGTCACAAGGAGCCAGATCCTCTCCCAGCATGCACTGGGCAAGAGGCAGGAAAACACCCCGGACAGGTCATCAGCCCATCATAGGTCGCGCATAATCCGTCAACATGTTCGGCTGAGATGCCTGAAGATGTCAGCCCACGATCACAGACGTCATGTGCTGTCAGGTAGCTTGGCAGCTCGACAGATGGTACTGGTATTTCACTCTTGCTAATCACAAAACTCACACTCAGCAGGGTGGCTCGGTGTTTGCAGAGATGATCCTTCAACCGGAGCAACAGAGTTCAGGAAGCCTCAGTAGTGCAGTCTTGTAACTGAGCCTGAAGTTGATCATGTCTCAAACAGGGTCAAAAAAACAAACAATGAAAACAAATGTGTAAACTATGCATCATCTGTACATGTTAACTCAATTTTTGCTATGTAAGACTGATTTCTGGAAGTTGGGTGACGTTGGACCCAGAGGTGGCTGGGTACTTGACGCACACATAGATAAGAAGTACTCAGAAATGTCACCCATGAGTCATGGGGCACTGATGAGATTCAGCAGGTGCAATGTATTTCAAACCTTCTCTCAAACTTGGGCTCGAGAAAATTGTTTTTAGAAATTTCACTTTAGTGTCTATTTAGTCAGACATGATTTAATCCCTCTCTGAAGGATAGCAGTAGTTTATTTTAATAGCCATACAATTTATTGAATGTGGTTGGAATTAAAAGGATTAAAAAAAAGGTTCAGGTCCTGGGTTTAGATTCAGTAAGACACCCTTTTGTCCATCTATTTCACTTAAGAATCATTTTTAATTTTTTACCACCGTTTGAGATACTTTTATATATTTTACTCCACCTCATTTCAGAGGTAAATATCATACTTTGTATTTCATTTTATTTTTGTAAATTAATCAGTCAAAAGCTTCTTTTGTATTTCATTTTGTCAGGCAATTAATAAAAAACACAGACACTGACATATTTCCCACGCTGGACAAGCTTGAATGACCTCTGAACAACAACAACAAAGTGCTTCGCCTATAGAAGCTGTGGTTGGACCTTTCTCATATCAGGTGTCGGTATCCTGAATAACAGACTGAAAAGGAGAGGAGTCAGTGATGCTCGTTTCTTGACTGTGACCTCAGACAACTCTGATAATGTCGTTATCACAGCAGGGTAGACAATACATGTGGACAGTGCGTGAAATAGATGAGAGGTGAATCACTGTTCTTTGATTTCCTGAGACAGTATTTCCTCTGATTAGGAAGCAAGATAGAAGAAAAGACAGTGTGTTGTATTAGACTGCATTACTTTTAGCTAGATGTAGCTAACAAACTGGCATCTGAGTGCATCATGTCAGAGAAATATTAAGTTGTATTTAAGTTTATTAAGTTTGAGAAATTTATAGGAGGCTATGTGGACCGGCAAAACTGTCCTCCCAAGAAAAACGACAGCATCAGTAGTTTCAGCAAATGCAGAAAAACAACATTTGTTTACATTCAAGTGACAAAGCCTTGTAGCGGCCATGAGAATTATTACTCTTGTCTGTCGGGAGAAAAGGAGGGATATAGAGCGACAAAGTCGGTAGAGGTAGGAGGCCAGGGTGGGTGGTTGAGTGAACAGAACGTCAGACTTTAACAAAAGAGACCACTGTTTGTTTGTTTCACGTTTCCTACCAACATTCAACGTTGATTTCTTTAAAAAACTAAGCTTAATTTTATGTTTAATTACCCGCAGATCTGTACTTAAAATCAAACTTCATTTATGGTGAGAAATCCTGGGAATTTTGTGAAAATAAAAAAAACCTTTAACCATTTTGGTGACAAGAAGTTAAGAGACAAAAGTGTAAAATGCACCAAACCAAAAAAAGAGTGGGCTGCATAAGGTCAGTAGGTGTGATTGCACCCTGAGCGTCGTTCGAAAATGAGATCGCCTGTAATGGATAGAGACGATGACTGAAGGAAAACGTGAGAAAAGCACTGGTGTATATATATATATATATATATATATATATATATATATATATATATATATATATATGGAGGAGTTGGATCTGAATGTGTGCAGAACAGGAAGAAGCTGAGAACAAGGGAAAGAAGGAAGAAAGGAAGGAAGGAAGGAAGGGGCATCATGGGAAAGAGCCGTGGCCAGTGTATACAGCTGATGGGTTGCACTTTGTGTCTTGGGGTGTAAAGCCAGAGGTGAATAATAAACTGGAGACAAAGAAAACGACTAAATGGGAACACTGAGGCTGGCATGTGCAACTCTGCTGTAATAAATACAAAAACAAAAGTGCAATATGCACCAGGACAGCTGAGGCTATGAATGTTAGGAAATGTTGGTGATTTGAAACAATGAGCTGAAATACAAGTGGAGACACCCAATGGACAGTAGCCATGTTTGGCAGTAGATAGCATTGGTGACAAGGTTAGAGGAGGTGATGGGAGAGATGGAGCCTGGAGATTGAGTGTAAGGAAGGAGGGAGGTGGAAGGTAACTGAGTACATTTACTTAAGTACTATAGTTGAGTATTTCCATTTTATGCTACTTTATACTTGTACGCCGCTACATTTTAGAGGGAAGTATTGTACTTTGACTTTACATATAGTTAAAAACATATGGTAAGTTTATAAAATATGATGCATTATTGCAGATTAAACTTTGCAGCAGTATATAAAATAATTTAAAACTAGCCTTTCCTCAACCAGCTACAATATTAAAATGCAGTTTACACAGTAATACAATCATAAACATAAACCAAATATATAATACACATAGTATGGATGATTGAGTTGGCTATTCACATACGAAACATTTAAGTTAGACACTATAGGTTTAACTTAAGGTTTGTTTTTCTTTCTTACTTTGCACAATTTATTTGAATTTTTACACATAAACATGTTACTTGAAATTATGCAGAAGTGCATTTAATGTACAATGTTTCCTTTTGGTTTTTACCAGCAGATGCACATTATATATTTTTTATGTCTGATATATAGCGGCGTCTTGTGCCATGTGGGGTGGACCAAATGTTTGTCATGACACAGACTTAAAAACTAACTTACTATAGTGATATAATACTCTGAGAGGATGCATGAGTACTTTAACTTTTGATACTTTAAGTACATTTTGCTGATAGTACTTTTATTTAAGTACCATTTTGAATGCAGGACTTTTATTTTTAATTTAAGAAGAACTGAAGAATTGATTCTGAGAAAAACAGAGAAAACAAGCTATTCATATGAGTCATATATGTGGAATTGCATAGGCTGCATAGATGGGAGATTTATGCATACAGCACATACCCTGCATATGTGACTTATACACGTGACTGCTTTCTCCTGCAAATGCCACACATTAGGTAGCATTAACAAAGGATTACATTCTCCCGTCATCTACCCACTGAGCCAGTACACATGAGTGACAGGTGAGAGAGTTTTCCTCAGCTGGTTAGAAAGAAACAGCAGAACAATGGTGACACACTGTAGGTCTGCAAAGTCTATACGCATGTTCTCCTGTAAGTGCCAGATCCTACTGAGATATTTAAATGGTTTAAAGAGTGTTGCCACAAAAATAACCATTACTTTAATTTTCTACCAGTTTTAAATCATGTGTATTTTACTTACTGTATACCATTTAGTCCATACATTTTACTGGTACACAAATTCCCCCTGTGCCTGCTCTGGTCATAGCTGCTGTACTGTGTGCTGCGAACGAGCTCTAATCAGCTTACTTCCTTGGGCACCAGCCTCTGGCCGACGGCACAAAAGGCCACACTGGGACCACCAAAATCCTTCCTGGGCCTCTCGCTACCCCATTAAAAAGCACAAACACATCAACCGACACACACAAATGCATGCTCACACACACACACACACACACACACACACACACACACAAACAAACACCTTCACACACACATTTTGGGATAGCATACTACTGGATCTAGAGTTTTAAAATGAAGGGTATAAAGAATCTTAAAGAAATATACTTTTCGTTTAACCTCCTATCAGTCGGTCAAACATGTAAATATATATTCATAAATAATATTAAATACCATATAGTTATGGAGAGGTCCAACTGCATGGTGGAAACTGTGGAGGAAAATGTCGTGCCTTATATTGCAAATCTACTATTCTGAGAAAAAATGTTGGTTGTGAGTTGTGAATTGCCAGAGGAAGACCCCCTGCTGAGCTTCATCAGGAGAAACATGTTTCAGTTTGAGGTGTTTGGTGATGGCCGTCTCCAGGACTCAAAGACTCTGCTGGATTAACAGAAACCTTTAAAAGTACTATATATGAGAAGGTTTGTTCCTTCAGAGGACGCTCTTCACCTCGGTAGTACTCAGACCATTCAGCTCCATAGCATCACCAGCATTTAGACGATGACAGGCCTCCTCACAAGACTCATCTTTGTTGGTGATGAGACCACCAACCAAGTGTTTCATTACCTCTCCTAAACTTTGACACTGTAATAAATGAGGCACAATTATTGTTGTTCAAACAATAGAGAATGCAGACACGAGGTTTTGCAGGTAAAGCTGCTGAAGCTTTCGTCAGGAAGTCCAAAAACCACTGGCAGATTTGGATATTTTCATAAAACCGAGATAGATATTCTCCTTTTTTGGAGACGACCAGTAGAATACCCAGTGTGAGCTTTTTGCTATCTGTCGCATTTTTGTAGACGGATGGGAAAGGGCTAAAGTTTCTGGGTCAGCACTGCTGGTAGGCCTTGTCAGACTATCGTGAGGTGTGCCTTTCCACTCCGTGTCTGAGTCACACACTGATGGCAAATATGAGGAGGATGTGTACATGATGACCCCTTTAGATTAGAAAAGATCTAGTATGCATTGTGTGTTTGTATACTTTCCTTATACAGTATCTTGATTCCTTGTTTGTGTTTTTTTAAAGTCGAACTGGACTTAGAATTCATTTTTGCTAAGACGTCACTAAAGATATCCTTTGTGTTTGCTTGTTTTGACTGTAGTGTGTATTTATTTGAAGATTGTAATTACCAAAAGAATAAATATACATTGTTTTGTTGTTAACTCATGTTTGTAAGTTAGCTTGCGTCTCTGTAATTTTGCACCAAAGATCACCTTTACAATCCGACATATGCGGTGGCTGTGGTCGCGTCAGTTGTTACGACTTCCTCAAAAATTTGGACACGTGTTCCCATCTTTGAGAAATTAATAGTACACATACAGCACGTCCTACCCACAATCCACCACTCTGAATAACATTACACAGTACTACTTGGAGTAATTGATTAAGGATGTCTGGTTTGGCTGTGGGACATTTCACCGGTTGCCATGGTGCACATGGAACTGAGATCTGATCAGGGCTATCGCCATGGTGACGCATAAAGTCTTCCCCTTTTGTGTCCTGTAGGGTGAAAAAAATGTGTCTGTGCATACGTGTTAGTGTGTGTGTGTGTGTGTGTCCTCACGCAGGTGCATCCAAGTGTGTGCGCAGCAGCCAGCGCTCTCACACACTCTCACCAGTTTCCCTTTACTCTTTCCATGTCCTCATCCCTCCACCCCGTTGTCCACCCCTCCCCTTCCGATGCCTTTCCTCCCCTTTCCTGAGAAACAGAGGCATGGCCTGGTGGCGTTGACCTCACCCTTAGACCCCCAGGAGACGCTGACCATTACTTCGCTTCCGGCTGTCTCACAGTCCAGCCAGTTATCCCTGCTCAGACTAAAATAGCATTGGCTACTCACCCTCACATCCTCTGCCTATTAGCAGTCACATATGCCCTTACCACTGTCCCTGTCATTGTTTCATAGGAGGACTGGTTGTAGAGTGTTAATGGTACAGCACAGGCTTTACAAAAAGTGTTCAGTAAAAACCAAACAGGAACAGGAAAGACAGAGGTGTTAATTTCTCAGGGTAAGCACATTGATTCTCTCGTACAATGCTGCTCATATGAATCTATTTTTCTTTTCATTTTGTATTTATTTCCATGAACCATTTCATGGAAGTTAAATGTTTGAAATGACTTGTTTATGAAGGGAAATTTTCCATTAAAAAAAGACACTGAAGAACATGAGGTTTAACTAGTGGTTAAGAAGAAATACTCAGATCCTGTAAAAAAAACAAAAAAAACCATACTCCATTACAAGTAAAAGTCCTGCATTTGAAATCCCATTTAAGTAAAAGTACAGAAGTTCTGTAGAAACATGTCCTCTGTGAGTGACATATTATTATATATGACAATATTAGATTGTTTGACATAGCATTAATATGTAAGCAGCATTTAACAGCTGTAGCTGGTCCAGATGGAGCTGATTTGAACTACTTTATATACACTTAGTTAAGTCTAGTGGCTCCCAACCAAGAGGTCGGACCCGTACAAAAGGTCACAAGACAAATCTGAGTGGGCGTGAGTTGAGTAATAGGAGAGGAACGAAGAAAAAACTATGTTCTGATACACAAATCTGTAAAATACTGAATACTTTTATTTTATCTAACTGTCTCTCACAAGCCAAAAAGGTTGGATACAGCTGGTTTAAACTTTTTACAGTGTGTTGTGTTTGATAAGGTTATCATGTGTTTTTTAATGTAAAATCCTAATCTGAAATGTAATTAGTAACCATAGCTGTCAGATAAATGTAGTAGAGTAAAAAGTATTACAGTTTCCCCTGAAATGTAGTGGAGTAGAAGTATAAAATAGCAAAAAATGGAAGTTTAAGTGCAAGTAAATTTGACTTAAGTGCAGTTCTTGAGTAAATGTACTTAGTCACTGTCCACCACTGGGTTTAACATATGAAATAGTGCACAAATGTTCAGCACTGACGCAGTGGAATGAGGTCACCTCTGAGGCTGAGTTGATCCATCGCCGCTGGACTATGTTTGACATAACTGGAGAGGAGGATGATGTTATGAAGTGACATGGGCAAAGAACAGGGAGGAGGTGGCGCAAGAAGCAAGTCTGGACACAATTATTTAATAATGGGCCTATAACTATAAGTATTTCCAATAGAAATCTGTAAATTTCTATTTGTCGGTCAGGATATGACTACAGTGTAAGACATTTCCTGTCACTTGTGTCTGTCAAGCTCCATAATTGACAAAAAGTGTGTTGTTCTTCAGGGTGTTGGGACATCTAGTGGGCTACAGGCAACAGGAAAGCTTTTGGGAATACTGTCCAAGAGAAAAAAAAAACGGTTGGTAAATGTTGTGAAGGAGATAAAGATCTTTGGCATCAAGAAGCGGATGCACTGACATCGTTGGTTAAGCGCCTGACTAGTCTTGTGGGGCCAGACGGTACGTGCGTGATCTGCAACAGCAGTTTCAGCTGGTTGTCTCTAGATGTGTATTCTTAGCACATATTGACACAATCACGTCTGGCTCCGTGAGACCAGTGCCTGTGAAGAGCTGGTAAAGATGCAGCGATATGAGGCTGGCAGGGAGGAGGTGTGTCCAGAGTTTCATTATCAAGGAGTATGTAGTAGGGAATCAGCACAGGCTCACTTACAGATGCACAAGAAACAGTCAGTGTTAATGTGAGAGTTAATTGTGCAAAAGGTGATTAAACTGTAATAGAGATAGTGGTGAGGAACGTATTTAGATCCTTTAATCAAGTAAAAGTACTAATAAATAAAACAATGTAAACATACAAGTAAAAATCCGACATTCAAAATTCTACCCCGATCAGTGTTATATTATTATTACATTATTTTATTGTTAATAGTGATGCTTCAGTGCATAAGCAGCATTTTACTCTTGCAGCTGATCGAGGTGGAGATAACAGTATTATATACAGTTAAGTAGTTTAATCAATGTGGTTCCCCTCGGTTGGGGCAGGAAAGAAGATAAAGTTCTGCAACACAAATTTATATTAAATTTTTAGTCTTCTCTTGAATCTGTAATATTAGAGTATCTCTTTGAGCCTTGAATAGTTATTTAAATGAAACCATCAGAGCAGGTGAGAGGGGAAACTGTTATGTAAAATCGTAATTTGAATTACTAGTAACTACAGCTTTCAGATAAATGTAGTGGAGTAGAGGTATAAAGTAGCACAAAATAAAAAATAAAGTACAAGTACCTCAAAATTGTCCATACTGAATTATACTGATGTTAAATGACAGTAGTGTAATATTTCTTGAGTTATATGCAACAGAGACTACTGAGATAAATATGGAAAAGCAGTATTTTAAATCGTCAAATTTTAGGACTGAAAATTGATATGGTTCTAACCTCTTGCTGTTTTATAGTTTCTATGCTCCCAGTAGCAAAACAGCAGTTTATTTTAGAGCAAACAACCTAGTAGTTAGAATGAGCAGAGAGTGCACACGAGACAAAGAAAAAAACTGCCACCTACTGAAACTTCATCAAAGGAAATGATTGTATCAAAAGTGTCCTTTATGTGAGCGGTACCCTTTGTTTTATAGGTTAAAGGCGGAAGATCATGTCAGGTTTCCATTTTATAAAAAATATATTGTTCCATGCCTGTTTTTACTCATAATGCAGTGCTTCATTTACCCACTGTACTTTTAATTGAATAGCAGATTAACTATTTTTGCTACTGATTTTTTTTTTAAGCTCCGGATGACAGTTTAGACAGAGAAACTCACTGAATAACTGACTGAATAATTGACTGACTACTTGCCTCAACAGACTGACTTACTTTCTCCTGGTAAAATGTAACAAACACCTACTGAGACATACATAACGATTTGAAACTGAATCATTAGAAACTCAACAAATGACAAATGCAGGAGAGGAAATTGTGCTGCAGTTAGCGGGCCCCCTAAATCATTCACCGTGAGCCCCGCACCCCAAACCCTCCCCAAAAATGAATTGAACCAAAACTGTTTATGCATTCACTCCATATACTCTGTGGCACATTACATTCTGCATTGCAAATGGGGGTGCAGGTAATGAAGCTTACGCAGTGTGAAAAGGCCAATTACTCTAGTGTGTGGTGGCTGGGACCAGAGTGTGCTTGGGCTCCCTCCAGGCTAGAGACAGAACCTAGTAAACACCTCATCAGCTGATGAGACACACACACACACACACACACACACACACACAGTGCTGAAGATCCTCATAGTATGACTATTGTAAGAGACACACAAAAACACACGCTCCAATGAAGAGTGTACATAGGCATGCTTAAATGCACATGTACACGTGTGCATGTAAACATAAATGCACAAATGTATTTGAGAGGTATTAAAAATGTGTACATGCACAGATCAGCATTGAAACACTGTGTATACAAATGACAAAAAAATTATCCAACTATCTGCATATTCACAACAGTAACCTTGCCAGTGGATGAGCTGGGAGGAGACGTAAGGAGAGGCGGAGAAAGACATGAGCCAAAGATCCCTTCTTTGTGTCTTCTTGTAATACTTCCCATTTGTCACGTTGCTTTGCTATCCTGAATGAGGACTTGTTGTGTCTTGTTTTGTGTACACACTCACTCAAAGTAAAGGGGGGGGGGGGTTTCCACTGGAGACACAATAAAATCTATAGCTGAGAAAAGTAAAGATGGCGGAGATGAGAGAAAATTGAGGAGACAGGAATAGGGGGGCAGACGGGAGAGGAGAAAAACAGGAGAGACGTGCAGCAGGAGGCCACTTGTGTCACCAGTTGCAGAGGCTCATGGTGGGGGAGGTGAAAATTAAAGCACGCAGGCGGCGTCTTGCACCTCAACCCAGACTGAATCCCCCTCCCTTGCCCTCTGTGGTGTTAGTGGCCTGTGTATGGATGTGTGTGTGTGTAGGATGGGTTGGGTGGGGGGGGGGGGGATATCTCAGGGGCGCGGACATGCACAGGTGAGTCACAGGTGTAGCCGCTGTCACACACGCTGCATATTTCAGGAGTATCATCACGGGGCGGAGGGGCACTTGAGCGTGGGGCGCGCCATGTGCCTCCCTCCTCGTCAAACAAATTATTCTGATGTCTCATTGTGTAGAGCAGGGAGTGTGGACTGGAGTTAAGCATAGAAGTGAGACCTGTTGGTTGTGTTGTGAGAGACACGTGCAAAAGAAATTAGTTAAGTAATTGTGCTCTAAATGCTTTAAGAGAAGAAGGCCGGCCTATTTTTCAGCAGTTTACATCCACGCAAAGATTATGCCTACATGCTGTGTTTGGGCGCAGCTCATGTGTTGTGAGGAGGTTGAGGAAAAGATAGCAGGTGACAGGTGACACTTTTGGAGTTTAGAGGAAACCAGTTATAAATTGTATGCAGTTTGTTACAGGATAAAATACTGTATGTAATGTTTGCAGGCTTGTAGATGAACAACTAAACTACAGCCATGCTAGCAGCTCTGTGAGGCTGTACTTAGGCAAAGTGGTGCTTTGAACTAAATGCTAACATTATCATACACTATGTTAGTATGCATTACTTCCCCAGTATATACTGTATAAAACATGCATGTTGTATGAAATGTATATGAAGAGGCCCATAATCACAAAACACAAAATATGCAAACATTGTTTGGTAAAAGGCAAAGCACAGAAATTGCACATTTTACAAAATATATGTAATTTATTTTTCATGTGAGTGAGCACGTTTTTATTATTTTTTTGTTTTGTTTTTTGTGATGAGCGCTTTGAGTCTTTATACTACAGAACTAAAAAGTAAAATTTTATTTGTGAATCCAGCTCATGACCTGAAAATTATTTTTTAGCGATAAAGCCTCAGATCCCCAAAGATGAGTCAACAAATTGCTTAATCAGAATCACCCTGCTAGAAGCTAATGTGTTCATGGAAATGTACCCATAGTTCACAGCAAACAGGTAAAATGGAAGCTGATTAATTCATGTAAATCATGTGAAAAACTAAAAATATCACTCGCTCATGTGATGAAATTATCACTGAGAACGTTTCACTCTGCCCTCTAGCCGTGTGTGTTTGTCTCTATGTCTGTGTGTGTTTGTTTCATTCACATCCTATCTTGACCTATGTGACTCAGCATGGGTTTTTGTGGTCATATAATCGGGATGCCCTAGCACATAAACCATAATCATCTCCCTTTCCATCTCTGAACATTAAAGGCCACTCATTTTTTCTACCATGTAATAATAGGGAACTTCCAATTCATGTCTTACAACGGCTTGTAACTTTGTACAAATCACATGCCCATCAAAAAGCTGGCGCTTCCCCGCTGGTGTTTATTTCACTTGCTCTGGAGGCTACAAAAATTCAAAAAAAAAAAAAAAAACGTGGTTTGTTAAGTCAGTGAGTTGGCATGGATATCAAAAGGAAGTGAAATTGAAATCGAGAGGGATCAAGAGGAAGAACGGGACAGACGGAAGAGAGCGACAGATAAAAACAGAGACGATGAAGGTCAGTGTTGTAGACAGAAGGAGTGAGAGGACACGAATCTCTGAGAAACACTCCAAATAAAGCAGCAAGAGGGCAGGGAGGAGGGAGTAATCTCTCTGCCTCACCAGAGGGGTGGAGGGTGGGGAGAGCTTGGACTTCACTGCGCGCACACACACACACACACACACACACACACATAGACACGTTTCCATGCAAACAACTTGGCCATGCCGGGCGGTTAGGTGGGAGGATGTAAGGGAGAGGGCTACACCCTTGTGTGAAGCTTTGTTGTGTGACACATAGACAGCCCACCCTAGCATTCCCACCCCTATATTTGGCCTTGAATACAATTGCAGGTTTGAAAGCGACAAATCGGACTGGGGCAGGCAGGCAGACTCAGCTGAGGACAAGGGCAAAATTATACGAGTAGAAGGGGAAGCCGCTATAGTGGAGTGGCTGTTTTGCAACAATATTAAAGATAAGAAAGATATAGTGCAGCACACAGAGTGAAATCTAGTCATTTATTAAGCATAAAATTTATAAGCAAGAAGGTCCTGGATTTAAATCTTGCTCCTGGTCCTTCCTGTGTCGAGTTGGAGTGAACTGGTCACTGTTGTCAATAGGTGTGAATGGGAGTCACCCGGTGATTGGTTGTTTTTTTTCTGTCCATTCTGTTAACCTGCTATCCTTCCAGTGCATGCTGGGAATGTACTTCAACACATGGGGTTTATGATTATGAATTTTTCACACCATTTGTCTTTGTGGTGCGAGTACAAATTTAATTGTTTCATACTTATTTATAATTGATTTGAATTTTTACACTTTTCACACATGAGTTTTCTATTTGAAATTGAGAAACCTTTAATAAAAAAAGAAAATTATTATTAAAATTGCACAACTTGAAATCACCTTCTGGAAATTAAAAATAGGGGACTTAAAACCACATGAATTCAGATAGATGGTTTTCAAAATAAAATATTTCAATGCAATAAATTCAGTGATAGTTGAATTTCAGTAGTGATAAAATTTTACAGTTATATATTCAGTTGCTTATAAGATTCAAATCCTTACGGCTTTTCTTTGCTTCCACCTTCCACAGGCTATCTCATCCTATTTCCCATTTTTCTCTCATTTTAAGCAAAGATTATGTTTGGATTCTGAATATGAAACTAAATTACATGTTATCAATTTGGTTTTACAGCAAAGATAGACATAGAAAAACTACAAAGAAATGTAAAATAATAAAATAGTTGAGCTTTGAATGCACATGTACACATACAGCAACAATAATTAAATCCCATATACAAAATTAGAACAGAAAAAACAACCCATACAAACCAAGGAATTAGCAGCCGTGTTTGTCCATACCTTGTTTTTTGTTTATCTTTCTACCCTTGTGTTACATGTTTTATCCATGTGTGTACATATGAGTGCGTGCTGGTGCTGTGTGACTGTGTGTGTAATTATGTGTGTGTAATTCTGTGCCTGTGTGAGTGTGTGTGTGTGTGTGTGTGTGTGTGTGTGTGTGTGTGTGTGTGTGTGTGTGTGTGTGTGTGTGTGTGTGTGTTGGGGTGCGGGCATGCATGCATGTCTGTACACATCTATGCATACATTGAATTTACTGTATGTTTTTGTGCACATGTACACACATGTTCTGTCAGTACGGAGTGGTGTGCCCGTGTGTGCGTCATGCCGTGTGCGTATATGTTCACGTGCAGTATGGGCGTGTCAGTGCATGAGTGTATTTGTATGCGCATAAATGTTGGTTGTGTGTCAGCAGAGTTCCTCACCCAAACAGGTCATGAAAAAGGGACTCTTGACTGCTGCCTTTCCACCACAGTGGCCACTCAGCTTGCAGCCACACGGTTAACTGCGAATTAAAAACACTCTCCACAAACCCAGAGTGAAAGAAATATTTCAGTGCGTCACTCACAATCTAAAAGCATTTCTCAAATTTTATGAGATGGCCCTGCCTTCAGAAGTGTAACCAGATACAGTATATCTTTTTCTTGTTGTAATCTTAAAGGGTTGGTTAACCCAAATTACAAAAAGCAACATATTTCCTCACTTACCTCGTGTGATATCTAGATGTGCAGAGAGATTTGGTTTTATTTTTCCAGGTTTTGAAACATGTGTCCAGTGGTGGAAGAATTATTAAGGTTCTTTACTCAAGCAAAAGAAGCAATACCACAATGTAAAAAGTCCTGCATTCATAATCATACTTAGCTAGGATGCAGAAAAATTACCCCTATAAGTGTTATATTATTATATATTCTATTATTGGTATAGCCTTTTACTGGTGTATTTGGTAGCGCTGGAAGTAATTTGAACTATAGTTTGGTAGTTTATTCTATAGCAACGTACCATATTTCATGTTTAAGTTGATACTAAGTTCATCTTTGTAGATAATATACAAGATAACTAATAACTAAACCTTTGGAATATATGTGGGGGACCATATTTCTATCTCAAATGTAGTGAAATGTAGTTAAGTAAAAGTACAAGTACCTCAAAAATGTACTTAAATGCAATACCTGAGTAAATGTACTTAGCTACATTCCACCACTGTCTGTCTGAGATTTCCTGCTGCCACCCCAATACAATGAAGGTCAGTTGAATTTTGTTTGTGCTGCTGACAGCATTGAAAAAAATACATTAAAAAAATTCAACAACAGCATTTCTCTCCAGAAAGAAAGTCCTGGTTATTCTGGATAATCTACAGACTTCACTGTGATCAGTTTCCATAGGGACTGTGTCTTTATAAGAAAGTAGTTTCAGTGAAGTCTCTTCACAGTGTGTGTTAAATGTAATTTTTCTGAATGCTGTGTACATTGAGAAGTATATACAGTATGTGGCCTTATTTAAACTCAATGACTGTGTTTGTATGTTTGTGTATTTGCTCGTGATGATGATGAAACTGCCACCTCTGCCAACAAACAGAACGTGACTGACTACAAAACTCAGAAATCTGAAACACAGGCATGTTCCAGCATGAGTCACAAACACACACGCATACACACACATGCACGCACACACACACACACACACACACACACACACACACACACACACTGTCCAAATTATTGGAACCAGCAATTATTGGCAATCAGCTTGCTTGCACGTCGTGTCAGTGCGTGTTTACCTCTTCCTTTACAAAGCATAAATGTGAAACTTGGACACATATTGCTGTCTCCCTCCACATTGTGTGTCTTTTTGTACCATTTGTTCATGATGAAAAGAAACCCACACCCCTGCTGCACACACGACCCACAAAGCAACATGCTTTACTGTATGGGGGTGGTTCACTGAAGCCGCCGCTACACACACACACACACACACACACACCCACGCACACATATATATATATATATATATATATATTATATATATATATATATATATATATATATATATATATATATATGTATCAGCACACAAAAACGTTGTAATCTTGATCACATCTTTAGCCACAGCTACAGTGCAGCCCCCAACCTCCACTCACCATCAGGGCCACGGGCCAACCGCAGACACACACAGACGTAAATGCACACGCTTCTTGCACACTTCTCCTGCCTCACCAGGGCTGTTATTAGGGGTCTGGGTTTGGGGTGACGCCCCACAGGTGCTTCAGTACTAAGTTCAGGCTTTGTCCAGACTTAGATAATAGTAGCCATATCTCTTGTATGGAAGCCCAAAGGGTTCAATATTAAATAAATAAATAAGCAATAATGACATAAAGGTGTAATTAAATTGTGTAAAATATATAAATTTCTGAAATAATTTAATAAATTATTAAAACTCAACTCATTAGCATAAAATGTTATTTCATCATTCTTATTTTCACAATAACACAGTTTTATAGGAGTTCATTTTTATTTCATATTAGACATTTTTATTTCAAAATGGCATTTTCCAAAATAACACTTTTATTTCATGTCTCTTCTTATTTCATAATGTGACTTTTCATGACAGCGGTGTTATCTCACCTTTCAGCCAATCACATGACCCACACCTTTAGCCGATTAGCTCCTGTTAGCTAGAGAAACAACAATGTTAAAGTAATTGAAGTGAATTAACTGTCTAAGCTAGCTGCTGCTGTAAATGAACACATTCTTTAACACGTAACACGTCTTTGTATATTTATTTAACTTAACAAGGCTGCACATGCTACCTACCTAGCTGGCTAACTAGCTAGGCAGGGTTGTGGGCGTGGCTTATTACTTAGCATCAAAAGTGAAGAACCAGTGTTAACGGCAGCAGCTAACGTGACTAACGTAAAGTGACTTCTGAACTGTGGTCGGTTGCTTGCTTAAAAGTCAGGTGGTACGTGATTGGCTGAAAGGTGAGAGGGCGGTGACAACACCACCAATATGAAAAGTGACTGTATGAAATAAAACTTGACATGAAATAAAAGTTTCATTTGGAAAAAAGCCAATACGAAATATAAACAGAATTATGAAATGTTATTATGAAAATAAAGAATGAATATTTATTTAATATTGAATTTAATTGCCTTTAAAGAGCCATGTGGGCGTTTATGTCTACAATGACGCAGAGACGGTTTTAAAATAACTCAGACATCAGTAACTAAAGATATATGCATGTGAATACCATAGCAACAGTACTGCACTTTTTGGCCATATATCCATTTACAGTTTTATTCAAAACTATTTGACTGCTAGCAACAATACAAATCAGCACTCACATGCCTCTACTAGAGAAGTCTGGAAAATATATGTTTGCATCCGTGAGAACTAAAAGCATTAAAATGATTACAGCTGTGACACATGCACATGCTCACACACACACACAAACACACACACACACACACACACACACACACACACACACACACACACACACACATCCAGAAGAAAGTGAGGAGTTTTAATTAAAAAAACAAGGTCCAGAGGAGCCCACAGTCTCTCAGCCTTGTGTGGGATGTAGTTTGGCTGGGCATGAACGCAGTATAACCAGACACACTCTTTCTCTTTCATTTTCCCCATCCCAGACAAGACACAGACAAGCACACACACACACACACACACACACACACAGATGTTATGTTGGGTAATTTTAACACCCTACTCTGACCTGAAGGCACCTCATGCTATCACTGTGTGCACTGTACAGTTCAGACAAGGTCAGTCAGTGGGCTGAGATTTCTGTTTTAACACCCCTAGTTGGAGTCCTCCTGCTCAACACACACACACATACACACTGTGTCATCACATGCACACACACCCACACCCATGCTCACGAGGACAGGAGTGAATGTGATACCATGTAGCCACATCATGTAAAGAAATATGCATGGGAAAGAAAGTTACTGTTAGACAATAAAAAAGACTGTTACTAAAAGTTACTTTTTTATCAAAACTGAAGACAGCATACCAGACCTCATTCATATCAGTAAACAAGAAACAGACAGTGTGAGAGAACTATTTATGAAGACTTGAAATCAGAAAAAGAGACAATATTTACAAGTTATTGGTAATAAATGCATTAGGAAATCAAACAATTTTAGTTTCAGCAAAATTAGCAATGATAGCATGCTTTGCCAAAGGAGGTCAAATACACATTTAACTTGGAGTATTGTAACATGGGGCTGTAAATGCAATTCCTCACATTTTTTTCAACTTTCCTTTTGTCTCCTAATGGCTGAAATTACTCCAGCACTTACTCATGTCCAGACAGCATAATGCCACTACATAGCCCATAAATGAGAAAGACTAGACTAGATTAAACTGCCAGCTCATTGACACGGGGGAGATGGTATAATGAAAAGACTGACGTAAATGAACAGGAAACATGTCATAGACATCTGTCACGAATGTTCAGACAAAAAAGTTAGTTTAATAGATTTAAACTAACACATTACATCGTACTGGGTAGTGTCTGTTTTTAAAAAGTTACATGAGAATACAGATCTAGAAGGGTTTTATGGTTAAGTATAAACCTGACACTGAGCATGTACCAGGGTTGGGATCAACTTAGTGAAATTTGATTAAAAGTACCCCTCCACTCAAAAATGTGTTTTGCTTTTTGTTACTTCACTTGGATGTTTGAGCTTCACTGTGCAGAATGATGTATGTGCAGAGTTTGACACTAGAAGGTCGTTTTCACATCAATCAGTTTCTCTTGGCTCAACAAAAACCTGAGTTTAACATGTGTACCAACACGTATGATTTCGTGAGATCACAACTAGTTTGGAAGTGTAGCGTGGAAATTTGAAACCTCCAGTACACATACACTGAGAAGTGAAGTAGGATATATATATGGCTTATATATTTTTATATGTCTGGAGGGGATCTTTAAATTTTAAGCGTAAACTGAACTGCAATTTATATACTGGAGATATTCTTTTAAATAACTTTCAATAAGTATCTTATTTGTTAGATATACATATTTATAGTGCAAAAAAAAAACAATTTTGGTATTGTAGTGATCTTGCTAAAACTTTTATTGTGACTTTTAACAAATAACATAACATTCTTATTGCATCAACTCAAGATACAACAGAACAACTCACAAACAAGTGTTTGAAGAAATGTGTCTGTTTTCAGTAGCAGCCTTGCTCTGTGTGATCTGTACAATATTTGGAGGCTTTGGCTTTAACCAGGGGAATGTGATATTGTTGCTACTAAAAGCAAAATCCTGGACAGATAGCTTAAATTATCATTTGGCGTGTTCTCAGGTAGGATAACAAAGTGTTGGGTTCAAAATCCAATTAATCTCTTTTTGAACATTTTGTCAATACTGTCGGAGTTATGGGCAGTCCCAAATTAGTGGGAGTCCCCTACCAAGCCACAACTGCTCTAACATAAGTCAGATGAGTCATTATATTTTGACATAAGACGAGGAGTACAATCTAGAATATTTTAATTACTTTTTTTGCTCACATGCAGCTATCAAACTATTGTTGAAGGTCACAGAAGTATGTCTCACCCTCCCTGCCTCCCTCCCGTCCTTCCACCATCCACCCATCCCAGTACCCTCCTGCACCTGATATCATTATCACCCCCCAACTCCTCCACCCTCCATCCCTACCTGTCACCCTCCCTCCTACCCCTGCTGCTCATCACGTCCCTCTCACCTCTCCCTCTGGTACCTGACACATCTCTCACCTCTCCTACTCACCTCTCTCCATCCTCTACTCTGCCTTGCCCTCCCTCATCCTTTTACCACCCGCCACCCTTTCTCTCTGCATATCTGTCCCCTAATTCTCTCAGTTTTGCCTCCTCTAGCCTACCTATCACTGTCCCTGTGGCTCTCTCTGAACCCCTCCCTCTCCGTCCCTCTCTACTTTCTGACACACGCTGGTGAACTTCCTTCTGTGTTCCATCTGTCCCTTTCCCACCTCTCCCACTCCCTTCCAGCAGACCCACCTACTCAACGGGTGCTCACCATACATGCAGGCAGGCGCACACACGGCCCGGAGCTGTCAACGCACTCCTCAACGCTCTACCGTAGTTCAGCAGCAGGGGGAGTGTCAGGCTGCAGAGGACAGGACGATGAAGTTTAAGAGCAGAGCGGCCCCTCGGCTCCTGGAGAGGGAAGCTGAAGGACAAACTAAAGAGAAAATAAGTTGAGTTTGGTCTATTTTTCCTGTCTGAGTTATTAGAAAAGAATTATCTTGCAAAAGAATCCCTGTTTTTATGTTTGATCCAGGATGAAGCCACTCGTCTCTTCACTTTCAATCACCCCCCTCTTTTGTGCACAAGGCTAAAAAGGACACACCCGAAATAAAACAGTTACAGTTCTTGTATCCTTTTGATTACATTTATGTAGAGCTGCAAAGATTAGTCGATTAATTGATCAGTTGAAGGGAAGAAAATTAATTGTCAGCTATTTTGATAATCCATTAATCATTTAAGTCATTATTAAAGCAAAGATGCCAAACAGTTGATAGTTGCAGGTTCACAAATGTGAGAATTTTCTGCTTTTCTTGATTAATATTACAGTAAACTGAATATTTTGGACTGTTGGACAGACAAAACAAGACATTTATCAATAGACCAAATGATTAATCAAGAAAATAACTGGCCGATAAATCAATAATGAAAATAATTGTTAGTTGCAGCTCTAAATTTATGATAGTGGTCTATTCTAAACGGTAACTCTTTGGAGTTTGCTAACAAAAAGTCAGAACAAGTGATACTGAACCAAATTTTCAGAGTCACAGACATGACAAAAAAAAAAGAAGTTTTTTTCTCACCTATTTTTATGTTTACTGTTGTGTTTGGTATGCCCTGCTGTTACAAAAAAAAGCAACTGCTGTCACTGTGATATTGGGATCTTAAAATGGTTAACACAGATTGACTCATGAGGCTTTGTGCTTTCAAATGATGTATAAATGGTCAAGGTTAAGTGAGGATTTATCCCAAGTAAGGTAACAACACCCCACCCCACCCAGTGTAAAATTACAGATATCTGTGTTAAAGATATCTGTGTTAATGTTTCATTATTTTTACCACAGAACTGAATAAATACACGTCTGACAGTCTCAACAAAAGATGTAATATTAATCACAACATATTGCAGGGATGTTGTGTTACAGTAGATTGTATTAGATTGTTAAGTATTTCGTGATTTTCTTTCCATCCCCCGTAGTTACAGCACATCTATGACTTACAGCACATTATAATAGCACTGCTCGGTGTACAACAGTGCTATGATCTGTCTACTGCCCCCACCTGCTGGTTAGAAAGCTATCATGTTTTTGTTACTCAACGAATTGAACCCTGGCCAATCTCTGTGTGTTTATTTGTCTGAGCGATAATGTGTGTGTGCGTGTGTGTGTGTGTGTGTGTGTGTGTGAGCCTGTGTGCGTTTTACACAAAGAGATGTTCAGTCACTTCCACCCACTTAGTTTCTCTCTATTTAGTTCACAGTGATCTTTCTCCCACACCTATCTCCTGCACCCATCCGACCTAACAATAAAAGAGCAGAACCACAGCGGACCACTGCACCAGGGCCGCTGGCCTAATGGACTTCACATACTGACAAGCACAAATAATCAGCCACCCTGATATAAAACCCGCACGTACTGTAATAACAGTTTGCTGGCCAGTGTTGTTTATATCACACCGTTGCGCTCACAAGCCACAGAAGGGGTGAGTCTGTGACCTTAAGAGCTGTGGGACCTGCACTGTCTAATTCCATGTTTATGGTTTTGCCTTTTATAACACACAGACGGAGCTGCCCAGGCCACAAGCACACGGAAATATCATCATGCGCCCTCTCCACTGCTAATTGGTGCCTTGGTACCATCCCTCTGGTGGGGATTCAGCTTTGTGCAGGGCGACCTGAGGAGCCAGGCCAATTTCAGCCTTTGCTTCTCCTTCTCTTCTCTTTCTCTTGCTCCACAGAATTTACTGTACCACCGTCAAACCAACATTAAAATGGATATTAACAGCAGGGTTCACTCCAACAAAAAGAAAACTGACTAAATAAACTTGTAACATGGTTTATGGTTATATGTAAATTCACATAAATCCATAAACCGTTGGCACTGCCTACAAAGAAATGTGACTGAGATCATCACTTAAAGATTTGCTCGCATTATATAAACGTCTGACTAAACACATTAAAACAAAAAAAGGTCCATAGAAAAGATTTAAATCGTGTCTCCTCTGTGGGTGTCTTTAATATTAGTCTTTAATTTTCTAAGAACTTTAAATAATAATGTTAATGGATTCATTTTTGAAAGCGACTTTTCAAATTATTGCGTGCACTGCAATAAGTGTTGTCATTTTTAGAACATTTAAATTATATAGCAGTTTATGGTTGTTATGGTTTCCTTGGCAACAGTGCAAATTACTTTGAATCTTACCAACTTTTACACCTTAGCTTCACACAAGCCTCAAATCTACAGTTCAGTAGGCACATTGATTTAAGACAGACATAAGATTTATAAGACAGATAGGGAATTATTTTACTGTTTTCTGACATTAGATTTCAAATTTCAGGCTGGCACATCAGTGGTTTTTACTTTTTCCTCGACACATATCAAAACCAGAAAGCCATAGCTGAGTTCATATGAGAAACGAGATGCCAGAAAATGGAGCATCTGCACAGAGAAAATGCGCAGCAGTATGGGAGGGAAATGGAGGGATGAATGGCTTGTGGTGCTGCGGGTGATGTGAAGAGGACAACAAAGTAATTATGGGATGACTAAGGATAGACAGAACTGGGCGAGGGAGTGGGGAGGATAGGGAAAATGAGAAGAAGAAGAAGAAGGGGGTGGGGGGTGTAGTAACCTGCTGGAGTCTCTATCACACCATGGTAGTTAATTAGCCTCTGACTGTGGTGGCGAACATATTCTGTAGCCATCTGGAGCAGGGGGGAAGTATTTCCACTCAGCTGTCTGTCTGTCGGTCCACTTTCAGGCGTATCTGCCTGTCGTTTAATCCAGAGTTTAGTTCATCTGTCTGTACTGTGTGTCATTCTGCCTGTTTTCTGTGTGTCTAACTATTAGAAGCCCTGATTCATGTTTATTTGCAGGTCTATCTGTCAGTCAGTCTGTCTGAGCTCTATCTTCCAGCTGTCTACCATATTGACTAAGGACCCTGATAAATCCCTGTGGTATCCGTATTCATAATATGCACACATCTACACATCTACATCTACAGAATCACACACAAACACTCGAGAAAAAAAGACAGTGGAGTGGTTTATTCCTCATCCTCAACTGCACTTTTCTCATCATCCACAAGGGGTCAGGATTACATTGAAAAGATTCTTCAGCAGGTTTTAACTCTGATCTGCACTCATTTGTGTTTGGAGGTGTAATCAGACTGTGTAGGTTTCGTTTGTAATCACAAGTATTGATAGTCCTAGTTTAGATGTGTACATGTGTAATTCTGTTAGAGACATAAGGATTTTAGGCTGAGAAATATGAATGAAACAAACATTGCACATTGCACATGTATAGTGCCAAACTTCACATTCACTCTGTAGTCACACCTCAGATCTGGCATATACCTACTGTGTTCTGCCAGCTACTCCATTAAATATTACTTATTTAACTACTAACAACAAATAGTCCTCTGCCAAGGTGGACCTACTATTTATAGAGAGAAGAGGGGAAATGATTCACACACATTTTACCTGTGGGACTGAACTCAAACCTGTTACAAGCACCGCAAAGAGGTGACAAAGCATAACCACAAGTTAGTGATATAGGAGCAAACTCTTATTATTAGCAACATGAAATTAATTTATAAAAGCTAACCTTGCATATATTTATTTATATATTTTTAATGAACAGGCAGAAATGCTCTAGAGTATCAGATATGTTCAGCTATTACTGTAAAGAGCCTCAACGTTTGGCATTATATGCTAATTTCATATAAACTACCATAATGATACCATAATGGATTTACACCACAAAGATTCATGTGAGGCTTAAGTAGCTGGTTAAGTCTTTATTTCTAAATTAAAAAGGCAGATAAAGTATGTTTTGCTCATATTTCATTTCATATTAGTTTATCACCTGGTGCTGTATCAAAACTGTCTGCCCAGCAGGTAGGGAGGTCACCAGTGTGACCAGTGGTGGAAGAAGTACTCAGATCTTTTAGTTAAGTAAAAGTTGCAATACTACAGTCTAAAAATACTCTGTTACAAGTAAAGGTCCCGCATTTCAAATCTTAAAAAAAGATACATACGTATTAGTATCAAAATATATTTAAAATACCAAAAGTAAAGATACTCATTATGCAGAATGGAGCATTTCAGAGTGATGTATAATAAATCACTGGATTATAATTAGTGATGCAAACAAATCACTAATGTTGCAGCTGGTAAAGGTGGAGCTAATTTCAGCTGCTGTATCTACTGCTGGGTAGCTTAATCCATAATAATATATCATCATTTATTAGTGAATTTATGTTTTGTATTATTAATCAGAATCTGCAAAGTAACTAGTAACCAATGTTGTCAAATAAATGTAGTGGAGTAAAAAGTACAATATTGGCTTCCAAAATGTAGTTGAGTAGCAGAAAATGGAAACACAACTACCTCAAAAATGAACTTAAGCACAGTGCTTGTACTTAACTACTTTCCATCACTGAGGGTAACACATGAAACCAGTAGTTAGTCAACTATCTTCTCTTGCTTCAATACTGAACCACGTTTCCCACAATGCTTCACCCGTGGGTGCACGTGTCAACGATGCCAGCGCACCGTACTGAGCGTCACATTCCTGCATTCCCCCTTTTTCCTCAGTCTGGGACGTCGGTGTTGTCACTAGACAGCTAATCCTCTTCCTCCGCTTTTCTTTTTGAGAAACACACCCATGACACGGCAGATTTGATCTCAGGAGGTGATCCCGGGTCCCCCCCCAGGAGTCAGAATCTCACTTCGGGTAAAGGGTTTGTCTCATTTTAAGCCGATGAAGGTGTCTGTCGGTTGGAGTGCGATAACCGTGGTAACCATATAACAGTTTTATAAGATGCGCCGGATTTGCTGCGAGTTGCCTCTGTGAGTGGCCTGGTTATGCTTTGACCTCGACTGGCAGACCTGTTGACGGAGGGATGATTAAGTTCGTAATGTTTGGCCTGTTGTTTACTGTTGTACTTAGGAGCTAGCTAACGTTAGCCGGCTGGTTAGCCGCAAAGCTTGCGTCACCATTGTTACCGGCGATAACGCGGGCACACGCGCGAGGGCGTGGAGGCGCCCCCAGATGTGTCTTTGTTATCTTGACATGGGGCATTATGGTGCAGTCATTTGGATAACGTTGCTACAAACATCCTGTCAAGATGCACCACTTGGCTAACGGATACACACGGCGCTAGCATCCCAGACAGCATGGGCGTGGTTATATATTAACTACAGCTAAGGTAATGGTGGAGTCGTCATGGTCAGCTGTTATAGTCACCTTTGCAATCAGTTTGGTTTCAGTAACGTAATACTTGCAGGGCAGGACTGACGGGAGTAGCCGTTCATAATGTTAGGTGTCAGGCTGAGCTTGCTGCAGTTCAGCAGCCTGTCAGCTGTTGACCCTAACAACAAAGAGTGGATCACAGCTGCTGCCAGTCTGTTGCAGGACAGAGGGAAAATCACTGATCACCTTGACCTCATGTGTAACGTAGGATCTGTCATCTCTTCTGAAAACTGAAGCAGATACATGCAGTTGTTTAGGTAGGTGGGTTTGCATTGTTTACGTAATTAGTGCCAGGTAGGACAAAGCTAAACTGTGTTGAATGTGTGCTGGAATAAACTTGTCCTTGCCACTTAAAAAACAATATATCTATCCTATAGGAGTCCCTTTTGGTGTTTTCAGGTTATACTTAAGTCAAGTTTGCTCATAACATTCCTGAGATTCCTGCTGTTCAGAGACTGATTGGATCAGAGTGACTTTACTGAGGTAAAGGAATGTTTGCGTGCCACCACAAGTCACACAACGGCGACCCTCCTGACTTGAATAAGACAGGATTTGCCACACTTTGATGCAGAAAAACAAGACCGAATTTGCATGATTTATCTTGGACAGACAGCTGTTTCACTGGAGAGTGGATTAATTAATTGATAATCAAATTTATCCAATCCTGCTGAGAGGTAAAATGTGTTCTTTTGATTAAAGGATAGCTTCACAGTGTATGATCCTTTCCCACGTTGCGCGCCTGCCTCAAGTAGAGACACATGCATGCAGTCTGCCTAGTTGCAAGTCAGGTTCAGCCAGTGTCTCATCCTGTACTCTGTATTCATTGTATTATCATTTAACCTGGCCAAGTGCCTATCATCTAAAGTCTACCCAGACTGATGAAGTCATTTGTTAACTTTTTTACCATTTGTGAACATACAGTCAAACATGTGTAGATTAATTAAAAATCTATTATTTATGAATTAAAAGTCAGTAGATTGAATGTAATCATAGTTCCTTTTTGATCTTACACGAGCCTAGACATACTTGGCCAGAGCTATTTCCAATATGGAGAATTACATGTTTGTGACTGAATAAGTGCCAGTGCTTGGACATGGGCCTACACTTGCAGGACATTTTAGGGCTTGTGTGTGTATGTATGGATATAAGTATGTAAGAAACCACTAAACATCCATCTGGTGACACAGCTAAACATCCATCTGGTGACACAGCTAAACAGCCATCGACTAACTAATCTAGACAATATGTTTACACTTGTGAGATTATACCATCAACTAACTGATAGTAATTCACACGGACTAAGACAAAGATGTGGCACACACACACACACACACACACACACACACACACACACACACACTATATACTGTCAGTAATTGGCCCTGCTAATGTTGCATACATGTTCCATGTCGTGAACAGTCAGGAAATATTTGGCATACCCATTCATATTCACAATTCTTAAATCCACAGTTGAAATGGCAGTTTAATTTGACATTGTAATGATGTGTTGCTCTCATGGCTGCACAATATATATAGGACGTATCCAAGTACAAATTAATCATAGGTTTTATCCAAACCTTATAATTACATGTTGGTGTGTGCTTGATGACTGAGCTGCTTAATCACTTCACGACAGAGGTGGCATGTGAAATTAAAGTAGCATTTTGCTCTCCCATTAAACTGATCTAATCTGTGATCTTAGGCTGTGAATTGGCTGGTTGTTTTGTTTTTTGGCTGAATTGTCATTTTTTAGGAACTACTAACCTAATTACATCGCAGCCACAGTCCAATTTACTCTTGAAAGTTAGCTATCGAGCAATGACATGCAAAAACTATGATATCCATGTCACTGTAATAGAAAAATGAGGATGGCTGATGTTTAAACTTGGCCTGAAATACAGCTTCATTTAGACCATCTAAGCAGAGTTAGTACAGTGTCATCACCCCAGTGATCTGTAGTCCCAGCACATATGAGTGCTGCATTGATGAGTGATTGAGGCTGTGAACTCTGCCGTCAGAGGTCAAACGGTGACAGGAAATAAAAGAATGATCCCAGAGTAACAGTAACAAATAATGATGCCAGGGTTCATTTAAGTAGAAGCATGTATCTCTAACCTCTATAACTCAGAAATGGGGTAGTGTTTAGGGCTGTGACGCACAACCAGTTATACGCATACAGTGTTTTGAAGAATGTGGAGGAGGAGCGAACACGGCTGCATGTTAGGGAGAGAGTGGGAGTAGCCTGCAGAAAACTGGATCACCCTGACTCAGCCTGCGTAGCAGAAACCTAGCCTCATTTCAGTGGGAACTGCTGCTCATTAAGGTGCCTGAAGTGCGTGGAAAAGAGAAAATGAGGAGAGAGAGATCACACGGGTTGTGATTGAGGAAAACATGCAGTAGCTTTGTGAGAGGAGAGATATGAAGTGATGGCTTCAAGCTGAGGGTATACGGCCTTTAGCTTAGTGCAGGGATGCAGAGTAGTTCTCTAGCAAATTACACAGCCTGTATTTTTTGGAAACAAGCAATTGCAGGACTATTGTCACAGTTGTAGTCTTTCTATGGCCGACCTTTTTGTTCTCACAGTTAACCTGTTTTGTCATCATCTCGTGTGTTCAACCCCGACCAATAATGGCCACAGCTCTGTTGCACACTAACCTTTGTCTCCTCTCTTCTCGCTTTTGTTCAGCTTTGAGGCCTCAGAACTTCTACCTATACTCCATACATGCTGTGAAGCCTGTTAGCTGAATTACACACTCTCATTTGTTTGCCAGGATTCTGCATTTGTGTGTGGATCCGGACAGAAAAGCATTGTTGGGCTATTGTCCCAGCAGTTCCACAGTACTGCACAGGCCCAATCCTCTCCCATTAGGTCACTACAGGGGCAAAGGGGGACAATGTGGCTATTGTTTTAAGTGTACACACACATGCACACACCCTTGGACACCCCCCTCTACTGGCCCGTTCCACTAGATTCAAGCCATTCAGCTCACACTGAGTAAATGCATTTACTCACAACAGCATGTCACAGTGAATGGGAGGCAGGAACTACAACTCCTTTGAAGTTGGTTTGTGATTTTAGCTCTACAAGCTCCTTCATTTTAGTTTGTGATCAACCTTGTACCTGTTACAACTTTCTGTAAATGCCATTTTCTAGTTTATGGCTACTATTGCTGCCCCAGCAGGAGGAGGATTTGTGTGTTTTGCATGTATTTCAGTGACATCTTGCGTGTGTACTGCCTGAGTTTCTAACATGCTTCAAAAGTGCAGCAGTTGGTTGAAAACTGCATTTGATTTCCATGATTGACTGTTGATGTCCATAACCCTCCTGCCACATCACTTCCACAGTACAATGACACTCTGGATGTCCTGAGACTTTATGCAGGAATAGGATCGGGGTATATTAAGGGTTTCTTTTTTTATTGATTGGTACTGGCTATATAACGCCTGATATTTTTTTCCACGGCATTGCGAGTGAGTGAAACAAGAAGGGGTGCAAGCAATGTGAACAGAGCCACTTTGAGTAGAAAACTTTGCCACTAATTCAGCAACATTTTGTAGGCACACCACCACCTGTCTAAAGTGTTGCTTAAGTGTTGTTGAAAATTGCAAGTATTTTATTAAGAAGAGAGGCTACCCAAATCTTGTCCAAATCTCACACTTGGCACTACTCTCTCCACTGATAGTGTACAAAATACTGAAGGACACCATACAAAACAAGATTCAAAGGTTTTATTTGTCACATGCTCATACAATATGTACAGTGAAATGCAGGGTGGCATACTCTGCATTTTGAATAGATTCTTTTTTCTGCAGTGTCACTCAATTTTCCTTGCACTTTCGTGCATAAATAATGTACATTCTCTAAACAAAGTCAGAACAGTTTTTTCTGTCATTTTGCTGTTTGCAAATGATCACAATTGTGCAGGCAAATCACTTTGTTGCTCCATCTAACCTATCTGCTAACATGCATACTCACATCTGCTAGCAAATATGTCAACTGAATGATTAGACTCAAAGACACCATGCCGCTATCCTGCTCTCAAAAATAGATTACTCCAAATTATATTTAAACCCAAGTGTGAGTTTGTTCAGCCAGCCAGCCAGCCAGTCAGTAGTAGACCAGATTAGGCGTATTAGCAGCTCTCGCTGCATGGGGTGGGAACCTTGACTTGGACTCCAACTGGTGATCATGGTTCTTACTGTTTGGTTGGGGTGTAAACATATCAAAGGATGCAAATCACTGATGCCTCAGGGCGTGTTTTACTTTGTTTATCATGTATGTTGTGTCTGGTTTTACTATGCCATGATACAGCCAGTGTGATTTTTTAGGAGACTTTAAGTGTCTACTGTAGTGGCGTTGTGTCTTTGGACCCCAGGGGATAATTGTTTACATAGTTGTTAATATGCTTTATGTTGCAGTTTCATGCAGAAATGACGTCTTGAGAATAGTAAATTCATTTCAATATTCAGACACACAGCATACTTGCATTTACTATGAAATTATTGATCTTACTTAAATCTGTAAATTTTGACAAACAAGTGTGAGTCTGAGAAAAAGTACTAGACATTGCTATACCTTACTGTAAGACTTGGTGATAAGTATTCAACACTTCTCATTCAGCAGGCCTGGGAATGTGTGAATTCACCACATCACCATGCCTTCCTACCTACCGTGTGTCATGCACTTACTTTAAAGATGACTGTGTTATTTGAAAGCTATTTTTTTCCCTTTGCATGGATGCACCAGGCTGTGTGTCAAACATGTTAGTTAAGCAGAAAGGGATATTGCACAATATATCATGATTTTGCAAGTAAACAGTCCACTCTCTGCTGTTTCATGATTTATCTTATCATGAAGTAGGGATGGCGTAGATTTGCATTTGTCTCTGCTTCTCTAACAAAGAAACAGTGTGCCGTCCAGTGCCATGCTGTGTCTGTCTGGCCAGTTTAGTATCTGCCTGGATGGTGCTGGGCTTCGGGCACAGTCTTCAGCTTGGTTCTACTGTAGTACATGCTGCTTTGCATTTTACAGTCTTGATCCTTCTCTGCTGGCCTGTAGAGTCACTGGCTGTCACCGTTATCCCAGCGCCTCTGACTGTATTTCCTTGGGTCTTACAAAGGCTTCGGTAACAGTGTGTTCAGTGTTGATTGGTTGGTTGAAAACTTTTTTTCCAGACCTCTGATTCACCGCTCACAACTCTGCATTGTTCAGCAGCTCAAATCCACTCATTCCTGCAATAAATTCTACCTTTATGAAGTTTATAATGTTAAGTCTTTGTTGAAAGAGAGGTGTTGAGTCAATTGTATGCTCATTTTGGCTGCTGCAGTCATAATGATGTTGAATTATACTGCGTTTTTAAGTGTTTCTAATCATTTGTTCACCCCGTTTATATTAATATGGGTAGACTAAATATTAGAAACACCACTCAGTATAACGCAATAAAGCCTCCAAAATGACTGTACAGTTGAATGAACACCTCTGAAACAATTTCAACAAAAACTGAAAGTTATAACCGTTGTTGCTGCTTTATTAGACATGTAGTTTTAGCTAGTTGTACCTAATAAACTGGCAACTGATTGTAGAATTAATCAATTAACTTAACAACAACTTACTAGAACATACATAATGATGTTTGAACACACACTAGGGTGTATGGAGAGGATTAGATACATGATGTTGGCTATTATAGATATTTTAGAAGTAAACTTTGATGTCCACAAGTGTTGGATACTGACATGCCAGTTCTGCAGCTACAGCACAACAGCGCAGCTAAAAGTGTGGCCAGGAAGTTCTTTGTTGGAACAGCTGGTAAAATTGAGGCAGGGAGAGCGAGAGGGTGGAGAAAGGAAGGAGCAGGGGAGGAGTCGGGGTATGTTGGACGGGGGACTCAAAGATGTAGTTTGAGAAGGGGTAGGAGAGTGGGACAGACTGACAAAGGCCATGCTACAACCCACATGAAACTTTTCACAGTGCGATGACCACTGCAACAAATTGCTTCATCAGACATGACCTTTGTCTGTCTGACCCGACTCTCTTTCTCTTCTTCACTATTTGTTTTAGGCTGTGGTTCTCACTTACTCTAGACCTGCGACAATTAGCCAATTAAATGAATAGTCGATAGATAGAAAATTAATTGGTAACTATTTTTGATAAGCCATTCATCGTTTAAGCAATTTTGTAAGCTAAAATGCCAAAAGTTCGAGCCTCTCATTTGTGGATATTTGCTGGTTTTCTTTGTCTTTTATGATATTAAACTAAATATCTTTGGGTTTTCAACCGATGGTCGGACAAAACAAGCAGTTTGCATGTGTCACTTTGGGCCTTGGGAAATTGTAATGGGCATTTTTTTCTGTTTTCTGATATTTAATGGGCCAAACAATTAGTTGATTAAAAGAGCACTCCACTGATTTAGCATTGCACTTTTATAACATTGTCATTGTCAACGTGATCTTTTTTATTCCACGCGTTCTTCTTCCTTCTCAAAATCCTGACGCCTACATTACCCACAGTGCAACTTGACTGCCGACAGTTTGTTCGGAGAGTCGAGTGTGTTATGCTAGTATCGGCTAATGTAGCCTCTAGCCTCAATTAAACATGAGGAGGTTACAGATGTCTGGTAAGCTCACTTCTTTTTAACTCCACATTCCCAGATTTCTTCTCAATTTCAAACTGGTATTCTTCAGCCACAACCGACGCGGACTTGAGTTACATCACATAAAGGGCTTCATACAGCTTTTTCACATATGCCCTAGTACGCCCTAAGACTTGTAAACAGGCTTTGATGTGTACAATTGGTGCACCTCCCCTTTAATTGAGAAAATAATCAAGAGATAAGTCCATAATGAAAATAATCGTTGCAGCCTTAACTCATTCTCTCTTTCTGTTTGGAAGGAAAGTCTGACAGATCATTACTACTAAGTTAAAATGCAAACAGTTTTTATGAATGCTTATGCTTTCCATCGTCCTTTGCATCAGTATCTTGTAATGTGAGAGTCTATATTATTGCTCGACACTTAGACCTAAAGTGTGTGTGTATCAGCAAGACGAGAGTTGTGTTGTGTAAATGTGAGATGCCTTGCGATCCTATTTGTGCTCCTGACCTTGCAGAGTCAGTTTCTCTGTTTAGTCAGAGGGGCCACCAGCCTGCTGTCCTTATTTGTGTTTGTTTAGCTCATGTACGCTTAACACTGTAGCCTTTTCTTTGTCTGCGTCAGATGAAGTCCTTGCTTTAGTCCCAACCCCAACCTCCGCCTCTCTCTCGCGCCCTGCAGGGATGATTGTACTTTGGTTGGGTTGTTGACTCTCACATGAGCAAATTTGTGCCACCCTGGAACATCAAACTGATATAATGTTAGGGAGGCAAACTTGTTTCTCCTCCACCACAAGAACACTGATGTTATTGTTACTCCGCTGAAAGATAGACCCACTGTGAAAGCAACACACAACTTATTTGAAAGAGCACTGCAGGTTTGGAGTGATGTGTTATGAAACACACAGTGGGATAGAAAGGACTTTGACTCAGGCCTATGATAAAGACACAGAATCAGTGTAAACTTTGGATATTGATGATGATGTTATTTGGGGTGCCTGTAATGCATGCACATGCCTCATGATTTGTTGCTCCAGCTCATGAACTACTATAAAAATATCACACAAAATAAAAACAAAAATTCATAGATACCAAGACAAAAAGATGGAGAACTATGAGAGCTGCATTAATGGACGGGTCAATAGCTTTTGGCAGCAGTTTCCCCTCAGGCAGTAATTCTATACTACATGTCAAGGACAAGGGTAGGACATCCGACTGAGCCGCAACCACTACCAGTATGCATCAATGTGTTGCCAACATCCAGACTACTATTATCGAATGCTTCTCCATTCATTTAAACTGTGTTGTAATTAATGGAGCTCTGCTATATTCACATCAGAACAGTATGAATTGAGATGAAAATTCAAGGCCACACAGTCTCATCAGTGCTCCTACAGCCTCACATATGTAAACTAGGGTGGACAAATTTACAGGTGAATTCAACACCTCGCTGACACCATGACAAAAATAAATGGAATACCATAAGCTTTGTTAAGATAAGATTTAGTATAGGGCTATTGCATTGCAGTGTATTACATTATACAGGAGTTGTAAACTGGCAACTTAGTGTACAGTATGGTTAAATAAACTGCAAAATATTACAGCACGCGATCAACTGAAAATAGATGCTTGACTTTGTAAAGCTGTTTGTCTGCCACAGTTCTGTCAGGAGGCTGACAGAGACCGGGATGTCTGAGGGGGAACTGTAGCCTGGTTCTACACAACTGAATCGCTGCCCACGTCTCCGATTTGTTCAGCGAGTCGAAGAAGTGGAAGAAGTGAAATGAAGTGGCGATTCAGTCTGATAATCAGGCTAGACGAACTGGAGAGTGGCAGGACTTGAATGATTGGGGGAAATCTGTCTTTTTTTGAGCTGAGCTGGGACAGACAGTGGTGGTGTTGCGAGATAAATGGTCTGATTTTGGGGGCAGCATGTGATCTAGGAGGAATAGGACACAAAAACTGGGCCAGTAGATCAATTTTAAGTTCCTCTCAAATGACCATGAACACTCAAACACAATTTAAATGTGTGTGTGTATAAGTGTAACACCAGTAGGAATAAGTAATGAATCCATTCTTAAACTTTCATACAAAAATGAAGTTAGTGCAAATGTAAATGCATGTACATATGTGTGTGTGCCCATACATATACAGTATTATTAGGCTTTTACATGTGCAAATGCATGTACAGTAGCTCATTAGGGTTATGCATCACGTGCTGATTTTGTAGTATGTAGTGTAAATCCCTGAGGGGGGAAAATGGCATCAAGGCAGCTGGTCCGAGCACTGATGCTTCTGCAGCCTGCTAGCTGCAAATCACCAGGCTAATCAAAGCCCTGGGATCAATGTATATGAGTGGATTATACTGTTGACACATATGGATAATACTACTCACACTCTGCAGTAGGTCAGATTAGGACACATTGACCCTGCTATATAGTATCCAGAGATTAAAGCATTATTGCTAAATGTACACAAAGAAAAGCAGCAGGGTCGTGATGAGTAGGGAGATTCTGAAGTGCTAAAATGTCCTTGAGCCTGTGTGAGACTGGTTCAGGTTCCAGTCTCTTGCACAACAGGGGTGCTGTCCTGTAGGTGACCCTGAGGTCTGATCTTCCAATGGAGCATTTCCCTCTTGGTAATACTAACTCAGAAGTTGTAAACATGGCTTTTAGTGTTATTGGCACTCAAAAAGAATTATAAAGATAATTTTTTTATTTGTTCTGTTGTAATAGTGATCTCAGTTTTTTTTCTTCACTTTGTTGTGTTGTTATTGCTGTTTGATAAGACGCTACATAGTGCAGCAGGTAATGAGATCAGACTTGAAGTTAAAAATAGACTGAAGAGAGTCTTTAGGATATATCACTCTTCATTACCATGGCATTGGATAGACTGGTAGCCCAAAGCAAAACAAAGGGTTTAAACTTTGTGTGGCTGACTTGTTGGCTCCAAATGCACCGGGCTCCCCAGCAAGTCCCCAGGGCTCAGCAGATACCATTCTGCGTGCCCCAGGGCCATAAATCCTCTTTGCATGGCTGGTGATCAAGCCATGATGTAAAGGAGCTTAGTAGCAATAGACAGACAGGCAGAAAGCTGCTTCCCCGTTGGCCAGGGGTCAGGTGATCACACACACAAACAACACAGAGAGAGAGTCAGCGGGGAAGAGGTGGAAAAACAAAGAGGGAAGTGGACATGGAGCGATGCATGAATGGTGTCACCAGAGGGACTTTGGACAGAGAAATTAGCAGAGATGAGTCAGAGGTTTTTCAAAAGATGGATTTGATGTCATCTGAGTGAAAACACAACCTGTGCATGCTGTAGCTCCACAGCAGCACAGTCTTACTGTTGGACACTTTGGAAGCAAGCAGTGCATAATATATGGATGTTTGTTGAAAGCAGTGAGGTTGTGTGTCTTCTTTGAGTGTTGGAAAGTTGAGGGGGACCAAGGTGAGAGAAATGCCTCTTGACATTGTCTGTACTGAGGGCTGCAACTAACAATCATTCTCATTATCGATGAATCTGCCAATTATGTTCTTGATCTATCGATTAATTGTTTATAAAAAGTCCGGAAATAGTGAAAAATCTGTATTATAATTTCCCACAGCCCAAGGAGATGTATTCAAATAGTTTGTTTATTCAGCGCAAATATATTCAGTTTGCTATCATAATGAGAATGTTTGGGATTTTTGCTTGAAAAATATTAAATCGATTTTCAAAATAGTTGCAGATACATTTTCTGCCAATCAGCAAACTGATTAATTGACTAATCGTTGCAGCTCTACTGGACTCTACTCAACAGGTTGTTGCTGCCGTGACTATTTTGGTCAAATGAAATGTAAACAACCTAATCGCTCCACTCCTCTGCATCACCATACGTCTGTTTGACGTGTCACATGTCATCGTTGTGTTGATGTTGGAGGTCTTATTGTAAACACAGCCTTCTAATAATCACAGGTGACGGATGCTCTAACATGGAAGCTCCTCGTCATGTTGAATTTTTTAGCTCACTCCTCTCACTGTGTCTTTCTCTTCCTCCCTGCGCAGGTCACTTTCCTCCCTCCCTTCCCCCTCCTCCCCTCCCGCCCATCACAACGCTGGTTGCCATGGAGAACTCTTCGGTGGCGTCTGCATCGTCTGAGGCCGGGAGCACGCGCTCACAGGAGATAGAAGAGCTGGAGCGCTTCATCGACAGCTATGTGCTGGAGTACCAGGTGCAGGGGCTTCTGGGAGACAAGGCAGATGGGGACTTGGACTTGGACAATGGTGGCAAAGTGCCACAGGTCAGAGCCTCATTACTTACATGGATGGTGTGCTTTCATTAGTCTCATATCTGTTAGCAGCAGTGGTTAGTACTGGCTCTGATGGCGGCTCTGGTTTGTATCTTCCAAAACACGCTGGCGGGGTACAGCCTGCATCAAAAGAGCTGCCCCTACTGTTGTAATATATATAACAAATGTGGAGGTACATCCACCAACACTGCAGCTCAACACACACTCATGCTGCTGTGAGGTGGTTTGTCCACTGTCCATTTAAAATCAGTTATAAAAGGAAAACAACGAAGAAACTTACTGTTTGTTACTTTTACATTACTTTTGTGTTTGTTTATGGTTTTTGTTTACATGCAAACAACCCCCCCCCCCCCTTTCAGAAATGATAGCACCTCCCCCCATTTCTCCCCTCCAGTGGACAGATGACTGTAACAACAAGAAAGATGGTAGCTGGACGTCTTCCCGGGGGAGAGGCTCATTCAAGCCAGTAAGTGTGTGTGTGTCAGGGTTCTGCTTATTTCACAGCTTTCAAGTTTATCTTAATTAATGAAATGAATAATCATTCACAGTCTAGTTATGCATAGCACAGTTATGATTCTACTCGAGGGCTGTAGAGGCAAAAAAAAAGGCTGGGTAAACCGTACCCTCCCATCCACCAGGAGGGCTATAATGAATAGAAATCAAATCAAGTGAATCAGTTGAAATACAGTCTATATGGTCTTTATTACAGCTCAATGTTTGGATAATAACAGAATAATAAAGTGACTGATGGGGAATTAATTTGTTTAAACTTAAAGCTGCATCACATTTACAAGTGAAGGTGAAAAAATCCACAGTTTTTGTTCCTCAACCGATCATAACTACTGCTTACTGCTGTGTTTACACATAGTACTGACGTAAGCAACCCTTAAACAGCATCAGAAAACAATCATTTAAATATAGTTGTTTTGGAGTGGTAGTCCCCGAATTAAAAGATCTGTCAGTCATTTTATAGCAGGTTCCAATCTTCTTCTTCTACTTTATTTTTTTTCCTTTAATCACTCGCACCTTCTTTACTTTCTCCATGTGTCTCTACTGTTATATCATTTGCATAGCATTTGTCCTTGCTTCTGTCTCCTCTCCTCATCACTTCCTTTACATTCTGAAGATATAAAAAGGCTCTGACAGCGCACAAAACAGGATTTAAACTTTCATAGTGTAATTACAGCTGTTGTTTATTAACAGCATAATGTCAGAATGGTGTGGGAATATAGAAAACTATGGAACTTGTACTATCAAGCTACGTTAAATCAGCAACAACCTAGATAAACTGGATTTCATGGTCTTTTGTTTGACAGATATTATTTGATGCAGCACATTTCAGATAATGTCATATGTCCGTCCTCTGAACTCTGATTCATTCGTTCGCCCCATGAAAGCAGCTCCAGTAGCTTCAGCGCAGTGGGTTTGTTGGTTTTAATGAATGAGCGTTGCACAAATTGGTGGTGGTTGCTGATGTGCAGAAACTATGAGAGAAGGCCTAGTTTGACCCAATCAAAGAGGTGCAAAGTGTGCATAAATGCTATTTGAGAGGTGAGATGGTGTTTACATGTGTTTATCCTCCACTACATCCCTGATTCTACTGCCACTTCCATGAACTGCCGCCTCCTGTGCTCATCTGCTCTGGTCACTGGAGCAAAGCGTAGGTTTGCTCTGCTCTCAGTTCTGCATGTTCAGGTTAGTCTTTCCCTCTCCAACAGCTACTCTTGTATATGATTAGAAGAGACTGTAACACCAGCCATAAACGATTCACAGCTCGTCCGCTTGCTTGTGGTTGCTGGAGACAAACTATGTTCTTAATGGCTAACATGGGATACTGTGAGGCCAGAGTCAGTAATTGAATAATCCTAAATGAATTATCAGTCAGTTAGTCTGCTAAATATTGATGTGTGTGTGTATGTGTGTGCGCTGCTCTGACAGCGCAGTCTGCAGTCATTTAGAGTATTATTGCTCCTCAGAGATT
The DNA here is from genome assembly GCA_005408345.1 of Macquaria australasica. NCBI lineage: Eukaryota > Metazoa > Chordata > Actinopteri > Centrarchiformes > Percichthyidae > Macquaria > Macquaria australasica. The sequence continues at coordinate 140,011 of SEMN01000025.1, read as the reverse complement.
CATTATGATTCACCAGTGAGTGGTGAGGGAGAAACAGCATGGGTGAGAGGTTCAAAGAGAGCAGAGTGAACCAAAATATAAGGGCGGTAAAGAGAGAGACTAGAATTGAATTGTCAGTATTTATATCAATACATCAAATTCATTTTCAATGCAGCGAAATTAGGTTGTTTTAACATTCAGTTTCTGAAAGTATAATATCCAAGACTTGGCAATGAAACTAGAGGTGGTATGTCTTCAATCACAGTATATGGTCAGAAACAACCAGCAACCATCAGAAACAATCCAGCAATAAGAGAAAGAAACATGTATTGACAACAACCACAGTGCTGCACTGTTCTCTGTGCTCTGAATTGCTTTGTTAAGCAATAGAATACAATATAGGTTGTTGTTAGACTCCTAATATACACTCGAAACAAGTGTAAAAGCAGGAGAAATTACACAGTAGCCTCCAGTTATTAATTTAATTTAATTTATTTATTTAGAAGGACAACGCACATTAATCAACATTTCTGTAAATGTGTTCGCCAGCTGGCTAATTTTCAAACTAATGAAGTGATGGTTAAAAATTACAGACATGAAACAACTCATGACTCACTTCTGCCCAGCTGCTGTGGGCTTTAAATTTAGACCAACCAGTTTTAAGATAAACTTTGTTGGAGACTTAGTTTGTCGTGTCTTTTATTTTGCCTGAGCAGTAGCTGTGATTTCCACTGTGACAACAAATTAAATAAAACAGAATCCTCACTCTTTTTTTTAAAACTTCATCCTCTCTCTCAACTCCGCAGGACGAGTGGGAACACAGCAGTAATGGCAGTACAGGTTCCAGGCCCAGTTCAGGGTCTAGACCAGGATCTGGCTCACGCTCCGGCAGCAGAGGCAGAAACAACCAGTTCATAGGCCCTGCCAAGGTACAGATACATCTGTGTGTGTGTTTGTGTGTGTTTGTCTGCTGTCTTGATCACCTCTGAAAGAAATGAAAGAGAACATCTTGGGGAGACTTTGAGTACACCGATACTTTGGCTACTTCTGTCACGTGACCCTTGCTATGTTCACTGTATTGTTCCCTTGGGAGTCTTTAGCCATCTTTGATCACAAGCACCTAAACCTGTCACCACAAATCAAATCTTCACCAGCATTAAATGTGAAAGGGATTTTGCACATGAAGATCAGTTTACTCGTCACTACTCAGCCTGTGAAAACAGCTGTATAATGTCTTCTGTGGCTTTGTCAGTCCTGAAAAGAAAAAAAACTCTGATGATGTCATAGTGATGTCATCAGGGTCTTCTCAGGATTGAGCTTTTTTAATCTCATATTTCTGACAGAAAACCAGTGTTACAAACTGGGCATGTGGAGTTTGAAAGACGTGGGCATTTACCAAGCAAGAAGGGTCTAATGACAGTTGCATTATGGGAAGTGTAGGATCCAACGTTTTTGGAGCTTCACCTAAACTAGGGACTAAAAGTCATATCTCTGCTGCTTCTATTTTGATTCTCTTTTAAATTTGTCTCTTAAGTTACTGGACATGCAGCACTAATTTGGTGGAATACCTCTTTATCTACAACATAAATAAAACTGTGGGTTCATAGATACCATAGAGCCACAGTACTTCTTATCACAATCGATTTCCATTTCTTTCCAGCTTACTTACTTACTTATTTTCAATTAAAAAGAAAAAAAATTCTACATGCATTGTAATACATGATTTTCAAGAGGAGTAGTTCCAGCTGTGTGCCTGTTTATAAATGTTAAAAGCTAAGTTATATATTATTGATGGTACTGAAAATATCTATCTTTTCTTTTTCCTTGTGTGCTGTCTAGAACGGAAACAGAGATGGCTCCTTTGACATCCTGGGGACAGACATATGGGCTGCCAACACAATGGACTCACACGGGTAGGTGCCTTGCTGTTTCACAAACCTAATATGGTGTACAGTCTACTAGGTCTGAATTCCAACCATAGTTTCTGGAGGGTCATATGACTGATTTAGGTACACAAAGGGTCTCTTGCTCTCACACTGTTCCAGTTGCTCTTCTCACCGTCTTTGACTTCTTCTCAACCTGACTTTGCTCTTATCTACAGTTCTATTTGTTAATTTGAAGGCTACTTTTTCCTACAATTAAAAATAATTTATTTCTTCTGAGACAGAGTATTTAAAAGAATACCTATCCACATGAAATGCAATAAGGGACATCAAATTAAAAAAAATAACCTTCAGCAAATTGGCTCAGCCAGCTCTGTCTCTTCATCCCAAACTAACTTTAAGTTAGCCAAGAGGCTACACGGCTGAACTGTTGAGTGAAAAGTATTTTGTTTCACAGCCACATATATATTACACCTAACCACTGAAGGCTTGACAGCTTCCTCTGAAAACATTAAGCCTCAATGCTTGAAATCTTGTTAATCTTATACAAGTGAGGTTTGTGTGTAAATCAACTTCTGTGTGACTAAATGATTTTTCAAACAAGAGCTAGACCTGAGACTTAGAGGAGGGGGGAAAGAGAGGAAATGAGCAAGACATAAATCACTTACACTGGAGCGAGGACTGGTTGCCATGGTAACAGCTGCACGGCAGCCTCAGCTGCCTAAGATCCGGCCACGTTGGCACATCTGAGCACACAGTGAAGGAGCCGGCACAGTTGGGTGATGTAAGCAGCTCTCGATCCATGCTGACGAGATGAAGTGTAGTATAGATTGAATATTGAATAAAAACGGACATTGACTACTTTAATTAATCATTTCATTTAATAATTTCTGCCCCTTTAATTAAAGCTGTGTGAAAGCAGTGGCTTTAGAATTGAAAGTTTTGCTGTGGCTTTAAGTCTGAAAACACAAAATGTTGTTTGTAGGTTCAGTTTTAACTCGGGTGGTAGAGTTAGAAGGTTGACTAGTATAGAAAAATAATTTGGATTTGAAACCAGGTTTTCAGGGGCTTTAATAAGACTTTTCACCTGAGATTGACTTGCTGAACTTAACTAAAATGTAGAAGCTGTCTTCTACTCTTGTAGACAACTTTCCGCTCTTTCCCTGTGTGTATACATGGATGCTGGCTGTCTCTAACCCTTAATCTGTCCTTTTGTCTCTTGGGTGTAGAGGTGCAGGTTGGGACGTGCAGCCAGAGAAGCTGGACTTCAGCCATTTCCACAGGAAACACTTAAGAGGAACGCCAAAGCACCTGCCACACATTGACAGAGAGGGGTAAGATTTGGGCTTTGGACCTTAGGTTTTTATCTCCAGTATGTGGTTCTACTGATACTGCCCTGCTCTGTCTCAATATTGTTTTAATATCATCCCATATTGTCTCAGTTATGTCTTTAGAATTGTCCCCTATCACTTATTGATCCCTGATGGTTACAATCCATTGATTCTCTCTGTCTCTCTATCTTCCTCTCTTTCAGGATGAACAAAAGCAAGTTGGAGGAAGATGACGGCATAGACATGAATGACATAGAGAGGTTCCTACCCCATTTGCGCTCTGTAAGTCACAGATTTTTCTCTTTTTGTGAAACTAAATGCTTCTATGTTGTTTTCTCACTCTGATAGGTAACATTAATATACATACATACATTGTGTATTTTGATCAAACTTATAGCAAAAACACTGATTTGACCTGGTGGACTATGAATTGCAGACAGATGGCCTCTCACCAAAATAGAAGCCTAATAATTTATTAGTTGTTAGAGAGTGACCCCTGTTGGTGTAATAGAAAAATAGTTGTAATGAACAGAGCATGGGTGCTGTAGTCAGGTCCATAGTAAAATCGCTAGAATATGAAACATTGCAAAAAAAAAAAATGAAGCAGGGATCAACTTTCCTGCCTTAGAAGAAAATTTATATAGGGTCAGTTTGTTTTTTTTTCAGTCTGTATGAATTACATTTATGTTACATGTAAGACTGGTCAATTACAAATGAACCTTTGGTGACACCTACTGGCCAGATGCTGAAGTGAGTTGGAACTGACAGGGAAGTGCATAAAAAATGTTATACTGACCCCTGGTGGCTATATGTATGAATAACAATTACAGAATGAGCCAATGAAGCCTACAGCAAAGCGATGTAGGTTGTTCATGCCTGAGGCTGTGGCTGTTTCAAGCTTCAACTGCTTTCAGCTCAACTTAAAGACTATTTCAAAACAATACTCACATGTGCGTATGTACACTGACAGTGTCCCCCTTTTTTGTTAACCCAGACACTGTTTTCTTGCCGAGCTTCAGCGGACAGACAAACAAAGGGCATTTTGTACAAAGAAAAGACTGTAACTTAGAACAATGTCCACTTTATTTTACTAACTTGGACTTGAAGAGACTGGCTAAAGGATTGAAGTTGCAGAATGCTTCCCTAGTGAGGATATATGCCCTCTCCATACATATATTTTATAGTCTAACAACAATAATTTCCTGATTTCATGATATGGTATGTCTGGCGTCAACAAAGTGAAAAACAAAATCTAGAATTAATTTTGCAGCTGTGTATGCCAAATTATTAAGCATTGTGTTTTTCAAGGTGATTTGTGATTCACTGGGGTGGCAGAGTTCACTGGAGGTCGCCGATGTCACCCTCCTCTCTTCCTTCCCGGCTTTCTGAGCCAAAATGTCTTCCATCTTTCACTGTGTTTGAGCTACAGTGTCTTCCTCTTTCCTTCCCCTCTTGGCTTCTGAGCCGAGCTGCGATTTGGCCTCTCGTAGTGTTTCAGCCAAGATGGACCTATAGTTGCGCTACCAAGATGGCTTCCTCACTGTATAGTTCCTGAGCCAAGATTGCCGTTTCCGTTCATTCAGTTAGGGCCAAAAGAAAGATGGGGGTCAACTGCGTTTGTCTGGTGTGCTTGGGATCAGATATGTGTTAAGGTCAGAGACACAGAGCTGGGGAGTGATTGCCACATTTTCTGTCTTTCTCTCCCTGACATTCCTTAGCTGTCTCTGACTTCAGCCAGCCTCACACAGTCTCTCTTCCACATTCTGTCTGTGCTGGGTATCATGTCCTGGCATCTTTAAGTTTAACTCAAAAGCCACGCAGAAGTGATGCCAGGCCACTGAAGCTCAGTTGTTTCTTGTTCTAATGAGGCCATCCACTGACAATACCCTCCTTGGTTTCGGGATTGCCCCCAAGACAACTGGGAGGGCCCTTAAGTTTCGATTTTCCACTTCCAGGGCCAGTAGAGAGACCACACCGTAACATAAAACACTCAAACCACAATTATTGTAAACTCCAGTTGAACTGAAGTGGAGTGGTTTGCAATCAAGAGTATGGACCATCTCCAGAAGTTATTTTTTGTGTCATGCCAAATGTCTAAGTTTCAAAGCGGTTAGCCAGTATCGATATCAAATGGATAAAACATGAATTGCATTTTAAATCATTAACTCATTTTTTTACCCTAAAAAGTGAGTCTATTGTAATTTCTACACTCTTACAGCTTTTTTATTGTATGTGCATTTATGTAGGAAAATATTAGTATTGGACTGGGACTCCGTGGTAAATGACTCAGATCATGGCAAAGATCACATGCAAATCACACTTCACACCAATACAGAATATTCCATGGAATTTGTGATATCTGTGTGTGTGTGTGTGTGTGTGAGTGTGAGTGAAATAGTACTATGGTCTGCGGCTTTGAATTGATGCCGTGTGTGCTGGCTGTGTATGTACGGCTGTGAGGATCTTTCCTTTCTGCTGGCACTTGCGGTTTTGTTACACGAACATGTCCATCCTCCTTACTGTAAGTAACCAGTACAGTATCACAGTGTGTGGCAGGGGATTCATGACTGGCTGTCATGTCTCACTTGTGAGCTTGTGGCAGTGGTGGAATGTGACAAAGTACATTTACTCAAGTGCTGTACAATTTTGAGGTACTTTACTTCATTTATTCATTTTTATTTCCATTTTATGCTACTGCATCCTACTCTATATCTTGGAGGCAAATATATTGTACTTTTTACTCTACTACATTTATCTGACAGCATTGGTTACTGGTTACTTTACAGATTAATATCCTACATAAAAAAACATACGATAAGCTCATAAAATAGAACACATTGTTAAAAACTAAGTTGTGGTTCCCAACCATTTTGACTTATGACCCCTTACAAAAAAAGCAGTGTGTATATGGGGCCCTTTTATTATGTTTGAGATGTCTGAGTTGTTAGCAGTTCCATCAAAGAGACATGTCCCCTCTCAACTTCTCAGATGCTTTCATTTGAATATAAACTGGTAAAATACACCTGACCTAAAGTAAGATGTTTGAGGACTAATAAGATTAAATTATCCAATATTTCGCAAAAAACATTTTAAGATTAAAAAATATTAGAGAAAAGAATGTAAATTTGTGCATCAGAACTTTTCTACCCTATTAATCATCTTAAGACTCCTCAGGTTCATGTGACCCTTTGGAAGGGCCCAACACCTAGCTTGGGAACCACTGGACTAAACTGTATATAAAGTAATTAAAACTAGTTCCACCTCCACCATCGGCAACAGTATAATGTTTACAATTTACACATCTATGTATCAACATTAACAATCGAATAATGTCAATGATGATAATATTTTCCGTTATGGGGGACATTTTACTGCAGAACGAGTACTTTTACTGTTGATCCTTTAAGTAAATTTTGCTGTCAATACTTATGTACTTTTATTCATGGGGTATGGGGTTGAATGCAGGACTTTTACTTCTAATGGGAGTATTTTTTACATTGTTGTATTAGTACTTTTACTTAAGTAAAAGATCTGAGTATTTCTTCCACCAATGGCTTGTGGTCAAAGCTTTACTTGTGCATTGTGGATGTTCACTGTTTGTTTCTAAGAAGATAATATTTGTTTATCATAACAAATTTTCATCCAGAATTTACATATTCCTCATCTGTGTAACCAAGCAAAAACAATAACGCGTCTCTTTTTCCCAGCCATCACCTCCAGCTACTGTATGGCCGGGCTACATCGTCAAAAGTCCCCGTCTACGTTCCACACGTCCTGCCAACATTCACTTCCCCTTTCCAGAAGCCAGAATAGACTTACAAACAGCCCTGGGATGTGGAAAACATCTTGTGTTGTGTGTGTGTGTGTGTGTGTGTGTGTGTGTGTGGGTGTACGAGCAACTCGGTGTGAAAGGGCTTCCTCCTTTTGCCCCCCAGATTCTGCTTCACCTCCACTGGCCTCTCTGGAATGTCAACCTGCACATACAATAACCCTGCGTTCACGTCCAGAGTCGGATCGTAATGACAGAAGAAGTATTTGACCTGTGGATTCATGCCAGCTATCACATGGATTCCGAATAACATCCAACATAAACAGCATGAGTGCACAATTTATTGTTTTATTGAATAATAATAGTAATAATTAGGTTTGCAGATGCAGATTTCTTGTTGCCCTGAATGAATGTGAAATGTGTCCCAGACAACATCCTAACAGTTTGCAGGCAGTGGCTTAACTGTGTCCACCTTTAGTGATAATCTGATGAACCCACACACCATCACAAATTTGATTTAAATTTTTATTATGTGAAAGACCACAGTGTCAGATATTAAATGACGACAACAAAAATGTATTATACACAGTAACACACAGATTTCTGATTAATTATCTGCTGTCCTGTGTTTTAAAGTCAAACTGCAACATTTTCCCGTAAAGTGATATATTCCTGGGAAGAAAAGAATCGAAACCACAAGATAAAATTCTTCTTGAAGAGAGACTACAGGTGATAATACAAGCTGCTGATCTGACAACATAGACTAGGGCTACGAGTAAAGATTATTTTCATTATTGGTTAATTGTAAACTGTTTGTTTTGTCTGTTCAACAGTCCTAAACCCTAATTTTATTTTAGTGATATGGAGAAAAGCAGAAAATCCTCAACTTGGAGATGCTGGAACCTGAGGATGTTTTGTGTTTTTGCTTGAGAAATTACTTAGAGTTTATCAATTATCATAATAGTCGCCTATTACAGTAAGTTTCTGTTAATCAACTGGTTAATCAACTAATCATTTATTGACAGCTGTCAGTTGATTCGATCAAACTGATTGTTTTTACTTTGACTAGTCTCCACCTTCTCAAAAGTACAGAATTAAACTGGCAAACTTTTAGTGATGTTTTCCTGGAGATGGGAGATTTTTATATCCCCTTCACGATTCCCTCCTTCATGACACATACCGTACTGTAGCACTCCCTCTCACTCACATGCTGTTTGGCTCATCAACATGGTCATGTCAGCATGATCCTCGGTGTTATGACAGGCAGCCACAACTCGTGTGCATGTGTGTGGGCAAATGTGGGTGTTCTCAACACTCACCGTATCTGAAATAATGCCAGCAAACGTTTGCTTATCCACACATCAGCAGCTTTTTGTGAGTATGTGTTAAAGGCTTGACATTTATTTTGATGAAAATATATCTAAATAATGTTTGTGACAAATATGTTACCAGTTAATGATGGGAAATACGCTTATTCGTTTTCTTACTGAGAATTAGATGAAAATATTGATACCACTCTCTGTGCGCTAAATATGAAGCTAGAGCCAGTGGCTGGTTATCTTAGCTTAGCATAGACTGGAAGCAGGGGGAAACAGCTGCCCTGGCTCTGACAAAAGGTAAAAATATCAGTTTTAACACTTCAGATTTTGTATGGATGAATCCAACAGCCAAATAATGTGTTAATTAGTGGGATTTAGAGGTGCTGGTGGGTGGATTTTTTTTTTAAGCTTTTGATAGAGTCAGGCTAGCTGTTTCCCCCTGCTTCCAGTCTTTATGCAAAGCTAAGCTAATCGTTGCCTGGCTGTGGCTATAAATTTACTGTACAGACACAATCTTCTCATCTTAACTATCAGCAAGAAAGTGAAACATATCCCAAAATGTCAAACTATTCCTGTAAGACACGGCCATAGTAAACCAGTTTTCTGTATATACTTTACATTTATAATTGGGTGGCCATATTAAGAGAATTTTATTTCAAAATGATTCACGGCAAAGAAGTGTTTTGCTTCCACGCCGCCAGTGACAAAATTAGTGGCTAGTCATTGAGGAGACATCCGGTCTCTGGTCTGTGAACAAAGCCGTCCAACGGGGGAACAAAGCAGGAGTCTGGAGCTGAGATATTACAGACTGGTTGGCCCCTCTGTCTGGAAGTGTACGTGCCGCAGAGCAGGACTCCGGCTGAGCAGGGACATTGGGGGCGGGGTGGGCTTTTTTGGCGGTCTGTCTGTCAGCTGTCAGTTTGTCTCATAGTATTTACTCACACGTTTACTGTTCCCGTATGTTTCTGCTCACCTCAAACACACTCGTTCGTCTTCTGCATGTCTTTTCTATCATCTTTTACCTCGTCTCCCTTTGGTTCTTCCTATTTGCTGTTTCCTTTTTCCTATTCTCTTCTGACCACCATCATTACGCTCCGTCCTCCTCCCTCCTCTCCACATGCCGTCCTTCACTCCTCCCCTCCATCCTTCAAATGTTGGTGGGCAGCAGAACAATAACCAGGGGGTCATGGTGACCGGCAGCCCCCTCCCTGTGGTCTCTTCCTGCTATTGTCCCTGGTCCTACTGCTGCTTGGCTCCTGCACTCTATTAACCGCACACATACTGGCTTAATCACCTCTGCACACTGTTCTGCGCTGGCCTCAATCATGGGAGAAACACTGGAGGCTTGAGAACATGCATGAAAGCAAGATACCTTGGGAAATTCATGACTAATTCCATGGAGGTATTCCATTAATAGTTCACGAGTGACTTGATCTGTTAAATTTATCACATCTGAATGCCAGAATATGTAAATATGTGCAGACAAATATGATTAACCAAATTTATTCTATTACAAATGCATAATAATGAAATGTGCATTGTAAAACAGTTGATGATGGGAAATAAAAAAGGCCAAAAAGGAGGATAACTTGGTTTTTATGCCCCTTTAATTATTAAACTGATTTATATGCTTGGCATATTACTGGTGTGCTGAATCCCAAGGAACAAGGTAACCCCCCAGTCTGTGCCATAATTAAATCCATTTTCCATCCCTAGTATCTGTTCATGATAGGTTGACTGCTACCCACAGTGTCAATTTATGGCGATAATATAGTAGTAAAATCAGATTGTTTCACGGTAAGGAGCAGCCAAAATGTCCTCACAAAAATACGGGACATTAAATAGTCGTTCATTGCAAACATAATGCAGACCAGACCACACACACGCACACAAAGCATCGGGCTTGATCCTGCAGAGAAGGTGAGGATATGTGCTCTATGCAATGCACATAGAGCACATATGATTGCAGGGTTTTTTTTCATCATTCAGAGGGAGATGGCTACAACAAGGCCGTAAGCATGTGAAATCTGCTGCTGCAGCCGTGGTTGTCACATGATTACATTTCTATAGGGTACTACAGGGTTTTTTTCCCCCCTTTTCACTCTGACACTTTGATCCCACAATGGCTCCATCTCCTCCTGTAGCTATACCCCTGAGTTCTTTGATGTACCTGTCTGCCTCAGATCACTTTTTAAATGAGACATGGATGTCAGGACCTCATATCTTTGCCTCTTATCAGCGATCATCCACCATACCCAACTGTGGCAGCTTTAAATCTCTTCTTTTGATACTGTTGGCAGGCATCAGCTTCAGAATAAGTTACATGAAAGGCCTAAAGTAGGGATCATGAAACATGGAGCAAATCCTCTACAACAGGGATTTTACAGAAAACCAATTGTAGAAATTCAAAATGTTAACTTGATTTCTGACATGAGAGAGCTAGACGCTAGACACACCCAGGATCACGACAGCAGCATGTCAGTGCCAATATCGAATTGTGTAGCACTTCCTGTTGCTTAATCCTCAGGGTAGGAATGCACAATTTTTTCAGTTTCTTTGATCAATTCATTATTTTGAACAAAAAGAAAAATGGATATTACAGCCCACCGTAGTGCTCATGAATCCTGAAATTCACTTTTAATGATTATAAATTCAACACAGTTCAGATTTGAGTTTGAAAAATTACACAATGAGCTCAGAAGACATTTCAAAAATGCCAAAATGCAAGTAATGGCAATATTTATTAAAGAATCTGTTTTGACCTGCATTCAAAATAACAGCAAAAAATGTATATTTTGTAGCACAGTGAGTTGCCACTTTAAATGGTATACCTTTCACAAATTTAGACAATGACAAGATAATCTATACATCTTAAATAATCTCTTCCTTCAGGCTGTTTTTAAAAATACATCGGGTTCAACACTGTCACTTGGTGCAGCTTCAAACTGTCTTTTTCAAACAGTTATAGTTAATTTTACAGTTATATGTAGCTCTGTCTAATAATAAATGAAAGAGTTACAAATCTTCAACTCACCAACATACTGTATAAAGAACAGAATAGCTAAAGCTAATTTTCATAAAGACACACAAAAGAGAAATACAAATCTGAGGCCACATACTGTAAATGAACCCTCTTGGCATTTTACTCGCTTGCTATCTTGTATTTACAGTCTCTCTCGTTGTCATACTTGCTCTCTCTCTCTCGCTCTCCTCTGCTCTCAACAACCTGTCCTGTAATGCCACCCCTGGGGCAATTTTAAAATTTATTGCTTTTGGCTGAGGGCCCTCGCAACATAAATAAGCTGAGAGAAACAATGGACTGACTGAATGAGCATCATACCAGAATTGTTATATACTGGAAGGAGCAAAGAAAGTTTTAGAATCGTTCTTTCTCCGTTTCTATTCTTCACATTTCCATCCCTGTTCACTTTTCTCATTTCCTTGCTTTCCTTCCTTGTTACTTATACCCCTTTCACACTAAAGCAAAGTCATTGTTATGAATGGATCAACAATGGTATCTGACCCAGGTCAATGACCCTTCTGGCAAAATCCTTGGAGAAATTAAAAAAAAAAAACATTTTAGATGGTAAGCCATAAAATTTGCAGTTTTGGGTCAAACCTTTAAAAGCTAAATCACGCATTACTTTCAAAGAAGATATGTTGTTGTTGCTTGGGAGCTACATGGAGTGGTTGTAAGAAGCATCACATCCTCTCTGTCAGCATCCCAGGTAGCCTCTCCCAGTGACTTGTGATTTTTCCCTGAAATGCTACGGGGTATGTCAACTTCCTCTCAAGGCAGACGTGCACACCCAAGCTCATAAGACAATGCACACACCTCAATCAGGGTTGTAAAATGTACAGTTTGTTTTCTGGTTGTTGGGTGAGCCGAGGGCTGTCGGCACACTGTGTGACAACTGAGACCTGCTGTTGGGTTTGAGTCTGCAAAACTTTAACGAGTTTGATGCTCGTGCTTCACAATAGCTTGATGTTCCACACATACATGCATATCCAGGCAAACACACTATTGCTGTACACCTTGTCTCATTATTTTTCTGCAGAGATGATTGTTTTTAGTTGACAAGTTATTTAAAACACATTTCTCTCTTTAAACTAAAATTGTCACCTTTTAGGATAGGCTTTGGTTAAAACGAATGCTTCACTTTTTAGCCCTGCTTCTACAAACTAGCCAACACCACCTCAGTCCATCATCCCCAACTGTCTCAAAGATATAAAACCTGGATGAAAATGTTTTCTCACATTCAGCTGTCATGAATCTGAAGTCATCATCATTGGTCCTAAAATCCCTCGACACAGCACATGCAAAGCTCTTCTGTGTTGGCACTTAGTCATTTTTATTCTTGATTTTTGATTCTGTTCTCTTCTTCAAACCTCACATGAATCACATTGTCAATATTTTTTTTTTCATCCAAAAAACATCTACATCCATCCATTTCCTTTTCTGCTCCTACAACTTTCATCAACTCATTAATCTCCTCTATGGTCTTTCTTCAGGACTCTTCCATAATCCTGCTTGGAGATGGTCAATCAAATATTTTCCTGCCATCCCCACCTTCTGAATCACTCTCTTCATCCACATTAGCAACTCAAACCTACTCACCTTGTTTGAGAAAGTACTCAAAATACACCTCTACCGGTCTCCTGATAATCTTTATAGTCTTTACTATTATAACAAACACACAAATATAAACAAAACCACAGGCAAAATCTCTTTCTCTTCTCTCAGTCTCTCTCCCACTTACGCAGCCAGACCCCCAAAACCCCCCACCCCCTTCGCCATCCTTGTCACGTCCACAGGGCTCGCGCTGCCTGCCACGAGGTGAGAGGTCTCCTGGCTGGGGACCAGGACAGCACACGCCTCTTTGATCTACCCCACACTGGCTGCTACCTGCAGATGGCATATTCACACACACATACAGCGCTATCCCTTTCAACCACAGAGACAACTCTACAGCTCTCGCTTCCTCCCTCTCCGTTTCTGTCGGATGCATAACAAACTGTGCCCACAGCTTTTCTCTGATGCGCTGCCGCCGTGCTATGCTTTTGTTTTTTGGATGTAGATTTGCACAATTTGAAAGAGCCATTTTTTTTATTTACAGCAAAAATGTGAGATGCTTTAATGCAATCAGAAATAGTGATGCAAAAATACTACAAAGGGTAGTACTTTGGGTTTTGGTAAAAATGTATAGCATCGTTTGGCCCTTTGTGTGTGTGTGTGTGTTTGCTCCCTGTCATCTGGTTACCATTTGAAGGCAGAATTACAGCTCATGATATCCTTGAGGAAAACTACAGTAGCTGAACAGGTCTCCGCCTACTTTTTCTCCCTCGGTCAGTCCGCTCTAGTGGCCAGTAGAAAAAGGAGAATTTCACACATAATAATACTTTTGGGTTTATAAGTCTTTTAAATCGCTCTGGTTAAAGTAAAGCTTTGTACGAACAGACAGTTTAAGCGTGTGTTTGTCTGCCTTTTTCTGGATATTAATGTGCCACACGAATACAATGCCTCCCTCCACACACCCACACACACGTTCTGCCTCTCACATCTGGATTCAATCGGAACCCCCAGCAGCCTCTCTAAGAGAGAAGTAGGTTGAACAGCAGTGTCAAATATCAAGCCCTCTCTCAAACTCATTTGAATATCTGTGTTTCTGGAAGTCTGAATGTCCAGTACGTTTGTGCAAAAGAGAAAATCAGAGAAATCTATAGACACTTGCTGCAAACAGAGAATTTTTACTCTGTGTGTTTGTGTTCATGCAAAACTGTGACTGTGATTTAACTGTAAGCCTCAATGAAAAAAAATCTTGTGACTGTACAGAATCCACCGCAACCTCTTGTTACTTTTCTACCAGTGGGAACCAAAAATGCAAACAAAATCCAAAAACACTGTGCAATTGAAGAGCAAATGGGAAAGAGAGTTGTGGGGTTTTAAAAAGATTGGAACAATCCAAATGTGCATTGTGACTCCTTCTAGATCCCACAAAAAGAGGATTAGACAATTATGTCATTATATGGTGAGAAAAGATTTACTGGTCATGAGACAAGATGCAAGAGCTCAAACTCTTTGGTTCCTGTTGTTGTTGTTTTTTTGTTTTTTTTTGCTATACTTTTATTAAGAAAACAAAAAAGGGAAGAACTGAATGATACTGTACTAAGAGCAAATAGTGCGCAGAGCCCCACCTCTCTCTTAAAGACTGTGGTCACCTTTTTGCATCAGCCTGCAACTCTTTGCTACACACACACACACACGTATCCCTGGTTTCTGACTGACATGACACTAACCGACTTTGGTTGTCGATGGCACAGGTAGATGCTCCCTTCGGGCTCATCTTATGCTCTGTACAGTATCTGCTTGTAACATAATGTTAGACAGCACACACACACATAGTCACACACATTTATGCACCCATACTTTCATGACACCATCTGCCATTGCATACTATATGTATACACAACAGCGCTGGTCCTAGGTCACCTGTAACCATGGTAACAGCAGCACATAGTGATGTTGAGCAAAGGGGTGTGTTGTTTGATTGACAGGGCTGATGTTTAATGGATGACAGATGGTCTTATTTCCTTTTCACAGGAAGTGACCTATATAAGTAAGGGACAATACCCGACAAGTTGCACATTCCATGATAATATCATATACCCACAATCACATGCCAATAAAATACCATATGTGATCAAGTTAAAAATATCTGGTTCATAACGCTTTCCCAGTTTTAATATCATTAAACATAGTTCCTGTACATAAGAATTCCTGTTGCCTGCGATGCTAGGCAACGTCTAGTCAAAACAGGAAGGAGTACGTTTCACATGGCTGTGCCAGGAGTTTTTAAATCCTGAGAAATGTTATAATCAAAATAAAACTGAGTACAAATATTTCAATTTTTGTAAGAGGTCTGGCATTGATTATTCTTTCTGTAAACCTTCCTAAAGGAAAAGGCTAGAATTTGTCTGTTCTATTAGAAGAGCAAGCACTTTATGTACTTTTACTATTACAGTGGTGAAGAATTCTATACATACTTTGCACAAACAGATCTATATTGCTGGTCTTGACCACAGCTGTTTCTTACTCTATGCTTTGTCTCCAACAGATTTTCCCACCCCTTCCTAATGAGGCTGAGATCGCACACACCAAAAAGCTCTTCCGACGCAGGAGGAATGACCGGCGGTAATTACGCACGCAAACACACACACACACACACACACACACACACACGTGCGCGCACATGCCTACCTCAGTGAGAGGGAATGTTTTTTCTGTTGATGTTAGATGTCAGTGCACAGCCAGTCCTATAGCCTTAACATCTCTCCCCAGCCAAAGCAATGTCAAGACAGGAATGCAGGCTCCACACTTCACTGCAGACAGGAAAAAGAAGAAAGGAAAAAAAACACTAAGGAGAAATTCAGTGTTTTTTCATGTTTAATAGGTCACTCAACAAAATTTAAGCCAGTTATTCAGTCACCCGTGTTTGCCTACAATACTCAAGCCTTCTTTCTCTTTATAATTATGGATTTACTTGTCATGCTTTGCAACATTTAACCTATTGCCCTGTCCCAAAACTCCTAACTCTGCCACTCTGGCACAAAATATTGTACTGGCACATCTGCTCCAATTGTACACACTACTGAAATCTAATTTCGCCCAAATCTGACTTCATTGAAACCAGGTCCTTAAGAGAAAAACATCTCTCTCTCTCGTTCTCTCGCTCCCTGCCCTGATGTCACTGGAAAACTGCTCTTCAGTTGCTAAGAGACAGACAAAGAGAAAATATTTGGGTTGTATTTGTAGTTAAAAAGAGGAGATTTTAGCTCTACCAAATGGACAAAAGCACTTTCATCCTTGTTTTTAAGTACAGAATATAATTGCTTCTGTCCAAAGCTATTGCGTTTATGTGCGATGAAAGAGAAATGAAGCCTGTTCTCACAATGCAGATGTCAACAACTGGCTAAATCATTCATCAGAGAGATCTCTGCTTAACAGGATCTCTGCGGGAATCTTGGATTTTTTTTTACATTCTGCAACAATTACAAAGAGAGAAAGGGGGATGACAGAAGTGAGGTGAGAACAGAATACAACTTTATTGTCCATAAAGGTGAAAATGTGCCTTTGGTCTATCTGGCAGGTCATTAAAACATTAAAACATACATATATATGCACATAAAAACAACACTGACAGTATGAATACTGCAAGTACAGTATACACTAAGAAAAACCTTTAGGAAAAAATATTAGAATTGAGCCCATTGCCTGTGGGATAAATGACTTATTATGTTCTTTGTAGCCAGAGGCATCCTGTAGTACAGAGTACCAGAGTTTAGCTTTAGAAAAAAGGTAAGGTAGAATGTCATCATAGTTGGTAGTTAGGAAGGCTTTTATGCACATTTACAACAAATATAAATGTGATGTGAAAAAGTCAGGACGACTATCCAACCTGGCCACGTGACCCTGCTACAGAGCGGAGTATGAAAGTGTGGAAACGGGTTCATGTTGAAGGGAATTTCAAGTTGACAAGTTGAAATGTCCTCCACAGCTGTCATGACGCCACACTGTCCTTGTCCTTTGCTCATCAAATACATGAACTGCATGTGTTTGTCTATCAAACATGCTAATCCTCTTATGTCGATATTGTCTTGAGTTCCCTGACAGAACACAACAAATAGCCTGTGGCAATAAATATTCATTGTAATGAGAAACCACACAGATAATGTTATGTGTGTTATGTGTTGTGTCTTATTGTATGTGATGTATGAACACAGCTGGGTGGAGAAAAGAAAAGTTCAAAGTAAAACCTGTTGGAAGCCAATGATGATGTAAAGATAAATAATAATTCTTATGTGCAAAAAGCGTGAAGGTTGAGTGTTGCATTGAGTGAGACTGAGAGATTGAGTAAAGGAAAAGTGTAGGCTGGCTGTGGCAGGAAGGAAAAGAAAGGGGAGGTGGTTGCATGTGTTTCTACTTTAGTATGCACGTCAAGCAGGGCTGAAATTAGTTGTGATTTACTGGAATGTGGTGCTTACCGCTCTCTGCTCCAGAACAGAAAAGGGGCAAAGAAGGTGCTAATATGCTCCTTCTTCGTCCCTTTTTGCTCGTTTTTAGATGAGGATCTGTTCATTATTTAGGAGCTTTTACACATCGAGACTTCATTCTGTCTGTCTTGCTAGAAGTTTGACTTTCAATTGAAGGTGATTTTAACACCAAACACTAAGCCTACTTGCCTGGTTGAGCATCCAGTTTCCACACACTGTTGTTATAAAGTGATAAACTGAACAAACAAGTACTTGCATATCATTTGAGCGGTTGAGTTGAGAGGGTTATTTCTTAAAAGAGTTTGTGTTTTATGATCAAGATGATGTCTGCTGTGTGTGTGTGTGTGTGTGTACATGCATTTATGCACTCGAGTAAAAGTGCACTGCAGATCTGCTTGTTTTTCTGCACCCACGATGAACCGCCTGCTTCCCTGCTTATATCCTCTGGCCGCGATGACTCAAAGTTATTGACTATAATCTCCAATTTATGAATGCTTGTATGCACACACATTCAGTATGTCCCCGAGTTTTGATTTTGAATCAAAAAAACAAAAAGAAGAAAAACTGTTTAATAGAGTAATGCAAATGTTCAGTCAGGCAGCCAAATCCTGTCCACCCACAGTCCGTTAAACCAGAGTGTTGTGGCCCGTATGAAGCTCTGGCCATGGTATTGACTCTCTAGCCTGCAGGCTTCTCTTCCCCCCAGGCCAATCAATTTGTTAGTCTGGGTCAACCAATGGTCCAATGGGTCCACGAGTTCTCCATCCACATACCCCATACATCCACAGCAACAGCCATGATCGATCATCAGTATCCTACCTCCTCCCATGATCATATCTGCCAATTCATTTCACCTTTTTAGTTACCACTTCCTGTAGTTCTGTGCATGTTGTTTGAATGACAGTTATCAACCTGTAGTTTTTTGTTTCCCTCTTTGCTCCCCCCCCTCCATCTCTTATAATTTCCTGTCTACAAAAATCTCCCCGCCGTTATCTACAAATTGTTCTGCCACTTAACTCCACTCTTCACCTATCCCCCATCTCTTTCCATCCTTCCAATCACCTGCATTGTGGCACACCCCTCCTTCTGCTTGTAGAGCGGTTGATCAGTTCACCCGAGACCAGTTAACCATACTTCTGCCCACTGGCCCAGGGGGAAAGCGGCAAGTCTCAGCCAGGTTAGTGACAACATAAGCCAGATCCTGGGCACAAAATGGGACCTGAATACATTTTCGACATTTGACACAGTGATTTGATTTATTCTACTCGACAAACCAAAGGTCAGCTGATAATTGATGGGACAAGAATAAAGTGCTAATCGTTTTTTTTTTTTGTTTTTTTTCCATTAAATACTCAAATAGCTGAAAATAAGAAGTAGGTAGGATGAAAATAGAGGGATTTAAAAAAGGGGAGCCAGGCAACATCAGACACTAATTCAAATCTGATTAATACCATGGTGTTACCAGGCTCTTCACCTCAACCAAAAAAATTGCAGTTTCTCATTTGATTAGATGATTGAAAGTGCCAGAGACAACTGTTTCTAAGTAACAAGATATTGTGAGATAAAATTTCATCAGTGGCCCCATCATTTTATCCTTAACGCAAACATCTCCCTGAATGGTCAATATGAGAAACACTCAAGCTGCTGTGGAGCTCGCAGTCATTAAATATGATTAACATTTTATTACTGTCTCACTTTCACCTCTCCGCATCACCGGCAGATGAGGAGAAGGGCTTATTAGAGCTGAGCCTAAACTAACAGCTATGTTTAGAGATCAGATTAATCATCAGATGAGTGAATGTGTGTGTTTGAGAGAGAGAGAGAGACTCAGGGTGTCTCTGAGCAGTCTACAGCTTTGCAAAAGATTATGAAATCTCACCCTCTGCAGTCATATTAACTGAGATCTCACAATTTCTCTCAGTCATCGTTAAGTTATTATATTTTATTTTATGATTAGGTAAAACATTGGTTAAAAAATGAAAACCTTGATAACCATCTATGTAGTAACTGAAAGTTTGCTGTAGAAAAGAAAAAACAGACATTGAAGGATGCTGATGGGAGCTGCCTGACAAGAGGGTGTTCTCTAATCATGGTGTACAATAGAAGAGCTTAGTTTAATGATTAAAACTTGTCAGGCTGATGAACATATGACTAAGAAAGACGCAGAGAATATTTGCATAGAGTTGGAGGCACTGTTGGGTAGATGAGAGTCAAAAGATGAACTGTCTGCCAACCTCCCTGAGAGAGAGGAGCAGAGGGGGCAGGCGAGACTTAAACCAAAAGAGAACACAGACACACACACAAAAAGACCATTAATACACTGGGACACATTCACAAATTAAAAACAAAAAGGCTTTATTGGACAGTACACAATAACAGTAATATGAACATTAACACAAGATCCCTTCACTTTCCCTAGAGATACTCAGAGAAAAACAGCAAATTATCACATTGGGAAACTTTGAACCATCTAGTGTTTGGCATTTTTGCTGGAAAAATGACAAAAACAAATATTATCTAAATAATTGCAGATTAATTTTCTGTCGATCGATCGACTAATTGTTGCAGCTTTAGAAATATGTCAGTTTGAGAGTTACTTCTGTATGTTGACTTGTACAACAGCTGCGTCGATCTCATGCACGCCTGTCGCCATTTTTCTGTCTATATTTTTCATGAATGTAGCTAGTTAACTAGCTAGCAATATAGGAAGATGATGTCCCCATTCTTGATCCCACCTACTAAGCTCAGATTGGTCAACTGTTTCTCCACCTGGTGGAAACTGTCGTCAGTAGGCACAACACCAGACCTATTTGAATCGCTGAAGAGATCAGAGATGTGAGCGGCAGTTCAGAGGTCTGGAACCAGCGGTTTAAAATCTCCCATAGGTGTTCTCCTAGGTTTGATCTGACACTGGGAATGCATCGTCATCCTGGAAGAGACCCCTCCCATCTTTGTATTGATTTGCAGTGACGAAGCTGACCCAGACCATACCATAAGAAAATGGCCCCTACTTGAATGGAAGAATTTTTAACTTAAATTTGTTACCCGTCTGTATGTAAAATTGTGAAGTCAAAAACATTTACAATATCAAGAAATCCAACAATATCCCCAAAGTATGGCCTCAAAACTTATCATAGGTAAATCTTTACGATTTCTGTTACTGTGTTCACCCACTTTCAAAATATTCTTTTTAATTTCAATAAATTAAATTAAATCCATCATCTCTGCCATGCATCAGTGCTGTGTAAACTTCTGCTAAAATTTGTTTAACCTGCGCACAGGAATATATTTGATTTCTTTAAGCTCAAAGAACAAGTGTTCAGGCCTGATTGTTGAAATCTCTTTGGTCAGACAGACAAAGGTCTGCCAACACATAGGGTTCAACATTAAACATTTATATGTACTATAATTACTTAAATTTGGACACAAATACTGTAGCTGGCTATTGATTTCAAACATAAGGGCTTCATAAGGGATTCTTTTTCCCCAGTTTTTGATGGTTCATCTAATTTGTTGTAGCTTATTTCGTGGCTTAACCAGTTATCTGTCTGTCAACAGGCCCTGCTACTTCATGTCTACATTTATGCTGTGAGTTACAGCCCAGCACAGTGTCTGTTAGTGTGTTTTTTGTTTTGTCGGTCCGTTTCGTTGAATACATTTGTCTGAGAGAGAGGAGATTGCAGCTAGCTACTTTCCATCTGCAGTCCCTGCCAGGTAAAAAGAAGTTTGTTAACTACAGTGGAGAAATCTGGCTCCTGAAACATGCTGATTGACGACAAGTTTGGCTAACTAGGTCTTTCAGTCCCTTACCTTTCAGCTTTTGACTGTTAAAGGGACCTAAAATAAAACTGATAATATCATTAACCTTGATTGACAATCTATCACTTGTTAATTATATACATCCAATGCCCCAAAGACATTTATTTATTGTTGAATTGGACTAGATTTCCTTTATTTGCAGATCATATTAGGCATTTATACACGGCCTGCACAATTTCACGCGCTTCTAGAGTTGAGTGTACCTCAACAAAGGTGTGCTAGCTGCTGCTAGTCGAGGTTTTTGCGAGTTCACAGGCTGAGGCAGGTAATAGGTTGCCTCCTCGGTGCCAGAGTGACTAATCCCCTGGACCATATGTCAGCGGCTTGTCAAGTCCAGAGCCAGTGCAGCAACAGGACAGAGCTATGCAGGATAGGAAAACACAGACACACTGTGCATCCGCATGTAAGCAGTCACTGGGCTTTTGAATCTTTAGTTACTTATCAGTAGATGATAGGTTTGTGTCTGGTTGGGAATTGTCATAGTAATATTTACAGAAGAGCACTGGTTAGTCACGGTGACGATAAGGAGTTGAAGATGAAACAGAACCTTTTTACTAAACTAAGGGGAGGAGGCTGTAGACCATCATGGTGGTCAGAGTGGAGCAGAGCAGTTTTAAGGTACAAGCCAGCTGCTGCTGCATCACAATAAGCTAACTGAAACTTGCTCTCATTCCAGGAGACAGCAGCGGTCTCAGGGAGGAGGAGGAGGAGGTGGCGGAGGAGGGAAGAACCAACCTCAGCTGATACAACAACAGTCACCACAGCACCAGAGGGATCAACCCCAACAACAGTCTCCAAACCTACAGCATCAGAATTTAACAGAACTGGGAGATAACAGAAACAGTAGTGCTGGTCGGCCGCCTCGTCAGTATCAAGGAGGACATGGGCAGCGCCAGGGAGGGCCGCCACACCACGGATATAGCCAGAACCGGCGTTGGCACCACAATCAGAAAGGTCAGGGGTATGGACAGATAAACGCTACAGGTGATAAAGGAGTACCCCCAAAAACAACCAAAGACAAAGAGACTGAGAATGTAAAACCGGGTGACGTGCAGATCAGACCACCTCAAGACTGGAGCAGTAAGAGTCCCAATGAATATGAGTCAACACCCAGTACAAATGCTTTCCCAGATCTGACAGTTAATAAGGAATCTCCATACCCACCGAGAAGTGGAAAGGCAAGCGAGGGCCGGTCGGAGCAGCCCAAAATCAGCTTGCTTCAGTCGTCAAAGGAGAGGCTGAGGAGGAGACTAAAGGACAAGGTACTGAAAAGCTGCTTAGTGCCTGTCAGTCAGTATTAAGGCAATCAGGACTAATGTGTATGTGTACACACACGCTACCATTTAGTCTGTAATTATACTTTCATTATGTTCATGCACACTCATACACTTTCATTAATATACCGACATATAGACACTTTTCTTACACTGCCTTGCTTTAGTCATTCATCTACTTAGTTTTACTTAGCATTCATATTGACACTCCCAAACTGGCAGGGAGGGGGAGTACATGTTCTCACTAAGGAGGTGAAGAAACTAAAGTGGCATTAGCTTAACAGTTTTTGATGTTTTCCACTGTGTGCACTAAACTGGCGAGTCAGCCAACTGTGTTGCTGCTCTCAGCTTCCTCATTCAACAGCTAACTCATTACCACCAGGAGTGCAAGCAGGCAGCAAGGCAGGAATTAATAAACGTATCCTCAGTCACACCAGTGAATCAATGAATCCAGTCTGAGAGCCAGGTTTTGCTTTCTTAGACTGTACTGAACTCAAGCAAATAATATATATATATTTTTTTTATTTAAGCAGTGTTTTTTTCAATTTATAGTTGGCATAGGGCTTTCACCTCAACATCCAGACATATGTTAACTACTGAATACATGTTAATTTGGTTAGTATGGTTACATGATGTGATTTGTCCATCACATCATTTTTTTTTCTTTGTAAAGTAATTTTCATATAGATCACTAAACCAAACTAAACCACTGGTGTTAAAAAGCATCCAGTTTAAAATTCAAATTAACACATTTGGAACATGGGTGGTGGCGATGAAATGTTAAGTGCAAATAAATGAAATACAACCACATTTCATCAGCACATTAGACTGGTAATAGCCTTTAATCTGTCTATCCACTCTATATATCCATGCTTTTCAAACTAGAGCAACTACTCCGTAAGAAATAAAAAGTCACACTACAATCAATCAAAATATATACTTTCTAAACTTACCTTTTTCATTGGGCCTAATTCACTTGCTTCATCATAATACGTGTGATGATCATTCATTTTTCCTTAATCACTGAAAAAGGTTGTGGTCCAACCTATGTTGAAATTGAATACTGTACTACCTACCGCTCATGTCCTACCCCTTCTTCTGCCTCAGGAAGAGGCACGTGTGGAGGTGTCAGGCTCCGGATCACAGAGCATGGACCGGCTGGTGGACCTTCTCAACAGCATGAGGAGCAACAGCAGCGGCGTGGAGCAGCAGCTGGCCTCTTTCATGGAGGAGGCTCAGTGTTCGGCGCGGTCCGAGGAAACCCTGGCTCAGGTGGTCAGCACAATCTACTCCAAGGCCGTGTCAGACAGGAGCTTCGCCGCCACAGCCGCCAAGCTCTGCGACAAGATGGCGCTGTTCATGGTGGAGGGGACCAAGTTCAGATCGCTGCTGCTCAACATGCTGCAGGTGAGAGTGCTGGGAGGGAATGGGTTAGTTGCAGGTGCAGCAGAGGAGAGATGTCTGTGCTGCTTCAAGCTTTCCTCATCTCTCCTTCAATATTTTCTTCAGTATTCAGATGTTTTTAAATCAACGCTAAGTTCCCTATTGACTAGATTTGATGAATGGATACTGTAGGTGCCAAGCTAGTGTAGTTATCTCTTACAAAGATACAGTTTAGATGCAGTAGAATAAATATTAAAACCCAGCCTCACATATCTGTGACACGTCAGTGTCGGGGTATTTGTCGGCCAGGAGTACACAAATGCCCAAAATATGTTTGAGGTCATTTAGAAACAGTCAGTACACATCTCGGTTACATTTCTTTAATAATCAAATTTACAGGATTGCTATCAAAAATTATTTGTTTGTGTTACGTGTTTGTTTAAAAAAAAAAATCAATTTCGGTATCAGCCTTAAAATGCTACTTTATCCTTCTACTCCACTCAGAGGGAAATATTGTACTTTTACTCCACTACATTTATCTGACAGCTATAATTACTAGTTACTTTGATTTTACATACAAAACCTACAATCAGCTTATAAATTATGATGCATTGTTATAGATTAAAGGCCCTGCAAAGTCAAACAGGTGTTTTCAGTTACGTTGCTGATTAGACCTGCTCAGGTCATGCAACAAAACTTGAAAGCAGGAAAGCCCCTGAAGTCCTGATAAAAAAAAAAAAAAGTTTTTATCTTGTTGCCAAGATAATAACTTGCGTGCACAAAATATTATCCTGTCTGCATAAGATTAAAGAAAAATCATGTTAGTACTTCTTCCAGTGCTGCTTTGTTGTTGTAGGAGACTGGCTACTGATTGAGCAATAAGCTGCTGTGTTGATAATGACAGAGCAGCTACACCACGGTTAAAAAACAAATTAACACTGTGATATGACTGTCTCTGCTCCTGTGTGCAGCACCACTGTTTTGAATCTCAGTGGATCTTGTTAGCTTCCGTTATGAATTAGAAAAAAGTGTTGTCTTCTGTAAATAGTTTAATGCACTTATTTTAATATATGTCACATTCTGATGCTTGCTTTCCAAAAACATTCATTTGAAATTCAGTGTGTTGGCTCCATTACCGCTTGACGTGGGATCTCCCACAGGACTCGTACTAGTCTGCAAGTAACGGTTGGTTTACAATAAAGTCACAATTAGTCCTGAAACGCTAAGTCAGTCGACAGAAACTGTTTCGATATTGAATCATTTACATCATTTATCAAGCAAAAAGGTCAAATGTGCTCTTGTTCCAGCTTCTTAAACGTGAGGATTTGCTGCATTTCTCTGTTTTTATATTATTGGAAATTAGATATCTTTGGATTTAGACTGTTAATCAGAAAAACAATCAATTTTAAGATGTCAACCTTTTGAAGGTTTGAAGGGAGATTGTAAGTGGCATTTTCCATTTTTTTTAATAACTTTTTATTGACTAAATGGTCAATTGAATTACCCAAAAACATATTGTCAGATTAAGCAACAATGACCCTGAAAGGTTTTGTATCTTTTGGATAAAACTACGTTTCCTTCTTTCACTAAAGTCTATTGCTTTACCTTTGTAATCCCACCCTGTGTAGCTTCCACTCAAATATCCCAAGAAATACGTTAGTTAAATAAGATGCTCTCAAAATGCCCTTTTAAAGCTCATTTAAGCTAGCAGTGCTTGATAATACAGTAGATGGGGTTTTTTTTGTAAACCAGTATTTTTTTTATACTGTATGTAATTTCAGTAGTTCCATTCAACCTTAGTTTTATGAGAAAGCACTTTCAAGTGGAAGCCAACTGTGTGTGTGATGTTGTAAATGTCAGTGGGCAAAGTAGCTAATCTAAACACCCAGGGGAGAGAGACCTGTTCCCCCCTTCACCCTCCATCCCTTCACTTAGCTGCACAGTTCCAGTCTTGCGCCCATGATGAAAACATCCTCTCAGCCGTTGTATATTTCACTGCCTCCCTCCCCCCTTCTCCCTCCCCGTCCCTCATGAGCTCTCTATTACGGTGCTCCCCCGTCTTATCGCCTCCCCTCACCCAGAACGACACGGGCCAGTGCCTCGCTACTTCTCCCTGCACACTTCCCCTCTCTCTCTGGCTTTCTAACCAATGCTCCTCCCTTTCACCCCTTGCTCCATCCCGAGAGTCAGACAGCCTCGCCAGAGCAGCAGACGGTCCAGAAGTAGGCAAACAAGACATACACGCTGTCTTCAGATGGCATTCAAGATCTAAATGTTAACCCACCTGCTGCCTGGCCATGTCTCCTTCTTTTCTCTCCCTTCACTCCTGCTCCTGTTTCCTTCCTTCTCCTGCAGATGCACTTTTCCACTACACTCCTACACTTTTCTTTTTTCTCCTTCCTTCTGTTTTTGTGTTTTTCCATTGAAACACCTCTTTCTTTAGATGTTGATATTTTTATCCCTAACCCAGCAGTAGCGTCTCGTGCCTTAATCCTTTTACCCCTTTTCTCAGCTTTTTATTCATTCCCCCCTTTTTCACAGCTGTGTGGTCCCTCCTCTTCTTTTATTCCGCACTTTAATTCCCATTTCCTAGCCAGCACGGACCCCCTCCTTGCCTTTGACATTTTGGCTTTTTGCTTTAAAACATTTTAAATGTCACAAGTGGGCTCATGAAGGCTGTCATTACCGATGTTGCTTCCAGACCCCTGGATCTCAATGTGGGGGCAATTAGTGTGTGACCGCTCTGCTTGTTAAAAGAGAGGGTTTGTTGTTGCTTTGATTAAACGTAGCCAGACTGTTACCTATGAAAGTCACTGTTTATTTAGCACAGTTAAGAAGAGCATGTGGCCTTTTTTTCACTAATGCTGTTGGCACCTTCCTCATTGTCTTCTTTTCTCAAATAAGTTTGTCTTTTCTGTTGCTAACACTTCAGCACTTTTCAACACTTTTTTTTTGTCTTGCTTTCTTAGATGTGTGTATCTTGCATTTTGCTGGCTTGTTGTTTAAGTGTTAAATACCGCAGCGATGTCCCTGGAGTTGTATAAGAAGGCGTGTGTAGTTTTTCAGTGTGTGGGGTTTGTTTGTTTTTGACAGTGTGAGGGAGTTTTTTTTTGTTGGATCCATTCAAGGCTGCTGATTCTGTGTATGTCTGTGTACGAACAGGCCTTCAGTGGAGTCTGAGAATATAAGCCGCTCGTGTCCACAGTTAAAGTTTCAGTTTAACCTGCCGTGTAACATCTTTACAAGTGCGCATTAAGCATTAACCCATATTAACCCCAACACTTTTACAGCACTGACACAGTTCACTACCCTTCACTTTCAAACCAAATTAACATATTCTCCTCTACTTCTGGCAGATAAAAGAAATTCAGGAATTTGTTTAATGTGTTTTTCAGCTGCTTTTTTGGCTTTAAGTACTTTAAGCTGTGAGGTTAATGTGTGCCACCTACAAAAACTCCCATCAGAGAGATAGCAAAGATGTTAATGGTGATTACCACTGCTGATGAATTTATGAAACACTTTTATATCCTCTTACCTACCGCCTACTTAGAAATTTACCAAAGCTGGATAGACTGTAGTGTGTCGGTGTATTTTTCAAACTTAAAATGCATCTTTTTTTTCCTTCTCCCCACAGAGGGACTTCTCCCGTCGAGAGGAGCTCCAGCAGTCAGATGTGGAGAGGTGGTTAGGTTTCATCACCTTCTTGTGTGAGGTGTTTGGCACCATGAGGAGCAGCTCCGGGGAGCCATTCAGGGTTCTGGTTTGTCCCATCTACACCTGCCTACGTGAGGTCTGTATCCAGATTTTTTTTTATCAATGTATGTCAACCAGTCAATCCCATTTATGTATTCCAGTAAGAGGGAAGCATTCAGCAGTGTCTATATCTTGTTTAGATCGATACGTGCACCACGTTTCCTGTTTTTGGCCAGACCTAGTCTAGACTCTAGACACCACAGTGGAGTTTGGTTAGTGGTGCAAACAGTCAGGACACCATCAGTTCCAGGAAAATTCGTGACCCCAGGCTCACTTCTCATCAGCTGGTCATGCTCTCTTACACACACACACCCTTGGTCACCATGGAAACCATATAGGGTAGCCACCTCAGACAAACAGTGAAACAGAAGTGGTTAACGACAGATGGAATATTGAAAGGGGAAGCGAGCAAGGGGAGGGGGGGAGAAAGAGAGAAGAGAAGAGGTGAGAGGAAGCAGAGGAGACTGTGGTCAGGTTGACAGTTACTGCAGAGGAAGTTTACTCATGGCATGACAGGTAGAAGAGAAAGGAGAAGGGAGCGGGAGATGACAGAATCTGGGAGTGACAATTGTTTTTAATGTGTAGTTTGAGATGCAGAGAAGAAATAATGGCGTGGTTGAGGCACGTGTCAGGTAGTTTTACCGCCCACGGCACTCAACGCACACCCTGCGTCTCGCTAACAAACACAACTAACGCCATCCACACCCTGTCTGAGCGTATGCCCAGGGCAATATCTCCGCTTATTAGAAGGCTCCGCAGCATGACCAAGGGTGTGGATGTACGGTGAAACCAGACAGAAATACACACAAACACACCTTCATATTCCAGCATCAACGGTGTCACATGTAGCCTGATGATGCTTGAGGTCAGAACACACCTGGGACCAATGTCAAAATATTTGTATAATTATATGTATGAATTTGTGTGCGTGTGCTTGTGATCACAAGACCATGTGCTTGTTCAACAATCTCTATTTCCCAGAGCCATTGTTTGTGTGTGTGTGTGTTTGCATATGAAAGCATATGTCTGCACGTGTGTGTGTGTATGGCAGCGCATTCTGCAGAACAGGATTAGGTAACAACTGAGGTGTGTTAGGACGTGTGTTTGGGTATTACATGACAGCTGTACATATAGACAGAGAATGGTAATGAGTGGTGATCTCGTCCCATCTTGACTCACACAACCCAGTAGTGTTTTTTTAAATGCCACAATCCACATAGATGCACTCAGTTAGATAATCCTGGACTAAGTGCACATTGAAGCATACCTTAAAATAAATTATAACACACCATGTTCACTTGCCAGAAATGTTCAACCTACATTTATTGATTTTATTTTATTTATTTATTTATTTATTTATTTTTTTGGCAACTTGGGGGCAGCACAAGCTGTAAACTGACATATCATCATTTTTTAAGTTGTTATGTCGAATGTGTTAGCAAACAGTTGCCTGTTTACACATTTAGCAGTTATGGAGCAATGTTTTCAGTCAATTTGGAGTTGTGTTTGTGTCTACCTGATGAATGTAAGGCTTTTTTTGCTACTAAATGCTCCGCTATGTTCACCAGCTAGTCGCTAACTTTGTCAGCTGTTTTGTCAGGAAGCGTACAATAGATTTATCCAAGTTTTTTCCGCTGAAAACCGCTACCTGCTGCGTCTGGAAAGGGTGCTTAAGAGCCGTGAGCGTGAACCAAAACAGTAAAGTTAAACAATGAGCTGAAACTCATTGTATTATTGCCACCATACATTATTATAAAAATATAGATTATAGCCACTTTAAATAATCCACATACATTAAGTAGATTAGATATTCCTCAACCATGTACGCCTTGAGGCACACTTTTTTGGTGAATGTTTTAGGCTCTTTTTCAGTTATGTTGTAGGCTCACTGTGTGAGATTTGTGAAGCAAACGTTTCCCTTTCTTTTGTTTATTGGGCTTGCTACTGTTTCAGCATGTTACTGTGGTTACATACAGTAGGCTGTTAGGAAACTTTGTGGTGAGTGTGTAAATTTAGAACAGTGATTGAGCCAAACAACGTGCATCAAACAGTTTAAATACACCTACTTTGGCAGAAAAGAATATTTACCCAGACCAAAAGTATAAAAGTATATAAAGCACAGCCTGTACTAAGCTGCACAGACAAGATGAAAAAACTGGATTCTTATTATAATACCTTACCTTTAACAAAGAGAAAAAGAACTAACAAACATGTCTTTCTTAAGGAGGAACAGTCCTACACAACCCAATAGTTGTGGAAAATTCAGAAGGTGGATAGCAGGGCACTTGAATTAACAGATAAAACTATCTTTCATTGAAGCAAATGACCTGCACGTGGCCCAAAGAGCCTTCATCAGGATATTGGTTTGCAGTTGCACACTGCAGAAAGCATGCACATACACTGTGTCTGGTGGTGACCTCAGGAGCTATTTATATTGTTCCTTGGTATCCCTATTTGAAAGTCAGCATGGGCACAATCTACTCAGAACATGCAGTGCATTAGGGCAGTGATTATGTACATGTAAAAATCTGTACCTTGAATATTCCGAGCATCAAGCACTTGTGTGTTATATTTAACATTTTGTTTTGCAGTTAATAAAGTACAGCACTGATGCGCTAGAAATAGAGTAATATTATGTAATATAACTAAGGGAGGTGCTGGTCCTGACACAAGACCTGCTGTTGCTATGCAACTATTGGAAACCCATTTAAAGTTGAAGTAGTCATAATTTTAACTTTGAGTGCTCTGCTTGTCATTAGTATCCTGATGAAACAGGTTTTTCTCTCAGCTCTCGCACATTCTTTCTTTCTTTTAGCGAGCAGAATGATGACAGGTTTCAACATAAACAAATATACATGCGTTTGAGTAATGAAGTCAAACGAAGCCTCAGCAGGAAATTTTAATGAATAAGGATGTTTTTCTAGTTGACTTCATTGAGTCATTCAAGGGGATGTTGGATGCATTTCTTCCATTCAGTGCTGTAAGAGGATCACAGCTGTCCTAGTTTTTGTTGCTTTTTATGTTCCTGATCAAATGTCCTTCGAATGAAAATACTGTAAATGGAAATCACAAAGAATCCCAAGGTTTCCCATTGCAGTGAGCTTTGTTTCTAGTTGATGTAACTAACGAGTTTTCAGCTTCAGCAGAAAGTAGGGATGCAATAAACTCGTGACAACACCGGTATTACCGATTACACCAGACCTTTTACAAGAAAAGATATTCGACGATGATCCTCAATATCTGTAGAGTGCTTACTTTGAACAAAATAAATGCTTAGAAGGTTGGTCACCTTCATCGGACAAAGTTTACAGATTGCCTCATTAACGTTATCAGGTTCCTGATTAGCAGTGGGTTTAAATCCGAAATATTGCCAAATAAGCAATATTTGCTTTTGCTTATCCTTATTTGCAAATCCTCCGCCATCGTCTTGTCAGTCAACTCTCCTTACACTCATCACGTGATAAGTGAAATCGGACTTCTTTAACTCTGTGCTGAGACTCTGCTGCTGCTGTACGGAGCAGACACTTTCAGTTTATGATTGTAGTGTCTGTCGTCCAACTAAGTATTTGATGAACGTGGGCGCTGATATGCAAAAATGAATTAAATGGGTTTATTTCTTTAAAAAAATAAAATAAAAGAGCAAAACGACAGTGTGGGCGCTGGGCAAGTAATGTAATCTGTGTGTAATCGATGTATGCCCGGACACCGTGCAACACCGACTACGGCGGCAAGCCTAGCAGAGAGACTCTGTGTGTTACATAGTCTAACAGAAACAGGATTTTTTTCTGCATTTAATGGTGTAGGGGAGAGCTATCGCACTGGAGAACCGACAGAGAAAAACACCTTATTGCAGTGGATAGGAGAACTGATTCTAGATGAGTATAGATTAGACCATCTTAAACGTACCCAGCAAAAACTTCACTCTGGGCTCCCCAGAGAACTCATTATGAGCTAATCCTGCTTGTCACATAGCTCTGCTACTCTGGGAACGACGAGACACGAGTTCCCACATCAAACAGCCACACTGTCACCACACCCGTCTACGCATACTGAGGAGCTGACGTCTCCGCGACTGCTGGGCCTGAATGATAGGTGGAATACCATTAAACTCGCAGTGTGGAAATAACAGGCCCGCTCGTGTTGAATGTGGATCGTAGCATCAGATGGTGGTGATCTTTTTTTCTTTTTCAGTTATGAAGCTTCAGACGTCATTTCCATGACAGTGTTTTTCTTTCTTAAAGCATGCGTTTAAGCAGACTGTAGTTTGTCTGTGTATGGAGTTCTACTGCAAGTGTTAAAATGAAGCACAGACTTTGGTTGAGTTATTTGGCTTGTATGCATGCAGTAGGGGGGGACTCCATCAGTTTGCCAGGGCACTTCTATATGAGGCCAACTGAAAAACAAAAACACTGTTATTCAGTTTGATCCTTTTTTGGACACTTGGGGCAGCAGAACCAAGTTGTGAACATGACTGACATATCATCACCTTTTAAGTTGATATGGCGAACTTGTTAGCAAACAGTTGCTTATTTACACATTCAGAAGTTACGGAGCAATGTTATCATTCATTTGGAGTTGTGTTTCTGGCCACCCAGCGAATTTAAGTCTAATATTCACTCTCTTTTAGCTCTGTTTTTGGTCTCTACCATCTCCTCAGGGAAATTTAGTTGCTAAATACTCCACTATGTTCACCAGCTTGTTGCAGGTAGTGTTCAGTGGGTTTTTAGGGCTTTTCACTGAAAACAGCAGCCTGTTACGACCAAAAACGACGCTGAGAGAGTGAACCAAAACAGTAAAATTGCTAAACAATGAGCTGAAACTCGTGATAATGCTCCGAAAAGCTGAGGGGAGCTGCAGATTCAGTTGATAATTCTCTGTATGTTCATCATTACGAGCGAACATTACAATCACAGATCCTGCTTCTAAAACACACTCAGTTCCTGTGTATTCACTCCATGTTCTCACTCGTTTTTTCCCCGTAACTCGGTGCCTGTACCCTGCATTTAGACCTTATTTTGCTCATTGTGCAGCAGGTCTTCTCTTCCAAGGTTTAATTAGACATCACTCCAGCAAAAAAAAAACAACAACAAAAAAACAACTCCCTGTTACTTCCTTTCCTTCTTTCAGGTTAGTCAAAGTAGCACTTTGGAACCAGACTTAAACAGCCTTAGAGCTGGAAAAGGAGTATTTAACCAAATTCCTTTCTGCTGTAATCTGACACTAGATGCTCATAGTCTAGTCTACCTCCCTTTGTCGCCATTTCTCCCTGCATTGTTTGAAAGCACCAGTTGTATGCCCATCTGTGCCTGGGGCCAGCGTTGGGGAGAAAGCCAGCTAGCATGTTTACCAGCTCCATGGTTTGTTTTTGGCTACAGTGTGTGTTTGTGTACAGTATGTGTGTGTGGGGGGGGTGTACAGTGTGCATAAAGCAAGCCTTGATGTGTGCTGGTTAGCTAGCTTGCCAGGATGAAAGCCTGGTGTGTTGACTTCCAAGATTTAAAATGTTAATGTAGAAAATATTTACAATCGGGGTTAGGTCTTTTTCTTTTTTTTTTTCCCTTCTCTTGTGAACTGACACACAAACACTTGCATTTGCTTAATCTCCCCACCCATGTGGCCTATAACCAAATATACATATCTGCTAGCCTTGTTAGGTTTTACTCACTGTGCTGGACTTCTTCACTTTGGATTTCTCGTTTTGTTTTATTTTGTGCAGCTCTTTGCTTTGCAGTGTCCCAGTATATTCATATAGTGTCTGTTCTTGTCCCTTTTCAGCTGTTAGAGTCCACAGATGTTAAGGAAGATGCAGTCCTCTGCTGTTCCATGGAGGTATGGACCACACACACACACACACACACACACATACACAGAGTTAATACTTGTGTCTTGATTGAAGCAACAGGCTGATTTGAAATTTGTGTAAGAGCCAGGCAACAAAATTAGATACAGTAAAACATCTTAACAAATGTAAGAAACAAATTCCAACATAAACATAAAAACTAACCTATTGAAGCCCATGTTTTATTCAAATGCACAGTACCGTAGCAACTGTGTTTATAACACACATATCTTTAATATTCCAAAGCAGTCTCCTGAGGGTTGTGAATAATAAAGTAGTACAGGTGAATGTAAGTAGAATTATGGATTAAATCAGACTTGGGTCATTGTACAAGAGCAGAAAGCTCTCGCCAGCAATGATGTGAAAGTACGACAGAGCAAAGAAAGGTAAGCTCTGGGCCTGGTTCTCCAAATGTGGCTTAACCAATTCCAGCTAACTTGCTGTTATCAGTTATTTTGAGTTAACAGTGCGCTCTTATTTTGAAATAAAGGCAAAATGAGTAGAGAGTTTAAACCATGATCAGCATCTGTATGATTGGTTGAGTGCTGATTATGTGATTGCAGGTGTTGGGAACCCTCCCAGCATGCACTGGGGCAATAGATCCATTCAGAAGTCTAGTTTTATGTGTGTTCCTTCATTTTGTTTTACATTTAGCTCCACAGTGTTTCCACACTTTGATCACTGTTATATTATGAGATATTACCGCTAAATGTGGTCAGACAGCAAGTGATGTTGGTGCATGATTGGACTTTCTCCCTGATGGATGTGCAGAAACTTAAGTGATAATCATAAGCCTGCTAGACAAATGAAACTTTATTCAAGTCTCTTTGAAAAGCAGCTTTAATTGCATAAACTGGCTCCATTGGTCTTTTAACTGTCAGAATATTTTAGTTGAGTTTGTCTTTTTGCTCAGTTTCTCAAACCAAATTTGGATTTTTAATGTACAAACTTTTATTTTGTTGTATATTTGATCACATGTAAGTATAGGTGACTCTGTACATATTAGTGATTTTCTCAATAACCTGCATGTTATCTTTTAAAATCATTATTATATCAACACTCTTTCATTATACATCTAAGAAAGCGAGCCATTTGTATTTGGGGTTCACCCCAAAACCTCTTGGTTATGATCCAGCTAACTGTCGATATAAGCCTGCACCTTTGCAGATTTGGGCTTAAGGACTTGTTGCTCTGACAACGGTTCCAGATTAATTTTAAACCAGCTTCGAAAAAAATCCAGACCCGCGTCAAATCGTCAACAGTCTAATCTGGATAACTCAGTTATCCATGTACAAAGAATGGGACCCTGGTTGGCAAACAAATCCCAGATGCTCGCAAACACAACCGCATCCTTTGCAGTCTTGATTACTTACCAGCAGACTCACACACACACAGCTCCATGGCCAGAGGGTGTGTGAACCTCTGCTGTCTGACTGTATCCACAGTAACAAGGTGCCAGACGTTGTGTTTCGCTCCCAGTAAGACACAGACACACACAGACAGACACAGACACACACACACTTTGTCTGACCTCCTGCCTCCCTCTGTCCCTTTCCTCTCCTCCAGTTGCAGAGCATGGGGCGTCTCCTAGAAGAGCAGCTCCCAGAGATGATGATAGAGCTTCTAGCAGCCGTCAGGGACAAGATGCTTTGTCCGGCCGAATCTCAGCTGACCCGGTCCCTCCTCATGGAGGTCATCGAGCTGCATGCACACCGCTGGAGCCCCCTGGAGGCTCTCACCACCCAATACTACAACCGTACCATCCAAAAGCTCACCACCACTGCCTAGGTGCCAGCTCCCCCAGGAGGAGAGGAGACAAGCCCCCCTGACGCCCCGAGGAAACGTTTTCCAGTTGAGCATCAATCTGCTCTTCTAGTTTTACCAAAACACAGGAATTTAATAATAACGTCACTCTCTTACCTAAATAAATACATGCTTTACGTGGGTATTGAACTTGACTGTGCAATTCGATCATTTCTCCACGATAGGCGACCACTGCCACAAACGAACCAGACACTATCTACCAAACAGGTGGCCCCAAGCCATCAAGGCAACACTACATATGGCGTTCAATCAGTGAAAAGCGTATATGACACACGTTTGAGAAAACAGTAACATATATATTATATATGGCCAGAAGGGGCGTGCTTGGCCACACAGAGCCCGGGAGGCCGCGAGGCTGTGTCTGCTGAGGGATAAAGGAGGGAATAGACAAGAGAGGGGTCACACAGGGGAGAGGAGGAGAGGGCAGCAGCCTGCCTGTAGGGAATAGAGAGATCTGTACCCAAAGATGAATGGGAGGGGGGGTGTCAGGGTAGTCCGTGTCAGTCTCTTCATTGTGTTCATTTGCCCACCACCCTCCCCTTCTCTGTTTCTTTCTCCTCCCCCCTCCTCTGTCTCTCCGTCAGCCCCTGGGGTCTGTGTGGCTGATTAAAAGAGGAGGAGGCGGCGGCAGGGAGTAGACACGGTGCTGTCTGTCTGGGCCGTCTGCCCCACCGGGCCAGGGACCAGGTCAAAGGGCCTCGCCGTGGAGCTCCCCAGCTCCCACAGCTCCTCCCTGCCTTTGTTTCCCCAACTCCCCCCCACCCCCCAGCAGGAAACCTTTTTGTGGAGATGAGACAGCGGGCCTGCTGGGCCAGGCTGGGCTGAGGATAAGGATCAGGCTGGCTAGAGTAGGGTGGCAGATGGCTGCCTGAGCCCATGTGAGACGACACACTCCTAACACACCCCTCTGGCACCCCAGCTCCCTGCTCCCCGAGCTCGGGCCAGTGTCACCAATAGAAGCAGTAGAAATATTGCAGTGGTGGGGGGCAGCATTAGAAAAGCATTAAAATAGACACTGCTGATAATTCTTTTGTTTTTGTCCTACAGGGGAATGTCTCTTCTCCTCTGTTAAGCCGTGCATGTCCATGCTTTGTTAACCACATCGTTGATATTATTTTTTTAATCATTTAGTGTTTTCATTGTTTTTCATTTCATTTTGAAGTCTTGTTTTTTTATGGTAAAATGTATGTATGAAGTATTAGTGGTAGGCCTTATTGCACAGGTTTGATTTGTTTTGCACTGTTTTGAGGAGATTTGCTTTAAAATTCAAAAAAAGCAAAAGTTTGAACTTGAATCAGTGCTTGTGGATTAATATTTAAGATCTCAGTAGTGAGAGAAAATGGGTTGAGCATAGTGAGGGATTTTAGGATCTTTTAATGGACTGGTGGCCTTGTCAATTATCCATTTTTATAGGAGGTCTCCTGTTTCGGGGCTTGCTGGGCCTGCTAAGGACTGAACAGTTGGACTTATTCACATCATTCTGTTGCTGAAAAAAAAACGAGGAAAAAAAAAGTGATGTGACAAAAAAAAAAAGCATGGCGCACAGAGAAAAGGAAGTGAAATGCTTCTTTAAAATGTTCTCCTACTCAAGCCATTCTTTGCAGTGGACATTTTGCAAGTGTTTAATATCGACTGTATTTGATCTTGTTTTTGAGAAAAAAATGACAACTATTAACCTGTGTATTTGAAGACGACAATGACAAAAAGAAGAAATCTTATTGTATGACCTCATTAGCTAGTCATATGTGACCCTTATTCCAGCTAACGTGTGAACTATGATATTGACGTACCAAGCCAATCATGTACCATTTGTAAATGGGCTCTATATATAATCTGCATACAGTATATTTACAAGTATTTAAAAACATTGAAATAGAGGGGGATAGTGCAGCAGGGATGTTACACACAGGAAAACTGTGGTCGTGTGGCTAGAAGTTGGCCTTCCCATGCATTTCTATCAGGAACTAGCTCATTGTTTGGGAGTAGTCACACACACATACATGCACATATGCACATGCATACACATATGCACATGCATACACATACTTAGTTTCCCATTGGATCTCTGTGGGCAGTTTTAAGTGTTTTTATATTTTTTTCTCTGTCTTGCATCAAGAATTAAGATCCTGTGTGGTAGAAACACACCCCAGAAGAGTTAGATGAGAAGGGTGATTTAAAGCTCACAAATGTTTTTGGAGGTGCAGCCTAATCGTCTATAAGTGTGTGTCTGCTTAAAAAGTGATTTGTTTTATTGTTTTGTTTTTTTTGTCTTTTGTTGTCTTTATTTTAATTCTAGGTTTTTATTTAAATTATATATATATATACACACATACATATATAAACACACACACAGACACACGCACACGTCTGGTGGGTTTTCAAGACATCTAAAACAGTTGTGATACCTAGCTTGCTGGCAAGTGTGTAAGTGTGGTATTACCGTGTTTTAGTTTATGAAAAGAAAACAAAAACCCATCGGTGAGTTTCCATTATGCAAAGAGCGACTCGCTCGCACAGCAGATGGGGGCAGGTGGGGATCGCCCCCCTCGTCTGTGGCGCTGGAGCCTCCCCACCCCGCGTGCCCTTAGACCCCTCTGCTCGGGTCCACATGACTCACTCGACGATTGAATGAGACGCACCTTCATTTGCATATTCTCATAAATATTGAAAAAACGGGGCTCCGGTCGGCGCACAGACAAGCTGTAGATTGGCAATAGTGGGTCATCTGTGAGCTCTTGTTTGTTTTGTTTTTCTAAGCAACTGAAAAATAAACTAACAGGAAAAAAAAAAAAAAAAAAAAAGATGTGACGGAACAAACTGTGGTGTGTGTTTCTGTCTGCTCACTTTATAGCACGGTCACATGGAAAGTCAGTGTGGTACCATCAAGATATTTCAGATATCACAAAGGAAATACAATGGCGCACACACTGTTTCCTCTGACGTTACCAGATAGACTGCGTAACTAATGTTGGCACCACAGGAGGTCATTATACTAACAATTCATACATGTGCACACTGGAACTCATCTACACGTCTTCGCCTTTACATCGTCACACATTAAACAGACCACACTTCAGAATTTTAACAACCGTGTGTGTTGCAGCCCGTCCTTGGCCAATGATTTGCCTTTGGTTAGCCCTGACGCATGCCTGGGGCTCCCCGACTGTGGGCATCCCCGACTGTGGGCATCCCAACGGGAGTTCTCAGTGTCTGGGTTGCCTCCCCACTGAGGACCCCGTCCCTAGAACCTATAGGACGTCCTTCAGCACTCGTCCACATCAATGATCAACCTAATCCCATGTGTCAGAATATTTAAATGCATTTGACAGTGTGAAACACACTTTTAAATTTGCCATCAAAGCTTTGTTTCCTTATTCTCTGTTGTGCCCTTGACAGAAATGGCTTCATGACGATCGTTCCATTTCATTTAGAATCACAACACGTGTAAGCTCTGCTTTTTAACAATACACACAGGGACAATAGGGAAGATATTATACATTAATAGACCAACTCATGAAGCAAAAGCAGTGTAAAGAAAGAAAAAAATCATTCAGCTGGTGAAGTGGAATTAAGAGCGGGACAAAATAAGTAAATGTGAAGAAATGTAGGAGGAGATGCAGTGAGGAAACGTATAGGTATATATAAATGACTGGAGAGAGAAATTACTGGATTTTGGGACACTATCGGGGAGCCTATTGAGGAATAAATGCAAATGCTGGAAGAAAGACAGAGCCGGCTCTGCCTGACAATTAGCATCACGGTTAATTTGGCTCTGTGCAGTGAAAACAGACAGTTGAACAGGCACGTTAGCCCTGAGGGAAAATGTCTTGCTGGCTGGCTTTGCTGCTGGAGCCAAAACTGGTAAGATACAGTAGCTTTGTGTCCAGTTTAGAATCAGATTGCATTACAACAAGATGGTGTTATTTGTCTGCAAGCAAAGTGACACAATGAGGGGAAAATTAAGGGGTCTTAAAGACTGGCAGATGAAAGGAAGGACTGTAGGCTATGTGGATTGATGTAGGCTGTTTTTATCGTTGAAGTTTCAAATCAAAATCTTTGCAAAGGTTAGTGATGTGGACTAGAGCTGAAACGATTAGTCAATTAATCAGTCACTCAGAAGAAAATTAATCAGATGACAATCATTTCGAGCAAAAACGCCAAATATTCACTGGTTTCAGCATCTCAAATGTGAATTGCCTTTTTTCTCTGTTATATATGACAGTAAATTAATATCTGAGTTTTGGACTGTAGAGTTGCAAAGTGGCAGGAACTGCTGAAATTCTTCTCTAAACAATATCATTAATGTTAATATAGCAACACGGCACTCTCCTGAATAATGCAACATGTTATGTTATACCCATGAGCCTCGGCTGCTGTTGCTACGGAGAAGAAGCCAGTCAAAGGCACAAATCAGAGCGGTAACAAATTCCAAATGTTTTGTTGCTGAATTTGTGAATACAAAACGGCGCCATAGTTGCCAAATTCATCCATAATTGACCCAGAATCCAAAAGTGAATTGATTCACATTATCATTGTATTATAATTTTTCTCAACACTGTAATCCCTGTAAAACCTTCAGTATTTTACGCTCTGTGATTGGATGTTTCTTGCCAAGATGCATCTTGGGAGTCAAAGTTAACTTCTAACACAAATCTTTTTATGTATTCAGGCCTGTACCTTTGAATTTTTAATCAAAGAACAGACATTTTCTAGCGCAGTTTCTTTTTTGTGATGGACATTTTTCACCATATTCTGACGTTTCATAAGCTAAACCATTAATCGCTTCATCAAAAAAAATGAATCTAATGAAAATATTCAGTAGATATAGTCCTAATATGGACTACAGGAGTATATTTAATTATGCTTCACCGCACCATATCATATCCTGAGCTTTCTGTGCTGGCATTGATGGATGAATGGATTTGTGTGTGCGCGCAGGGTGACTCACACCAGTGCCGTCACATTGTTTGAGCCAGACAAAAGCAGGCTGCATCTCAGTTGGCCTTGATGACGAACCAAAGACCAGGAGGGAGGACACCCGCATTAAGATAACTGCTTACACACTCAAACGCACTCAGACACAAACTTAAACAACACACACGCCAGCAGATCTCCTTGCGGACGTGTCTCGTATCTTCAGTTCTCTGATGGCTCACACATTGTGTGTTTTAGACCTTTGTTTTTTTGTGTGTGCGCGCCCTCCCGTCTGCACAGTGTGCGTCTTTCTATGTTTGATCAGCATCACAAACAAACTGGAGGAGAGTACTGCAGAATCTATTCTGTTTGGTCCGAGGGGTACAGAGGCCAGATATTGTGTAAAACAAAGTGGAGTTAAAACACACAGAAGCATCCC
This sequence comes from Macquaria australasica, assembly GCA_005408345.1. Classification (NCBI taxonomy): domain Eukaryota; kingdom Metazoa; phylum Chordata; class Actinopteri; order Centrarchiformes; family Percichthyidae; genus Macquaria; species Macquaria australasica. The sequence goes on along the minus strand of SEMN01000025.1, from coordinate 99,434 downwards.
CAGATGTTTTCCTACAGTACGCTTTGCTGTGGGAGAAATCAATAACTGTGGGCTACGAAGTGGTTTTAGCTCGCTCTCTTGACCTTTCCATCTCGGCAGCAGCTACTGCACTCTAGTTTATTCCACTGCCCAAAAAACAGATCCTATCTCAACTATATTTGGATTCAGACATTTTAGTTGGCTATCATGTATTCATTCTGGAGTCTAATGTGGATCTCTGCACTACATTTCTTTATTAATAGTACTTTTAGTACCACTTCTTTATGGCTGCTTCCAAATTAAATCTCTGTGTCATTTCCACCTATATGCCTTTACATTTGGCCATTTACTTGGTATTGAATACTACTCATTTCTCGTTGTTTATAAATGCATTTACTTTGTAAAACTGAGCTAAAATAAGACTAAATCAACAGACCAAGATATGACGATAAAATGCGGACAGTGCCACATTTATTATCTGACAGTCTTTTGTATTTGGCTTCTCTGTTGGTTGTGTCTATGTAGTAGTGTTGTTGCTGTTTATGTGTTTATTGCCCCAACCCTTGAACAATAAAAGTTTAAAAAAAAAAAAAAAAAAAAAAACTTCTCACAATTAGGGACTGACAGGAAGTAAAGTGTCAGTAGGCACATAAAGTGCCTATTGAATTGAATAAAACACCAGAATATAAAAACTTAACTAGCACAAACCTAAAAAATATTAGTGCACACGCACTTTTTATATCAAAATGATAGTTTTTTGAGGAAAAGTAAACCTGATCCCAACCAGAGCGGAAACTGGAAAGCTGTATTCCTGCTTCCTGGACTGGCAGCGGAGGAAATTATGTCACAACCTGCCCACTTCCTGAATGAACTGTTTCAGTGGCCCTTTCGGTGGAGAACCTGCTGAGTCTGTAAATCAACCAAATTATTGGTTTCCGGGGCTGTGAAAGGATCACATCACCGTTCATTCATTTGCACCATCAGATACTGGGGGGATCTATTCAGCCTAAAAAGGATTTCAGCACCTCCATTCAACAATATCATAAACAAATGTAACCGACATCAAGGTACGGCAATTCACCTATAGCTTAAATGTCAAAAGAATCAATCATCTACAGAGATACATTTATCAAAAACAACAAATATCTGGAGGGAAGAAGAGACTATGCCAGCAAGAAGAATAAAAATCAATTTTGATTTACACATTAGTTATCAGATATTTTTACAACATTGCAAAAAAGCAACCGAGTCCTGAAAGTCTTATTTTCTTAAAACATATGAAAAACATGCCTGTGTGGTGAGATCATTTTGACCTATTTCCAGAAAAATGTTTTTTTTCCAGAATCAAGTGTAATTTTTCTTGATTCAAGTGAAACAATCTGCCTTATTCTGTCCTGTTTCAAGATACATTTCTAGAAGATTTTAGAAACAGTTTCATTTGTATCAGAACTAATCTTTGTTATAAAACGAGACTGAGTCTACAGCCATGTAGGCACAGGCACAGTGATGCTTTGAGATAAATGCTGAAGTCAGCATGTTAACATGCTCACATTGACAATGCTAATTTGCTGATGTTTAGCAGGTATAATGATTACAATGTACACCGTCTTAGTTTAGCATGTTAGCATGCTAACACTTGGTAATTAGCGTTAAACACAAAGTACAGCTGACGATGATGGCAATGATATTAGTTTTGCACGTAATTGGTCATAAACCAAAATACTGAATGAGTTAAAAAATTTGACCCGATGACGGCGCTAAATTAAAAAGTCAAGGGATCACCAAAGTCAGTAGGCTTCATCCTCTGGGGACCATTAATGTCATGGAAATCCATCCAATAGTTGCTGAGATAATTGAGTCTCGACCAAAGGGGTGGACTGCCCCAATAGACTGACATTCATTCTTCTTAGGACTCAATAATAGACAAAAATGACTCAATAATATGCTGATTTTTCTACACTGTACAGTGCATTGTGGAAAATGTCACTCAACAGTTTCATTATACAGTATGGATGAAAAAATGGCCATGCATTATTGTACTAAAACACAAAGAGGGGCCTTGTGACTCCAGGATGTGTTCTTGTTAAAGGCTCTGTGATATAATGAACATACATTATATGGACAATAGTGTATCTGAGTGACGCACTAGCCATTTCAGCCCAATGAATGCATAACACACCTACAACATTATTTCTGCTCCATAAATGTGAATTGCACGCTTTCATGTATGCCAGTGACAGGTCTTAAAACAGCTTGCTTTTAGGTGAGGAAACATGACGTCTTTGTTGTTCAGGAGCATGTGTGCCCTTGCAGTGGACCTGGCTGAGAAGTGTGCTGCAGTAGGCTACTCTCACTTTGTTGCTGCCAGCAGCAACACACACGCTGCCAACGTCAACAGACGGATCTTCATACAGGGAGAGAGGAGAGGAGAACGAAGGTGAGGGAGAGGGGCAAATAAAGAAAAGGAAGAAACTTCAGACACTGAAACTGGAGAGTTTCACAGAGAGGAATCAGTAGTTTATGTACAGCGAAAACAAACCGAGGGGAATCATAAGATCATTGTCTCTCTCTGCCTGTATCTCTCTTGCAAGGTTCATCTCAGCTAAATGCTGTAATTTATGAGGAATGGCGTGTGTGTGTGTGTGTGTGTCATTTCCGAGCCTGACCAGACCAGCCACCCAGAAGTGTGTCTTCCTTTGTGGCTGACAAGCCAGCGTGAGCAAAGCTTCCGCTGTGAGCTGTACTCAGTGACGGATCACTCAAGCAGAAATCAACATACAAACACACACACACACGTGCACACACACACGTGCACACCATAATTAGAGACAGGAGAGGGACATGGGTAACATCAGCAAAGCCTCTGCTGCTCACTGGAGCAGAAGTGAACACACACACACACACTGCAGCCGTTGGAGGTCGACGGAAGTGTCCGCAGATAAGCAGTGGGAAGTAACACCTGATGTCTTTGTTGCCAGGCTCCTGCCTAGCGACTGTCATTGTGGCAACCTGCTGCGACAAGCACGACCCTGTCGCTAGGCAACCTGAACTTCTGCAACTGATAGTCGGAAAGTTCTGTGGTGAGAGCAAAACTGAAAGACAGAAAAGGAGGGAAGTACAGAGGACTGGATTCAGACCTTCAAGAAACGAAAAAAAAGGAATAAAAACACTAAGCACATGAAGGTCTGTGAACAGCTTATCAAAGAAAGAAGTGAAGCACAAAAACAGCAAGGACTGACGTTTCAGCCTGAGTGTGTCTTTACTAAAACTGCTGCATCTGTCTGCCTTCTCCTGCTTTTACAGACCCACTGCCCTGCGTGCCAGCAGTCCTTTGATTTGTGAGGTGGCATGCTGTGCAAGGCGTGTTCCCAGTATACTGTGTGTGTGTAAACACACATAAAAGAGCTCAGCGCACGGCCAGTGGCTCACATGGACTCTTGTACAAGACACTGCTGTACTGAATACACCTAATCTACAAAACCTGCTTCTTCAGACCCCTCCATCCTGAACATTACATGTATGTTGTGTCAAGTGTGTGTGCCTCCCTGTTACCCCAGTTTGTACTGTATTTTATAGCAACATGACTACATGCAGTACAATTTTTTTATGCACAGCAACTGTATTTCCACAATTATAGTGAATAAAAGAGTCATAATATCAAGATTTATCTTCATTACCAAGCTGCAACTAATTACTTAGTTTAGTTATCATTTAATCTATTAATTAATTTACTATTAAATAGATTAATTGTTATGTCTGTTTAATGTTTAAAGTCTGTTTTTTCTTTTGTCTGACCAGCAGCCAAGGACATTTATATAACGAAACACTAAAATAGGGATAAAAAACAGTAAATTCTCCCACTTTAGATGCTGGTATACGTATGTTTTACATGTCATATCTGGACCACTTTGCTCAGCCAGTTGTCATGGTGAAACGGATGCATGTTTTTATATCCACAAATTAAATGACACCATTTATAATAATATATGGCTAGATGAATAAGGTTTAGTTTATCAGAGAAATATTCCTACGTTGAATATTTGAATGTGCTGCATTGATCACTTTAGACTAACAGAGCCATGTTTATACAGTGGTAGTAAATGTGAACACAGTCACTGACACCTCAGGAGCTAAAACAAGTTGTTAAAAAAGTCAGATTAACCTGACATGTCTAATAGTGGCAGAGGATGATTCAGAAGGTTAGTCGGTGGTAGCGCTACACCCCTAAATATAACTGCTGGTGGCCAAACTGTATCAGTATTGGCATTATGTGAATACTTGTGGTGTGTGAGTCAGGGTGATTTTGACTGGTGAGTGTCAAACACCCACCAGTTCCGGGCATCGCTGTAGTCTCTCTGTCTAAATGATGCTGCGTTACAGGGTGCTGTACTACACAATCCACTATCAGTAAGGATGCATTCATCTGTATTTGCAAGTGCTCACTTTAACAGGAATTTGATTATCGTTCTAAATATTATATTTATATTAGATGATCAATTCTAAAAAGAGATCGCGGTGACTCTGTGCAACTTTTGCTTGGACCAAAAGCAGGAACTTCTAGTGAGGTGTATTATTTCATATTTTACCCTTGTTATAATATCTTTGAAATATGTAGTTGTGACATGCTAAAATGTAGCATAGCAAAGGCATTTCACTTACACAGCAATATCTAACTAAAGTTAAATAAAGCCACTGGTCCTACCCAACCAAGGCTGTAGCATAGACTGTATATAAAGATGGACAACGTGTCTCCACTTCCTCCTACTGTACAAAAATGAAGCCAAAATGTCTCGGATACGGGAGCTGCCATCTTGCGCTGGTAACGTCATTTGGAGCCAGAGTCATCGAGTTCCCGCCTATACACCCGCGCGAGCACACTCACAGTTGTCAATCATGACGTGACACCCCGTTTTTATAGCATCAAATAATTAATTAAAACCAAACTTATCAGAAAAAGGAACACTTGAACACACATCAGCATGATAAGAACTATCTAAAATGACAGAAATCATCTTTGGGAAAAATTTATTTGATGTGTACTTTGACTTTTCAGTTTGGCCCATGACGGGTCATAACGGTCTATAAACCATGTTTCTTTTAATTAATACACAATAAGGTAATACTAAATAAAATGTGGATGGTGCAAAACAGCTAATAAGCTACGATAGCTATATTCGTTCCCTCAAAGGTTAGCACTGTAAAGATTGTTTCCTATTGGTCAACAGCGCAAACGTGGGTGCGAAAGTTCACCAAAAGAAACATTAATGCAGACTGTGACAGAATCCACTGATGGCGCCGATTCCTTTAAAATTTTCTAAATGTAACTGTTTAAATGCTGGTGTGACCAAGCCTTAAAGAATATGTTGTTGCTTCATTAAAATTTCACACAGGCTTTTTTACATTGCAAAGAGAGATTAGAAAATTACATTTTTCTTACTGTGCTGCGTCCAAAAAAATAGATTAAAATTAAGCTGTAGCCAAAAAATATGGTGGAAACATCTGTTGTACTTCTTTTTCCAGCTCGCAGGAGGCTGTAGCCGATCACAGCATGCAGATAAACATACAACCACTCGCTGCCACTTTCACCTCTATCAGTAATCCAGAGTGCCAAATCCACTTGATTTGGGTGTTTAGGTGGAAAATCTGAGATGCTCCCCGGCTTTCACATCAAGAGCACTGCCTTACATTTCCACCCCGTTTTCTCTTTGAGATTTGACTGCTTTATATCATCAGCCTGAGATTTGTAAAACATAATAGTAATATCCAGCAACGCAGAGACTGTGAATGTGCTGTGACTCAAGGCCAATACAAAGAGAATAGGTAGCATAATTACACTGAGATGAGAGCTCAGTTAATTAATCTAATTAAGAGTATTGTTGCAAGCGTATCAGTTCACCACAACATTTTTGGTTTACTTGTACTAGGTGAGCTTTGAAGTCAGCTAACAAAAGAACAGTAAAAAAGTGAATTAATAAACAGAAAACAATTGGCTAGTGTGTGAATTATTCAGAACGTCTTCATTATTTCTGTTTCCACTCCAGCAGGTTAACCTCTCTGAAGTCTTTTATCTCACAGTAGATCCAACACTACACTAGTTGTTCTCGTCTTGTTTTTTCCCTTCATCTTCTCCCCACTCCCTCTTTCCCTTCCCATTCCGGTTTCTTTTTTACTTGTATATAACCATGCCCACATGGCACCTACAAACACACACACACACACACACACACACACACCACACATACAAAGACACACGGCACACACTGAGATATTAGGTACAGTAGGCGTCTTTACACATATAGTCTTCTGGTCTCCTAGTAACCAAAGTTGGTGCAGCCAGCAGTAGAGCAGCTGTCTGCTGTTTTGTTAGCTGTCGTCTGTCTGACTGACTGAGACCATGACGAGATTAGTGTGAATACATTTGGAAACGCATCTCTTTCAAAACAAAGGTGATGTATGACTGTCACGTGACAAACCTTTCACAAACATGGCTGACATACAGAGTGCTGACAGATTACATTAAAACCTGAATAAATGAGTGGAGAACCATAACAAACGCAGATGCCTCGGTGTACGAGGGGTCACAGATTGCTTTGATGAGTATGATATTGACCGACATGTTAGGCAGCGCTCTCAACACTCAATTCATTCAATGTTTATACATTCAGAAATTATATTTTACATAGTAGTTTTAGTGGTGGAGTCCGCCGTTACTCTGCAGGAATCAGATTACCTAAACACGATGGACGCAAATCCACGGACGGGTCCTGGCTGGGGGTAGATCAGATACGTCTCTAATAGCAGCAGGACAGAGAGGCTTTTTAGACAGCAAAGATTACAGCTTAAAAGTTGTAAAAATGACATTAGAAAAGATTATTGGTGGACATCATGGATATCGAAGAAACCAAGTTTCAATGACCTAAGTAGGCACACTGCCTGCTGGTGAATAGTAAATGGCAGCTGTGTTTTTGTTGTATCCTAATGAATCAATCTTTGTTAACCTCTTTGTTTGTTAGCCTCACAAAAGGTTTCAGCTATTAAGAGCAGTCATAGATGCTCATTTATCCTATCTCTAGTAAAGCATTTTAATTTTTCAGAAAGACGAGTGAAAGAAACGAGTTACAGAAGCTAGTGGAGAACGGTAGAAAAGCAGCTAGACAGGAAGTGGCGTCAGAATTTTGGCTCTCTATTGGTGTTTCATCCCCCCAGTAGAGTTCAAGAGATTTAATGAATCCCATGACAAGGAGCATTGAAGCTGTTCTGGTGGCTCATGGTGGCCCAACACCTTACTAAGACACTTAATGTTTTGTAAAGGTTCTGTATTGCCAGTAATGTTAAGAAGCCCTCTTCCTGTCACTCTGCCCCAGTTTATTTTGCATTTCAGTGCAGCTGAACCAGTAAAGGTTTTGTGATGATATCTTTGTCTGTTTCGTTCCAGTACTGTGTGATTGTCCATACTGATACATAACTGTTTAGACATTGAGTGTGGACAGAAAACTACAAAAGATCAATCAATAAGAACATAAAACCATACAGGTGGGGGGTTTTTTCCCTCTCACTTGTATGTCATCGTCTGTGTTTCCCAGAGGCTTCCTGATGACATTTTGATCATCTCCATGTGTCCCACTGTGGGCTCACATGACTAAAACAGCCCTGATGCCTTTTGGGAAACCCAGGCTGTCCGAAATCTGACTGACTCCGTTTCACGTCCCCCCCACCCCCCCATCCACACACACACACACACACACACACACACACACACACACACACACACGCTACACTGTCCCTGGAGCCTGGTGGGCTAAAGCTCACCTGTCACACACTCTCTAACAGAGAAGGGTCACGGCAGCCACTCAGACACACACTCCTCAACCGGCTTTGTCTGATGTCAGCGGGTGGTCAGTGGGTCACCCTGTTAGTCATGTGGTGCCCAAACCGCAGCCAGTCCAGGCGACAGCTATCTGGCTATGTTGCTTTCTAACAGTGAATGCTCCATTGTGTTGAAAAAACAAATTGTGCCTAGAGAGCTGAGATATCCACAACACACACAGACAGTTGCTTGTCTTCTCCCTTTTTTTTCTTCTTCTCTGCATTTCTGTTTATGAATTCCTTTCTTTCTCTGCCCGACAGGGAGAAACAAAATGTAGCTTTTTTTTTTCCGTCTGTCCCTGTATTAAGATGGAGCAGGCAGTTAATTGTAACGTGCCTCTCTTTTTATCATGATGTTGTCAGCACAAGGGCACTTGGCGACGGCGGCGAAAAAAGATTATTTTCCCCCCCAAATTTCATTTTGATCGTGTTAACTGGAGAAAATAACAGCATATTTTCAACAAGCAAGAATTGTATTTCACCGTCAACCTGGTAAAGGCCCTCCACTAAACCGATGTTGAAAATGAGATTTGTAGTGAAGCGTTGCATTTCCATTACAGCATCTTTATGTCTCCCTGAGGTGACGATGTATATTACCGCTCCTTTATGACAATAATAACATGCTTAATGAGATCAGATATGATACACACTCTATATGGCCCGGTACTCTTCATCCAAGAGCCACGCTTTTCATTAAATATGTACCTTTTTTTGACATTAAGCCATGAGTGAAATGCCAATATATATGATAATTACTATGTGTGGGCTGGAGCATGTCACGTCTTTTAAGTCATTCATTATCCATCTCCCCAGGTTCTCGTGTTCGTGTGTGTGTGTGTGTGTGTGTGTGTGTGTGTGTGTGTGTGTGTGTGTGTGTGTGTGTGTGTGTGTGTGTGAGGGGAGATGTGTGTGTATGCTGGTAAATGCTTCACTTAATGTAATCTGTATGAAAGACAGTAATGTTTCAGTCTGCCCTCTACCCTACCAAAAGTATCCAGTAGATGAGTGGATGTTACAACAGAGTGTGTGTGTGTGTGTGTGTGTGTGTGTGTGTGTGTGTGTGTGTGTGTGTGTGTGTGTGTGTGTGTGTGTGTGTGTGTGTGTGTGTGTGTGTGTGTGTGTGTCAGAGCCTCCATGGCCACACTTCAGACACAAGGCCCACAAACAAAGGACCATTCATCGTCCCATTCAGGCGGTCGCGAAGCCCGTCTTGGAGACATTGGGGCTGACGCCGAGATTGGCGGCACCAGGCACAACAATGGTGGTATTATCTGGTGTCAGCACAACTATGCCACGCTTCTCAGAAGAATTGACTTGAGGCTCCAGCTTCGAATGCTGAAAACACAAACACAAAAAAGACGTGCAAGAGCATCTGATGTGTTTGTGAATCGGTGGTGTGTGTGTGTGTGTGTGTGTGTGATACAAACTCATAGAAACAAAGTAAGACACTGCCATTCGGAAAAGTGTTCAGCAGTCGTGATGGTGATGCTCGTTTCTCTTCCCAGAAGCAGTAGATGTTTAGATGCATGTTGTCTTGGTAACGGCATATTTCCCATTTCACTCAAGGTGATCGGCTTCTCACCTCTTCGCACAGTCTCACAAACACTCATTGTTATTTTACGGCATGCTGGTGAAGAGCACACAGTTCGACTCCCCAGTTTTTCACAAGCCTCTGTGTGTTTCCTGTCAACATGCTTAAAACTCTGTGACTCTCAAGTTTGTTTTCCCCCTCACAAAATGATGACATCAAGCACCGGTTTTAAATAGCTGTGGTAGAAACGGTAGCACTTTAAAATAAAGTGCACAAAATCCCAGGAAGTTAATGAGAAAGGATCACAAGGGGACAAAAGCATCAAGTCGCTTGCAGCTGGTTGAGATTTTTTTCTTGTGGTTTGCTCACAAGCTATACATCCCATAATAAGACAACCAATGCACAGAGTGACCACGTTGAAGTGTTGCACACAGCACAGACTAATTAGTTTGTAATTGCTTCGGAAAACTCACTGACTTTTGCCTTTTAATCAATTAATTTCAACTGTACCTTAATCACTAGTATGAAGAATATCTCAACTAAAATGACTGACAAACCCTTTAGACAATCAGATAGACTTAATTGATTTTTTTAAAATCTGATTTGTGTATTATTGATACATGCTGTGCTACTTAAAGTGAGACATTATTGGACTTGATTGCTCATCATCAATTTGTGCCTCTCCCAGACAGATTGATTAAGTTATTGATAGGTCACTGTAGAACACGGCCATTGTGGCCAACGTCTCCCTCTGGCATGTGTTTTGCCTTCTCATAATGGCTCATGCTATTGATCTAAATTATTAATGAAGCACACACCTTACACATTCACGTTTTAACACAAAGATCAAGGCATGTGGTGAGATGGGGGGGATGGTGAAGGAGGCAGAAAGACAAGGAATGACAGGATGTCGATGAATGGAAGGTGAAGAAATGGAAAACAAAGAATGGTAGACGGGTCAGACACATAAATTATTTCACTCATGATCTCCATGAGTCAGAAGGAAAGAGCCAGAAAGTTAGAGCTGCTTACTTTCATCCATGTGGCACTTTAATCCACCTTCTCCTCCTGCGTGTATTTACAGCGCAGTCTAACGTGTGTGGGGAGTGACTGCCTGGCCAGTAATTAAACTCTAGTTTGTCTTAACACACACCTCAGAGCCAAGGGAAACACCAACGTGTCAGAATTAACATACAGGTGTAAAAACCTGCTCAGCCTTCTGAGCCACAGGCTTGGCTGATGTATCCATGTCAACACACATATCCTAAACTGCGGGCTGACTAACAGAGGCTGAGGTGTACTTGAGTGTGCATTTAGAAACCTTTTAAAGCAACTTGACTGAGAGGTGACCTTAAATCAAAAGCCAGATGCCAGATGCAGAAGCAGGTAAATCAAGTGCCGCTATTTTTGTTTCTTTGTAAAAATACTGGTGGTTTTAGCCCATTAACTATAAAATATATTTACTTTACATCACTGCCGACCATTTCAGAAAGCATCTCTTGAGTTTTTAGGCTGATTTCCTACATTTCAGGCAGCCGCTGGTTTGCATTTTTTACACGATGAAAATCAACTTTTTGCTTGAGATAAGGAACCCATCCTTAACTTTAGTAAAAGTTACAATCACCATTTTCAAAACCCTCCCTGCTGTTGTGTTCAAGGACGCTCTGAATAGCAGCTTTTCTAATCCAGCATCCATGTTTGCTTTTTTGTTTGTCTTCTGGACTTGAGCTTCTGAGAACTGGACTCATGAATGCAGTGCTTTTTGGCATTTGACAAATCAGAAGGCAACCGATTGTTCAGAGCTGAAATGATTAGATGATTAGTCAAATCAACAGAAAGTTAATCGGCAGATATTTTCATAATAAATTCAAGTACATTTTCAGGCAAAAGTGCCAAACGTTCTCCATTTGCAGCTTCTCCAATGTGAGGATTTGCTGCTTTTCTGTTTTAAATAATTTTAAATCCAGTATTTTGGGGATTTGGATGGACAAAACAAGACATCTGAAGATGTTCCTGTGCACTCAAGGAAACTGCGATTTTGTTTTTCACTGTTTTCTGAGGTTTTATAAACCAAATAATGTATCGATGAACTGAGAAAACAACTGGCAGCCCTAGCTAGTAGAGTGATGGATTTTCCATCTCAAGAAGGATTGAAATGCCTGCAAGTTGATTTTCATTGTGTACTGGACACAACAGAAACCACTGACTGTCTGGAAAGCAGGAAATTAGTCTACAAAAACGGAAGCATGCATGATTGAGTTAATGAGCTTAAACTTGCAATACAGGTCTGGTTCATTAAATAATCATGAAGAATTTCAACAGAAAATTGAGTTTTAGATTTTGAATCTGACACAAAAGTTCCTTCAAATGGAAACGAAGATTTTAAAGATTTTGCCAAGCTTCAACTTTCCTTTTAGATGAATTAAGACTTTTAAACTTTTGGTAGGAAGCTTGTATCAAATACACCCAAATGTAATTATAGAGTGCAACTATGGAGCACAAGCACTTCCCATCAGATGAGAATTTGGGAGAAAGAAAGAAAGTCAGACTTATGTGTTTACGACGTTGGTGATGAGTTTGGAGATGCTGCTTTTTGCAGGTTAGGTTTCAGGTAGTTATGAGGTTAAGAGGAGAACAGATGAGGGAGGAGGAGGGGGCGAGAATTTAGGAGACGTGTGCAACGTTAGATTTAGATGAGGGAGAACTTGTTTCCTTAATGAGAGAGACAGACATGACGGAGAAAGAGGAGACAACTAGAAATATCCTCAGTCAGTTAGTTGACGGACACCTCCGCCTCTTCATCCACCTGAAACATTTCTTCACGCCTTATCTTCACAAGCACGGTCTATTACCCTCACAAACACTCACAGACAAAACCAAAACACTCGCCCTACATATGCAAAAAGCCATGGACACCTTCCTTGCAATATGAGCGTTCAAGCATATGTGTGTGTGTGTGTGTGTGTGTGTGTGTGTGTGTGTGTGTGTGTGTGTGTGTGTGTGTGTGTGAGAGAGTGTGTGGTGTGTTTCTGTCTGTCTCTTTGCATTATCACCCCTCTTCTGCCTTGTGGGCTTCCTGTTGACAAGCAAAGCAAGAAAAGCAGAATGTGAGAGACACGGTGGATGAACTGTTAACTTCCTCAACCCACACCCCATCCGTCTCACACACAGACACACACACACACACACACTCTTGACTCTGCTCTTTGTCCCAGCTCTCTCCCCTATCTCCTCTATTCCAACCCTTTCTCCTCCCCCCTCTCTTTCTATTCAGCCTCTTTCCTCTCAGTCATTGCCTTTGACCTCGGCACCAGTATAAAAGCTAACCTTACACGTCAGAGGAAGGTCACTTGCACACTGGGAGGTCAAGGAGAGGTTGCGTTCGTGCCCCGGGGCGCTGCTCCTGTCCCAAAGGACTGTGGGCAACGTGACAAGGACGAGGCGGGGGGGGGGGACGCGGGGGTTCCCACTTGACCTCAGGGGGGTTGTGGATGTGCAGCTAACACATATACAGCTGTATGCCTCCAATGGCTGAGCCTTTAAGAGTTTTATATTGTCACTGTGCTGAATATGGATGTGCCATTCACAAGATTACTCAGGTATTTGAAAGAAATTTGAATTTTTGTTCAGTTTAAGGCAAGAATGGCAGAAAATAAAGCTTGAAATTCACATTTAGAGTGGACGTGTTCACTGTTTATTGTGATTTACAGCATCTATACCCAAATAAAAATGCTAACAGTCTTTTCTGCCCACAGGGAGCAGATATTTCTTACTATATCTACATATTTTAAAACAGCTTGTCATGACTGTTTTATATATTTTGCATAGAAAAATCGTCATTGCTTTTCTCCATCCTTCATTTTCTCTTTTTCTTTCCTGCTGTCTCTGGGGTGTGTGTGTGTCTGCCTCCTACAAACTGATCTGTCTTCCTCAGAGTGGGGTGACAGGTCCCTCTGTGTCTCACAATAGACAGACAACCCCCTCACACACACACACACACACACACACACACACACACACACACACACACACACACGCACACAGAGAGAGAGTCACACTTACCATACAGCCAGATGGGCTTGTGTCCCCCATCGCCAGACAAATTAGGTTTGGGCCCCCAGATTAATATTCAGGCAAAGCACTGGCTCTATATAATTGAATCATGGTGCCATGAGTGTACAACAGGGGCTACTTTAGATGCAGCCACCATGTGCGCGCACACACACACACACACACACCAACACTTGGCTGCCAGCTGCGCTCGGTATCCTGTCTGCTGGTTGGGGGCAGGTCATGAATACAGAATCGCAGTTCTCTGTGCACCACACATTGTTTTATGGTGGATTTTACCTTCAAGTCTCTATTCCACTGATATTCCACCACTACATGTGAAGAAAAGAGTATAAACATACACATCATTTCCTAACTATTTTTCATCATCATGAGGCATGCCAGCCAAAAATGAAACAAAACACAAAACAAAACAATAAGTTGGTGCTGCTAATTAGAGCTGGACTGATAAATTGGCCAGGCCAATATTAACGCAGATACATCTGTGTCTTTGTGTAGGTCAGCTGATAAGTTACAAGAAATTGTTGTACAGGAATATTTTAGGTATAGAAACAGTGTCGCTCTTATAGTTTGCTCACCAAAAAGCAGTGACTAGTCTATTTTTCAACTGTAAAATGTTCCCACTCAGTACATATCGGGGGTTACAATTCTTTAAAATAAACACATTTTATGGATCACTATCAAAAAATTTTGTTTATCAGGATAATTCTTAAAAAGCATTCCGTTTCCTCAAAAACAAGGCCTTAGAAAGTATTTAAAAGTCTTACATTTCATTTACAAAAGTCTTAAATATTTTCTCTTGCCTGCCTTAGGCAGTAATGTTAGTTATAACATGTTTTTGTACTCGATTGCAGGCTGACATTATACATCAATTAATTAAAAACAGTGGATTGTGTTCGCAGGAGGGTGTTCAGACCTGAAACATACACTGTCACTACTGCAAGCTACATTAGCAGGACGCTCATTGTCTGAAGTGTCGATTTTAGCAAAAACTTAAATGAACTCAAAAGAATTCATCATTTTTAATTGGTTAATCCATCCATCCATCCATTTTATAACACTTTCCATTTCCAGGTTGCATCATTTTCATTAATTATAACGTGAGGAATTATTGCTATACTGCTGGAAAGTATCATCCTTACGTACAGTGGACGGTATAATCGTGAAACAGTTATTAAATTGCATTCTATGTGAGATTAAATCTTAAATTTAACTTGGTGAACCTGCAGAAACCCTGGTTTATCTTATTTGTTAATGTAAGAAAACTCTCAAATATCAATATCTGTATCAGTCTCAGAAATCCAGCATGGGTCAAGCCATACTGCTCATTTCTTCTGGCAGGCCACTGCTCATTCAGTCCCCCATCACTGCTGGCATCTAGACATTTTAGCAGCAGACACCAGCATTTAGCTTCTAGTCAATAATCTTGGCAGTGTTATGTGTGAACAGGCTCCACTGCGTCCTCCCAGACACCCTGGAGGGAGGTCTGAGAGCAGAGTCAAGCATTAAATACACATAGAGGATGCCTTCTCGTGTGGTGTATGGCTGAAACTTATTTCTTGTTGTGGCTTAAAATGTTCAGTTAACTCAGCCCTTATTACTGCTGTTCATCTTTATTAGACAAGGAACCAGCTGGCTAGGAGACTTCCAATTATAGGACTCGCAGCTTCAGTTAATGTCCCTGCATCAATAATGCAATCGTCCTTATGTCAAAAAAAATCCAAACTAAAAAATTCTCTTGAACCTGTGATGTGTTCACGTACATGCTGTGCACAGTATGCTGCATGTAGTGAGTGTATGCTATAGGTAAAAGGAATCAAATATTTAAGCTTCCTTTTGATAATGATTTCTTTTTGATTACGTATGCTTTTTAAATGAAAGTTTTGTATTGTTTATTATCCAGCATCTTTTAACAAAAAAAAGTGCTGTAAACAACCTTTGAAGCTAAATGAAATTAATCATTAGCTCCAGGATTTTACTTGGAAGAACACAGCTTTTTAATTTGTAGAAACAATAGTGTGGAGACTCAACAGTGGTTCAGTGGCTCACTTCCTTCAAAAGGCACATGTTTGGTTTTAATATTTAACTGGGAAGGGAAGGTTAGTTTGGCCCCTAAGTAAAAAGCAATTTGGTTCAATAGGGAACAACCAGGTGCTTCAATAGTTCAATTACTATTAGATTTTCAAATACAGCATGTACTGTACCCGTCACCCAATCAATCTGGTCAGTCATGTCAGCCATGGTTTAAAAAGGAAAGACGCTCAGGAAAGGGGCTTTCTAAAGATAAAACAAAAACAGCATCTTTATGTAAACAATATACTCTTGTAAATGGAAAATCATACTTAAAGTTTTACTTTTACCACATAACTACTGATTATTTTGAATTCAAATGGGGTTTTTATTTCCCGAAAGGTTACTTCTGGAGATACAAAATATTGATCCTAATAATAGAACAGAGTGCTAGTCTGCTCAGCTAGCTGCTAGACTGCCCACTCATCTTTTACACACACACACACACACACCTCC
Source organism: Macquaria australasica (assembly GCA_005408345.1). NCBI lineage: Eukaryota > Metazoa > Chordata > Actinopteri > Centrarchiformes > Percichthyidae > Macquaria > Macquaria australasica. The sequence continues at coordinate 83,461 of SEMN01000025.1, read as the reverse complement.
ACAGTCTCCTCTGCTTCCTGTTCTCTCACAGGCTGTCGCCCTCACAAGTTGTGGTGCAGAGAGAGGAGGTGAGGTGACATGGGCACGCACGCACACACACACACACACACACACACACACACACACACACACTTCATTTTGCACCAGGCTTTTTCTGTCGCTCCCACACCACCTCTTCCTCCCCTTCCTCCTCCTCCTCCTCCTCCTCTCACACTCAGGGTTCAGTTGTGGGTTAGCTGGCACAGTCGACACATATTGGATTTCGTGTTGACTATCCGTCTGATTTCCCCGTTTGTTTTCATCAGTGTTAGCATATTTCGTTAGGGTTTCACATGATGTAAGAGGCAAACACTGTATCGTCTTTCGATACTCTTCATGTACAGATAAGGCTCCAAGAAATGCCAATTCTTTTCTCTTTCTCAAAGAAAAACAGATCGAGTGAAAAGACTTTTGCGCCACTGAAGTGGTAATGATTCCCCATCTGCACCTTTTTGGTAATTTCACGGCTCCTCTTGACATCTCTTGTACTAAAATGAGCGGGGAGAGCACTAGAGGCGAGTGAAGGTACCAATCAGTGTCGTTTTGGCATAAACACAGCCTTTGCTCCTCCAACCATTCAAACCCAGCCTCAGCAGCACAGATAGTAAGACATGCTAACCAAAGCTGTGAAAACCGCTTTACTTAGCAAAGATGCTCCCACATACAGCTCTCCAAAATCACATCAGTGCTTCCCTTTGTCAGTTTCATATAAATTCTTTAACTGCTAGACGCGACTACATACACATCACTGTGCGATTAAGGCCATAATGCCAGTGAGGCTGAGTCTGTTCTGTGGTAGAGGGGTATCTGTCATCCACAGCTGTTTGTATGCTGTGTGAGACCCATCACTTTCAGTTGATTAAATCCCCACAGTCATCTTATCTGAAGGCAGCAGGACAGGTAAGGGCGCTCCACTGGCAGCCGTGAATTCGAGGGATGTGCTGCACATTTCCAAAGAGCTGCCCCGATTATATTCACCACTTCCTGTGTGGGTGCCTTGGTTACATCCTGCACAATCAGAACCAGACTTAACTTCTCTGCTTTCGTCTATGCTAAATTGGTTGCCTTGGCTCTGCACAGCTTATAGTTTATAGAAATGATCAAAATATGATTTTCTAGGAACACACAAATTCACATGGAAGCCAAATGGAGTATGGGCCTGTCCCAATACCTACACTTGCGAACTTGAGCACTTAAACCTGCAATAACTGATTTTAGCAGTTACGGAGAAACATTAACATTCATTTGGAGTCATGTTTGTGGTGACCTGATGACTCCAAGTCCAATAGTCACTCTCCGTCTACCTCTGTTTTTGGTCTCTACCAACTCCTGAGGGAAATTCGTGGCTCTTTAGCCAACTGTGTGTGCTGTTTGGTGCCGAGCAGGTAATGAGTTTTTAAAGCTTTTTCTGTGAAAACAGCTGCCTGCTGAGGCTGAAAATGACGCTAGGCTGTTGGCCCAAGGTGCGTCCAACCCACACATAAACAAACACACATACAAACATTGAAGAAGAGCATGCCCACTTCAAAATCAACAACCAAAAAAAAAACAAAAGCGCAGACCATGCTAGTTGCTCCATTTCCATAGTAGATGCCACACACACCCTATGATCAACAACAGAGCCACTAATGACATGCTTCATAATGCCACACCTTTATTAACTCACACCACAACATAACTAACCAGAGAAGAGCCTTTGAACAGCAGTGCACATTTCACCCCAGACTCAACCTCTCCCCAAGGCACAGAGCTCTGCCAGTGTAATCTACTGTACTCTCCCTGGCCAGATGAGGGTATTAGTAGCATGAATAATTAGGCCAGATGTCCTGTTCTGGGCCAGCAATACCCAACTACTTCCCCAGAGTTCACTGCAGACACACAGAGGGAGTCCTCATGAGAGGCAAGCACAGGACGGTCAAAGGCAAAGCGAAGAGAGGTCCAGATGTGATGTTGTCATGGCCAAGCAAACCACAAATGGTTAAATATCATCAAAGAGAAGAGAAGACCTAGATATCACTGCAAGCCCCTGCAGTCATGTTTTCCAATGTCTGAACCACTTAGCGGATGAGAGAGAGAGAGAGAGACAGAAAGAGGGAGAGAGAGTGACACACACCACATCTTTCCAACACTAATGCAGCAGGGACAGCGGCAGCTCTGTTGAAAAGCACATGAAGCCCCAAGGCAGCTTTCTGGTCCTTGGTAATCTTCTTCAAATCTCATACCTAATGCTCACTCACACCCAAACACCCATCTGAAACGTTCCAAAAAAGGCAGGCCAGCCGTCTGCATGACTGGATGGCGGGCTGGATGACTGACTGGCCGCCTAATTGACTTGGTGAGTGAAATCAATGTTGTGAACTGGATGTGCTTTTCAGCTCCACCAACAGTACACTGGTTCAGTAAGAGTTCAGCATGCCACAGTAAATGGTGGGAGATTTGTGTGTGGCTCAGCTGGTAGGACACAGAATTGCCGCCGTTACCGTAAATCCACAAGAGAGGTCGCTTTACTGACACGTTTTACCGAAAGAGACACATTTTCTGATTTTAACTGAATTGAAGACAAAGATTGGTCGTTACTATGTAGTTCTGTGCTAAAAGGTTGAAAACATCTGCCTACCAGCACCTTGAAGCTCACTAATTAACATGTTATATCTCTTTTGTACAAAAACCAAAGTGTAATGACAACAAGTTGGTGTGTTATGGGGGGACTATTTCTTGGCCGGGCACGGTGATTTCCTGGAGTCTCTGCTTGTCATCAAGATTTTTTAACCTTTGGACAGAGCCATGCTACCCGTTTCCAACTTCAGTCTTCATGCTAAGCTAAGCTGGCTGCAGCTTCATGTTTAATGGACAGAAATGAGAGTCTTCACATTTAACTCTCAGCAAGAAGGCAAATAAGCGTATTTCCCAAAATATCACACTATTCCTTTAAGTAAGTGTAATCTGTGGCTGGCTTCAAACTGTTTTGCTAAAGTTTAGTACAAAACTAGACTTATACAGTGTAAGCAGCACTGCTTATAAAAAGGGATCTGCAACAGTATTATCCCATCATGACCGTTTCTGTGGATTCTTGTCTTTCAGAAAGCTTTTAATGAGGAAGTTAACTTATCACTGCTGAGCTAAAAGGGTGCTTTCAGTCACCAATGATCGATTGATTCAATACACTCAATTCAGCTTGAGGATTCAGTGGTAAAAATGTGTTCATTCATGTATATAAACACCGCTGAGGAGGAGGCAACACAAGCCCCAAATGCACAAAAAGGAAATTCCAGCCCTTTTTGCCCATTACTAATCAGATCAACACACAAGCAGTTAGAAAGCTAAACCAGCTGGAGAGGCAGCTAAGCACCGCCATTCAGCGGCTGTCTATGTGAGCAGTTTGCTTTAATGAATGTGTAAGTGCTACAAGTCTTCTGTTTTTTCATTCACCTCCACGCCAATTGGAGAGTCTTACAGCAGTTACAAGGCCACTAGTCTTTATCCAGCTCATAGAGTAGTACACACACACAAGCAACCAATCACACACAGACTTGAACACACCGTTCAGGTGGGATTCTACTCTTATGTCCAGGGCACCTCTAAGATAGGCGCAACGTTGAAATCAGTCCCCAGGAAAATTGGATCCCTTCCACTGTTTAAATTCCACGGACTTTGAGGCATGCAGTTGCTTAGCAACAGCAGAGCTGTATCCCCCTCTCTGATATCCATTTTGGTTTAGTTTCTGCATATTCCAGCTTTGGACCTAAGTTAAGGATCTGAAATAATTCTAGTTTGTGTAAATACACTTTAGAAGCATTAGACAAAATTTAGCAAATAAACAACTTCAAATTAAACAGTTTCTAGTTATGATTTGTCATGTTTTTATTTATACTACACTTGGAGAACGTTTACACTAAATAGTTTGATTTGTAGATGGAAAAGGAAGGTTATAAACAGTCGCATCTCAGAATACTGACTTATTAAATTGTCCTCAAAACATTTGACTTCCCTGCATGCTAACATGTCAAGTGTAAACTAATATTTTACAGCAATATCTGTTTAACTGAGTATTTATTTCCTTCCATACTCCAACCATACACAAGAGCACAGTAAGCCGACGAAAGTGTGTTTCTGCTCTGATGGAAGTCAGTGCATGTTTTGATTTTGTGTCTGATGGGACTGTAAAGCTTAAAGAAACTGTGTCTGTGTGCCTTTTGTGTCCACTGCTCTAATCACTATAATAACTTCTGCTGAACATCAGTCCCCAAGGTTGTTTGTGCAAGAGAGACTAGTGTACATAGGTGGGGGTTGAGAACGACGGGACTGTGAGTTTGTTTCTGTTTGGAGGTCCCTGCATGTCCCCCTCTATCCATCCAACTGTTTTTTCTTCCCTTCAGCTCTCCACATGTTCACAATCAAAGAAGCTCTGTCTGTTGTGTTGCCCAATATTTGATAAGGCTTCACATTGCCCAGATAGACTCTGGACAAATTCCTCTGCTAATAAAGGGGATTTCATTACATGAAGAGGAGATTTTCTGTGTGTGCATATGTGTGTCTGCGTGTGCGTGCGCTGCTTAGAGTGAGGGACTGAATCAAGCCAAGAGTGGTCCACTAAAGTCAGTGTGTTCTCACCAACACTGCTCACTAATCTCCCCATGTCTGCCTCTGCTGTTTAAGTTTTCATGCTCTACGTTTGAGACGTCATCGGTTTCAGAAGTTTGTTTACAGCCAGCTTCATACTACACACTGTGCTCTTACTTTCGCAGTGTTTCTGTCTTCGTTACAAATACATTTCATCTACACATCTTTCTGTTCTCCGTCTACATCCTCTCCTTCTCCCTTTTCTCCCTCCACTGGATTATAGATCGTTGTAATTATGAAAGCAGTCCCACCTGGAGACAACCAATCGTGCTCGTTTTGATTCCCTTGGCAAACGGAAGCAAATAGTTGTTTTCTAATCCAATCAACCATGTAAAAGTACTTCAAACTAAACAGATAAACCTGTTCATCACCGTCAATGGCTTGCTAATTCTCTATGATATAACTTTAATGAGCAACTGTGACTTAAATGAGAACAAAACTGAGAGTCTATCGCCACGCTTCCGGCTCTCTGAGCCTGTACTTATAGGCACAGAGGTGTCTTGGGCTAAATGCTAACATGCTCACAATGAACGCTAACAAGTATTATGTTTACCGTGTTAGCTTGTTTGCTAACTAGTACTAAACAGAAAGTACAGCAGAGGCTGATGGGAATGTCATTGGCTTGGCAGGTGTTTGGTCATGAACCAAAGTGCTGAGAAAAGTGAAATTATGATGCGATGATGCCGCCATAGAAGTCAAGGGATCACATGAGGGGGGACATGAACATCTCTACCAAATTTCATAGCAATCCATCCAACAGTTGTTAAGACATTTCACACAAAACCACAAATGTGGAGGAAAAGTCAAGGGTTCACTGGGATTCATCATCTGGAAACCATGAATGTCTGTACAACATTTTGTGCCAATGCACCTGATAGATGTTGAGATATTTCTCAGGACAAGTGAAGACTATGCCCTGCTGGAGGCACTAGATGAAAAGTCAGGGGATCAGTAAAGACCGTAGGATTCATCCCCTGGTCTCATGTCTGTTTAAACTTTCATGGAGATCCATCCATTAGTTGTTGAGAAATTGAGCGCTGCTATCGTGGTGGCAGCAGCAGAAAATAACTGTTGAGAGTGTAAATGATGTGCTCAGTATTAAAGACACCCACATGCTTCAGGATCATGAGAGGCAAGAGACAGCCTGCCACCTGGGCCTGTATGTGTGGACTGGGCTGGATAAAGAGGCTGGAAAATGAATTGTTTTCTTTCATTTCAGTACTGGCCAGTCGCTCTGACTCTTCAAACTTCTATTTGATTTTTTTAACTATATATCTACAACCTAAATCAGTAAATCTTCTAGTCCATGCTAATATGGTTAGCAAACAAGAGGTTCCATTAAAAAAAAGCATTACTTGGAACCGTGTCTTGTGTGTACTACCACAGTTTATGCTACTACATGGTCGGCATCATCCATCATCTCCTCCTGTATTTCCCTCCCAGACTAAACAGAGAGCAACCTGCAACAAGGTCAACAACCACTGTCACATATTTCTTACAACAAAAGAATTGCCATCGGTTATTACAGTTCAACAAGGACGCAAACAATTTTCAGAAATTAACCCAAAACAAATTATGTTAAGATTACGTTCCTCCATCACAAACTGGTTGGACTCGTCATTTTCACCTATTAGTCAAGTGAGAAATTAAGCTATTGATTTTCTTGAAGGAACACTGACAGGGCGCTGCTTGTATGCCGTCTTATTGGGAGTTAGACGACAGGATCAATATCAATTTCGTCTCAGTTGTCAGAGACACGTTTAGCCTAGCTTAGCTCAAAGAGTGGAAGCAGTCAAAGGTGAATTCCAACGTCTCCGAAGCTCAGTTTTCATCTCTGTGGTTTTTCTACTCAACGCAAGTGATTTAAACCAAAAACAGGGAGTTATTTGATTGAATGTTGATATGAAAATACGATTGGAAGATCCAGCCAGTCCAAGTCTTAATTCCTCTCTACATCCTTCTTCTAGGATAGACATATTTCAGTACTTCAGTCGCTGTAAAATACTATTTGATTGCCTTAAGGTTTTGCTTTTTAACAGTAGACCTATGTATTTATCTTATTTGGCTTTCAGATATAAATGTCTACTTTCCTGTAATATGAGAGCTTGCAGTGAGTAACAGTGGCAGAAAGCTGGAACGAAAAACATTTTCTCAGGCTCTTTGCAGAGGGAGACCTACACATCATCACGCGTATAAAGCTTGTCAGCACACTTCTCTCTCCATCTCTGATTGTTCTCAATAACCCCTGTTGCCCAGATGAATGATGGCAGGTACTGGATGAAAGCCAGCATCTGCTTGACTTCAGCTAAAAGTCTCTCTCATTCAGTGCCATTCAATATCAGGCATCGCTGCACAAACCAGAGAGTGATGTGTAATAGGGAGAAAAAATGGTTTAAGATGAAAGAGCACCCAGATGCTCACGTATGATTAGCTCCATCAAGTGTGACCAAGGCAGTGCAATCTAAAGTGAGGTGTTTGTCAATATGTTGTTCAAAACCAGGAAAAAAGAAGTTTGAGGCAACTTTTTATGTGAACTTCTGAAAACAGCTTCAGATTCAGCCACACTTATCTTGAACAACGATCAAAAAGGACAATGATTTTCAAATTCTAACAAAATCTACCAGCAGAAAATTTTTCCTGCTCCTCTACCAATGCAAAACTTGCAGTAAAGTACTGGTTAACTTGTAATTTAAAGCTACATTAGAGTTAGGAAGAACCACAACGTTCAAAGAGATTCTTAGGAATGAATGATTATGATTTAATATATCTATTCAATCTGCTGATAACATAGCTTAATATCTACCACAATATCCCTATCTACTGTCTGTGTAGCACAGTGAACACAGCACAACTAAATCAAACTGTCTCAGGACTTTTTCTTTCTCTGGTATCTTATTTTAACAAAACAGTCTCTCCCTGGTGGTAATTTCTTTTCCTCGCTATCTTGATCTTCGTGCTGCCCCAGTGTGTTTGTTTGGAGAGTACAGCTAGCCCAGTGCGACATGGAAGTACGTCAGCGTTGTTGGCTCGTGCTTAGAAAAAGGCAACAGGAAGAGACCACTCAGAGAGAAAGGAGACAGGGAGGGGAGGTGAAGGAGAGAAGGGTGAAGCTGAAAAAAATATATAAGGAGGCAGGAGAGGAGAGAGACTGAGAGGTGATGAAGAGGACTGTTTTTGTGTCTATTGAGTGCTCCTTCAGGCCCCTCTTCAACAGATCCATTGCTCTGAACTCTCTTTACAAACAATCCAAAGTGTGGATGTGGGCGACTAAATGACTTAAAGGGTTTGTTCAGCTAAATTACAGAAACGCTTGCTGTATTGGCCCAATTATAAGATGACCCTCCCACCTGTTTTTCACCTACTTCCATTTAAGCGTCACGTCACAGTCAGGCTCTCAGAAACAAGAACAATTTTCTCTGGCTGTTAGCATTTTAGCATGTCTTTTCCTCCTCATCAAGACATTCTGTGACACCAGTAAGTCTTGGCTGCTTCACAGATAATCCAGCCCCCGGTTCATTTCTGCTGTAAAGTCGGGAGATGTTTTCGCTCGTCAGGAATTTATTCCTCTGTTGATGCAAAACACGTTACACAAGCCGCCAGAAACTCCTCTAAGTCAGACTTGGCTTCGTAAAACACTTTCAGTGCTGACTAACTCGAAAAGACACACTACAAACTTGAAGAGACTTGTTAGCCTGGCAACATTACAGCTACAAACAACCCATAATGCAAGACTCTCTTTAGGAGCCAGTGTTACACAGGTACTCGCTCCATTGCTCTAGTCCTCTAATATAATACAACCCTCACTTTTTCAAATGTGATTTCCAGAAAAAGATATCTATTTTATCATGTCAGCAGTATGCAGCCATTTTGTATTCACCCAGGTTTTGAGCAATGTGCCTCTGAGATTTCTGCCTCCACCCAAATACAATGCAGTTAAATGGAATCTCATTTGTGGCGCTCAAAGCAAACAGCAACCACTTTTTACAAAAAACTGTGTTCTTGTTACTTTGGATAATCTACAGAAATTGCTAACAGTTTTCTAAGGAACTTTTCATTTTTTTTAATGGTAAAAAAGTAGTTCAAATAAAAACCGATCACAGCGAGGTCTGTGGATTGTCTAGAGTATCAAGGACAGAGTCTCTGGAAAGAGATGTTGCTTTTGAAATGTTAACTGTCAGTAATGTGAGCGCCACAAAAAAAAAATATCCATTCAACGCAATTGTTTTGGGTTGGAGGCAGAAGGGCCGAGTAGATGATGACTGAGTCAGTAGCACAAGAGAAACTGGATCTTTACCAAGCTCTCAGTCGAGTGTTAAGGATGAATAGACAGCAGTTTCTGTACTTGTGTTCTTCTGGCATTAGCGAGAGCTAGAAGTTATAGTCGTCTCTCTATAGTTCTCTCTCTTTGTATGTCCTTCTCTTTATCTTTTTCTCCTGCCTGGATCAGCACTATTGCTTTGATCTTGTTTTTCACATAACAAGGCCCCAGGGTCTACTGTACAAGACAGTAGAAAGAGTCCAAACTACAGTGTGTGTGTGTGTGTCTGCACACACCTATGTACATATGTGTATGAGTATGCTTTAAGTACGTGTTAATCATCTTCCTTGTGTCAGACACTCGCCAAATTTTCCCTCAGGGATTAATTCTTCATGAGGGTTTTTTTTTTCTTAAACGCTCACTCCACATTTATCAGTGGAGGATATTGCAGTCTATTAGTGATTTTTTTTTCATTTCAGTTCTGTAGATGCTTAATTGGCATGTAAGTCTCTAAATTGCCACTGCAGAAGGTGATAAATTGATTGTCATCATGTTTCCTTACATTAACTGTAGAAAAGTAACCATGAAATTGGGGCAGAATTGATAAAAGTGGTCATTCTGTATTTTTGCACATTTCACAAGTGTACACAGACTATTCTCTGCAACGTAAAGAATCATTTCAATGTCAATTAAATGTACAATGTTTTTTAACAATGAAGAGGAAATGTGTGGAAAAGAGGAAGGTTGCAAGGCAAGAACAGTATGTTCTTCAGCAATTAGAGCTGGTATTTCATCAGATTTTGTGTTTCTCTTTGCGATTGTAAATAACATCATCTACCCCATCTCTCTCTCTCTCTCTCTCTCTCTGGTCAGACAGGATGTTTTGAGGAAGAAGACAGCCGGGTCATGGTCTGATCCAGCAAGTATGATAAAGATCAACCATTTCCTTTGCATCATGTGTGTGTGTGTGTGTGTGTGTGTGTGTGTGTGTGTGTGTGTGTGTGTTTAAATAAATTACAATTTTAAACTCCAATCATGACAAGTAATTTGACTTGTCGGTGCCACTTTGTAATCAGGTATACTTTATAAAGTGTTTACATGTGTAAGTTGTTAAATCATTTCTTAATGTTCTATAGATAAATAATAAGCCATTAATAAGGACAACTTTTGCAGTACAAAGTGTTATGAGCAAGCACAAGCATTTTTCTAACAATCTTGCTGATTATTTTCTAGATTAACTGATTATCATTTGGCCTAAAAAATGTCAGAAAATAGTAAAAAAAAAGAAATGCCTGTCACAACTTCCTAAAAGTCTGGAACTAGTGACTGTTGGTATTTTTGCTTGAAAATAACTTTAATTAATCATTTTTCAAAATAGTTGTAGACTGTTTTTCTTTCAAGCGACTGATCAATTATTTGACTAACGGTTTCAGCTTCAGAGCAGTATCAGTGCAACACGTGTGCATTTTAGGGGCAGTAAACACATCACACAAACAAGGACAAGCTGACAAAAATGTGATTTTTGGAATGAGGGCGGGAGGCTGGACACTAAGGACAAGGTTTGGGTTAAAGGAGGGGGAAGTTTTTAGGTCCCAGCCAAAGTGTCTCCTGCAGGAGGTGGTGTGTCGGCGTGGAGGGATTCCCGCTCCTCTGAAGTCTGGCAGTCGGTATCTGGTTACTCCTGTAGGTCTGCCATGATTACCCTCCACTCACATTCCACAGCCCTCATTTACTCCAGTCCACACAGGAATCTTACAAAGTCTGCGTTACACACAGAACAAGCACACACATAAACAAAGGGACCAACAAACCCAACAGATCTCCAAATGTTAAACCAACTTCTAACTCAAAACATTTATCTCAAATTACCACATTTATCTCCCCCACTTCTTCCTTTTCTCCCCGTCACAAACTCTTTGTCAATCGAAAAATGCAACCCAACTTGAGGGTTTAGACAACAACTTTGACTGTGGCTGTGGTTTGTGTTGCTGCTGTAGTGCTAACCTGGTTGTAAAATGCCAGAAATGCTGTAATCCACATGGAGGCGTTTGTCACCTTACACCAAACTGTGAGGGGAGCAGCGGTAACGTGGTGGTTTAACCCTCGACCTTGTCTGTTGCCCGCCTGCTGGAAGGAATGCCGTTACAGACGGCGGACTAGGCCCCCAATCAGCTGCTCCTAGGGCCACATGTTGCACAGTTCTTCTGTGATACTCCAACAGGACGTTATGTACTTTCACAGGCACGATCCAATTAATGACATCAGTGATTGTACACATATCTGTGTGCTCATGTGTGTGAATGGGATTAGGGTATCTCCCGTGCATCCTGCCTTGTGCGCATTGCCGTGCCTTCGGCCTCGTATTTAAGAGTCATCTTGTCTCCACACGCTGCTTCCTTCCTTTGAAAATGAATTTCCCATTGCTTTATTAAAGTCAGCTCTCTGCCAGTGAGTCTGACATCAACATTGTTCCTCTGTGTGTGTGTGGGGTTTGGTCTCTGGGCGGAAGGCCCAATAGGACAGAGGACAGTGCAATTCATAATCAAGAGGAAGGCAAGGAAATGGCTCTTCTTGTGTAACATAATTGGAAAAAAAAGGGAAAGGATATTGTAGTCATCTTAAGCTTGTCTAGTGCCGATATTGCACCTATCAATCCTATTTCATAGGGTATGTTCTGTGTGTTGACTGACATTTCCCTTGATTTACCATGGTAATAATACGCACATACTGTGTGTATAAATATACAGAAAGAGAAGGGAAATCGGAGAGGGAGCTGTATGTGATGATTTAATGTGATGTGATGTGTGTGTGTGTGGGGGGGTGGGGTGGGGGGTTGGGGGTGGTGGGGTGGGGGGTGTTGAGGGTATAATATATAAATTAAGGGTGTCTATGGAAGAATATGGCCGTCCAAACAATTAAAATGCATCTACAGATGGAAAGTATGTGATAATCAAAAGACTGATTGGATGGAGTATCAGTTAACAAGACATTCATTAAAATAAAGATTCACTCTCTTTCATCCATAAAAGAAAGAGGCAGCTTCTGATAAAACTTAGATTACTTAAATAAATCACAAATCAATCAATCAATTATTGAGTCGGGTGGGGATGTTTACCTATTTGAGCTTTAGCAAACACTTATAATATACTTATAATGTGAAAGACTGAATGCTGCCGGAAAGATGCAACAGCTGCTTAAATGAACAATGAAATGTAGTCTCATCCTCGGGATGATATATTTGACAAACATTTAACATTTGATGAAGACAGAAGGAGAACGTCTTGTTTCTCTCAGCAGAGACATCTGAACTGGCAGTGATTCTCCACATCACTGTCTACCGTCCAGACCAAAAACAAACTACTTTTGTTTGAATTGTTCTCTTGTAATTTAGCAATTCTGTCACTTCGACAGAAATATAATCAGCAACTATTTTGATCATTGATTAATCGTTTAAGTCATTTTTCAAGCAAAATTACCAAACACTCCCCCGTACCAGCTTCTCAGTTTTGAGGATTTGCTGTTTTTCTTTGTCTTTAGTGATAATAAACTGAATATTTCGGGGGTTTGGACTAACTGAAGAAATCATCTTGGCCTTCAGGAAACTGGGAATCAAGAAAATGACCAGTAGATTAATCGATAATGAAAGCAACCATTAGCTGCAGCCCTATTTGAATGTAAATCTGAGCTATTGACCTGCTGAAAATGACAACAAGGTTTATCTCAATGTTTTTTTCTATAGCGAGCCATTGCTAATTGCACTAAAAGTACGGTGGTCACACAGTGGTAAAGAAAGAACATCACCGCTTCTTCCTGAACCCAATAACGCATGAAAATCTACTCACATCAGTCAAAAGGTTTGGGTCCATCAACTTCACCACTGACATACTGGGTGCAGTGGGTGAGTTAGGCGAGTTGTTATTTACTTATTTTATAGTTTTGCCAAGCGCTTCAACATAACATATTCTGATTCTGATTCTGATAATACCAATAGAGCATCTGCACTAACACTGATAAAACTATTTCAAAAGTGCCAAACTGGACAGTGATGAACTTAACTTGCCTGCTGGAATAATTTACGAATGCAACAAGAAATTGTTGTGGTTGATGAAAATGTACTTACAATCTAATTGTTTCAATTATTCTGATCACATTTGGTCCTCAAGTCTCAGCACTGTTGCACTGAGGTGATTTCATGCCCTTTCCATTACTTGACTGCAACCCCCAAATGGTTTGTATTTTAAAAAGAGGCCTTCATCCTGTTCATTTTGTTATTCTGGCTCCAACAACTGAGAAAGATGGTGGAGTGCAGCAAAACAAACTTCAAAACATTCCTTCAGAAACTTATTAAAGATGCATCCATGTTTTTCATGATGGTTTTCTATGCTCTATGTGCAAACACGTGACGGTGGCACACTAGCAGTTGGCATGGAGATGAATAAGCACTGGCATCTAAACTCATGAACTCTAATTACGACTGCAAACAGCGCACAGACCAGCAGTCTTGTGCGTGACTGTTCCAAGAAACAGATCAATATTGGCTCAAAATTCATTACATGGAAAATGCAGGACTTGAAACATTTTTCTAATGTTGATCAGCGAGCTGTACTCTTTCCACTGTCAGCTAATTTTGGTTACAGTGGTTAATATAACATCTAAATCTTTTACTTAACCACAACGCAGTTTTGCCTGCGTACCTATAAAAACTTTGAAATAAGAGGGCCTGTTATTTGTAGCAGAGATCAAAGACGCACTTCTTTTTTTATGTTTGCACATACATCTCAGCCACTGAGTGTGTGTTTGTGTGTGTGTGTATACACTGTGCGTGATTTTTTTTTTCTGTGATGACTGCAGGCCATGCTGGGGCTAAATAAGCATAAGAATGCCAGAAGTGACTGTCCCCTTCTTTAAACCCCCAACCGACACATCCAGCCTATAAACACGGCTAGACTGTCCCCACCCCATCACCTCCCACCCCGGGCCCCAGCCCCCCTCCTGCTGGGAGCAGGCAGATAGACAGACTGTCTTATCTCCCACCCCGGGGAAGAGGAAGAGGGGGATGGAGGGGTCTGGCTTTGTGTCTACCGGCACAGACGAGGACTTTGTGTCGCATCCCCACATCCATGTATGCATGCAGGCACGTGTGCAGGAATACATGGGCATACATACACATGACCACACACAAACACACAGGCGAGCAAATAATATATATGACACACAGTCATATATTATTTGCTCGCAAATGCAAGGACAAAGCATACAGAATCCTTTGATGTATATATACTGCATATATAGGATGTCTCAAACAATAATGCAGCTTAGGATGACTCACATTCCAGACAAATCTACAACACATTAATTAAACAACCAAGAGGATGTTTACATCAGATTCAATGTCAGATGACATTCTAATTTAAAAAAAATATTCCTGACATGAAAAGGTCAGGGCACATTCACACACAAAGAACAGCAACCCAAAGCAACCCCCACTAACCCCACCTAGAAGGGCTTTTAAGGCCCCACCTACAGACCACAACCCAGTTCTTCCTCCCAACCCCCCAGGTCTGTACACACACACACACACATATATATATAAATATACATAACACACACACACACGCACAGTGGCTAACCTGCTATAGAGTGCATGGGTGTGTTAACCACAGACAAACTGCATGCTGGTTTGACTGTTATAAAGGTCCAGCATGGAGGCTGATAGTATTTCATTATATTGTGGAATAAGATGGTGGAACAAACGTGGCATTTTTGTCAACAAAGTTTCATGTTAAAAGGATAGGTTCGAAAACATTCAGGTCTATTTTGATACAATAGTCATATGCCTATATGGACATTAAAAGAGTAGCTGTAATCATTCCTCCTCTCCATATTCAGTCTTTTTAGTACTAAATTACCTCTTCCTTAATGTTTCCTTTAAGCCGCAGTGGAGGAATAGCAACACAAAGAGGGAATTTCATACATATAAGATTGTAAAGACGATAAAGCGTACATGTAAATGTGCATTAACTTTGGGACTCCCACTGCTGAAGCCTCATATTAGCTTTTTCTGAAATCAAACGTGTGGATTTTTGTCCCCCATCTCCTACAAAGTAGTTATGTCAGGAAGGGATCGTTTCACAATTCAAAATTTTCTGGACCCAGCCTCTCCAATATGAGTATTTGTTGGATTTTTTTAGTCACTTATGACAGATAGTAGATATATTATATTATATTATATATAGTTAGCATTATATATTACATAGTATTTTTGGATTTTGGACTGTTTGTTGGACAAAACAAGCAGTTTGAATATATCAGCTACCAAAATAATCACCTGATTAGTCAATGATTTTAACTGCAGCCCTAGTCATGTGAGTATTGCATTAAGATAGACTTGAATAAATCCTATGATCCTTTAAGGATGAACAAACAATGTAGCTAGGTACAAAAATATCACAACATTATCTGAAGTAATCTGTGAGTGTATGCAGACTACATAAACTAGCATGTTCTAGTTACTTATTCAAGCTACATAATATGTAATATAAACACCACTGAAGGTCAAAAATCTCACAGACCATCTGCACTGGCTACACACAACCACACACAACCAACAGGTGACTGAACAGCCAGTAAAATCCAAAAACAAACTCCATACAGCAAGCAGTTAAATACACATATTTAAGCAGCAGTAAAGCCAGCAGCAAGCACAGACAGACATACACACACAAAGAGAGAGGGTGTGTTTGACTCACGTTACTTGATGATGAAGCCCATTCTCCTGTCTGTCATGGAGGTGCAGTGGTCAATATCCAGGTGATAGTCATGTCCCACTGCACTTACTTCTGTGATACATTTTGTTTGGTTGTTGAGAGAGCTCCCGATCTCTGTTCTCCATCACTGTTAGCCAATAAGCCTTACAAAAACACGGGAGCCGATATCATTATCGACACCGGAGAACCAGCTGAATTTGATTGTTGCTTAAGCATAAAATGTGTGTGGTGTGAGGCCTGAGAGCGACTGCTTCAAAGTTCATGTCTCAGCTTCTTTCCCAGAGACCTAACCATTAATAGTTTCCACAGTGTTTCCACAGTTGTTTGATAGTTAACGGCTGTATTTTTTAGTCAAAGGATGACGACTTCACCTGGCTGCTTTACATGGGTAGACTCGAAAATTGCAGTGTTATACCCTTTTTCACCACTCAAACTGACTAACATGTACCAGCCGTTTACAATCCAGAGGGGCGCTGTTTTACCAGTTTTAAAGAAACTCAATTAAAAGAGATGAACACCACAAGAAATAAGTGTCTGTTTTGTGACAAAGAAAATTATTATATCTCTTTATTAAATGACAGCGATAGTTAGTTTAAATCATAAGGGAGCCTTAGTTCCTGAGAAAGACATACTACTGCATTTAAGGGGTGGAGAAGAAGGACTGTAAGCCAGGATTTCAAAAATACCAAACACCAAAAAGGTGTGTTGTTGTTTTTTTCCATTACTTTGATTTTTCATATTTTACTTTTTTATTCAGTTAAGTGTTGAATTATACTTTCTGTAAATGAAAACTGTGTTTCAATGTCTTCTTCACCTCAGCAAGAGCCAGAAATGCTTTATTTTCTTGACCTAAAAATAGTCCAATTTAAACATTTTGAGTCTAATAATACTGGAACCAGCTTATGAAACACTCAAGTGTTTTTCATAGAAGCTGCTCATGAAAACAGCTTTCATGTGTAATGTGCATGTACATGCTGACTAGAGATGCTGCTGAAATCTGTAATAGTTTTAATGGAATTATTGCTGGACAGAATCAGGGTCACCCTGTCTGAGGGAAGTCATGGATATGAAGCCTTTCCTCTCTCTCTCTCTCTCTCTCTCTCTCTCTTACACACACACACACACACACACACACACACACACACACACACACACACACACACACACAAAGCTTCGAGCCGCTTTAGATGTATTAGCAGGGTTAGGGATTATTGTTGTGAGGGCATGCAGACAGCCATGAGTTTAAAGTGCATGATGTCAAGGAACAGGGTCCCACCATGTGGCCCAGCCTCCCTGGAGGGCTGTATTCTAATAGTTTTTGGCATACTTCATCTATCAAGTTTTCTTTCTGGGTTTTATAGTAAATACAAAGATACATACAGTAATGTATGCGCTGGGCAGAGTCATTAATAAAACAGAGGGGAAAGAATATAAATATGTATACTTGGACAAGCGTTTACTCACGGAGACTTTGAGCGGTCAGCCACAAATATAGGCTGCCATGTTTATCAGTGTGGATTTATGTTTATTATTCTTTGTCTGAATTATAATATGTGTCAATAGTATTCAAATATTTAAGTTTTACATCATGTCTTTTTTCAGTAATGATTTAGCGATTACTGACATAAACAAGCAATACACAGTCTGAATTGTGCTGGGCAATATCTTTTCTAAAGGTTGTCTTTCATTGCTATTCAACTCTTTTATAAAAATGGTTAAAGGGACAGGGAGGAAGTACACATGCATGATCCATTTCAGTCCTGCCTCCACCACTAAGTCATTGTCACTAAACATGTTGTTTTGTCTCTTGTATTCTAAATAAAATTCAAGGTTTTTCAAAGCGCTGTTGAACAGAGCGGAGGGTGGGGGTTGCATGGTGTGGAAAGTGGGTCTTGTGAATGTAGGTCTTTGAGACAGTGTGTGTGGGTAAAGCAGGCTTACAGTAGTAATCCTCTTCACAGACACCCATCTGACTAGCAACAGGACGAGGCCCAGACAGACACGCAAACACATGCATGTACACACACACACACACACAGAAAGGTTTTGTCTTGTTTTTAGAAATACAATAGGTCATAAATAGGGCACTGTCTCTAATCGCATACTCAGACCATTCCTCTGATATCTAAGATGTCTAGATGAAGTCGTAATTTTCCAGTATGTGTTCATTTCCTCAGGTGTGGCACCGAATTCTTTGTGTGATTGTTTGATACGTTACATTCCGTTTTATCGGCCATCAAAATAAAGAGGCACCTCCAGGAAGCCGGACCCTCTGTTGACTTTATTGGTTCCTGAAATGTGTCATTACTGCTTCCTGGCCGTGATGGCATCAGCCGGTTAATGACAGAGAGGAAGAGGGACATTCGCCCCGAAATAACTCAGAAAAAACAGACAATTTTAAAAGGCGTAATGAGCCTGTAATGACGGGGACAATGAGTTATGACACTGTCACAGTCTGACTCACTTTGTCTCAAAGGGAAATGCTTTTACGATCCACAACACAACATCAAAGTCCTTCAGCGACACGAAGTTAAGCCAATGTTGTGACTTTGGCAGTAATGAAGAGACAAAATGTTCTTCACCAAAACTAAATTTGAAGGGTTTTAGAGAATTGACACATGGATATATTCAAATAATCCAATGTGGATTATGCACAAAAAAAAAAACAATGAAAAAACTTATGAGACCACCACACACCCCAAGACAAAACATAAACCGGACAAGAAATGTTATTTGTATTTTTTTTTATTTTTGCATTTCTTTGTTTTGCATTTATATTAAGCAAAGTGCATCTTATTTTCTTTTTCTCATCAACACATTGCACAATACATAAATAATGATGCATATAAAACGTCTTCATATTTACAATTAATAATATATTTATATATAACATAAAATACATTTTTCGCTTCTTATTTTATTTAATTAAATCTTAGTCATTTATTAAACAAAGTCCGTCAGAGTTTTATATGTTCTTCTTTTAAAACTTTTTCTTCTCTGTTTGAACCTCTGGAACAAAAAAGGAAAGTGGGCGTAGTCTGTTTGTGAGGGTGAAGAAGAGGAAGGCTGCTGCTATCGGTTGTTGAAAATTACTTCCAACCAGCACGGGCAGCTACTGATAAACTGTCTGGTGTAGCACTGTCCCCAGCCTTTCACAAAGCTTATCTGCACCGTGAAGCCCGTGCGAGGCTGCTGCGTGAACTCGTGGTCGTTCGGCCTCTGCAGGTTGCCGGCCTTGTCATAGTCAAAAGCTTTGATGGAGAAACCGGGGAACACCTTGTGCACCAGCAGCGTGCGCGAGTCCGGGTTGTCCAGTGTGGCCGACTTAATGAAGATGGGGTAGCAGCTGCGGTTGTAGACCCACACCCCGTCTGGCTCACGCGTCAGCTGGATGCCATAGCCAATCTTGGCCCGCACCATCTGCACCAGCTGGGACTTGTTGTCAGAACAGAGCTGGCCCAGGCAGAAGCCGTTCCCCTGAGGTAGATCATAGAAGATGTCCAGAGAGGGCTCCTGGACTGAGTAGAGGCGCCCGACACGTGTCTTCTCCTCCCAGTATGCCACCACGCACCAATGGGCCCGATCGCCAGACTCCTGCAACGCCAGGGAATCTGAAGAAGGAAACAAGAGAGTGGAGGAGATGGTTAGACCTCTGGGAAGGTGCACAGTAAAGACATGATGGCACTGAAACATCAGACTGTAAAATATGGAGATCAAAGAGGAAAGAAAAAGAGAGGAGAGGAGGAAAAGATGTGTGCATGAGGCTTTCAAATAAAAAGCAAAGGCTATGCCAAACATCTCAAACATTGCCACTTCTTCACAGCTTCTTCCTCATCCCTGTTTTGGGGAAATGGAGGATTTGCTTTAGTCGAGAGCCAAAACTAAACTGTCATCCTCAATTTTGGCCAGACAGGAAAACCATGTTGGAATTCCTGGACCTCAGACAAGAGAAGCAACTCGGAGACACTGTCAGGCAAGTGTCCACACACAGTACAATATTTGTCTAGGCATTAAATGCTTATCTTCTGTCTGGCTCGCTGTATTTTTGTAGCGCCGTGGCCAACAATGTAGTGACGTCAACCGACCGTCCTGATCATCTCACTGCAGCAACATGCTTCACCCTGCTGGAGGAAATTCTAAACTATCTTTGAATTCATGCTCAATAGACATGAGGCTGCAGTAACTGAGCAACAGCAACGAGACAAGTGACTTTCACGTAAACACATAAACCATTCCCCGTCTACGGTGAAGCACATGGTGTTTAGCTGACGAGCAAGACAGGCCGTTAACTCTCAAACCCTGGTGTCTGAATCGTTGACAAGCTAGGCCTCTCCAGTCTAAAGTTTCCCCTGAGCGTAAAAGAAGTGTAGCATTGGCCATGCTCCAGTTTCCAACCGCTCCTCCTCCTCGTCCCTCTCTCCCGTCTCCCTTTAGCGTGCCTCCTGCGCCATCCCTCTCCCCCTTCATATCTCAATTCCACAGAAATCTGGCTTCCAGCTACTCCCAGCTAGAAAAGTGGGAGCCAGTCAGGCGCAAGGGAAATAAGAGGGAGACAGCGAGAGCGCGAGAGGAAAGAAAGAGGGGGCGGGGTGGGGAAGAGAAAGAATGCTTTTCACATATTTTGACTGTTACTTTTGCAACTTTGCTTCCTTTCCTGATTTTTAAGCACCTCTTGCGCTTTTAGGGTCGTCACCTAATTGCTGCAACTTCTATCAACTGCGCAACAATCTTTTATACTTCCTCTCTCTCACACACACACCCACACACAAACACTCAAATCCAGCCTCGATGAAAGACGCATGAAAGGGTTAAGAAAGCTTGAAGGGAAATATATGTGAGGGAAAAAATTAACAGAGCCCCTCTCAGAGCCATTTCAGTTGCCCCCGTCTTTCCCATCCAACCCCAGTCTCTCCCCCTCCCTTCCTCGTTTCATCTGGCGGTAGCTGTGAATGTAACCGGTAATTTGGAAGGTCCCGTCTGAGACAAACTGCAACGTTAATGCGGCAAGATCTCTGCCGGCCCGAGCGGACTCACCGCGGCCTGTCATTAGCCTTCATTAGACGCAGGGAGAAGGAGGGGAAAAAAGGGAAGAAAAAGACAACACTGGGAGAAGAGAGACAGAAACAGAGAGCAGGGGAGGGAACGGGGGAGAGCAAAACTGAAAGCATGCCTTCCATAAAAGAAGAGGGGCTGTGTTCTTTGAAGTTGGTCAGAGCCGAGCCTCGGGGAGTTTATCGTAAATCCCTCCTCATGGGGTGCTGGGGGAAACTAAGTACCCAGCTATCTACCTTAGACTAAATGGAGGGAAAAAAACATTTATCTTTGAGATAAGAGACAGAAAGTGTCTTTTGTGTCTCAGGCTGATGTCAGACAGAGTCTCCGATCCTGGCCGAGCTTTGCTGTCGGGTCTGTTTCACATGTACGTACAGGAACAGCCGTGGTTGATAAGGAGAAGGATGCGTTGGACTTTCTTAACAGCTGACAGAGGGCCTGCTCGTGGAGCTCACCTGTGGGGCCCTGTGTATGTTTTGTTATTGCTGAGAGAGACAGGGCCTGGCGTCAGAGGTCATTAGAGCGGCTGCCTGTCTGAGCCTGTCATTGCAGCCTGAAAACACCCTGCTATTCAGGACTACACTAAATGCCCCGCTTCCCCTCCCTCGTCGCCTCTCCTCTCCTCTCCTCTCTTCTGCTCTCAGAAACTCAGACTGGTAGCAAGTGAGAACCACAGAGGAAAGAAAAGCAAGGGAAGGATAAAAGCAAAGGGTTGAAGAAAGACAGAAAAACAGCAGAGGGAAATGTGATGGGCCAGAAAGAGTCAGCTAGTAAAGCTAACTAAGTATTCAGACCCTTTTCTTATGTAAAAGTTGCAATACCACAGTGCAGAAATACTACATTACAAGTCCTGTCTTGCCAGAGACAGATTAAAAAAAGAATGGTTAAAGTCGATATTCAGACGAGATACCCTTTTTTTAAGTCCCTAATATGGGTCAATCTCCAAAAAACACTGGATCCTACTTCGCACAATTTAACTCAATATTTAGCCTCTTTCGTTAGACCCCTCGCTGACTGGTAAAGGTCCACGTTTTCAAACTTTCCTACAGAACAAAACCAAACTTTTTCTGCTCAGTAGGTCAGCGGAGAGAAAGCGAGACACACAGACTCCATCTGTGGGGCGCAGCCTTGTGAAGACTATGTTCACAGCTTGTCCTGACAGCAGATGAGCTTACACCTCATGAGTAATGCTGCTGAACACTGAACACACACATATAAACACAAACACACACACACACACTAATGTGAGTGGCCTCGTATCAACACACCTGGTTCTGAGTGCAAGGCTCATTTAACTGCATTTTAATTTTTAACACGTCGTGTGTGTTTGTGTGCGTTTGCATGCGAGGTGTCTGCTGGTCGAGCTGCTCATGTTACAGTCTGACACTATTTCAGGTGCTTCTCACATAGGTTTTTGTGTGTGTGTGTGTGTGTGTGTGTGTGTGTGTGTCAGACGGTGTCGTCAGAGTGTCTGCACCAAGTCCGTCTGTCCTTGGAGCGCTGTGTTTCCGTCAGCTCCAGCCCCTGAACACTTACAGAGCTGTCTGTAGTCTCTTGTCTGTACATCTGTCTGCGTGTCTGTCTGCTTTCTGGATGTCTGCCTATCGAAGCATTAGTCCGTCTATCTGTCTGCCGCCCCCACCTGCCTGTCTGCTCTGCACCCTTTCAGCCCGTGTGTCTCGGGCTTCTCCTCGCTGGAGATAAGCAGGCTAGCTGGCAGCCTGAGGCCATCTGTCACTCCGGCCCTTTCTGCTCTGCTCCAGTCAGTTGTCTGCTGCTGGTCTGTCTGTCCCAGTCTGGTTTGCCCCATGGGGCCCACACGTATACCCCCCCCCCCATCCATAAAAAAAAGACTTTCCCTGCTGGTCCTGGTCCACTATGAAGCAAAAACACAGCAGAGAGCTAAAATGTTGATGGATCGTTGCTGAATGCAGAATGGAGTGGAGTGCGTCATGTGATCGTGGATGATAATAGGCCTTGTTAAAAGCATTTTTTTTGCAGTGTAAGAAAGTACAAGAAGCAGCTGGTGAGAGCTAATGTGGATGTTAGCCATTAGAAACAATGTGCAAACAAAAACAGCATATTGCTCCCATGTTTTCTAAGTATTTAATGGATGATCAGCTTATGGTCTGCGAGGTGGGGGGCTGTAAATATCTGTGATTAAATAAACCCCCGTGCAATGCAAAATATTTAAACCATAGCACAGGGAGACTTGCAAATAGACACACAGTGCTAGCTCCCCTGTGGATTTTAATGGTCCATGGTCTTAAAAGAGTGGACGCCACGCTAGCTGAGACAATTGGACTCGGTCGAAGGGAGGAGGGGACGGCTGGCTGAGAGGAGAGGAGAGGGGAGGGGGAGGGGGAGGGGGGGGTGACGACAGACTGGGTGCTTCTCTCAGGGCCAGAAACACAGTCTGGAAAGGTTAATCATTACCTCTGTCTGACTCCACACACACACACACACACACACACACACAAGTGCACACGCGCACACACACCAGGTCGCTACTATACTTAGAAGTCAACACAGTCACAGAGTAACACGTCTGCACCCACCCCCACACAATTTTTAACCTTCACTCCTGGACACAACACTATCAACATCGGTAAATAGTGAGGAGGCTCCTGAGAACTGTCTCGTATCGATCCCTGAGAGCCCTATATATATATATATATATATATATATATATATATATATATATATATATATGTATATGTATATATGTGTGTGTGTGTGTGTGTGTGTGTGTGTGTGTGTGTGTTTGTGCCTCTCTCAGCTCAGACCTGTAATGACCCTGTCGTCATTAGACACACACAGCAGTTGAGGAGAGCAGTGGGGAAGGCATGAAGGAAACAGCTCAAGGGGGAAGGAAGGACTCTTCATGGTGCCTTATTTTCTAAGTCAACACCCTCTCTCAGGCCGGGGAAAGTCTATTCCAAAGGTCAAGGGTCACGCTGGAGGCATTCCTTTTGTTCTCTCTGCCATGCTGTATATGTTCAAGCCCTGAGTGTGCGTGTATGTGTGTGTGTAATGAAAGCCTGTGCATTTCTCTCTCTCTCTGTCTCTCTCTGTGTTCACAAAAATATTTGGTCTCATTGATTTTTTTTGAGTTAATACAAGTTAGAGTCCTCAACAGTGGCCTTTGTTGCCAGTTGTGTTCAATTCACTTTCTCCTGCGGGAGAAGAAATTCAATGACAGCCGACCCCTTCGGAAAGAGAAGGGTCAGCCGGGTCCTTGTCTCATATCAATACATCAACACAACCTTGTAAGTTTAAGTCGACGACTGTAAACAGTCTGTTTTTTTTTCCCCACTGTTGAAAGGTAAATGACTCAGTCTGCTCTTAAAATGATTGTGATTATTTTCTTGTCGTGCAGAAGGGCATGCAAGCTGTGACCAAAATGTCAGTAAATGTAGGAGATTCAGGTGTGTTTTGCTAGTAGCAGCTAATGTAGCCTTGAGCATCTAGCCTCGAGCGGAGATGAGGAGTGGGCTACAGAGGTCTGGTAAGCCCACTTCTTTCTAACTCATCACACACACAGATTTTTTTCATTTTTCAGACTTGTAGTCTTCAGCCCCAACCCACGAGGCAGCAATCTATCAGACATTGCGCAGCTTCGTCTGGAACCACAAAAGGCTTTATACAACTTTTTTCACACCAGCAGACTTTGGCAGTTTTCATTGTCTATCAAGCTGTAAAATGATTTAAAAAGTGTACTAGATGACATATTGCTCAGTCCTAGTAGATAAATAGACAGACAGATAGATGGTAGTGGATTTAGTAGCTGACAGAGGAAGTGCCTCTTTAAGGTGGCAGGTTACGTAAGAAGTTAAGTCCTCCCCCCCTTACTTCAGGAAACCTAAATAAGCCCTGATGGCAGGAAAACCACACAGGGGAGTAGCACAGTTTTGCTATCTACAGATCTGACTCCTCGCAGAAACGCAGATAGAGAGAATGAGTTGCAGACACGCCATCTCTAACATGAACCATCCGGCCACGACCGGGAGAAGATAAGGAGGAGAAATGGCTGCATGTTTTCCTAATGCCTCATTCTACAGTATAATTTTGTCTGAGTGGAAGTTTCTGCTATAATTACATGGTCCACATGTCTTGATGTCGCTGAGGTGTTTTTCTCAGCTTGAGATAAAATACAGGAACGTTTCATAATTCATTGGGCAGCGTCTTCCTCTTTGGATCCGCATAATCACAAAAGTACAGCGCGATACTTTTTCACTGAACGACGTTTTATTCCCCTGGAACACCTCCTTCCTGCTGAGCTATTATTCCAACACTTCATCCTGCTGACCCACACACACGCACACACACACACACACACACAATGATCCCCTGCAGCCCAGATTTCCCAGGGTGACAGGACAAATAAACACAAGCTAGCTGGATGGAGGGTGCCAGGCGGGCTGTAATGACGTCATCAGCTCACTTTTGCAAACACACAAGTCAGACGATCCTGAACCATTTACATACACGGACGGAGCTACGGACAGATGGACAGACAAGCCGAACAATCACCCACATTGTTGTGGCGCCAAAACACCGTGGGAACTAAACAATACAAACACCGCAAACAGAGAGGCAGACAACCAGCAGAGCCAGTTGTGTTCGGCCTGAGCTTTTGTTGTGTCGTTACTCTGTTATTAATAATTATGCACCTCTGTGTGTGTGTGTGTGTGTGTGTGTGTGTGTGTGTGTGTGTGTGTGTGTGTGTGGTTATGCCAGCACTGTGGTCTGTGATAGAGAGAGATGTGGCTACTGACAGGGCTGAGTCTGTCGCTCAGATGAAACACACACACGCACCCCTCCAGTCTGAGTACACAAAGACAAACTGACTACATGAATGAGCAGGCGGGAGGGTGGAGACAGCAGTACTGTAGAAATCTGACACACACACACACACACACACACACACACACAGGTTTACAGGAATGTGTCTCCACTTATTTCCATTTCCGTCTTTATCCTGCTAAAGGGGGGGGGGTTTCTCCCTCCCTTCCTCGCTCTCCTTCACACACTCTCTGTCTCTCTTTCATATTTTCATACATTGAGGTAATGTCAAAACCCACTTCCATAGAGTGACTGCAAACCAAAACAATGTTCATCTTGTTCTGGGCTTCCCTCCAGCTCTGGCTCGGAGCCAAATCTGCATAGCCCACCTTCCAATCAACTGGCTATGCTAAGGTAGGCTAACGTTTCCAACTGTAAGTGCTATTTTGATGCTAATGCTAAGAACAACACAGCATAAAGCATCTCAGTCTGAGAAAAGCAAACACGTGCAAGCTAGGCACACTTTCCTTTATCCTCTCTTCCCTTTTTCACCCCCCTCTCTCCATCCTCCACTGTCTCCACGTTCTGTTTTTTCGATTTGTGCAGCATAATGACACAGGGTGGGGAACAGAGGACGGCCAAAACCAAAATTAAGTCCCTTGCCAAGAGGCGGCTTGGCTGCCACGCAAGGAGAGGAAGTGGGGAGTAATGAGAGATCCTGGCCCGGCACGGAGCGGCCCGGCTCTGCTCAACTCGCTGGCTGAACACACAGCCTCCAAATTACAGAGAACAGAGCAGAGCTGCCGGCCATCTCTCTCTCCACCCAAAGCCGCCATCTTCTCTCCCTCTTCATTCCTTCCTCTTACCGTTCAAGCGAAAGGATCAAGACTCAGACAAAGAAGAAACTAGTTTTATGGTGAAGAAAGTGTAAGTTTCTGTAGCAAGTCACCTGGCTGTAATAGGCTACAGATATATTTCTATCTTTGTAGAAGTAAAACAAATTTCTTTTTTTCTTTCTGTCTTCTTTATTTCACTCCCTCAGTCTTTCTGGTTGGTGTACTCCAGTGTTTGTTTTCTGTCAAGAAGAGGCCTCGGCTGCCTCCCTGTCCACTCGCCTTTTCCTCAAAGACATGAGGTCATATCCTGCGCAGCCCTTTCCTTTCCCTGCTAACCCAAACAAGGCAGAAATGCAGAGAGAGAGAGAGAGAGAGAGATACTGAGGGTGCTCTGTTTCAGACTTGAGCTGCTGATTGCTGGACGTTAGCTTCCAAAAGAATTATAAAATTGTGTCTTAACATTGGTGAAACGTAAGTTAAACCCCACTTCCTGTAAATAACTCATGACAAACAAATTCAAAACAACACACAGGCCTTTTATCTCACTGGGTTTGCACTAAAAATGGGCTGTTTCTTCGGGGCCTTCCATATGACAGCAGAACTAGTTTGATTTAATGAGCCATGGTGCCAAGACTAAATTTAATCTCTGTCAGAGCCCCTGATGAAGGTTATACCTCCAGCCGATTCACTGGATGACTAATTGACTGACTGAAGGGCTGGCCGACTGTCTGTCGAGCGAGGTAACTGGCTGGTGGTATAAGAATACAACTCAGCCTAAATTTAACCTGCAGTGGGAGGAAGCGCCTGTGTGACAGTCGGCCATGCGCCAGGGCTCGCACCAGGTCATTCTATCTGCCTGCCTGCGCTTATGTGTTGGCGTGTGTGTGTGTGTGTGTGTGTGTGTGTGCGTACGTGTCACCGCAACCCGACTGGATCCTCTTACACACAGGCACTCCGGGTCAGTCCCCGGTGGCACCAGCACGCCACCGACATACACACACACACAACGCTGCTACACATCCAATAAGAACCAGGCACGAACACACGTCTATAAGTTGCCTTTAAAGAAGAGTGTGTACACTCTATGGCTGGGTATTGATCCTCAATAGTTCTTTGGACCGATTCAAATGTGTCCATATCACCAATTATCAAAAACTACGTCTGGTCAGATTCACAATCCTATTTACTTACTCTTTAATCATATTATACCAGACTCAGTTCAAAATTTTGCCAATTTTGTCTTGCCAAGCTCACAGGAGGTATTTTATTTAAGAAAACTCTCAAAAAAAATTGCCCTCTTTGAGCTTTACAAGAAGGACGTCTGGCGACGTGGGTGCTACCTGAGCTGCTCATGAACGATCTAGTCTCTAACAAGTTTAAATATTACTTAACACTCCACAGATTCATAACCAACAATCCAGCTCCCTCTTAACCCTGACCCGATCTCCCATTTCCAAATCTCTCTCTTCAGTTCCTGGGTGAACCTAAACCCCCGAGCTAAGCCCTCAACCCCAGCTCAAACCAAGATCAGCACCCCGACACCCGGCTCCAGGCCTCCAGCCATCGACCCCCCTCTCCTCTCCTCTTCCCTCCTCTCTTCCCTCCTCTCTGCTCTGTTCCAAGCTGATGACGTGAGCCAGCCAGAGGAGCTTTGGAGCTGGTAGCCTGGCAGGCAGCCTAGTTTGCATTTGCGCTTGTCGCTGTCGCAGCTCACTTAACTCCTTACAGCCTGGAAGGTCTTTTTCCAAGATGGATAAACGGGGGGAGAATAAAAAAAAAAAAGAGAGATGGCAGAGGAGGATGTTATCTCTAATCTCATCTCATCTGCTCCGTCTGAACTGTGTGCTTTTTTTTTAGATGAATGAGGATTTCTTTTGGGTAATTTTCCGCTCTTGCTAAGGTACAACCCCATAGCAGGGCTGCTTTACCGACACGCTCTAGCTTTTTCTAAAAGTCGATGAGCACTTAATTATTCTACTACAAGGCAAAAAAAAAAGTAACAGTACAACTCTTGCTGACTTCAAGTGTTTGCCACCCTCCTTCCCTCAGAGCCACCCTCCTCTCTCTTCCTCCTTCCTCTCTGTAAATATGTCTGGAGAAGAACATAAAAAGGGCCGAGTGAGTGAATTAGAAGGTCAGGAGCGGGCCTCTGGGAGAGCCATGTTTCTTTTGTCAGGGGCCCAGAGGGAGGGAGCAAAGGAGGGAAGCAGGGAGAGAAGGAGAGAGAATGAGAGGGGGTGAAGGAGGAATGGAGCTGCCTTTTTTTTTTGGCTTGCCAGGGAAATCATGAGGGCAGAGCGCTTCAGCCATCCCGCCCCGGCCTTTCTACCTCTACTGCTTTTACTGAGGAGGCCCATTCACTGGAGCGCTGGCCGCCGCTGCCATGTCATCCTCGCCAGGAAGGAAAACAAGGGAGGAGGAGGAGGAGGGGTAGCGTGTACGCCTTGCTGAGGGAGGGAAGGAGTAAGGGAGGGAGCATGGGGGTGCCTTTTAAGACTCCAGTTCTTGGATTTCACAGTTTGAACTGGGTCTAAAATGTGTCTTTACTTAATGCACACAGGTAGGACTTGAGTGTCCATCTGAAGGTGTGGAGGAGGAGGAGGGAGGAGAGGAGAGACTGATTTTTAGTTCCTCTGTTCTTGTAAGCACTGCTCCAATCTCTCCCCCCATCTAAGGACACACACACATGCAAGCAGACAGGCTAACCGTCCACCCCACCCCCCTACCACCAAACAAAGGAGGGGGGGAAATGGGCAGCCAACACCAACTGACATAAAACAGGCTTTAAAGGCCCAGTAATGAGAACCATCTGAGGCAAAGGAAAGCAGAGAACAGCACATAGGAGAGCAAACTCTTTCTCTCATGAACACCATCTTATTCTGTAGCCTGTGGACAGGGCGCTGGGTAAGGAAGGCTAACACTGCCAAATGGGATTATGGGAGAAAAGCTGAGGAAGCCCGAAACACGTCCTGCATGAGAGATGGAAGAGAGAAAGGTGCCTGTGTCTCAATCTTATCCACACACAGAGGAGATCTAACTGTCCACAAAGACGTCCCCTGTACGTACAAACACACCCAAACAAACACCCGCATGTCAGTTGAAGCCTCTTTTTGCTGCTTCCCCCCCGCCCCCTCTCTCCCCACAGTACCGCACGCACAGAGCATATTCTTCTCCAAACAACGGTTCGGCGTGTTTGTCTTCCATTACAACATAACACGGAAAGGGATGAGAGGGAATGGGGAGAGGAAGAGGAGAAGAGAGGAGCGTTGTTCAAAGAGCCAGGAGGGAGGAATTTATGTGGATGTGGGAGAAATACACCGCCCTCCTTCACTGGCTTTTTTTTTTATTACAGAGGGGAAGCGGGGGCCCCCACAATCACTGCCTCATCATCACAAGTATGGAGGGGAGATGAGTGTGTGTGTGTGTGTGTGCTTGGAGGAATGCACAGGAGAAGGAAAAGAAAACAGAAGAGGAAAATAATATGACTGTTAAAAGGGAGGAAGAGTAGAAAAAGACGAGAAAATGGGTGGTATAAATAGGAAATCTATTTGCAGGAATATTTACCTGAAAGCCCCACAGGGGCCGAGTATGTTGTTCCCCCAGTATCATTGGATGAAGGTCCAGAGTCTGGAGAATCTAATGGAGAGAGAAAGAAAGACTTTGAATTAGCACTGTGTGTGTGTGTGTGTGTGTGTGAGAGAGGGGGAGAAGGCAAAGCAGCAGCTGTGAGACCGTCAATCACCCCGGTGAAATCAATGCCTAATGAAGAAGCTGACAACGAAGCTCACACTCTCACACACACAGAGAAGACTTACAGAGGAGAGTTCCTTACACCCCTGATAATCCCCCATAATCCACTGCTTCAGGAGGAACGTTAGCCCTGCATAGACAAGCTGCTGATCTGGAAGGAGCTGTATTCTTTCTGCTAATGACTGAGGCGAGGTTTGGGCCGGAGACTTCTGATCCCTGCTCAATAATCAAATATAGATGAAATATTAGAAGACTACTGTTGCAACACTTTGTGTTCCTCTTTTAATAGAGGAAACACTTGTCTGATAATTGTCTCTTAATATTATTCCTGTTCCTCTCTAAGGACAGAGGAAAAATATTCACAAATTTGACACATTCAAGCTAAATCGGAAATCTAAGCCTTAACATATATATATATATATGTGTGTGTGTGTGTGTGTGCAGACAGAGCTTTGAAAGGCCTTGAAAGCTGTTCACTGTAAATGTTCTTAATGGCGCACTAGCAGGCAGACAAGAGAGAAAAACTACTCATTCTCTCTCTCCCTCTCTTTGCATTTGAATGCTTAACTCCCACTAAGACTTGTAATGTAGACTAGTTTCAACATGACACCTGAATGGAGCTTTAACAAAACCGCTGTGTGTGCTGAGCGGAGCAGCGCACGGCTGGGAGCAGGCTGGCTCTGCTGCAGAGCTGCTGCTAGTAGCTTGGTATTCACTAATGATACATTCCTCTTGACGCACGTCAATGCTGCGCTACACCTACCATCCACTGAACCACAGTGTGTGGTGGTGGGGGTGGTGGTGGTGGTCACCTCCACTCTGACTGAATTATGACTCTAAAGTGCAGTTTTTCTGATGGTTACATAGCAAGCCCCGCACTTTGCTGTTTCAATAAAGTCGCTAAAAAAGCTAAAATGACCTTTTAACTGAAGCTGCTCTAATTTGAGGTTTATTGCAACAACTACAGTGGATGCAAACTGAAGAAATACAGTGAAGAAAGGGTCAGTATGCATTTAATCCACATATGGTGAGGAGGAGGAGGAGGAGGATGGTATTTCTGTTGAATACTTCCACTCTCCAGCTAACAGATCGTCTCATTGGCCTCCTGTTTGACCGAGCAGAGCTGCAGTAGCTATGAAGTAATAAAGAAGCAGCGACCAGCCCTCCTCCCTGCCACCCTGCCCCCCGTCCGGACGCGGACTGTGCCGCTGTGGTCGCAGTAATGAGATGCACGGACATGGCCCAGTCCTGCCTCGCTTTCATTGGCTGCCAGCAGCCTTGCCCTGGTCTCCCGGGCAACAGTTCACAGCTGACCACAGGGCTGAGGGGGCATCAGAGAGAAAGAGCTAAAACAGTGTGTGATTTATATTCCCCAGAGCTGAAACAAGGTGCCGTTTTACGTCTCGGCTGCTTTCATATTGACCGCTGCTGCTGGAGCGGACAGGCACCCTGACACATACAGTATAACCCCACTTCCTGCTCACTGGAATCATAAAACCATCAAGCTTCGTGCAGATTTTTACAATGTCTGATTGCCTTCTAAAAGTTAACCATGTGGATTTTCTGAATGTCACCATGACATAACACAGCCTAATATAAAGCAAATACAGAGCATAGTATAGAAAATTATAACAGCCTCCAGTAATGGGAAGGACTTGATGATTGACAGCTCCCTGAGGCCCTGGGGAAAAAACCCCTTTGAAGAACCACAGCTGCAGCTGCAATGACTTCCTATTGTTTCCACTCACTGGAAGCCACTTTCTCTTTCTCCTGACTAACTGGCCGGCTGACCGGTCATTGTTTAACTCTGAGCTTTTCCTGCACTGACGGACAGCTGTCTGGGGTAAATGAGCAAAGGAGAGATGGAGAAAATTAAAAACTGAGGCTTCAACAGCCCCGCACTCCTACTCTGCATTTATATTCCTGTCACCCTCTCTGTGACATGAAGAGAAACTGTTGGAACAGAGCTATTCTGGTTATAGCCTGAAATTTAACACACTTCAAAACTGACTTAATAGACGATGACATAACCTGATGCCACTTTCCGGCACTGGGGAAACCGGATGACAACCACAGTGGCATGCGGAGTCTGGCACAGGTTAACAATTAAGCAACACCAAAGCTTACGGGGAAAAAAACAGTTGGAAGATCAGTTTAAACGGCACTACATGCACAAAAGCTCTCTCCCAGTCCCTAAAACAAACACATCCAAACAGATATGTGGGACGGTGACACAGACACATACACACACCCACAAGTCCTCAACCTCAATCTGTTAATTAATTCGGTTGATAAAGGCTGGCTCCAGAGACGCCGCTGTCTGTGCTGCGATTCACAATATAGATAGATGGACACACAAACACCCATACAACTCCCCCACCCCCGTCTCACACACACACACACACACACTATGCCCCTGGTGACATGCCAGTCAGTCTATAGCTGGTATCTCAACTTTGTGCTGCTTTGCCCTGGCTGCCAGCCATGCTAGAACTGCCCAGCCAGCCAGGCGTGCCACTCTACTGCTATCATAAATCACAACATAACATGGAGCCATTTCCTCACACACACACACACTGCAGGGGTAGTGTGTAAGACTATATGCATATGTAATGTCAGATATATAGACAACACATAAAACATTCATGAATACAAGATGGCTTTTTAGATGTGTATGTTTTGCAAAACAAATGTGTTTCAGACAATAAAAATACACATGCAATTATGTATTTACATATATACTGTGTATCTCAAGCTCACCTGGTGGTTTAAGATAGTCCATGGGATAGCGCGAATATGGAGGAGGAGGGGACTCTGCATGGAGGGGGGAAGCAGAGGCAGAGCATGAGAAAAAAAACAAGGGAGAGATCTAAACTTTATGATAAGAGTTGTCATTCTTCGGGGAAAAGGTTTTGTGTCTGTCAGCTCAGCCTGGAGAGGCAGGCAGTGAGGCCGGCCGGGCGGCTATTGCCTTTCATTGGCAGGCAGATAAACAGGGGGCCGCCTGGCGCCAGGAGGGCCACTATCAGCGTCTAGGACAAACTGAGATACGGGCCTCTTTTGGCCCGGGACGCCAAGCAAGCACACACACGCGCGCGCGCGCGCGCGCACAGACAGGCCCTGGAAACTTCATCGTGGAAAGACTGTAAAGCCTGGGATGAGTCGCTTTGCACTTTGGAAATGCCAATTGTGAAATGTTGAAACACCAGATGGGCTGTTTGTTTAAAAAGCGTCTCTTTGATGAAGTTAAAACTATCCTCATATAAGTTAGAGCTTTGGCTCCTCTAAAGTGCCAAAAATATATATGTTATGTTCCGGATGCAGCCCAATTAAGAAATCAACATATTTAGCATTTAAAAACACAATTGATAAATCATAATTAGCCTATACAATTTTGGACATTTAGAAAAAAAACATCGGTGATGTGACTATTTCAATGTCACATGCCAAAATCAAATTTAATGACACCAGACTGCCGAAAAGATGAAGAGGACCACTTGGCAAGTTTCCCACATCGGTCAAGTGTGACCTTATGGAAACTCAAGACTAACTGTGCCAAGAGAGGTGATGTCATTTGAATTAGGCTAATTATCCCTTTAAGAGTCTGGTAATTCTTTGACACAGTGACACGGGGTCTGAATCTGTACTTGATTTAAAATTAGGCCCGACCACCAGAGAATTCAACAGCTATTTCAGAACTTTTGTTGTGAAGATGAGGATGTTAGAAGAATCCAGCTCACCGAGTTCACAAAGTCTGCTCATGTGGTGCGGGTTGCAGCAAACGAGCTCTGGGTTGATTTTCCCGTAGGATTCACAGCAAGACAGCCTCTTCAGCTCCGAGGAATGCCTGAGGTCCGGCCACCTGAACACTTTGTAGAGCAGCATGGGGAGAGAGTAAGACTGTTGACCCACTTTGGCGTCCACTTTGCTGGGCAAGAGCAAGCAAGGGCTTCGGGCACCCCCCTTGGACTCCACCGCCTGCAAAAGCACCTCTAATTGTTTCTCTTTGATCTTTTTCAGTATCGAGTGGGTCAACGCCTTCAATTCAGCCTCCGACCCGGCGTTGGACTTGTCCACCTTTGTCGTTTTGCCCATGCAGCAGCCCCCGGAGCCATGCGTCCCTCTATCCGCCTCCCCGTCGCCCTCCACGGGCGCACGGCTCCTCCAGAGTCGCCGGACGAGCCCCGATCGTTTGGTCCTAAACATGCGGGACGAAAAGAGGGTTCCCCGGCTAAAAAACGAGCATGGTGTCCGCAAATCATGAAGATTCCGGGATCCGAGTCCAGGCAATGACAAGCAGCCTGAGAAAATACGGTGGAAAAACTGGGAGCTGGATAAGCAGATGAAATCTGTAGCATACGCCAGTCTCTGTTGCCGTCTCCTGCACACTTCAACGAAAAGCAGTCGAGGTTCACGGGACAGTCAGCTTGTCCTTCGGGGATAAATAACCATCACCAGGCGTTCAAGACTCGCCTATAATAACGAATCTAGCAGCTTATACACATTTGCTACAACACAGCCGCATGTAGCCTGAATGTGTTACAATTACTCACTTGGTGATGTGCAGCCTAGCGCTGTGAACTGACCCCTTTAAAACACCGATTTTCACCATATAAACATTGTCAAAACATTTTTCTACCTATACGCATTAGCTGTAGTGGAAAATTAGGCAAACTGGGGCCTAATTAAGCCTCAACGCTTTTACAATTATCCCATGAGAACCGAAGCTCGCCGCCGTGTCTTCAAGAGCATTAATCCACAAAATCCTTGATCCGACTGCACAGAGTAGGGCTCTCCACCAGGTTTGCGGAGGCTTTTTATCCGTTATCGTCTAAATATGCCACTCGTCTGCAGAGGATGTGGTCTGCTGGCAAGAATGAGCAAAGAGCCAGGGAGCAAATCCAGGACTGAATCTCAAACACGAGTTGGAGTTGCGTTTGATAAAAAAAAAAGCCCGAGAGAAAGCGAGAGAGACCCCTCGGGTTAGGTCCACGCACCCAGCCTTGTAACCTATTTTAGTAGCCGAATCCCTTAAAATAAAATAATCCAACCTCGTATCTCACACGAAGTTTCCGCGTCTGAGAGTGGAAGAAAGCGAGCCGACGAGTGATCTCGAGGGAGGCAGAAGGCTCTCTGTCTGTAAATGAGGCGGATGGTTTGGGTGCCCTTGCTCCGTCTCCAGTCTCCAGTGCGCATTGACGCGCCCGGTCACGTGTGTGTCTAGACACCCTGTCGCTTAAAAGAAATGTGATTGTGTTGCGCAAACAACAGATCAAGCAGAGCCCACAGCGCGCACACACACGCAGGCACGTACACGTACACAACACAAACACGCATACACACAAAAAAGTAGTAAATTAGGAAAGTAAAGTAGGAGTAGGAAAGTTAACGTTTCATAGAAAAAAGTTGAGAAAGTGCAACGTTGAAAATGGGACGAGGTTGAGAAACTGCAGCAGTTTGGCCAAAAGATACAAACTCCCAGTTCAGGTAATTTCTGTTAAAATGAATGTTAAATAAGTGGTAAAATTAAGGATTGATAAATCTAGTGTAAAGCTTCTATTCAACGCCTATGCTTTATTATAATGGCATAGAAATTAAGAAAAAGACTTCAAAAAGTGCAGCTTTGGCAATTTTAGTGTTTTAAATACCTGACTCCGTTTGATCAGTGTTTTATTAGCAGTATATTCATATTAAATAAAGCACGTATGATAAAAGTGTGTATTGATGGAGCTTGTCCGCATAATCATATAAGAACACATTTTTCTATTGTCATGTTGATCGATCAGGATAGTTTCCCCTAGTTGTATCATGTGGAGTTGTGCCCTGACTTCAGCCTCTCAGGCAGCGGTTGCGCGACCATCAGGCACTACATCCAAATAGCTGTTTAGGTTTTAGTTGGACCTTGTTCAGGTGAGGGTTTTAAGGACTGTAGTTGTGGTTTTCTGGTACAAGCGAGGGAGCCAGGAGAGGGAATGTGTGCCTGCAAGCCTAAACTTAGGGCTAAAGACGCAATTCAAACATGTCCGAAAGACAGATGAGAGCGCGCTGCTGCCGCCCTCTGGGCGTTTAGCTTTCAGGTGACAAACTTATCCACCCTTCTTTATTTATCCAGTACAAGGGACCAATTTCCTTTCTTCCCTGACAGTAGATCTGTAACAGGATCTGCCCACTTTATTTATTGTCTTTATAAGCTAAATCCATATTTATTATGACAGGCGCAATGGTTTGATTTGATCAATTTATGTGCCATTTAAGAGACAAAGACAGACACTAACAAACCGTTTTTATATTGAAATAATCATTTAAATAAAAAACTACAATAAAAAGACGCCTATATAGATTTGACAAATGGCTGTTTTCATGTTAAACTTATTAACTTATCAGCAATGATGCATATTGAATTGTATACACTATAAACCAGAATCGTAAAACGCACCAAACCCTGTTGAAATAATCTAATTTTTAACATCAGAGTAGACCCATAACATCTGTGGCTGCAGCCTTTCAGAGGACCTCAGTCACATTGAGCTGCATCAGCATGAATGCTTTTTTTCTAATATGTATGTGTGTGTCTCCTCCGTAGTCTAATTGTGTTCCCTAGACAGACAGTAGGCCTAGTAGTCCGGGGGAGGAGGTGCAGGCAGCAGTATGTTAATGTGCCAGTGAGCCAGTGTCGCTGCAGGGCAGGGGGGGGGGTGGCTGATAATGACGATGGGAGAGATGTGCGGGCGGGCGGAGGGGAGGGGAGGGGAGTGTGTGTGTGTGGATGGGGGTAGTCAATAGCTCATCCCCACATTGTCCCATGGATCCCCCACTGGCGCCGTGCAAGAGCGCAACGCAAGAGCCCAAACGGTTCAGAGGAGAGCGCCGCTTTTTAAGGCAGTCTGGAAGCAATCAGTCAGGGGAAAAGGTCTGTCAGAGGGATTGTGGAAGTGGCTGCAGACGCATATTGTCCCCTCCCCTCTCTCTACATGTCCCTGCCCTTCCGTTTGTGTGTGTGACTGTTCTCCAGACTCCAGGAAGTAGCCAATTTTATCTAACCGTTTTCCATTTCAGTCTGGCTGCAAAAGTCTGTCTGCACTCTAGCCTGCATAAAGGTGCAGGGCAGGGTTTTGTTTAACGCTTTGCATCAACCATGTTTGAGCCCCAAAGCTTGTCTTTACTTATTTCAAACCCCACCTCACATTCATTAAAAATAATGTAATATTGAATGGAGCATTCAGCTGCAATTCTTTAGTGTTTCTTAAACTATGGGTCTCGACCCAAAGGCGGATGTGAACCCTTTATTAGTGGGGTCTTGATATATATGCATATTAGGGACTGTATAAAAATTATTGAAGCGGTGAGGGGGCTGAATATTATTATGTTTCACTTTGGTATTTTGGGTCCCAGTATAAAAAGTTGAATTGCCCCTGCTGTAGTCTATCATGTGGCCAGCAGAGCTGACTGTTCTGTTTTATGCAATGGAGTAAAACAGCATTATAGAGGAAGAAGGATGATTAATATTCTAGATAGCAGTCCTGGCCTTTACTATAATTTATTGACACAGTGACTGCTTCCAGACAAGGGGTCATGCATATGCAATTAAAGAGGCTTATTCTGTCTGAACCACAGTGCTCAGAACAGAGTGAAGACGGCGCACAGGGAGCTCGTCATTGCTAAGATAAGAACAATAAAAATAAGACAACTTTAATTAAAAAGATAGAGGAGTCTTTTTTTCTCCATCACTGGCACATCTGATATCTTGTCGGGAAAGCGCAAAAACACCCACATTGGTAAATGTCATTGCATAATTGAAAATTAAAAAATCCTGGGGTGAATAGCGAGAAGCTGGATGTGCTTCTGTTCTCATTTTATTGTGTTGGAAAAATAAATCTTCCATTTGTCAGCGTCTCCAGCTGTGGTTCCACCTTAATGAAACACAGAGAGAGAAAGAGGAGATGATGTGAAGTCCTGTCCTATATTGAACCAAACAGTGACCCAGATTTTACTCACAATTACAATATTAGCAGTAGATCTACCTGTCTTACTCTTTTTTTAGCTGACCTTTCAGTGAACGGTTAGAGGTTAGAGGTCAAAGGTCAGTTCATATTTTTCTCTCTCCTCTCTGTCTAAAAGCAAGTGAATGAGTTTTATTTCTAAAACAGAAAATGTAGTCAAGATTTGTCTTATTGAACAATTTCCCCTGAAAGTGAAAATTATGTGAACATATAATCTGACATCACAAAGTGAAACATCACGGTGTCAAGTGAACAGAAAATATTGGTCGATGATATTACACCTCAGGGTGCCGGCAGAGACAGATACTATAGCTACAAATCACAGACATTGTCTCAACAGCAAGGGGGCTTTAAAAGAAAAGCAGCAGGGCAAACGATTACTTTAACCATTGATTAATAGTTTGGTCTATAAAATGTCAGATAATAGGAAAAAAATAATGCCCATTGCAATTTCCAAAAGCTTCCCCTTAAGCTTTTGGAAATTGCCAAATGTCATCAAATTTCTTCTTTTGTCAGATGAACACCAAAAAGAACAAAAGAAATTCAGTTTATAGTCATTTAAGACAATAAAAGCAGCAAATCCTCACAACTGAGAAGCAGGAACTAAAGAATGTTTTAGTGTTTTTGCTTGAAAAAAATGACATAAGGAATTAATCGAATTAATTTTCTGTCCAACGACCAATCAATTATGCAGCTAATTGTTTCAGATTATTTTAAAAATCAGTGAAATGTAGTATGAAAATGAAATGTATAGTAATATCCCCAGAATATAAAAACTGGAGGCATATAAAACACATTTATTTATAAGCAGAAGAACCCATATTGTCATTGTAAGATCTTCGGGAGACAGGAAAGTTTTAAATGCAAACTTCTTTAAAGGCTTAAATTTCAGTAACTTGCAGGATTAATTTATCATAATTTATCAAATATCAAAGCGCAATCAAAAAGCTATTCTAAGCAAGTGCTGAATGCAAATAAATCCTAGACCCAAAGTGGTATTTAAACACTGACAGCAAAAGGCTTTATTTTGGAATAAAAAATATTAACAGTCATAATTTGTCCCTATAAATTACATGATATAGACAAACGGAGTAATAAAAATATGTTCTGACAAGGATTACAAGCTGTTAATATAGCATATGCACATCACAAGGAAAACTCGCCTTTACCTTCCAATATGACCAGAAACATATGGAAAATTAGCATTATACTGTTATACAAAAATTACATAAAGGAGTGTACAGTAAATGTTTGTGTCTTAAGGCAGTGGTCCCCAACATGGAGGTCAGGACCCCCCAACAGGTTGTGAGATGATCAATAATACATGAGAAAAAACTATTTCTGCTATGGAAATTATGACTTTGATGACTGTTCTACAATCTTCCTCTTCAAGCCTGGAAAAACTTTCCAAATGAAACAATCTGAGAGGCAACATCACTCTGGTTTTATTAAACTGCTCACAACTTACAGACATACGTATGCAACCTGTGACAAGGGCTCATGATGCATAGCTTTAAAGCTAAGCTATGTAAATTGTGAAAGAGGAAATAACAAAATGAAACACATATAAACCTTATAAGGGACCAGTTCAAAACTTTGGCTTAAACCGACAGCAGCTTATTATGTAGTTCTGTTATGTGAGAGACGGAAACACATTGCAGCCTGCAGACAGAAGTCAATCAATACAAAGAAACACCTTAATACAATATTAATTACTTTTAATCGATCCAAACTTTTCAAATGGATCAAACTCAGACTGATGCATTGTGATGCATCAATGGCTTTTTACACCCTTACATACCCCCATCATACATTTACATACTTGTTAAAAATTAATATGTAGCCGACCATCACAAGCAATTATAAAGTGCATTGAAGTGGCTGGCTGAGAGAGTCGTTGAATACCATGAATATACCAAAATCTTATATCAGAGTCTTCACTAAGGTCTTTTGTAGCTATTCTTGTAGGTTAAAATTGTTTTTATGTAACAAATGTATCATTGATATTATTTCTTTACCTGGGCATCATGTTTTTTGTGTGAGGTTTTCTCTCTATTCAAGGGCTTTTTGTTAAAACTTAGAAGTAGAAGATAGAAGTTTCACAGTCTTTACCCAGTGGAGGACACTGTAGAACGGGTCACTTTACATTCACATTCCTTTAGTCTGGTTTTGTTCAGGGATTCAATCTGTGACATTTTATTTCAAGTAGCTGCAGGCCTCAGTGACCCAGTTCTCTTTATAGGCCGTTAGTGTGAAACAATTTTGAAGATCTGCATACGTGTAATTGGTCTACATACAAGAGTGCCAAGGCCAAACGGTGATAGCAATGTCAGGCAGTCTCTTCGTCCACCCAACGCTTATAATGTAACGGTGAGATCGCTTTTAAATGTGGTCTGGATGTTCACAGAACACATGACAATGATATCAGTGTTTTTGGTGACCTCTTAAACATCCAAACTGGCTTCACCATCATGCCAAAATATCTGCTTGTACACAAGAAACATCAAAATGTAATGAGTATATTCAGGCTCCCCAGAGGATTAACCCTTTTTATTTTTGCTACTATTCTACAAACTTTCCTCTTACACTCTGGAAGAAATGTTAACTTTGCAAAACAGACATAATATAGCCCCATATAGAAATGTTAGTGTGCCATTTGTTCAGTTTTGAGGAATGCTAGTGGGGCTTGTGGGATACTTTCATTATGAACTTTGAGCTAAATCCTTACGTCAGCATGCTAACATGCTCGCAATGACCATGTTAACATAATCATATGTAGCAGGTAGAATATTTACCATGTTCTCCATCTAGCATGCCTACTTTAGCACTAAAGATAAAATACAACCAAGGCAGGAATGGGAGATGGGAAAGTCATTCGTTTTGCAAGTATTGGACAAATTAAAATTTTTGACCTGATGGTGGCTCTAGATGAAAAGTCAGGGATTCACCAAAGTTATTACAGTTCATCCTAATGGGTCATGAATGCATTTACCAAGTTTTATGGCAATCGATTCAATAGTTGTTGGGATATTTTCGCTCAAAACCACAAATGTCAACCTAATAATGGCGCTAAAGGAAAAGTCAGGGGATCACCAAAAGCTTTAGGATACATCTTCTGGGAACCATGAATGCCTGTAAAACATTTTGTGCCAATCCGTCAGGTAGATAATGAGATATTTCACAAGAAAAGTAAAAACTTTGACCTGCTGGTGGTACTATAAAGTAATAAAGTCAGGGGATCACCAAAGTCAGCTGGATTGATCCTCTGGGAACCATGAATGTCTGTACAATCCAATCCAATAGTTGTTGAGATATTTCAGTCTGGATCAAAGTGATGGCCCGACTGACCAACAGACTGACATTGCCATCCCTAAAGCCACCTTGCTAGCGTGGCTAATAAATCACCCCTTACATTGTCTTTTAGCTCAGCTTCTTTATTTTTTGTCTTAAACGGCTTCTATCTTGTATGTTAAGCAGCTCTATGTACAAAGGTCGACGAGTGGTGACCTAGAAAGAATTTGATAACTCAAAAGTAGAAAATAGTTCCAGCATAAAACATAAACAGGAGATAAGCTACAGAAGAGGTATGTGACTTTGAAGGAAGTAAGTACACTTTCTGCTGGTATCTTGCAGACATCAAGACCATTATATAGTCTGTCTCTTCTTTATGTCTCTTTGTGAATCGTGCTTTTGTTTTTCCGTTGACATTCCAGCCCATCATTGAAACTCTGCTTTCATCAGTAGGTGAAACTGAGTGTTATCTGTTTATTTTTATATTTATATCTAACTCTCAGTGCTGTTCTCATGCTGTGAGCGAGCTTCCCCCTTGCTGTGACCTAATCCTAAAACCGCTGAGCCTAACGACCTTCCATCGTTACCGTGGTGATCTGTCATATTAATGAGTTCCATGTCACTGGGGGCAGCCAGTACTTAGTACAGAGCCACTTCGGCAAACTGGTCTCCATTGCCCTACTTTTTACATCACTCAATAGACGTTGATCTGGGTATGACCTTTGCATCTGGAGCCACGCGGCACCGGTAAACTGAAACGCAATCTCAACAAGACCTTGAGGAAAATGTACTAGGCTCTAAGAGAAATAAACTACCCATCCCAGAATCCCCTGCTCCATCCATCTTCCTGCTGTCACCTGAAATGGGAGCCCATTGTAAGGTGACCCCCACACCATGAAGGAACAAGGAGGGCCATGTCACTTTGTGAAAACCTCTCCTCAACCATCTGGCACTGCGATAATAGAGCTGGAAGCAGGTGAGAGTCGGTGCAGAGAGAGAAAGAAAGAAAGCAAGCGTCAGTCTGGATGGTTTGTCCTCGAGCTGTAACCTATCAACGACCCCGTGTTGAAAATGGGCCATTCTTTACATCAAATTGCATCCATTATACTGCCCTTGAGAATGAGAGAATTTCAGGCATGAAAATCAATACAATAGAGACGAAAGGCATGAAATTCTCTTGGGAAGTGGGAGCTCCAGCGACACAGTGGGTGCCATTGTGCCATAAACTTTCCCCCCCGAAGTGGTTTCATAACTCCGTTTCTGCTGCCTCTGCATCTTTTACCACAGCAGGCAACAACGAGACGTGAGAGACACACACAGTGCTAAAATGTATTAATATTTTGTGATGCAGATATAAACAGCATGCGGCAGTTGGGTTTTTAGGCAGAATTTTCTTTTGTGTTGTTTGCTGCGCAGAGTGATAAAGCAACTGCAGTTGAAATGACCGAAGGAAGCAATGATGAAGTCCACAGAGAAAAAATATAGCTGTATGTACAAACTCTGTTCTAGTTACTGTATCCGAGTAAAGTAACAGAATAGTTTTGGCCGACAAAAATCAATGTCAATATCTTCCAGATAACATAAAATTTTTTATTAAAAACATACAGAAAGGGGCTGTCTACAGTAGTGGTTCCCAACTAGGAGAGTTGCAAGATAAATTTGGCGGGTTGTGAGATGATTAATAAGGTAGGTGAAAAAAACAAACAATTTCTGCTGCACACGATGACTTTTCTCCAATTTGTTCTTTCTTAATTGTAAAATTTCAGACAGTTTTACCTCTTCAGGCCTCTAAAACCTTTTCAAAAGAAACAATCAGGGATGGGAACATCACTCTGGTTGAGTTGCTTGCAACTTATAGACAAGAAGTCACAAAAAGATATTGCATTGCTTAAAAGGAACTGTTCGTCGTTTTGGGAAATGCAGTTCTCAGTATTTTTTTGCAGTTAGATGAGAGGATCGATACTACTCTCATGTCTCTATGCTAAATATGAAGCTAAGCTGACTGTACCTTCATATTTAACACAGATATAAGAGCGGTATTGATCTTCTCATCTAACTCCTGGCAAGAAAGCAAATAAGCGTATTTCCCAAAATGTCTATTTTACTTTATAAGGTCGTGTACTGTCTGTCTAGGCTCATATTACTGGGCAGTGTGAGAGAGTGGGGTGTGTTTGCTTCAGTTCAACAACAACAGGGAGCAGAGGTAGACATTGGTAAATCAGCAGAGGACACACAGTATTTAAAA
Organism: Macquaria australasica; assembly: GCA_005408345.1. NCBI lineage: Eukaryota > Metazoa > Chordata > Actinopteri > Centrarchiformes > Percichthyidae > Macquaria > Macquaria australasica. Next base: position 39,818 of record SEMN01000025.1, on the reverse strand, counting down.
TAAAACAAGCTACCCTAAGATGCAAAAAATGAGAAATCGAATACATTCCCCTTTGTGTCCGTGTTCTTGGTACAGTATTTCACTGTGCTTGATAATAACCATGTGACACTTTGGTTGCTTTGATTTCATATTTTTATTTAAACTCCTATTTTCAATGTAATATTCGCCACAAAATGACAGCTGTTGTCATATTATATGTAATCATATAAAGCCAGTTACCCACCTGGGAAGAATTAAAGTATAGTACCACCATTTTTTTCATTCATTAGTAGTAGTCATTTCAGTACTACCACCATTTACATTTTGGGGGGCTGAATATATATATAAAAAAACCAATATACATGAAAATAAATAATTTAATACAAAGTCTCTAGTTAAACATGCAAATAAAGTGACCAATCAAAGAGACAAATGTAATTATGCACAATAGGACAGCAGGTTTAATGACTTGTTCTAGTTTAAGTACTTGCCTTGGGTTACCATCAGGAAAAAAACAAACGACAAAGACAGGGTAAAGTCAAAGAAATGGGCTGGAAGCAACAATGAAATCACAGCGATGTGGACTACTAATATTATCCAGGGACTGAAATTAGGCATTAATTAAACTGTATTTCAAGGTGTGTTATTGGAGGTGGCCATCAAGCAACACTGGTTGATTCAAATCTGCAAACCCTGCATGTTACAACAAAACGTTGTTGGTTCTCCATCTCTGACTTTTTTTTGCAGTTTATTTCACAAACAGAAATCTTTTATACAAACTCATTGTATTCAGAGAACAATGTTGGCCAAAATGAAACGCTACTTCATGAGATAATCATACTTAAAACCCAATATCATATAAATTATTCATGAAATGAATCTTCCAAGACATGTGGTCCGTCTTGAATATTATAGTTGATACTATTTCTTAGCATTCAGTGCAGCTGTAAATGAACGTTCACCAGAGCAGTGTAACACTTAGGTGCATGTGTTTTAATTTACCTTTTCTTTATAAGCAAGAAAAAAAAACCTAGGATTATCCTTCGCCAGTGTCCTGAGCTCCTCACAATAACAAAATGATTTACAGAAGAGAAGTAACTCTGCATGTGCTGTGGAACCAGGTGAAGCTGCTCAAATGTTAAACAGGTAATTCCCTACAGGACTGACTGTACATGAGTGGGCGCTACTGTGTGAACTGTTAACCAGTACAGATGAAGCTTCACAGTGTAGAAGCAGAGGAGTTATTATGATATGAGAAAAAAAGAGGTTGTGCTGCATAAAAAAACAAACAAAAACAGAAACACCATTCTGTACAAGGTCGAGGCACTTTCAAAGCAGCGTGCACATACTATAAAGGGCAATGCGCACACACCCACCCAAAACACAGACACACACATGCCGTCAGTCTTTTTTTTTTTTTTATATACTGAACGGGGATGAAGACACACGCAGTCTGCACTGCAGCAGGTGTTTCAGCCAGAGTCCATGCTGAACAGCTCGATGCCATGCGGGCTCCAGTGGAGGCCGACTCCAGAGTTGAAGACCAGGGACCAGACGTAGGGGATGAAGAAATCCTCCGGCTGGTCTTCCTCCACATACTTAAACTTGAGCTCCGGAAACTTCTGTTCACATAAAGAGAGAGAGAGATGCAAAGAAAGATTGTTAGGATGTCGTAACGATTGCCAGGTAACCGGTAAAATTAATTATTATCTACCAGGAATGCGTACTTATATACATACGTGACTGGCCACCACAGTGCGTTGACGCTGCATTGCGTTGTGGCAAAAGTTGAGCAGGGTTCACCTTTTTGTGCTGGACAACCCTGTGTTATTTAATGTAACGTCTGCAGCATCTCATTGAAATGAATGAGAGGGCTACAGTTTTTCACACAGTGCTTTTGTTGGTCTGAGCATGGCCTAAAACGTCAACACCACCAAGACATTGGATATTTATAAAGTGCTGTGACCAACGGATGGATGCAGGTGCTGCTGTACAGGTAGGTTAACTTGTTCAGGCCTCTTAGTAATCACTCTTCATCAGGTACAGTAGCTCGCTGGCAGATGTAATTCCATCTTTCTGTGATGTAAAACTGCTTACAGCTGCCTGCGGGACAGGTATCACTCTGTGGTCCGACCATTGACCCGTTAAATGGCTGGCTAATGTGCCAAGTTCACCTCCTGACCCCAGCTGGCGACTGGATATCGACAGCTACTGTTTGGCGAATAAAGCAGCCTGACCGTCACTGTCATGGCTTGGTCAGAAACTTCCCAGAGATAAATAGCTCAGTTACAGAAGGCCAGCTGATTTGCCTGACCTCAATACACAACAAGTAAATACATAAAGAACAAAAGGTAATGTAATAAACTGAAACCAAACATATAGGGTGTAATTTTACAGAGCAGTCTGTCAGCCATCGTGACCTTATTGTCCCGTGGAGAAGTGCTGAGTAACCTGATTACTTGGAAAACGCCACCACACTCTTCAAGCTTCAGCTTGTCTTGACATGGCTTGTTAATGGACAAAACACTCACTGAGCTGGACCGGGAGAGGTTATAAAGTTTATACTGTAGGGTCTCAGTGGTGATTATGTCCGAGGGGGAAAAAGAGACAAACATACTGAACGTGGCTGTGGATGTGGACTGTGCTATCATGTGCATACTTATGTTGTATATATGAATTTTAGAGCTCAAACAATCTGTCGATTAAGCAATTAGTTAATCGACAGAAAAGGAGGATAATCGATGAATCGTTCCAGCTTCTCAAATTGGGAAGACTTAAGTGTTTTCTTTGTCTTTTATGATATTAAATTAAATATCTTTGGGTTTTGGGCAGCTGGTGAGACAAAGCAAACAATTTGAACAAGACGACTTGGGCTCTGGGGAACTGTGATGGACATTTTTTTGGACTATTTTCTGACATTTTATGGACCAAACAATTAATTGATGAATCAAGAAAATAATCAACAGAGGAATCAGTGAATAAAATAATCATTAGTCGCAGCCCCAATGAATATGACAATATATGTTGTATAATTTTATTTTTAGGGTGCCTTCTTTTTAACATCAGGCCAGGGACAACTGATGACTTCTGGGGTAACTCTGGCTCATTTACAGTTCTTTATTCTGTTGATCAATGAGCATTTTCCCTGTTAAATAAATAAACCAAAACAGACACTAGGCTTAGCCAAAATTTGAACGAAATGCATGTAAAAATGAATTAATTTTAAGAGTTTACAAGTAGCCCTGTTCCATTTACACGGATATTAACAGCTACATTTAAATTAATTTTTATTGCTGTTTATTTCAACACATTTAGGCCAACTTGACATTTTAGCAAACAAGCCCAAAATTAGTCGTTTGATTTACTGATTCAGTAAAGTGTGTTTGACACTAGGGCTACAACTAACGATTCTTTTTATTATGGTTGGATCTTCTGATTATTTTCTTGATTAATCGATTGTGTGTTTTGTCTATGAAAAGTCAGAATATAGTGAAAAATGGCCATTATAATTTCCAACAGCCAAAAATTACTTCTTCAAATGTTTTGCTTTGCTCGACAAACAGTCAAAAACCCAAAGATATTCAGTTTACAACGATATAAAACAGAGAAAAGCAGCAAATTGTCACATTTGAGAAGCCGCAATCAGAAAATGGCTGACATTTTTGCTTGAAAAGTGACTAAAACGATTAATCGACACAATCTCCTTTTACAAGATATTGAGCTGCTCTCTGAAGTGTCTGCGTAGGAAACACTGGATGTTCACGTCTTTTTCCAAACCTGCTAGAAGCAAACACAAACCCACCTAACAGCAGGTCGATAGCAAAAGAAGAGCATCAATAATACAGGGGTACCTCATTATGTCCTCTTGTCTACACATGCATGTATATGCACACACGCAGCCAGTAATCAGTCTGCAGTGAAAGACAGACACTGAGGGCCTTTATGCGATGGTCCCAGTCCGGTCTATTGAGCCCCGGCTGGCTCTATTCACTGCCACACTATCGGTATCATAATGACACAGACAGAGGGGCTACGGGGTCACAGGCCATATGCCAGGCTACTGAGGCTAGACCACACACACCACCGCCATTGTGATGGCTAGACACAATGCAGGAGCTGTATTATCTGGCTGGTATTTGTGTGTAGGTGACTGTCTCATAGACAAGCTGACCAACTCAACAAAAGTTCATATGACACTGATGGTGACAGTTACTCAACCCAGGCTCACTTTTACTTGCTAGCATAGAGGATGTAGCGTAGTATTTAATTTTAAGCTGGAAATTATTTTGTTTTTATTAAGCAGCTTTGTTGACTCATAAGCACAAACAACCAAAACAGGAGGCAGTTGAGCCGATTAATGTCCTGCCATAATCATTTTGATAAATTAAACATTACCAGTTATGCTAATTGTGTCATTAAGATAATTAAAGCATTAATCAGCAAATACTGACACGTCAACGTACTTTCAAACACATGTGTTGTATTATGATTAAGGAATCAAAGGTTTCCCTCATTAATTTGCAAATATATGGAACAGTGCTCCAAAAACTAATCAGATCATAATATGAGGAACATGTGGTGTACGCAATGACAGTAAGCTACTGTTTTCATAAGAAGATGTCTATAGACGGACATAAGCCGCTGTGGCAATATAATGTAGCACATTACAGGTTTCCATAGTGGCAGGACACTAAAAGAACAATATTTCAGTTTATATGCTCCATCAAACCACTACTGGATTGCTACTGAATGAGGAGCACTTCATCATGACCTCTGAATGCAGCATTCACAGTTTACAGGAACAAGTGAAACAAATCATCAGAGCTCCACTATAAGCACACAAATGGTCTTCTCTCAGCCACTACGGCATATATTTGAACGTTTTGTGCCTTTGTAAATACAAGTAAGAGTGGCCTAATATCAACAATAAAGGCAGAGCATTCCTTTCAACATTTTCTCTTAAAATCAAGTGTGTTCTTCTCTCCGGCCACCTCTGGTTTATTGTGTCATGGAAAGGTTGTTGTTGGGAGATAAAGAAACATCAAGAATCACATTATTTCCAACTCCAACATCTAAAAACAACCAAAGTGATTAAAAAAAAAACACCAATGTTATACACACCTATGTTCTAAAAATACATTACATACAAAAACAGTACTTCACTAAAGCTTAATAAAACTGCCAATGACAGAACAAAATGCTCCTAAAACTGGACCGTAGCATGAAGACTGGAGACCGGGAGAAACAGCTAGCCTGGCTCTGTCCAAAAGCAAAAGAAATCTGCCTACCAGCACCTCTAAAGCTCACTAACAACACGTCATATCTCCCAGGTAAGAAAAACTCCAGCATATAAAAACCACAAGTTGTCGTTTATACGCTTTGTTTTTTTTGTACAAACTGAACCAGGCTAGTTGTTTCTCCTTGTTTCCAGTTTCCATGCTAAGCTAAGCTAGCCATCTCCTGCTCCAGCTTCATATTTAGCGCACAAGCAAGACAGCGAATAAGCGCATTTCCCAAAATGTCATTTTCTTTAATGATTAAAAGGTGTTTGTGTGGTGTCACATCAGTAAAGCAGGCAGTACATACTCTCACAAGCTGTCAACAGACTGAAAAGTAAGTGAAAATGATACACCTAGTGCCACTAAAACATACATCTGATATCCAAATGAGAGTTCAACCAGACAAGTGTCTACTGGAGAAGAAATTATGAACCTAAACGGCAGGAATACACACTCCCCCGAGCACATCCGACCATTTCCACTGGATACTGAGCACAAAATGAGAAAAAAGAAAAATGATCTTTGAATCACAATGGCCAACATTTTTCCTCCTACTTCTATATTGGACAGAACCACCAAGGGATTTGGTGCTTGGCAAGTCTTGGATATCACCACATGCCTCACAGAAAAAAACGTTCCTTCGAGGCTCCAGTGCTTTCTGGGAAAAACCAGAGCATCTCTGGACTGCTGCATCCCATCCCTAATATTTTCTCAGTCCCTTATTCCGCCTATACTGTGGCTTCCTCTCTGTACATATCTCCTCTGGCTCTCTGTTGACTTCTCTCCCTCCTCCCCTCCTCTGTTTTGTTCTCAGTCTGGCAGCTGTCTGGGCCCACTTGGCCCGGGCTCATATCAGTTAGTTATGGGTCCTGGCGGGTCAGGCCCTCGCCCCTGAACACAGACTGACTGGCTGGCCTCATATCTTCACTCAGGACTATGTGTTCCCTTCCCTCCTCTGCATGCTGCTGTGCTTTCAGAGTTCGGCCAGACAGCGAAGAATGTGGCTAGGGAGCAAATATGAACTAAATACACACACAAACACACTTTGGTGCAGGTACATACGCAAGCATTGAAGGGTTGTATTTCAAAATGCTAAATATTAATCTTTGATAAAATTCATGATTATCATGTACAAATTCTGCAATTTAAAATATTGTATAATTGTAAATAAAGTGCTTGCACTTGTAATAACAACCACTAGTGATTTCAGGCTGTGTTTCACAAAGTGGTGATACAGAAAATCCACCCTAATATGTTCAGATAGTTTTGTTAAAGTACACTGTCCTCATTTCCTGTCCACACTTGCAGTTATACTGAAGTGGTCACTGCAATATTTACACTGACACTTCAATGTAATGGTGAAGTGAAAATGTCTAACATCAGCAGGTTCCAGCTTCTCAAAAGTGTGGATATTTTCCTTTTCTCTGTTTTCTATCAATGTAAGTTGAGCATCTATGGGTTTTGAATGGTCCAGACAACTATTGGATGAATTGCCATCAAATTTTGTACAGACATTCATACTCCCCAGAGGATGAATCCTTATGACTTTGCTGGTTTTGAGTGAAATGTCTCGTACTGGAGTGGATTGTGATGACTTTGATCCACTGACTTTTCCTCTAGAACCATCATCAGGTCAAAATTTAAATTTGTCTAATACTTTGGTTTTGGACCAAATACCTTCAAAACGAATGACATTCACATCAGCCTCAGCTCTACTTTATATTTAGTGCTAATTAACAAATGTAAGCAATGCTAACATTCTAAACTAAGATGGTGATCATGCTAAACATTATACCTCAGCATGTTAGCACTGTCTTTGGGTATGCCAACATCAGCATTAGCTAATTAGCATTAGCAAAGCACCTCTGTGCTTACAGTACAGCTTCACAGAGCTGTTAGCATGGCTGTAGAGTCTTGTTAACATTTCAAGTTTTTAGACAAAATGATTAATCGGTTGCAAATGAAAATAGTTGCAGCCAGGTTCAGATTTATTTCTTTATTTGGTTGATTTATGAAATGTTAATGCAACAGCTGACATTCTGAAATCATGTTCAAGTATTGAATATTGATAGGAGCAAAGTTTAAGTTAAGGGAGCTACAAGGTGTCAGTAACTTCTACTATATGGTTACAATAATCTTAAAATAATTCAACAGTAACCTCACCGTAACCATGTTATTATTACAGAAAGCCTTGTTCACCCTAAATTTGAGTTGTGTCAGATATTTGTTAAACCCCGAAGATCCGTTGAAGACAGGTCGTATTCACAAAATCATTGACACCAACTCAAACACGGGTTTTTCTGAAGTTACTTCATTGGTCTGAAAGAGGCTTTAGAGGGAGAAAATGCATATACCCTATGCTGTCAACGTGTGGGAAAGTAGCGCCATCAGAACCGTTAAGGCCCAGGTACTGAGTAACAGTTGGTAAGCCCCCCCCCACCGTCTCCATCCCGAGGAGCCAGAGAGTCTGTAGGATATCACTGCTCAATAAGGCAGATTTCAGCTGGTCAGGCTAAACAACACATTCCACAGGCACTGCCCATGAGGGCCACTCAGCCTCACACACCCTGAAACAACACACACATAAAGAATGAGAGAGAGACAGTTGAGTGATGAGGCACTGAGGGTCGTCCCTGCAGCATTTACCACCTTCTTTTAATCCTTTCTTTCAGTTGGGACCTAATTTGCATGTCTACGTCTTTGTGTAGATGCTTTTAAGTCCTTCAAGTAAACAGGCTTTCTGTAGTCTTCTGTCTACAGTGTACCACTCACCTAAAACAACATGGTTCTGCTCTGTCAGTAAAATCTAAACTAAATTATTTGCTTTACAACTGCCAGCTCCTCCCTACAAACGGATTTTAAGACAACAAATTTAAGCCATGTCCACCCTAAAGTGGATAAATGTGAAAATGCTGTTTACATGTGAAAATGACTTGCGTCCACACTGAAATGCAAAAATGAAAATGAAAATAGCTACATGTCTTCTTCCTCGTCTTTATACTGGCACATAACAAAACTGTCTATTATTATTATTATTTTGTTAAAGACCTATGAATGTTACACATTGACAAAAGGCCAAGAGTACGTCCACACTAAGCTGGTTACATTTGGATATTTTTCTCTCCATTTCAACCCTCTGTCTAGACTAAAATGACGTTTTTTTTTCTCGTCCAAAAACTGAGCTTTCCCAAAACTGTCTCCTGAGTGTATAAATCTTAAAATGGCATCTTGGTGATTCACTGTGTACAGGAGAAACAGAGCTTTTGCAAAACGATGACGTAAGCCCAGCGAGGGCCAGGCGCTGTGTGGCAGTAAAGTTTAGAAGGACTTTCTGTCACCTCTAATTTTCTTTGTGATCGATCAGTTTAAATGTCAATATAGCCGAACACACAGCGCAGCTGTTGTCATTAACCTGGGTGACTTTATCATGGCAGTTCAGCAGCTTGGGAATGATTGCTGGTTAACAGGTAGTATTTATGAGCAGCGGTTATATCATTATTTCAATTCTTGTTCCATTGTCTGATAACAGTGTGTATTAAAACACAGTATATGAGACCACAGAGAGCAGGAGGACACTGAACGGAGGTGTAACGGGCAGAGTAACCGCCGGTCTGTAACTGCCCAGTCACAGTCGGCTATGTGGCAGTAAAGTTAACACTTTCTATTCTCTCTAACTTCCTCTGTGATCACTCATTTTGAATGTTGATATAGCTGATGATACAGCACAGCTTCTGCCTTTAACTTGTACATATGTGATTTTATCACGACCATAAAATAATGTTTTGGTCAGCCGAGCTGTCTGTCCCACTTAGATGTTGGCTGTGATGCAGTTTTGTTCAACTGAAAAGAGGACAAAGAAGAAGAGATTTAGCCATTTTTATGTTTCACTGTAGACAATAGTCTACTAAAATGACATGGAAACGCTAACGTGGATGCAAATCATTTTCACATGACCTTTTGGACTTTTGATCATGTTATTTCATATATTTGTATCTAAGTATATTTATGTATGTATCAATAAACTAACTAAGTGTCTAGCGTTTTCAGGCTTCTCTACTCTGGACACTGTCCTCAAAAAGCTCTGGTTTTGGTTGTGAAAGACGGAAAGCCGAAACAGAGAGAGAAGAAGGTTTTTGGTTTTTTTTTAGCCAGCTTAGTGTCGACATGGCTACAACTTCAGGAATTCAAATTTCAACATAGCACTTGTAAGATTAACCATTTGTTATCTTATACAACATTCATTGACTGCACTCTACTATTAAAAAAACAAGCTGAACAAGATACTCAGGATCGACTTGTGCTTGTTTTTTTAGAGAGGAACAAACGTTCTTACATCTCTTTCTTGACACACAACTGATTGAGGCACCAATACTCCTTCTAAGAGCTTTTACTGAGTAATTACCGACTTATCGATGATTCCACACAACATTAATCCAACATATGGATTTTCGCATTGGGAGCTGTACAGCAGAATGAGCTCATAAGATGAAGGGAAGCGAGAGGTAGAGAGACGGCTGTTTGTTTGAGCGATGGTAGCATCAACCGGCGGGCACTTCTCCCCGAGGAGACATTGCCCAGATACTCTCTTCGCTTCACGTCACCCTGTAGAGATGGGAAGCACTCCAATGGTGGAGGGTCAGTGTGGAGACTCAACGACACTTTTGCACAGAAACAAAGACTGTCGTACAAGGCTGCACACTCATCGACACACACAGTTATGCATCTAAACACAGTGACACTGGCACACAAATGGTCATCTGCCAACACACACACGCAGACAGAGGATGACACACACTCATACACCACATACGCACATTGCTGACTGCATGAGTGTGTGGTACAGGTACAGCACTGTCGCTGAAGGACATGGCAGGGTTATCCACATGTCTCCATGTGTAATTGTACGGCTCTATGGTCGATGGCTCCATTAACGCTCTAAGGTGCGGAATGAGAGCGAGACAGGGAGAGCACATGGACTCGTGGCCACGCGCCATCCCTCTTCCACATCGGCTAGCGAGACAAATGCCTTGCAGCCAGCCGCCAAGTATAGAACATGAAACACATGATGAAACATGCAATTAAGAGCTTCAGTGCTGGTGAGGAGCGGAGTGGGGAGACCGCTGGTTACATATTTCCTCACTGATTAATGGAGGAGCACCAGGAAGGGCGGGGGTTAGCAAACCCGCCAGGAGTGTTGGGAGTGTTGGGTAACGAGGCGCGGTGGCAGATTTATGTCCCCACCACCCCCTCCCCCCGATCTTATGTGCCCATGACAAAGTGCCCCCTAGTCCCCCATCCCATCTCCTTGAAATGTCATTACATGTTCGCATGTAGCAGGCCAGCGGAGATGGAATGAAGATGGGCATTAATGCTAATGAGAATTGGGCTCTAGCCTTTTGTCTCATGTCCCAACGGCTCTTTCCATCTTTCCCTTGCCCCTGGTCCACATCCCTATCCCATACCTCTCCCTCTCTCACGTGTCCAGACAAACTAATTCTCTTTTCTTCACCTTCCCAGCACCAGTCCACCATATCTCACAGCCTTTGACAACACACTGCACCCTCTACACAAGCAGCTTGATGGTCCACTTCTTTTTTTCCTTCAGCCAGTCTCATATTTCATTATTCCTCGTCTCCATGGTCTCCCATTTCATCTGCCCCCTACTGTGTGTGTGTGTGTGTGTGTGTGTGTGTGTGTGTGTGTGTGTGTGTGAGAGAGAGAGAGAAGAGAGAAGAGAGAGAGATTTACCTTAAGTCTGTCGTTGGGCAGGGCCTGGGCTCCTTTCATGATGACCTCCTGGACCCTCTCAACTGACAGGTCACTTCCAGCCTGCTCCAGACGCTGGCTGAAGAAGCCGATCACCTGAAGGTCACACGAGAGGAAACAGCCAATCACAATCCAGGACCCAAATTTGCCAAAAATAAGCTCACTAGCTTTCCTGCCGAGAGTTAGATGAGAGATGTCTTTATCACAAAATGTTTGGTTATATTATGTGTTTATGTAAGAAAACAAATAGTCTTGGCTGATATATTATCAAATTGCTACTATTCTTAAGTATCAATATCAGCGTTGGCTTTAAAACTCCAGTATCGGTCGGGCTCTAGTCTAAACCTTTTACTATTAAATCCTGTTCCTGTTTTAAATACACAGGATCTCATGTCATCTTGATCTCATAGAGGTTTAATATCAACTCCCAGTTCTGTCATGAAGCTCTTTGACTCTTCTAATCCCGCTGTTTGGAGCTGTCACATTGATACTGCAGCAGCCACACCCTATATTATGACACTGGGTGCAATATGGATATCAAAGTTAGAACCAAGTGGCATCATGCTACATATAGAGGGCTTCATGCTATAAACAATAACAAAGCCAACAAGACGCTATAAAACTGCATGAATTATGCTTTAGAGAGTGGAAACCTGCACAAATTCAAAATGTTACAAACATAGGCTCAGCTTATATGCCTGTAGATTACATATTCAGAAAGTACATACATACAGTATTTCAGATTACAAATTCACCATAGGGTTTGAGCATGTTTCATCCGATTTAAAATAAGCACTTCACTAGGGCTCAAATTATCTGATGCCTTCTGGGTTTAAGCCCAAACAAGAGATCAAGGAAACTGCGTTTACACTGTTGTGTTAGGTTATTCTCCAGAGAAATGTTTGATATTTGATAATTAAAAGAACTCTAGATATTACTGATTCTTTCTAATGCTCTTTTTTTTGTCAAACCAACAGTGAAAAATGCATCTACAGGCAACGTTTTCTCTGCTCACTTTCTGCAGTTCCTTATAGAATTCAAACACACCAGATCCTACATGAGCACCGTGTGTGTGTGTGTGTGTGTGTGTGTCTACATCTATCTAATACTAATCTCTTCATTAACTCTGAAGGCCTCTCATATGGGGTTAATTTAGAGGAGCAAAGCAGCTCCTCATGCTGAATCTCATGCTAACACACACACAGATTTGCAAGCTCAGGGAAGGCTTCGGAGAATAGCCTTAGGGGGACTGACTTAACTGAGGGCTTCTAGATAGCATGATCCCCTCATATTTATGGATAACAGCAAAGCCCATGGCAATGCATGCAGCAACCCCCAACCCTCACACATATATACTCATACATGCCAGAGCTTCCTTTCCTCTTGTATATGACTAACACAGCTATGAATGACAGCTTTCTCTCGCGCTGTTCCTTCCTCTCCCATACACCAAACACTCTCAGTGAATACTTGACACAGAGCCTTTCCACACAAGGGGACTGATTAATTCATCAATACTACTTAAGCTCACAGAGCTCTCAGCATGCCATACAGTCCAAATGCACACTATGTTAACAATGCAGTTCGCATATGTTCCAGCGCTGCATGGCCTTTTGAAACTTTCCCTGCAGACAGAGGACATTCAGGAAAAAACTGTATAACCTTGATCTATGGAATAATTACCACAAATCAGCCAACAGCATGAGGTAAAGCGCTCCAAGGTTCAAGCTCCTCTTAATTCAATTATGATATTTGGGTGACTATCAGGAAAAAAGCAGACTGACCGTGTCCAGGTTCTGCATGATGTCTTGGAAGGATGGGTGTGTCCTGAACTGCTCAAAGAGCTCCCTCTTGTAGAGCAGCGCGTACACCAGGTTGGGGTTGTGGTGTAGAGAGTTGCACAAGCAAGAGTTGATGATTTCCAGCATCATGCGGATCACCTCCTCAATCACATTCAGGTCCTGGGCCTGGGGGAGAGGGAGGATGTAAAGGTTAATTGGTTTCCCACTACACTGGTTTCACTTATAATGGTGTTTTTAAATGATTGCTTCCTGGTAGGTTGATCAGCAGGGGGGAACAGAGAGGTGGAAGAAATGGCAGAAGGATGGATGAAAGGAAGGAAGGAGGAATGAAAGATGTTACCAAGTTGTCAGGCAAGGTCTTAGTGAGGGACAGGTAGGTGACTTTGGAGCCACAGATCATGTCATGTCACAGTAGGCTTCCTCTTGGGGCAAAGGCAACTGTCGCTAGTGACAGGTGACGGTATGGGAAGAGAAGGGTGTGGGAACGATGCAGAGAAAGACGAAAGTGGTTGACTGGCTGACAAGATGAGTTATTTACAAAGTTCTTCACACAAAGTCAAATCACAATAAAAAGCAATTAAGTTCAGAAATACAGATATCGAACAGAGAAAACAACACATCACAAAGCTGTAAAAGGCAGAAATTTGTATGTATGAGTTAGTTGTAGTGACAAAAACTCAAGCTCAAATCTCAAAAGGTACATTAAAGTAATAGTTTGATGTTCTGGGAAATACACATTCGCTTTCTGAGAAGATCGACGATGGATGTCCACTTCTAAGAAGTCTTTGAAGCTAAACTGAAAAGAGTTTATTAGGTACGCCTATACAGTCTAAAGCAATCCAATACATTTCATTCAATGAACTCAGTTTTGTTGACAATGTCAAGCTTGTTGGTGCTACGAAACCTTTAACCTTTGTACCACCAACTGTAGCTCATAGTTACATTAAGTTAATAGTTAAGTAGTATAGTTAGTTACAGCCCTACTTTAAGGAGTTTTGGTAGTTCCAAGAAGATCACTCTTGTCATTAATATGGAAATCAAAGAGGCAAGGTATTCTAAAATCTAAATCGGACCATCTGCTCTATTTGGGGTTTAACAACAGAGATTCTATCATACATTGTTCTTACTGTGCTCACAACAATGTGTCTACACAGACGGAGAGACGCCATCGCGACGAGATAACGTCCCATGTGGCATGTTCCATGGAGGCACAGAACGAAAACAGCAGAGAGACTGTGGGAAAATGAATAATCTTTAAAGAGATAAAAACCAGAGTTCAAGAGATGATATATGATTTCCCATGGTGTGACAACTGTGGGCAGAGCGCTGCAAAATCTATCATGTACTGATGGTATTATAGATAAGATCCCAAGATGATGCAGCCAGGTTCCAAAGCAATCTAAAAATAAAAAACAATGAATAGTACCATGCTTCATCTCAATGAAAACAAACACTGCTCGCAAAATGGACTTGAGGCACAATGTTGTGTTTTTCATTTGCCAAAAAGCAAAAAAACAACAATTTTGCCCAATTTATTGCAAGGGTATTTGAAAAATTGTACCATTAGCTGCTTAGAAGCTTTTTGCCTTGAGATATACCGACTCTATAAACCGTATATCTATGTTGGGAAGAACAGAGCAAAAAGGCAGACAACAGCTAAGAAGAAACTGAGACAAAAATGCAGACTAAGAGAATGCAGGAGTCAAGAACATTCAAATCAGCTTAGCTTAATGCGATGGTGTTCTAATAAAATAGGTCTAATGGTGGAATGACCACCACTATAACACACATGGCAAAGATTCTCTAACCCGTTCCAGTGCTGATCCTGCTTTTGCCTTCCTGGCGACGTTGCACCTTTGCCCTCAGCTGTGCAATAGAAGTCCACTCATGAGAGAACATGATGCTTTTCCTTGACTATGACAAGACAAATATATTAAAAAATTTAGTCTACATGACTGCCTGGCTACTCTGTTAACACCTGCCTCTATGGCGAGAGTTCAACGCAGATGGACAGCTTTCCTGCAGTGTGTGGGCATCAACTTACATACAGACCATTGCTCTTCAGCTACTACATAAACTGCAGACTGCGTACTATCGATCATGATGTGACGGTAGCTCAGAAAGGCACTGAATACCAATCAAGGACTGGGACTTTTAAAAGATAACACTGAACAAGATAATAAGCAAAACATCATAACAGCAAGACTGCACCACTGGAAAAAATGTAGGATTGCGAAACAAAGACATAACTTCTTTGTGAGCTTAATTGACCAGTTCAGCCAGTTGGTCCCAAAACTTTAATCGCCATCTTTCCTTTACAAGAAGCCTCGCCTTAGACAGTACTCATCAGCAGCTTCCTCTGGGGTTACATCCTGCCTCATTTCAGGCTTGAAACGAGAAAAGTGTTTTACCCCTGGAAGTATTGTAATTCCTGTAAAATACATTAGAATAAGATGCTGAGCAAGCCAGTTTAATCTTTAATGATTAGATGTATAAATCAGTAAAGCTTTATGATAAAAAAGCTGTCTTCCTCTGCGCTATGAGACACATTTAAAAACCTTGGAAAATGTGCTAAAGAACATTCATAAAATCTGTTTAGCCACATGTTTCCATGGAAAAACAAACAAACAAGAACTTCCAGAGACTCCATAGCAAGACTTATCCTAAAGGATTCATTTTCATGACAAACATCATTGTTCTGATGATGACCTGTTTTGACCAAGAATTTGCTAATACCAGCTAAGACCAGATTCAAAACAGCAGCTCGGCGAGACTGCAATGGCAAGCTGACTGGAAGCTGAGATTCCACCTCCAATCTGGGCTAACCATCTGTAACAGAACTGCATGTGGTAGCATTTTATATTCCATCTTCGGTGCCCTGCTTCAGAAACAAGTCCTTATCTTATAAATAACTTTGCTTGCTGTGTGGCCCTTTTCTTTTCTTTTTTTCTTTTTTTTTTTACTGTAGCCACACATAAGCACAATCACATGCACATGAACACACAGAATCACCCCCTGAAAGTAGACAGGGGGATTAGCATGATTGTAAAGAAGTGTATTCTGTTGTGCGTTGACCATGAATCAGGCTTGCCACACAGATGCAATAATGCATTGCATGGATTTCTATAGGCTGGCAGATGAAGGGGTGCGGCAGTGTGGAGCTTTAACAGGCAGACCTGAAGCAGCAAGTGGAAGGCAGGGGAGCCGGCTATAATGAGGACTGATTGTGCGTCTGGAAGCAGAGGTGGCTCTCTGGGCTCGACTCCACTGCCTAGCTAGACCGGCTCTACTCTGTTCTGCTGTGGCAGGCCATAATTAGAAAGAAAGCAGGGACAGATATGGGAGACGACTGAGTAGGAGGCAGGGGAGACAGCAGCAAAAATGGAAGCAAAGATGAAGAAGAAGAGAGTATGGAGGAAGTGAATGCCATGAAGAGGAGACAAAAGGAGGAGAGGAAGGCAGAGTAGGATTGAGGGATGCCTAGTGTGTTTGTTCTCTAGCTCTGCACCCAGCTTAATGAGATTAGCCTGGCAGGAAAAAAATGCCACACTGGGGAATTCAGGTCACATGAAAATAGGCTAGCTAGACGTCTGCCTGGCCCAGTGTGTATGTTTGTCAAGTGGATGAGATTAAGAGGTCCATGGTCTACTTGAAACCCAGACGGGATTTAAATATATTGGCTCCTCCTCTTCCACTTCCCACTCTGTTCTTGCACTTGTTTTCCCCAAAAATGTATCCACTAGACAGCCAGAAAACACCTGACATGCGTTTGTATGACTGAATGAAACCAATACAGCCTTTCCTTTCGTTCTCTCGCTCCCCTTCCTCATTTTTTCCTTCCCTCCCCTCCTCTTTTCTGCTCTTCTCCTCCAGTCGTGTGCTATTTTCCAGCCTCCTGCATTGTCATTTAGTCACAACCACTCATGCCGCTATTTAATGTCTTTTCTCCACCCAGGAAAACATAGGCCTCAGACATGAGCTATATCATTAGTCTCAATGATCCTGTCCCATTTTACTTGTTTCACCATTTACACAAACCTTACAGGAAGCCTGTGTGTGTGTGTGTGTTTGTGCGTGTGTTTGTAAGCTTTTCCATCTGTCTCATTTTGCTGCCAATACCTCAACATGCTGGGCACGAATGTGTTATGTCTGCAGGTATGTTTGACCTTTGCTATCCGTCTGACAAGGAAAATTATAGAGTTTACAGATGCAATCAGTGACTGGGAAGGACAGTGCCGGCACTACACTATCTGTGTCTGTGTGTGTGTGTGTGTGTGTGTGTGTGTGTGTGTGTGTGTGTCTAGCCATCCTATCATACCCATGTGTGTTTTTATGCAAGTGATTGTGTGTGTGGACAGGGTGTTTAGAGACACAGACATGTAAATCCCTGTAAAGTAGGAGCTGGCATCATTAAACCAATAGCTTAGTGATTCCCTGGCTGGCCCCGCTGCTCACTGCGGGCTGTTGCAGGGCAGACAAACCAGACATATTAAGAAACAGTATTGACAAAGACATGGGCATGGAGATAAACACAGACAGACAAACAGAAAGAGTGAAAAGCCACACCTAAAAGACAGATTGAAATCTGTTTATACAGGTCAGAATACAAACCACAGAAATAGATAAGAATATTTGCATTTTCATCCTTGATACAAAATCATAATAGGCATAAAAAAAACAAAGAGGGAAGGTTTGAATAAGAAAGAGAGATGAAGGAAAGCTTGAAGAGAAGAAAAATACACCACGTGGACAGACAGAGAGGGTCAGACTGGCTGAGTAGCAGCAGCCTGCCGTGTCTTTTGGGAGTTTTTTTAAATAGGTCATTGTCTGACCTGCATTATGGTACCACGGGCATCTCATAATCATACCATTTTGTAGAGCATTGTGCCAAGGTCAGCCTCTTATTACCCCAAGGTCTCACAAAATATCCTTTGTTGCGCACACACACACACACACACACACACACAAAATGAGGCAAAAGACAGTGTTTGCCCCAAGAACTACAGCACTAACAACGCAGTCTGCCAGTCTACGTCTAGGATCTGTTTAGGAAAGGCTGTGTTTGCTGCATCACTCTCTGTGTGGAGGGGAAGTCCAGCATATTTACAGACAGACACCTTATTATCAGTTTAAATAAGCACACTAGTTCTTGGAGACTTGGCTAGCACTAACAGCAGTGAGTGATGACGCGAGTGATAATGATAAAAAAAGATGACGTCAACAGCGGCAGCAGCACTCTGGCGGATAGGTGGGCAGTGCTAATTGATCTGCTGCTAGCTGTGCTCTGTTGTGCTGTGCCTCGATCAGGAAAAGACCAGGGCACAGCGGGGCTGCCCTAATTACCATTTGGAAGCAGACAATCATTAGGACCCCAGAGCACCTGCTGCCTGCAAGGGTGGCACTCCTATTGCCTGAGAATAAACACAGAAAGAATCCGAGCGACAGAGGAGAGAAGATAAGAGGCTGAAAGATATACAGAGAGACAGTAAACTTACAATTAGGCCAAGCATCATCTTCTCTAGGCAGGTGAGGAAAAAAATGTGAAAGAGACCAAAAGCTCTCAGCAGGATACTGCCTTAATGAGTGCAACACAAGGAGACATAATGAGCTACATAAAGAGTGGCATCAGTCTAAGAGGTTACTTAGAATAGGTGAAGCTCGGCCTCATTATAGATAATTTTATTCAGTGTTAACTTTTATAAAGACCACCAAAGACATGGCTATTTAAACCTTGAGTTCAGTTCATTTAGTGCAGGTGAAAACCATGGCTTTGTGAATTTGCCCCTGGGGATGAATAAAGTAAATATCTGTCTATCTTTATTAAACCCCATTTACTGAGGCTTGCTACTAGCAACACCTTAGTGGGCGTTCAGACCAAAAACAGCCCTGTGTTAAAAAAGAGAAAAGGGCTACACTGATGGGGGTGTGTTGCTTCAGGTACCGGTGAGACAATGAAATATGATTCAGGAAGTCCAGTTAGATCCGAGTTTGAAGGTCTATCAGACACCAAAACCCTGCACAGTAGTTTGTATGAGGAAGTGTTTTTCTACTTTGGACAGCCATCACGCCGGCAATCATTTTATCTCTCATCGCGGCAATCACAAAGAGTAGAAATGGAGTTCACATTACAAAATAATCTACCAGGAGTGTGCGCTTGCATGTGCACACATCCACAAAACTGTTACAGGTGCTGGCTGGAAACTTTAGCTTTGTTTAATTAAATCTACTGGGAGCTTACAGTACAATGTGTGATTCTTTTGTCGTACATTGGCAAACGCAGCGCCTTGCTGGCTTACGCATTGTGTTCCAGCAAAAACTGAGCCAGGTTAAACTTTTTTTTGCCAGAGCCCTCGGTCTTGGCACCCCCACTGCGTCGATGGTCTGGTCCCATTCAAATGAATAAGGGATCTGCATTTCTAATGTCCGTGTGAACGCAGCCTTCGAAAATGCAAGGTATATTTGATGAAAGCTTGTGTAACAGTAACAAGTCACTACTACTTTATTTCCTTCTGGCAATCAAAAAGAATGGCTTTGTTGGAAACTGAACTTTATTCAGATTTTTTTAGGTGTAGCTGCATTTGAGTGTTTGGTGCAGCTGATATAATAACCTAGTTAATAATCCTCATGTCATACTGCTAGATTCCAGAACATGAGCCAAAATCTTCAACTGTAGGCAAATACATTGAAGGTTTGATATGGTACTGTAGGGAATTGAGGAAAGTACAATGTATAGGCAGCCTTTACCTTCCTCATTTCTCTCCTCATCTCTCCCCTCTGGGTATTTTCACATGAAATGACAAGAAGCTCTATGTGTGTGTGTGCACTGTAACCTCTGATTTCACTCAAAGCAGTGTGATAATGTACATCAGTCTTGTGGGGTGACTGGCTCTACATCAAAAGACTATAAGAAATGTGACAGGATAATGTAACATTCACACTTCAATCAATAAATTCCTACTTTCAGCTACACCATGTATGAAGGGAGACACTGATCTCGGTCCCTGCACATTATGTTGTCTCCATCAGCACCGTGGAATTAGACGAAATGGACATGTCAGCATAAGGCCAGGCGATGAAACTGCCATATTTAACCTGAGACTGAGAAGTAAAAGCTGAAATTACACGAAATCCCTATTTGTGATCGAGCTATGAGGCTACACTGAACATAGACAGTCATTTCATATAAAATATGCAGGGGGGGAAGAAAGATCAGGAGAGGACGGAAAAGTATGGAAAAGGAGACTGGAAGTGAGGAATAGATTTCCCACGTACTTTTCCAGAAACCTTTACTTTAAGTCTCCCTATTTAGCATTTATAAGCAGTATCTAAACATTTAGAAATGGTTTATAACACACTATAATGTAGTTGTAAGCAGATCTAAATGTTTATTAATGTATTTGTCAATAACTATAACTCATCCTGTGTGGAGGCTGGTGTATAAATAGATAATAAATGACAACATAGTAAAACACAGTTCTAATAAATAAAAAATAAAAAATCTTAGTTATAATTCTTGACAAAACTGTACATTATCAAAAATCTTATGTCTCCTTATGGAGTGTTATAAACCATTTATTAAATGTTCATATAGTGCTTATAAATGGTAAATAGGGGGACTTACAGTTAAGTGTTACCCCAGCATGATACTTGGGTATACATTTTATTACTTTTACACCACTGGTGTGAGAGCATATCAGCATATTAGGACTCAAAATCCCATGTACAGGTGACTATAGCTTGACCGATACTGGATTTTTGAGGCAGATACAGATATTGATATTTGTTGTACGAGTTCAAAAAATCAGATAACAATTCGACAGATTTTTTAAATGAATTATGACCAAAATACATATTGAGTGGGACATTTTACAGCTGAAAAGTCAACCTGTCAGTGCTCTCTGGTTGAGAATCTATGCAACACTGTCTAAATTACCTCAAACCTAGTTTGTGCACTGTAATTTCATGTTACTTAACGACCAAAATATACACCGATATATCTGCAATAAGCTAATATCCGCCGCTTATGGGTCCAGCTCCACATGGGACCTTGCATGAATCTATTAGTAGAGTATGTTTGAGTCATCAACTGACTATGTAAAACCCACTCAAGGCAATGAAAAATTACAACAAAGCAAAGACAAAATAATCAGATGCAGGCCACTTCAAATTAACAAAATAACCATTTTCAGCACAAACATGAATGCCACTTGATTAAAAACTCAAACAATAAGTGCTGTTGGTTGAAATTATCTGTTCACCTACAAATACTTTTGTGGCTCTACCGCAATCAACTTTAAAAACACACTTTCTAGTCATCTATGAGCTATTGTAGCATTAATGGCAAACTGTGGATTTTGCAAAACAATCTGGTAGCCTAATAAGAAAGTGGCAAATTCCTGGAAGGCCTGATAATAAACAGAAGGCATAATGTTTATTATCTGTTGATATATCCCCGGGCTCTGCTTTTTCCCTAAACAAGAGGAATGGTGCTACAAAGCTAATGCATGTGTCTACTCTGGCTATTAAAAAGAGATCACAGATTGTGACTCAACCAGCGCACATAAACACATAGACAGGGTGGTCCAACATGCTTCTGGCTCTGTGTGTGTGTGTGTGCTTGCAGACTCTTCCCAGAAATGTGCAACAGTAAACAGACTAAGAGGCAGAGAAGTAACATTACAACTACCACTGGCTGGGAGCATAAACAGTGACACACAACGCAATGCAACGCAACACAGCACATACTTCCTTCTTCTTATGTTTGTTTGTGTGTACGAGTACATACAGCATGTCACTGCACATATCTCAAAGGGCAAGGAAAAAAAAACAAAAAACATCTGCAATCAGAGGTGCAGAGAGCAACTGTGGGGCCCCCTTGAAAGCTGCCCTGCTTGGACTGGGAGCCTCTGGCTGTCCCCTGGGGACTCAAGGGGCCCTAGCCCTTCACTCTTCCCTGAAACTAACCAGACACAGCGACACAAACACATAAAAGGATGGGGGGGGGGGGGGGGGTATGTGAGAGACAGACATAGACCAAGAGGCAGACATCAAGAGGGAGAGAGGGGGGTACGGAGAGGGACACAGAGGAATAGAGAGAGACATTAACACATAAGCAGAATGCACCCAGCTTTAACCCACAGCTTAGAGCATTTGACGACGTTTTTTCATATCCTCCTCTCAGTCTCCCCCTTGTAAAGAGAGCAATTACATGTCCAGGACAATCCCACATTAAACAAACATTAGTTCTCTCTCCAGAGCCAGACTCAGCCAAATTACATTGTTTCCAGATGCCCATCACAAACCCACCCTCTCTCCAAACCCCCACCCCACTCATCTCATCTCCTCCTGCTTGTTTCTCCTCTTCCTATTGTTCCTTCTTTTCTCCTCATGTTTTGCTCCTCTTTATCTCTCCCTGTAGTTCCATAAACTTCCTCCCTTCCCCATTTAAGATGCAGATTTGTGAAAAACACCAGAGCAGGCTGCTTTCAATTACGCCACCACGAGGAGAGGAGGGCCAGAGATGGAGAAAACAAAGGGGTCGACATGATGAGACAGCAGTCCTTCTCTTAGATGTCACATCTCCAAAACCAGTCACGGACCTTAGCCAGTGTGTTAGGTCATTATAACTGGTCAGATAAGAAAAGCTATGAATAAGGTTTTATGTAAATTTCAGTTCAAGATTCATACTGATGCCAGAGGGTAGAAATGAATGGCTGGTCAGCTAATGTTTCACTTGTAGATAACGTTTGCAATCGTTAACTTAAGTTGTATGGAATAACCTTCATTTTGTATTTGACATTGTACATTTATCTAGCTGTGTATTTTTCATCTATGATATGAACAAATAAGCCAGACATTTGCTAGTTTAAGCGCTCATTGCCACACACATTATATACAGATAAACAGTCCAATGTAAAATCACTGCAGCATAATGGGTCAGTTCTGATCAGTAGAGCAGAAACAATCCTCAGAAAAATATAATAACAATTTTTGTGATTGATAAATCGTCATTTTTCAAGTACAAATGAAAAAAAATTCTCTAGTTTCAGCTTCTCAGTTGTTGTATGTGATAGTAAACTCGATATCTCTAGGTTTGTGGAGAGCTGCTTGGACAAAACAAGCTGTAATCGCTGGGCTCTGGGAAATGGTGGTGGGTATTTTTCTCAATTTTTTACAGACCAAACTATTAATCAGTACACATTTAGGAAATGTAGAATAATTGATGATGAAAATGAATAGTTAGTAGCATCCCTACTGATCAAGTATACATTTTAAAACTTCTATCTATGCCATACTTCAATGCAAAACAAGACTAAGAGACTACAGCTACACTAGCAGCTCCATGAGGCAGTACTTGAGCTAAATGCTAATGTTAGCATCCTAACATGCTCACAATGACAATGCTAACATGTTCAGCAGGTACAATGTTTACCAGGTTCACCATCTAAGTTTAGTGTGTTAGCATACTAACATTTGCTAAATGACACTAAACACAAAGCACAGCTGAGGCTGGTGGGAATGTCATTAGTTTTGCAGGTATTTGGTCATAAACGACAGATTAACATTTTTACCACATATTACACTTCAGGTGGACATGAACGTGTGATACTAGAGGAAAAGTCACCATTAAAGTCATAACACTCACGCTCCGTACCATGAATCTCTGTACAACATTTCATGGCAATCCATCCTATAGTTGTTGAGATATGAAGTGGTGACTGACACTGCCCTCCATAAATCCACACTGCTAGCATGGCTAATAAAAATAAAAAACCTGAGGAAGATTTCACAAAGGCTGACAAGTTGAGTGCCATCAGCGACAACAAATGATAAACAGCCGGGATCAAGGCCAGGTTGGAAGGTCCACCATCCCTCTGAACAGGGACCTTTCCAGGTTTTATCAAACACTCAAAAACATCACTGACTAAGACAAAGACGTTTACTACCAAATACATGGTAAAAGCTGATTGTGCTCTTTTGTGTGAGCTCACATGAAACTCAACTGCTGTCCAAGACACAATTAAGCTGAATGTATATTTCTAGGTGGGTGTATGTGTGTGCACATGCTTGAAAGGTAAAAAATACATGTTCCTTTTAATCAAGAGATGTCAATAAAGCTAAAGGCTGACTTCTAGCTGTGAACAGTAGCCACGGGAACCCTTGTAGACATGGGAACCAATGTCACATTGAGTTAGTATAGTCTAAGCTCAAGGATAACAGCGGTATCAGAAAAGTTGACCAGCTCTGTCTTAAACGTCTATGACCCAGACTGGATGTCAGACACTATTCTAGGAAAAAACCCTCATCATAGAATTCCCATGAAATAATCATACTGGAAATCTGCGTTGAGCAACACACTGAAACTCTACCAAAAGCAGGAATGCTGTTGTGTAGTAAACCTTACACTTTGACCTCTCACTGTGCGTTTGTTATTTGTATTTGTCTTAATATTGTTGTCACTATTATTATATTCACTCTGAGTGCACTCTCTGTGGAAACAGCTGGCTGGACTGATATCTTTAACAGAGAAGATTTAATCGTGGTAAAGTAATCTCTCTATATGTTTTTCTCTTCCATTTTCAGTCATATATAGTGGGCGTTTATGCATGTGTATACATAAAACAGAGCATTAAAATAAACCCTGAAGGAAGGAAGCATCAAAACAAAGCTGGATAATTGCATTTTATATGTTTTTATGAGTGTGTGTGTGTGTGTGTGTTTTTATTGTGTATGCATAGATGTCTGTTTGTAAGGGGCCTCATCAGACAGTCGCTACACGGTTGAAGGAGCACTCAAAAACTCTCACGTTTCCCAAACACCTAAGGGCATCTATGGGGACCTCCTAATACATCTCCAACCCCCAAACACACACACACACAAATATGTTTACGCACACACACACTTATCTAGGACCATGCAAATCTAATGAGACAGCCAGACGGAGACGTATATAGACAAACCTGGAGGCAGAAGTGCCTGGACACAAATACAGACATTTATACATAGTCAGTAGTCAACAGTGTGCACTCATTGGTCAGGTGTGGCTACTAGTAAGATCCATAGATACTTGATTGCATTGGGACAACATCCTGATTAATGTATTGGTTTAAGCTCCGCTACTTAGTTGCTGCTGTGGTGCTGTTAAGATTTCAATTTCAGATTAACGCTGATGTTTCAGAGATATTTTAATATTACTTCAGTGCCACTGTGAATGATTTATCATATATTATTCTACAAGTGGAGACTCCATTTCAGCACAAATTAAATGAGTGGGACGTGGGCTGGAAAACTAATAAGAAGAAGGCAAAAGGATTGGAGCAGACAGAGCTGCAGACTGCCACTTGACGGAGGACCTGCAGCAAAAAAAAGGCCTTAAATTTGATGCTTTTGAAAACGTAGAAACAGCGTCATACTGTGCACCACATCCTCAAATGAATCCCAGTGAGTACCTAAACTGGTCGACATAATTGGTGCCAAGAGCAAAATGTGGAGTTGTCTCTGTCTTTTACAGCAGACAAAGAGAGACATCTTTCACAATCTATGATGGAGCAGATGTTACAAGGCAGAACAAATCACATGTGGCAGCATATGGCATTATGTTTTTTCTTGTTTACTATAGCAATATCAAATAATGCTGACCCAACAGCTGATGAATATATTGGCTGAGGAACTGAAAATGTATTCAGATGCTAAACTAATCATTTGAGCGATTTATTCAATAAAAATACAAAGCATTTTGATGGTTGTGGCTTTGCATTTAAATGCTATGAGGATTGCTTGTTTTTCAAACCATTTTAAAATGTTAGGGTAAAATAGTTGGGGTTACTTTAGATGAGAAGATCAATACCACTGTCATATCTGTATGCTAAATATGAAGCTTCAGTCAGCAGCTGGTTAGCTTAGCTTAGCATAAAGACTGGAAACGGGGAAACAGTTAGCCTGGGTCTGTCCTTTAAAGCTCCGAATTTAAAATGTTATATCTAATGCTTGTTTTATCTGTACACAAATTGAGGTGTAAATATTTCAATTTGTGGTTTTATGGGCATCATGGAGGTTTATTTCTTGGCCATGCATAAGCATAAGCTTACTGTTTCCAGTCTTTATGCTAAGCTAAGCTAACTGGCTGTTCATATTTAATGGACAGATATGAGAGTGATATTGATCTTCTCACCTAACTCTTAGCAAGAAGGCGAATAAGCGCATTTCTTTAAGACAACATTTTGGGCTATTACAACTATTGATTTATCACTAATTGGGATATAAAAGTCAAAATTCATGCTACTTCCAAGTGCAAATTCATGTAACCTTACACTCACTAAACTGTCAAAAAACGTCTGTCAACTTCTATACCTTATCCAAGAGACATAATTTGGAAACTACTAACAGTAGTTGTGTGTGACAGTGTGTGTGTGTGTTTGCGTTACTCACATAGTCGGGCAAAGCTGTGTTGTCTCCCTGTCTGCCTCTTAGAGACTGTGTTGCCTGCTCCAAAACCTTGTTGTGCTTTTTGGAAAGCAAAGCAAATAAACTGCAGGAGAGACAACAGAGAGGGGGAAAGGAGTGAGAGCAGCAATGACAGATGAATGATACACTTCTACGAAGACCAAAGAACCCAATTATACAGTTGTCGTCATACTGCACATGTTGACCAGTAATTAATGTGCTGTAAATAAGTAGTGACCTTTACTTGGCTTTACTGAAGAGAGAAGCCCTTTATTTAAGAGATTATTATTAGAGGCAGGCCTGTTTTGCTTTCTTAATGAGGCCTTTAAAATAGTGAACAATAATTACTCTTGGAATAACAAAATAATCATGAAATTGGCAGGAGACAGTTTTAGAAATGATGTGTCAAAATACTAAAAATGATGCTTAATTTACCATCAATTTACAATCTCAACTGCTTTTTCTAACCTGGCATTTAGTTGCTTGAACAGGTCACAGCCTCGTTTACTTTTCGAAAATGTCCAGTATTTGTACATGCACGTGTTTGTTGTTGTAACTGTAGGTGACAGTCTGCCATTTGACCCGCTGGTAAACTGACTTGCTTTACCCTTATTCTATGTGTTTGTGTGTGTACGGTTGTCTGGATGGGATTGCATGATTGCATGTGATGGAAGGACACAGACATACATCAAGAGTCCGAGAGTATGCTTGGGCGACCTTGGCTAGCAAGAGGGTGGGTCAATACGCACACACACACACACATACACACACCATTAATGGCATGTGTGGACGCACAGTAAACTGACTCACTCAACTGAATTTGTGGTCAAGCAAGAGAGTTGGGAGAAAACACTGCTTAAAAAAAGATTTGCCATGTTCAGCTTTGAGGAGCGCCCGTGCAAAGAACATTTGTCATTTGGAGTTGTTTTTAACTCTAAAAAAACATAAATAAACATATAAGAATGTTCCAAAAGTTCTACTATATTGGTTGTCTAAAAATTTAATATTTTTCTCCTGTTCCCTTTATTACATCTTATATTATCTATTAGTTATTTTTTAGAGTCCCGTATTTATTAAGGTGATTATTATTCTAAATTATTAGTGACCTTCTGTCTTAATTACAACTTTTTAATAATCTTTGTAAGCCCCCAAGGGTGTTGAATATTTAATTTGTGTGTCAATCAAGGAAAGAAAAAACTGCAGAATAAATTAAACTAAATGACAGCAAAGGGCTAGGGAAAGTCAAATGCATGTACTGAGCTCAGCTAAGCCCCTTAGAGCTACACCTGTCCATCTGTCAGCACTGGAAAACACACACAAAAACCTCTCAGCATTCTTTATCCAGGCTAATTGGCCAAATGATAGCTGAATGGAGATATCTGAGCAGCTATGAGGAGGTCTACTTGTTATCTACAGACCTAATGTCAAAGGCCCTATTAGCCACGACTGCTTAATAGGACCTGTCGTACTATCTAGTCAGTTTTTTTCTATTTCAAATGAGAGACCACCGACCAAGTTCCACCTGGGGACGTTTGCCCACAAGAAAAGCATTGTGACTAGTTGCTCTGTGATATCCCTCATTTATGCCGAGGCAGTGACGGACACGGCGCAGGAAACAGCGACACAGAAGGATTTCCACCCTGCTGGCCTGATCCAAAAATCAGTTATGAGTCTGAAGTAATGACAGATGTGGTCCACCCCGACACATAGAAGATATAAAGGTGCTCTGTCTCTACCAGCTCAAAGGATTCTTCTTTTATCTGCACACACACAGTGCGTGGTTGTGTGGTGCTCTTCGAAATCTGTACTTGGATATTTGTATGTATGTATACACATTCATTTTAAGGCTTTCATGAGTGACTGTTCAAAATTATGTTTCCATTAAAATGCTGCTCGAGTTTTAAGAGAATTTCTGAAATGTTGGTAAAATGTAAATTAGTGCATCAATCACCTTTATTGGAATATATCCAAGAAGACGTGACAAGATTACATGATCAGCTGAGGAACAGTAACTCTGATACATCATGGTGTTTCGTTGGTGCTGCTCGCCAAAACTGGTACTTGTGTTTTTAAAATGAACTAATACGTCTCCTCTTTTCTTTGTTGTTTCTTATCAGCCACTATGGTGATCAGAGAGGGGGGATGACATGCAACAAGGGCCCACATCTGGACACAAACAAGGGGGGGTTGCGGTTTTGTATACCCTCAACACCCCAGCTCTTTTTATTTCTTATTTTTTGGGGATTTCTGGTGGAGTGGTGGCATGCAAATGTTGCTTGGTGCTGTTATTTTCTCAACAGTAGAAGACAATTTTTGCATTTAGATTTTACGCTTTTGTCCAAAACAACAAATGACAAAGAAAACTTTTACACCTCAGGCAAGCATAAAACCTTTTTTGCAATATTTTGTCTAAAAACTTTTAAAATTCTAATTAAAACTGAAAAAGGTTTGGTTAGTTAACTGTGGACTACTGTGAACTAGAGCTGAAACAATCAAATGATACTCAAATAAAAGATTATTAGATCAACAGAAAATTAACAGGCCACTATTTTCATTCTAGTAACTTATAAGCAAAAATTCTCTGGTTACAGCTTCTCAAATGGGAATATTATATATATATATATATATATATATATTCTGAATATTTCTGTGTTTGGTCAGACCAAACAAGCCATTTTAAGATGTCACCATGGGCTCTGGAAACTTGCATTTTTTGCCATTTGCTGACCAAACAATTTATCGATTCATTGAGAGAGTAACTGGTGGATTAATCGCTAATGAAAAGAATTGTTTGTTGCAGCCCTGCTGTGAACTAAACTGTATCTGTGGAGTCTGCACATTAGAGTAATGAGTGAAAGAATGGACACGATGGAACAATGTAGCAGTAAAGGAATATTGATGGAGAGAGAGAGGATGAATAGAAAATAAGGAAGAATGCAGGTGGTGGTGGTGGTGATGGAGGCAGTTCAAACCCACTGCTGCCTGTAAATAAACAGCACCAACTGTGATTCTCTCTCAGAGTCGATTAAGGAGCAGAGTTCAGCACTGCCTGGCAGACATTTGGAAATTCCTGGCAGGAAATTCCCTTTATCTAGCCTGCCAGCCAGCCAGCCAGCCAGCCAGCCAGGCCGGCCGATTAGCCCAGCCCTAGCCATCATAGTCATCATCATTATCATTATCATCAGACATGGAGTCAGTTGCTCTACATCACTACAGGACAGACGTGTACACATTCACAGACAGTGTTCTTCTCTGACTCAAAACACCAGAGAGTCACAGATATGAGAGAGACACAGGCCCTGAGATAAGAGGATCCTTGAGTGTGTGTGAACGTGTGCACATCTTCAGGGAAGGAAACATTCCTTCCCGTGTGCCTGGAGTTAACAAACAGACGTGAATGACTTGATGGTTGTGTGTGTGCGTGCGGTTTGAACCTTGTCCTCTCAAGTCTTCCGTGTG
This sequence comes from Macquaria australasica, assembly GCA_005408345.1. NCBI lineage: Eukaryota > Metazoa > Chordata > Actinopteri > Centrarchiformes > Percichthyidae > Macquaria > Macquaria australasica. Next base: position 10,090 of record SEMN01000025.1, on the reverse strand, counting down.
CTCATGAGCTAAGCCTTTCCCTCAGTTACATAATGTTCTCCTCTACACAGGCACACCACTCTCTCATTATTTCATTTCTTAGTCTCTTCTGCTGCAGGCAGTGCCAAGTTACTACAACGATAAATATTTTGTGCTGATTCAATATGACTCATTAAAATGAATGAGCGTGCTTGTGTGTGAATTAGAACGTCCACCCTTGTCTTTGGCAATTTCTGTCTCTCTTTTGAATCAGAAACGGAATCAGCTTTATTGGCCAAGTATGTGTACACATACAAGGAATTTTGTTGCTTTCAAAGTACTTACACACTGCTCCAAGAACATTTTTCAGGAAGATAAAAATAGACATACAGCTAAAGACAAGGACAACAAAGCTGAACAAAGACAAGTAAACATAAACATTTAACTATAATGTAACTTCAAGTAGGTGGCTTCTTTGCGAGATTCCAGAGATTTTGCCATACCATTTATACTGTGGTAGTCATTTCATCATCCCCAGGTGTATTAGACCGTTGTTGGAAAGGTTGCAAACCAAAGAGCAGGACTGTTTTAAGGCAATGTTGGATTTTTGTATGCATTTTGCATCATTGTGATCAAATGTGTCAGGCATTTAATTCACTGAATTAGCCAAAAACAGACATTCCTGTCTTGTTATTTTATCTGTTAACAATTCCTCAATTTATTATATCAAAATGTGTATCAATATTGCGATATTATATCATGTATACTGAGGATTTTATCCATATCACGCATCCCTAGTTGGAGGGTATAAAGACTGTCAAATATAAAGGTCAAGATCCAGATTCTTATTTAAACCACTAAAGATAACATATTCAATGTCAAACAGACAAAGTACACAATAAAAATAGACTTGGTCATTTTGCCAGTATTTAAAAACTTTACTTTTTGTTTCAAACCACTTTTAATATTCTTTCAAATGATACATTTACTAGAATAAGACGACAGTTGGAATGGGTTGTACAGAAAATGGATGGATGGAAGAAAGAAGCTACCAATTATCATATTGTTTCATCCTCTGTTCTGCTCTATTTGCTATGTCATTCGTACACCTACAGTGTGTCCTCACCTGATGATGCGCTGGGCAGCGTACTGGTGGAGACAACGAAACTGGCCTGACATGTTGGCAAGTGCAGCCAGACAGTTGGTGTGGAGGTACTTATCCTAGGGAGGATGCACACACAAACACACACGTTACCTGATGTTACTGTTAAACTGCAAATGACTGTTATTTCAATCTTTACAGTTCCATCATGACAAATGCCGTATGTGGATGCCATTAATCACTATTTGGCTCTATATTTCTGAATGCATAGCTGTTTGCTTTGCGAGTGCACAAACTGTGTGTGTGAATACGTGTTAAACTTACCCTTGTCCGGGTCATGTTGAATTGGATGGTGCGGATGACCACCAGGATGAGCAAACTGCCAAGTGAGATCTCTGTCAATGTCCTCTCTGTGTACCATGAGATGTTCTTCAATACCTGCGAGAGGGAGAGAGGCACAGAAATGAGACAGTCCTGTTGAAAACATCAGGAATGATTTCCGATTATCCCAGCCATTGCAAGTAATGGAAGGTTGCAGTGGTAATACCTGAAATGTGAACAATGTGTTTTAAACTGTCTACCCACCACCTCGTGGATGGAGCGATTGAAGGCATCGTCCTCTGTAAGGATGAGGAGAATAATGAGGGCCATGTAGACATGATGAGAATTTCTGTCCTCCACGTGGTAAAGGATCTCGAGGATGGGCAACACCTGAGAGGAAGAGTGGGAGAGCAGGAGGAAGGGCTGAGCATGTGTGCAGGTGTTGTCTCAGAAATGACATTCATTAAACCCTTGTTACAAGATTTGTTATTACAGTGCGTCTTTTGTCTGAAGATAAAATTAGCCATGTCCATGCTAGACATGTGCACAAACCTCTGGGGAGTTTAACACTGCTTTTCACTGCCTTGCCACAGCCGTGCGAAGCACTGTCATTTACATTCCTTATTCTTTGGTTTAACCTTTTAATAATTACTTATTACAGAAAAAACTCTTTGCACATCTATTTCACGAGACAGGTGCATAGGAGAGGGACGAGTGGATCAAAATTGCAGAACAAAAAAAACCTCCCGCAAATTTGCCTGATGAAGGTCTTTTGCAAGTTAGACAATATGCAGAAGTTTTTTTCCTTTTTTTATCCAATAATTACTAATTAACCACTGTTTTTTTTCTTCTAATTTTGGTGCCTATGACTGTGGAGTCAGAATTTGTGGATGTTCTGTGAGCAAGGCCTGGGAAGTGGCACAATCAAACAGCATGAGAGGACAAACTACAGAAGCAACAGTGGACAAAAATGTAAACATCCATCTTGTAACAGATGCCACTGAAAAGCTGAGTACCTGTTCTACAAAACAGGTTATGCACCTTCACAAAATGTATTATTTGTGTGAAGCTTTAGGTGTCTAGCCAGAGGGCTTTGTTGAAGCTTAATCTATCAGCTAGCACAATAAAATCATCATTATTATTATTATTATTATTATTGTTATTATTTGTACTACACAAAGCCACCTGTGGTGTAAACTGAGTACCAAGTAAACAAGACAATAAAACAGGAAAAGCAGCACTGTAGATGGTGGCTGAGGAGACAATACTAAATCATGGCTGTTGAACTATAGGTGGAGGCGGATGTTATATTCAGAAGTATTCAGAACAGATGGTAAATGTTATCTGCTAATTACAACAGTATGCAAAAGATTTAATTCTCAGAATAATACTGTCAGAGTGGAAGCAGTTAGTAGCTAGCATTGTGAGCGATGAACACAAACAGTTGCAGTGTTAGCTCATTACACTGTCGTGCAGCTGTGCTTTATTGCTCAGCAGAGAAAGTGGCTAGACTCATTAGCAGCCCCCCTACATAATAAGCTCAATCTAGATCTGCTAATGATGATATTTTATTATAGCGGCAATAAATAGGGAATAACACAGAAAGATTATACTGATATCAGATGTAACGGAATTTAATTGACCAGCAATTTCAGTTGCAGTTTCAAAATATGAAGGTAAATTAAAGTAATTTCCTGCTTGGCTGTTGTCATGAATTCATATTGCAATTAGTTTAGTTTATATTGTAATTAGTCTCCTTTTAAACCGGGTTCAAAGACTAGACAGATATACACGACTGTAACTCCCACTGCTACTCCTATCCAGTAAGACCAAGTGATTCTGTGTTATATGTGTGACTCATATGTGACTGCCTACCAAACTCATATGTGGTACCATCTGACATGCTCAGCTAAAGACTGATTTTCATTCACTAAATGCCTCAGTACATTCACTCTGCTGTAAAGAATAACTGGCACTGTCCCATATGGACAGCATAGCACCGGCTGTCACTGCATACATCCTCGCTGTTTACTGAGCCATAGCATTGGTCCTAGATGAAGCGATTTCATGGCCATACCCGTGTGTGCAAGGAAGAACAGCATTACCCAATCACACTTTGATTCATTTTTAACAGTGTTCTTTTCCTGTCTCAATCAGACATAAAAATGTCTGATTGAGACAGGAATAGTGAATGTGCATGCATTTGTGTACCACACTCTCCTACCCACCAGATTGTCCATGTCGGTTCTGGAGAGCATGTATGTCCTCATGTTGGCGTTCTGGTGAAGGAGGGTGTACAGTAGTAGCGTGGCCTGGTCAGAGCGCTGCTGCTCACACAGCGCTGTGTACAGACTGTTGAAATTGATCTGAAAAGTGTGAGGTTGCTCCACAGGAAGCGACGACGTGTCTGCATGGGCAGAGGTGACTATAATCAGGATTATTATTTTATTACATTGCCTCATTACTCTCTGGTAAATGTCAGACACATGAACATCTCTCAAATATGTACAATGGATCAAAATAAACAAATATATTACCTTGTGTGTTCCTGAAACAAGTAATAGCCTGGCGGTAGGGGTTGGGCCAGTCAGGCCCATCTGTCAGATTGGCTAGGACAAGCAGTAACAGAAGGCTCTGATTGGACAAAGGTAAGGGGTTGTGTTCCTGGTCTATCCCGGCTTTGCTGCCAGCTCCACCCAATGTGAAGACACTCCACAGCCCACCTGGAGACAGACAGACACACAAATAGTGCACAGATTAAAAATATACACTCAGCTGCTGTTTGGTGCTGAGCAGGTAGTGTACAGTAGGTTTTTAGAGCTTTTTCTGTGAAAATGCCTGCCTGATTATGCTGAAAACGACGCTATGAGAGCAGCGAAAGTGAACCAAAACAGTAAAGTTGCAGCCAGACAGCTAAATAAAGAGCTGAAAGTTCTCCGTTAAACTGAGGGGAGCTGCAGATTCAGGTGATATTTCTCTGTAGGTTCATCACAACGAACAACCTCTTTCACAATGTGACAGTGTTTTCACATTGTCATGTGATACATTGTTATTCTAAAATATTGATATTTAGCTGGTTTAAGTACAGGAAAATGTCGAATGTCTATCTTCTCTAACACACCTCTCCTGGTGTTCTCCAGGTTGGATTTCAGCAGAGAGTTTCAAGACTGGCCTAAGAACTGCAGCTCTCAGTTTCAGTACAACAGATGGGTAATCTGTGCCGGATCCAGTAATGAAGAGCAGTCAGGTTGTTTATGTCAACCTTTTTATAGAAAGCAATAAAGTATTCTCACAACTTGCAGCTCTTCAGCCTTATGACTGATTTACGCCTCATAGGGAAATGAATGCAAAAGAGTATGTGGAGTCAGACTGATGTAATCAAGGCCAAAATGGGCACAATGGAGTCACGCACGGTGGTTTGCAGCACCTGAAATTTGAAACAACACAGACGGCGCCACAGAACAAAGAGAAACTGGAACTGCTGGCCAAGTAGACAGAGGTTCGTTTTTCTTGTTAGGGGATAAGAGGGAGCTGAATTTCCTAGAGTCACAGAAGTGCTGGTGCTTTCAGGTGTCACAAGAAGCATGAACACCAAGGTACACAGATGACAGTCTCTGGCTCCTGCACGTCTAGCCACACAGAATGCAGGAACCAAGCACTAGCAAGAGACAGTGTGAGTGTGTTGTAGGTCCACACTGATCAAGCTACTGAACTTGTGGAGAAGCCAAATAGATTTGTTGCCATCTGGTGGCGACAGCTGGAAGAGCGGAACAATTTTCTGACTGGATTTGCACACACTCTTTTTGCAGTGAGAGGAATGTCAAAAAAAGTCATCCTGATCAATCCAACTATGACACACTTAAGTCATCAGCTCACTTCCTTACTGAACCAAAAGAGATTCAAGCAAACAAGGAGACATCAGTTTAAAACATTAAAAGGGATGAAATGCTTCATGTACACTGAGTGCTAATAAATTTAAAAATTTAACTCAAGGAGAAAATGAGAGGTCATGTCCCAGTGTCTACTGCTTGTATCGTTTTGAAAGGCAGGAGACAGAACAAAAGAACAACCTGTGAATGATGAAGGTTGTTTTAAACCATTATTTTTCTCCTTGCTCTGCCCAAGACTTTCTTTTCAACAACTTGTGACTGTTAACATTTTTTAGTAACATCCATGGTTTATATGTTGGTTTGCCTCTAAATGTACTAACGGCTAGTAAAGAGCTACTCCAACACTCAGTCCTGACTTTGTGTGTATAAATGTGCATGCAATTCCAGTGAGGAAGGGAATGAATTTGTTTATATTTGAGCAAAAGGGACATCAACAAACTGCTGAAATCCCCAAGAGAGAAATTACATCATTTGCACTGGTCAGTCTGTCTCTCTCCCCACACATGATACTCATCGTTCCTCAGAAAGAGAAGTGAGTGTGAGAGAAAACAAGAGCTGGGGGGGGGGGGGGGGGGCTGTGACGGAGCCCTGTTCATCTCATCACTGGCACCACAGTGACTAGCCCAACATCTCTCTCTCTCTCTCTCTCTCTCTCCTGCCTGCCTGCCCACCACATAAACCCAATAATGCTACACTGCTTAGGCTGCTCCAGCCCTGGCCAGCCGCCGAGTGGAAAAAGAGGAGGAGAGATGAAGAGGAGGAAAGGGAAGGGGAAAGTGAGGAAAAGAGAAGGTCACACACAGACACAGAGGCTGGCACGCTGGAATCAGGATCTGGGCTTCAGGACTCGGAGGCAGTGAAGGCATCGTTCTGCGAGACACGCAACACAACTGCACCCATAAAGTCTTGCTTTACTTTAATCCTGTGTCCACAACAGCCTTTGAAATTGATCTTTTCATCTCTGAAAACTCTCCATGACCTACAAATCTCTACTGGTCTCCTCACAATATTTACACACTGTAGATGCTTATTAAAATCCATTAAGATAATAATGCAATAATGCAAGTTTCTGCAACAGAAGATGAGCTTTTAATGTTTGACTAAGCCTTGGTTTAAGGACAGAAGGCTGTGAGGTCCAAATTGTAGTCTTACATAATCACCATCACACATGACTTCTGGCAAGTCAATTTCTGTATTCAAACTGAAATATCATCACACAACCAAATATCTGAAAACCATCTCTTCCAAATCCACATTTGCCCCCTGACATCTACTTCACCCGACACTGACCCCCATACCAAATCCAGATTCATATCATGGGTATCATCAAACACACACACACTCCAGTGAGCTACCTAATGATGCCGCTGTTATTAGACTGTTGATTGGGGAAATATTATTACTTTACATTCCTTAAACAGCGCTACTCCTTATTTTCAGTCTTAATTAAGTTGGTATGTACCTGGGTAATATTTGAGGAATGTTCACGTATTTTTCTGTTGCATTAACCCACTCTGTGCAGTTGCTAAAAGTCACAATGCATTCACATTAACACAAAGAATCACTCAACTGTACCTATGATTATGATACACAGTATTACAATGATAGGTAAAGGCTGAATGTATTTGGTCCTATTTCAATATGACATCCACAAAAGTAGATAAATCCAGATGATTGTTAGAAATATGAAACAGAGTAAATAACTGGAATTACATAAAATTATTAAAACTAGTCTAAACCTAGTCAACCAAGAGTAATAAACAAGACTATGCGGCTATGTGAGGCTGTAATTTGGCACAGCGGTGCTTTCAGCTAAATGCTGAAATGCTAACGTCAACATGCTCCCAATGACAATGCTAACATTCTGATGCTAAGCAAGTAATGTTTACCACGTTCACCAGCTTAGTTTAGCATGTTAGCATGATGACATTTGCTAATTAGCACTAAACACAAAGTACAATTGAGGTTGATGGGAATCTCATTAGTCTGCAGATATTTGGTTGTAAATCAAAATATTGGACAAATCAGAATTTTGACCCGATGACCCGATATGAAAAGTCAGGGGATCACCTAAGTCATTAGGATACATCATCTGTGCAAAATGTTGTGTCAATCCACAGAAGATATTTCTCAGGATAAGTGAAAACCTTGACTTGCTGGTGGCATTACAGGAAAAGTCAGGGGATCATTGGATTGATCATCTGGGCACCATGAATATCTGTACAAGATTTCATGGCTATTCAATAATTTGTTCAATGGTTTTTGAGATGTTTCAGTCGGTCTGTGAATGGAGCCACGCCACTAGCAAGGCTACAAATATATACATCATCAGTATGTATACATCACCAAAGGAGACCAAATCTCTGTTAAATAGGTTAAACATCTGCTTTTCCATTTCAGTTGTGCCACATGCAACATACACTTGAACACCATTGTGAACATCTCAGTGGCCTGTGGAGACACGAGGGAAGGGAGCAGAGGTGGGAAATATTTTCTCATAGTTCCAGCTGAGAACATACGCTTCAGTGCAGACAGAGATGTGAACGCTGGGTGAACACGGACAGACAGAATGTGCTACTTACTTATTTACTTGCATAACAGTGAATGAAATATGACATCAGGGCTTCAGGCCAATGCCTTGGCCAAGCACACACACACACACACACCACACACACACACACACACACACACAAAACTTGTGATGATTATTCAAAATTGCACATGGAGAAACATGCTGTACAGACAATAAACAAACACACTATTCTGATAATCTCACACAAATCAAAATATATGCTCAAAGCACTTCTACCCAAATCCAATCCAAAACCCTTCTAACATAAACATATACAAAGTATGAGAACATTCCACAGACTTACAATGATTTTCAAACAAATTATCATGATAAAAAGCTAGTCCTACAACTGAATCTTCTGATACCCTTTTCCAGTGTGACCAACACATTTTCTGGTAAGTGTGCTATACTAATGAGGACCTAACCCACATACATGTTGACATAACAAGGTGTGTGTGTTTGTTGACAGAGTTACTGTTAGCTTCTTACTGCTGGCTTCTCTACAGCAGCAACGTGAAACATGAGGATTGCACAGGAATTATCTTTATGTGTGTGTTTGTAGGCAGACAGGTGGCTCAATTAGTATTGTGTGTGTGTGTGTGTGTGTGTGTGAGAGAGCATTAAAAGTTACAGGAAAACACACAAAAAGTCCATGTAAGAGGATAGTAGAGTGGAGCAGAATAAAGGAGAATGGAGTAGAGGAGAGTAAAGTAGAGTAGAGGAGCATAGAATGAGGAGAGGCGAGGAAGAGGGAGAGGAGAGGAGGAGAGGAGGCTAAAAAGTTCTGAGTTGCCAAGTCTGGGTGATAATCACCCTTGCAGACACTCACTCAGACTCAGAAAGCAGAGTGTGTGAAAGCAAGACAGGAAGTGACTGCTACTCAAATGCTACTAAAATAAGGCATCCGATTTCCATAAAAAGTGAGGTAATGTAAAGGAAGTCGTGGTAGTGTCCTTAACTACAAATTGTATACACTTCATCTTTTTGCTGGCCACTTAATACAGGTAGAGTTTGAGAGGTTTGTACTGTATTGTTCCTACAGTTCCGGGCAGCCATTGGTTTCCACTCATTTCTGTACGCCATCAAAAGGCATTAATACACTCTGAACACTCAAAATGACATTATCGTTGAGGGGTAATTCAATTCAAGCACAGAATGATTCCAAAGTGTGCAGCGCATGACCTCACAACAATAATGTAACTTTGACAAAGATAATGCAGACGTCACAGACAGGTAAGTGATTTGTAGTAAATAGTCTAAAGCATGCAAAACCACTGGTATGCTCCTTTAAAAAGGTGCACACCAATGACTTTGGAAACCAGAAGGTGGCTGACATAACCTGACTTTTAGTCCTTGGTCGAGCTCCAAAAATGCTGGATCCTACATTTCCCATAATGCAACCAATAGCACCTTTTTGGCTGGCTGGTAAATGCAGTTTGTAACACAGGCTGTTCTGCCAGGCTTTCTGCTGAGATAACCCTGATGATATAACAAGGTTTATTTTCTCAGACTTGACAAAGCTCCTCCAGAGCCACAGAGGACATTATACAACTGTTTTCAGAGCCGTTAAGATACTAAGCATGACTAGTACACTGACCTTAATGTGTGGAGTTCCCCTTTAACTAGCTGAATATTTGCTCATGCTGCAACGTTAAAGAAATTCAACTGATATCTACTGTTACTCAAGACCAACACCCCTGCATACACCCATTTTTAACATTAAAATTAAAAAGTACTTGTTTATGTACTCTGCCAATCCCCAATGACTGTGTGCATATGAGACAGAGAGACAGAGAAAGAAAACAAGTGTTGTTTCTGAGCTCTGAGCATAAGAGAGCTTGTGTCTTTGTTGGTCTGTGCGTGTGTGTATAAGGGAGGCGGCTGCAGACAGACAGGCTCTAGGGGATTACAGAACAGGACAGGGCACCATAACTCATCGGGCCGATCACTGGCCACAGACAGACAGGCTGGGTTGAATGCTGATGGCTCACTGATAGGAATCTGCCACCAACAACCGACAAAGAGCATTTATCTGCGGGGGACACCCAGCCCTATTCTCACACTCAAACAAACATGCATTCAACACACACACACACACACACACACACACACACACACACACACACACACACACACACACACACACACACACACACACACACACACACACCACATTACCAGTCTAATACACACATACTCTGTTCATTTTTGACTCTTTCATCCACACTTTCATTTCTCAGATTAATC